>CM068322.1:14455809-14595809 GCA_034766995.1 Acanthacorydalis orientalis | reverse complement strand
ATATCCTGATTCGATTCAGATGGGCTTAGTGTTTTTCTTCTTGTTTACATCTATCTTTTCGTTAAGAAAGATGTATGTGTACATTTATACGGACAAACACACTCACGTGTGTATATAATGTTTATTGTTGTGCTTAGGTATAGAGATGAAAAAAATTCTGCTTCTCTCACACGCAAATGCATAAACATCAACAGATTATATATATATATATATATATATATATATATATAATGTGTGTGTGATGATAAAGATATTGATTATATATCTAGTTTTATATTATTTTAAGAAATACAGAAATTACTTCAAGAGTGTATATTTTCAGAGTTTTGACATTTTACGGTGTTCTGTCATACTGTAAATGACATATTAAATTTATTGTTCATACAGTATTCTGGAAGACTGAGTGTTTTTTTTATTGTTTGTTTTATATACCGTTTTTTTTTTAAATGGTATATCTGAGTAATGAAATGTCTTAACCTTACGGTTATTCTACTTGACTGTTAATATATCATGAATCCAAATTCGATTTTACGGCATATGTCATCTTTCACAAAGGAAGCGATTGTCTCGAATGCTTCAATTAAGGGAGTGAATTCAGACAGAAAATTTCTAATGCTGCAAGGAAATGGGAATTGTGCACAGCGTTAACAACTCTGTTACGAAACGAATGATCTTTGCTGTTCTTCAAGCTTAATAGTCTTGTATGAAGTTAGAAATATTGTGAGGATTTTTTTTAAATTATCTAAAAAGCTGTTTATATTTCGAGATAATGAATAATTGTTAGTGATTCCAATTAACTTAAAATAAAGATATTAGAATGTAAAGCTTTAAAAAATCTACTTTAAATTTATTAGACGTCTCGTATTTTGTGTATGTATGTATTTATATACATATATACATATATATATATATATATATATATATATATGTGTGTGTGTGTGCATATATATATATGTATATATATAGAGAGAGAGAGTCCGACCGACCGATAGATAGGTAGATAGACAGATGAGAATGACTTAATTCTTATTGATTGGGAGGTCAATCGCATAGAATTATCTCTAGATTTAATTGATTGCCAGTGTTATTTATTATTCAGTAGATATTTGAAACGAGAAGAGCTGGTTATTTAATTTTTTAGAAAAGTATATACACATACTTACAAAATATTTAGTTTATATGATGACTTTTATAAATAATAAGAGTAGACTGCATTTCTATATTGATTGGTATTTAATTTCTTGAAAATTAAGATCGGTAAAATTAATTGAATTATGTAACGTATGATTTAAAATATTTTTTGTACTTATTTTTTATTTTTTTAAAAAAAAACAAATTTGTTTAGCACAATAATAAAAAAATTGGAAATTTTATCTCTTACTTGTATTTTTTTGTTGTTGTTCTTTAGAATATCATTCTTGCAATTGCTATAATTAGAGTTTAATCAGAAATAAAATTCGAACGAATTTAATGTTCTATAAACAGCAAAATCGATTTAAGTGTCGACAATTTTATTAATTTTGAGAATAAAAAGATTAATTTTGTGTCCATATGTTAAGATTGCTGCAAAAACTTTTTTGGAATATTTGATAACAAAATGCAAACCAAACTTAATGAATGCATTTCACACACAAACATTATATATATATATATATATATATATATATGTACTAGATAATTAGTTTATATGATTTAATTTACATATGGAAATAATATTGGATTTAAAACAATAATTTACAATTTAACTAACTTGTTCATGCGTATATCATCTGTCTGTATCCTATTATACATCTAATCAATTTAAAATTTTTGTAGATGACATAATTAAATTAATAAATGTTTAAATTTAATCGACTCGGATGACAGAGGATTGTTTACAACACAACAGTCAAGTTTAGTTTTATCTTACGATTAAATTTAATGTACTCGTTTTAATTACTAAATTGGTACAAAACGAGAGGAAAAGCTTTTGAACATAATATGCCACTAAAACGAAAGACTATATATATATATATATATATTAAAGTATGATGGTCAGACTTTGTTGTATATTTTTGTCGTGAAACTTTATTCATTAATTTTCACGTCAGACTTTTTGAGTCGTAATTGCATTATTTACTGTAAGGTAAGTAGGAAAATGTGTCAATTTTATAATTATTCTAGAAACATTCTGACATAATGATTTTTTAAATATTACATCAATCTTAATTCTGTCTTTATTGTGCTTTGTACTGAACACTTAACCGAAATGCGTATGAATACTCGTGATTAATGCCCAAATTGTATAAAATACTGAAAAAAATTCTGAAGAAAACTGTCATAATATCATTATGTAGATAATATACATACATATAAATATATATATATATAATTTAGGGATTTTAGTTTTTTTATTGATATTGTGTCGTATATTTATGAAAGTGTATTCTTCCTCCAATAATTTTGTACTTTATTTAAAAAATATTTACATTTAAAAATCCAATGACACTTCTTTTATATACTTTACAAATTTTGAAATTTAAATATATAATTTTGAATATTAGTTTGTTTTATTTATAATAATTGAATAGTCTGAATTATTTTATTCTACAAGTATTTTTTATAAAAATAATATTTTTAAAATTTTTTTTAGTTAAATATATATAGTGGTTATTTTTTTACCAAGCACAGTTTTTCAATAAGGAAGAAGTAAGGCTTCATATTAGTTTTGAGCCATTTTTCAAAGGTTGTTTCCTATTGACATTATGGCTAAAAATATTCTTTTTCACAAGTGAATTTTTTATTCCTTGACAAACGATAAAACTTTTCTGAACAAAATTATTGGTAACTTTTGATTGCCACTTATTCATATTTCGTCGATTATACAATCATTTTCATAGTATTTTGTAGAGGAGAGGAAATTTCGTTTGTTAAAGGTTTTTGTTGAATAAGAAAGTGATTCTACCATGTAAAAACAATTATTTATAGATACAAGCTCTCCCATGAGAGATTTAAACTTAGCTAATAGACTTTTATTGATTTAGATTTTCATTTGAAATGCATGAATGTGCCTTTCTATAAAAAGTTATTTTTTGGAAAACGCACATGAATTATTTAACTAAACTATTACACTCAACGCCCAATGGATCTTATTAACACGGGAAACCACCATAGGTTTAAGTATATAAAGCAGAGTAATTTACTACTACATTCAATATACTTAACCCTATACTCGTTTTTCATGTTAATAAGATTCATGTTAATAAGTATTTAACACAATAGCCGTGTTAAATAATTCATGTGCCATCGGACGTGGTAGGAGGTTTACCAAAAAATAACTTTTTATAGAAAGACTTGATAACTTAAAACTGAGTGAATATTAAATTGATCATTTTAATTATTATATTTCGTTATCGGATATACTGTTATTAAATATTTTTTTTGAGCGTTTTATTCTTCTATCGTATGTAAATTATAATTAAAAACCATCTTATTATTTGCTTAATGAATTATTTATAATTTATTAAGTGAAAAATAATAATAATAATTCCTATGAATTTATACTAAATGAAGATTATATTGTCATTAAAAATAATCGAGATAATCTTAAATAAATATCTTATACATCCACTTGACTCATCCGATCTTTTGATATAACTTATTTTTCTGTGAGATATTGATGGCCTGGAATAATTAACGAGTTTAAATTCTAACGAAGTTTCAAAATGAATCGATCAAAAATTCAAAACGTTACAAATATAAAACAACTTTACCTTTAATACTTCCTTTACATATTAAATATATTTTATTATAAATAAATAAACGTGTATTTATATCATCGATTATATATACAAACGTGTATGTACATACATACATATAAATATAATAATACACAGTTTGTTATATTTTTTCTTTGATGTTTGACTAGATGTTTAATTTTTATCCAGAAAAGTTTTATTTGATTTCTACAATACTTTGTTTCAAAATTAAACATCTACATACATATTTTTGGAATATTTAACTTTTTTATTTGTCGACTGATTTTATAAAAAATAATGATTACTTATTCTTTGATCTTTTTTCATTTGAAAAAATGTAGAGTATCAAATGCTTAACAAAAAATAAACGATCACTTCAAACGAAACATTCAATAAATATAAACGTTGTAGCACTATAAGAAATTAAACATTTTTTAAAGCTTATTATAGGTCAAATATTTTTAGGTTGACATATAAAAGCACTTTCATTATATTGTATAGTTATTATATATATATATATTAGGTTGATAGGAAAATAATTACTGTTTTCGTTTTCTGAATTTTAATCTTCATATTTTTTTAATGAAAGTGTCATTTCATCATGTTCATGTTAAGATCATTCTAAAGTTCATTTTTCGGTCTGTATTTTGGTGACATCGAATTTACTTTTTTTATTCATTTTGATTCAAATTGTGTTATTGAATTCAAGATATAAAAGAAGCAAATAAAAGCAATTTTTTGTATGAGTTCAGAACGGGTGGTAAAGCAACAGAAACTGCTCATAAACTAAACGATTCTTTTGGTGTGGGTACTGTTAAGTAACGTACGGTGCAATGGTGGTCCCAAAAATGTCGTACTGGGGATGAAAGCCTTAAAGATGAATAAGTCGCAGGCGAAATTCTTAAGTTAATAACGACCAACTAAAGGCGTTAATTGTATCAGAATCATGTATAAGAATTCGAGAGATTGCACAAAAGTTAGGTGTTAGTCATCTAATAGTTCTGGACCACTTAAACAGCTAGAAAAATCAAAAAAGTGAAAAATATATATGAATTTGAAGGTTATAAACCGTAATTCCTTTTCTATCAATCTAATATATATAGTATGTATGTATGTATGTATGTATGTATGTATGTATGTATGTATATATATATATATATATATATATATATATATATGTACTCATTAAAACGATTAGGAACAGATGTTAGTAATATAGTCTGTGTCATAATATAGTAACGAGTTTCGATTCTCCAATGATTACTTTTAGTGTTTTTCAATGATAGTTTACAAGAACGCCTTGGATAATGTTCATCCAGAAAATATTTTTTTAATGTGAGTTAATGAAGCATTATATATATATATATATATATATATATATATATGACAAATAATGAATGGCAGGTGTGTATACAGCATATCTATTTCAGGATCACGCAAAGTTTCTCCGGAATCACGAACAAACAACAACACATTTTATGTGAAAACATTAAAACAGTTTTGTCTAATTAGTTTATAGCATGTAACAGAAAACAGTTTGAGTTACATGTTTAACAGTACAGTAGTGGTTATTCCGCATATAAATTCTCTCACTTATCATGCGAAGGGTAACATATTTAGCGAATTAAACAGTGCAATTAGTCTTTTAATTATTTACAAAATATTCACCAATCAATTTACTTATATCATATTATATATATATATATATATATATATATACATATTTACATATATATATTTATATATATATATATATATATATATATATATTATTTATAGATGAAGACCGGATATGTAATTTTAGAATCGAACATAAATAAAAAAAATAATTGCTTTAATTATTATGTGATAATTTGTTTATTAATGGGTTATATTATTTGAGTTGTATTAAACATTTTCTAATCTGAGTGTGTTGTTTAATTTACAATGTTAAATTGAAAAAATTAACGAAATATAAACGTTTATTGGTATGGTGATTGATTTTTGTAAATCATATTAGTCGCTGTCACAAGTTTTGAATCTTGATCCATCTTTAGGTAGCTGTAGATGACTCTTCTTTAAGAGTTATCTAGAACTATTTGAGTTTGCTTAATAACTAAAATGAGTTATGATAGATAGACTTTTATAATTTACAATAATCAAGACAATGGATCATGATAAAAAAACAATTATAATTTTTATAAACACTCAGTTAAAATCTAAAAAAAAATATTAGAAAGAGAATGCGGTTATAAATATTGGTTGCTTCTTTTATTTATATAATCAATCTTTAATTTATTATGTGCTGTGCACATAATAATGATGATGATATATCAAAACGTTCAAAGGACTAAACTTAAAAAAAAATATTTGTTTGAAAAAATGTGAGAAAATATATTTGAAAAAATTAAAACAATAAATGTTAAAATATATTAATTGTTAGTTTACTATGATGTATGTTATTAACACTGTCTAAAAATATATATCTCGAAGAAATATTATTCAAAAGAGGTCAAATCAGCAGAGTAATTCAGGAAATAGTTGACGTAAAACATCTAATTGAAGTACATTTAACTATTTTGATGCGTGTTTTATTGTGTATATATATATATATATACACTAAAAATAATGTGATAAATTTCGACTTATTTGCAAGTAAATTTTATAAAAAAGTAATATGAATTATAATCTTATAAAATATAATAATTATGTTCTTCTCATTACTATTACCAAATTAATTTAAATGCGATTAAGGAATTGCTAAATAAATAAGTATCTTAAAAAACAGTTTTCAGACTATGAATAGTTTCTTAAATAAATAAGTCAGTTTAAACATAGAAATTAGTTTTGTAAAACTTTAAATACCTGTTTTTTTTTATTAAATACTGTTTGATGCCGGAAACTAAACGCATCAAAATGTTTTTAACATGTGAAATTGAGATGTTATATATATATATATATATATATATATATATGTATGTATGTGTGTGTGTATATATATATAATATATATATATATATATATATATATATATATATATATATAGAAGAGGTGTATAGAAATGTTAGATAAACTATGTATCGAGATTAAATGGAGGATGTTATTTTTATATGTAAAAATGTCAATTTTATTCAACGCAAATGAATATTTAAAATAATGTCGAGATTTCTCGGAAAAGAGGATAATATATAAAAAAAAACACCAAAAAATTATTCCATTAAGAACACTCGAATAATTAAAGCTTTATGACATGCTTTTAAAAAGTTGAAAAACCTCATTCTTCTTAGTACTGTATAAGGCGATTTCTGTTTTATAAAAATGCTAAGTGATATTATGAACTGCTATTAAAAAATAAATATTAATGTAAATCAAATTAAGACTGAGTAAACGTTCGCGGGAAAAAAACGCACGCCGACAATCTGCATTTTTGTATATGGAAGATATATAATTTCGACACGATTTACTGTAAAGAACCAAAAAATTGAGATTATATTTTAATAGTGTCTATAAACAACTGAGATTATATTTTAATACCTTGAATACTTTTCATTTTGTATTTTTCGACATACAAAATTTTATATCATAGCGTGTGTTTAAATGATAAAAACCTCGAGAGGTGTATACGAAATGAAAAATAGAAATATTTTAAGCATTATGTCAGGCATTTTTCGAGTGATATATTAAAGGAGGTGAAACGAAAGAATTGTACACACGTGAAGCAAATTTTTACCCTCACCTAGAAACGAAATTGACATTATTGCCGGAGGTTATATGTTCTTTGCTTGAGTAAGTCTGGAATAGGGATTCGGATTTTCACATTTAGAAAATGTAATATGTCACTTTTTCAAACATAAACTTTTTTGAAAGTCGTCAGTAAGAAATTAATACATTAAATATTTTTCAGATTTATTATGAGTTTAATTAATGGAGTACTACACTGCTATAAAAAGTAAAATATGTAGTAACTAAATAAGCAATTAATTTCCCTTTAAATGTAATTCGCCAAAATAAAATAAGTTAGTTTTTTTGACGAAATGATATTAGAGTATACATAAATAAATATCAAACTTTTCGACAGAATTTTTTCTTGCTTGGTTATATAGAAAAATTATTTCTTTAATACTAAGCCGGACGTGGATCTAGGAATCCATTGATGTTTTCCAAAGAAACTATGGTCTCAGAGCGTTTTCTTTTAGATGATATATTTAAAGACTACTAGTATCTTTCTAGTGAGACTAAATTTATAAGTTTCTTTAATTAAAAAAAATCAGAAAAATTGCGGTTCTTTACTTAAAACCCTATAAAAATTGTAAACTTGACGATTGGGTTGAATAATATTGTTTTTTCTAAAAGTTCATCATTGGAAGAAAGTGTATTAAAATTTCAATACTCTACGTCCAGGTACAAGATGTGACCGATGTGAAATCGTTTTGTGCACACTTTATTGTTCCAAAATTTTTCACACTCAACATTAATGTTATTTCTGCAAATTTTCAATTGTAATCAATTTTTCTGCTTCCAATTATATGTTTCCAATCAAGAGATTTATGCTTCCCTGAATATTATGAACGATTTTCCACGATATATCAGATAGATGTGAACGTTCTAATGGCTAATCTGAATTAACATATCTTTTGTTGTAACCAACAAATTTGCCATTTGAATTTTGTTTACGATAAAAGAATATTTAATTAATCACAAAACATTTGTTAAAAAATTAGCATCCTTTCTCTTTCCCAAGCTCCAAAGAATCAAAACTTTTTTAATGAATATCCAAAATACGCCATTATCCAAAATAAAAACAAAGTATATTTATGCTTTGTAATCCGAAATCAAGTGAACAACTCTAATGGCATAATTAAAAAAATAGCGCTATTCTTTTCTCTACAAAATTGTGAACAGATCATATATTGTACGAAAAATTTAAATGCGTCTTTCTTCATTAGACGAAAAAGAACAATAGATGCCTATGTCATTCCACAAAGTATGTATTAAATACAGAAATGTAATTTACGTTTCAACAATATAATTTGACATTTTTCTATAGTGAAAGATTACTAAGTTTTTTCTTAAAAAGCAGTTTTTCTATATTTTAAAAAAATTATTTAATATGTTCTGAAAGCAATAAATGTTAAACTAAAATTATAATTTTATTTGAGAAACGTCTACGATACTTTTTTTTCATAATTATGAATTTTTCATATTTCCGGAATGACATTTATTTTTTTCTCTCATTTTTATTGTAATAAATATTTGTATATTGTTTAATTATCTTAGAATATCATTAACGAAATATCATCAACGAAATTTTCATTTCAAATTACCTTGTCAGTGCTGTATTTTACATAAACATATTTATATGTTAAATAGGATACTATACGTATTTTTATACCACTTATTATTTTTAGATTATTGAACTACTTTCTTGGAATTTAATATTATATTTTCGTTTAGTCTGGATTTCTAATTCAATGTTAAAAATTGCACTTCTAACTATAATAATCATGACCTATTATACCTAACAAATAAGATTTGTGAAGTGAATCTAAATCGAAAAAATTAACGTTTGGAACATTTTAAAATATATTTAACAAATTAATACAGATATATAAAAAAAATCTAAATACATAACATTATTAATTCAAAGTCTAGATGAATTGAAAATTTCCTGACAATCGATCGCCGTGTTTTAATTACTTGCTGAAATATTCTATCCAAAACGGTTCCCTTTCATTGAAAGCTACGAATTGAATATACATTTTTTTCGCAGCTGTTTTCTTTACGATCACTTCTATTTTTTATCACCATCGTTTTACACCTATATTTTTTATGATCTTTTATGAAGATCATAAATTTCATATGTTGTAAAGTTACATTATATGTATATATATAAATATATATATATATATATATATATATATATGTGTGTGTGTATTTATTAACATATTGTTTAACAAATAACATATGTGACAAATGTATTGAAATTTAGTGTGTATAAGATATTCGTACGCGCTTCCTCTTCATTTCCATTGTTATATAAAATCATTTTTAGTAGATAAAGTTTGCTTTCTTCAAAACAGCTAATGTTAAATAATTTTGTGTAAAGGTAAAGTCGAACATGGTTTTAAAAATGGGAAGTTTATATATTATATATATATATATATATATATATATATATATATGTATGTATGTGTGTGTGTATATATATATATATAATATACATAAATCTATGTGCAGAGTATAAAGCTTGAATAACTACAACGATTCTTGATTCATATACGCCCATTTACAACTGATAACATTGCACTGATGTGAATGCTATGTGCACAGTATCAACAACATTCTGAATTCACAATGAATGTTCGCGTAGTGGAGAGACATAATACATGAACGTACACGATATGCAAAGAGAAAATAAACGATAACGTCTGTCACTGTGACACATACACGACAAAAATGAGCATTGTCGTTAACAACAAAGAGTATTTGCGTGCCCTAATAAACAATTATGTGTTGACTTCATTACCTTGTTTCGAGAAATTATTATTAATACTTTCCCGGATATCAAATGACATAAAAATGGTTTCAATGTATATCTGTATATATATATATATAATATATATGAATTCTATCTATATATATATATATATATATATATATAATATGTATTCATCTGTGTATATATATAAGAATTATTCGAAAGTTTTATTCCATTAAAAAATCGTTACAAAATATTTATAAATAGATATTTTTTGAAAGAATTTTATTTATTTTCGTGTAAAGTTTATTACTTTTTTAAGTTTACCTTAATTGTAAACATGATTTTCTTCAAACAAACAATATAAACATTTTTAAAATACCATGAATATTTGTTTTAACAAAATGCAATAATGTTGTTTGAATACTGTGAACGTATAGCAGGATTCACAGATTTAAGGTGTTTTACACATTCAAATGAGGGTAGGTGTTGTAAGAAGTTTTGCATTAAAACTTGAAGATGAGCTTAAGTCCTAAATTGTACATCAATCAATCAAGAACAGTTTAAAAGAACTTTAAATAAAGTTAAAAAATCCAGTTTCCATTACTAAAGCCAAAACTCGGTCAGCGATATCGAAGTCGTCGCCGAGGATGTCGTTGATTTCGTCAAATAAACTTAACCGATTCCTAATCTATTCGTAACCAATACACTTCATTAAAATATGTGAAACTGACAGAGCAGTATCATCCATCCGTCAGTTTTAAACTATAAATTTAAAATTAAAAAATAAGGTAAAGTGAAAGAAAGATAATTATAGAAATAAAAAACGTTCTATACGTACCTTTTTATATTTTTTTTACAATAAATGTTCTTAACTTTAGGATCAAGTGAGACATTCTTATAATGAATTTAAAAAGTATTTTATTACCCAGTGTATTTATCGATATTTCCTTTTAATTTCTTCTTATTTATGTTTTATGTGTACTGTTTATGTATTTTTTCGTATGTAATAATTATTTAGAAAAGTTTTATTGTATTACAAAATAATTAAAAATTAATTTGCATATATATATATATATTAAGTTGGTGCAAAATCAATTGCGGTTTTTATCATTCTAAATTCGGCGCCGATTTTTCTAGTTACCGTTATCTTTTGTTATAGTCATGTGATACATTTTGTAGACAATGAAATTAGTACTAATGATTTCAGATTATATCTATTGTTTTCAGTCCTTAGTATTGTTTGATATAACCTCTTAAATGACTCATGGAAAAAGTATGTTCGCGCGATTTTATTATGAGTTTAAATTGGGATGTAAAGCAACAGAAACTGCTCACAGAAATATAAAATTTGTTTTGTAATTAGTGAATGTGAAGTTCAATGCTAGTTCTAAAAATTTTGTAATGGAAACAAAAGCCTTGATGATGAGGAGGGTGCGAACATCGTTCGGCTCGAGTCAATAATGATTTAAGAACCATTATTGAAGCGGATCTACGTAGGATAACTCGAGAAGTGGCAGAAGAACTCACTGTTGATCATTCAACACTTGTTCGACATTTGAGCCTAATTGGAAAAAGAAAAACGCTGGATAAATGGGTGCCGTATGAACTAAACGAACATGAAGCAATTCGGTGATACGAAGTCTGCTCTGTGCTTCTTCTGAGTAACAAAAATAATTCCTTTCTTGATCGCATTGTCACATGTGATGAAAAATGGACTCTCTACAACAATCTGAAACATCTATCAAAGTAACTAGACCGAGAATAAATATCAAAACAGTTTCCTAAACCGAAACTTAATGAAAAAAAGATTATGGTTACTGTTTGGTAGTCAGCAAGTGGCATCATTCACCACAACCTCTTAAATCTTGGTAAAACAATAACAGCAGAAAAATATTATCAGGAAACTGCAAAAATGCATGAGAAATTGCATCGTTTACGACCAGAATTAGTCAGTCGAAGAGAAACAATTCTTCTTCATGACAACGTCCGATCACACGTCTCACAAATGACCTTAGAAAAATTAAATGAACTTATTTATGACTCACTCATTACTTCACCCATCTTATTCGCCGGAACTGTCTACGACAGATTATCATTTTTTTAGAACATTTGAGTAATTTCCTAAGAGAGGTTTTCAAAAATCAAGTATCAGCTCAAAGCGCTTTCTATGAATTCGTTAATTCCAGGACTCCAGGAATTCTATCTTGTAGGGATACACAAACATGTTTCCCGATGGGAGAAATTTGGGCAGGCCAATGGTCTTTACTTTGATTAATATAGTTTTTAACTGATATATGCGTCTTTGTATTCCATACGTAAAAACCGAAATTATTCTTGCACCAACCTTATATTTATATATGTTATATATATATATATATATATATATATATATATATATATATATATATATATATATATAGAGGTATATGTATGCATGTGTATAAGTGTGAACTTATGCATAATGATGTGTGAATAACGAAAAGGGTGAATTTCTATCATTTAAGATTGAAATCGTTATAAAATCACTCATTTCATTTTATCGACATTCGGTTAAGCTGTATGAAGAAAGATTTGCACAAACGATAACAAAAAATATACAATACCATTACATATTCATATTTTACGAAGGGTTTCCCAATAATAAAACATTTTCGACGTGATATTTCTCTTTTGTGGAAATTTCAATTTACATATTTTTGAATTCACTTTCACATATTACACGTTTCGAATATTACCGGTTACACGTTATGCGTTTTCATTGTTTTCATAAACAATTGTGTTATTTACCTGTAATATTTATGTGACGCGTTACGTAGTGTTTTTATCGCTGTGATTTGTTATTTTTTTATATGATTTCTGTAATGTTATTCACTGAATGTCATAATTTTCTCACCGGATTTTTTTTTGTAAATGGATTTTTTTTATTACTTAATTATAATAGTACATTTTTCATGGGGCAGCATATATACATACAAACATATATATATATATATATATATATATATATATAAAATGAATAAAAAATATATACTTTTTATTTTCATTTATCAAAGTAAAAACTAAATGAAGAACATTTTAAACTTTTCGTCAAGTCTTATTTGTAAGCAGCGTAAAAAGTTCATGTATTTTATATAAAAAATACGCGCCGCTTGTAAGTACTGTAGGACTCTTTAAAACAAACTTCAATGAGAGCCAAACAGTACGAATGGAACGAGTGTTTAAAATGAAAAAGTTACTTTCCGTTTCTTTTAAGAAGATATTAATTACACTCGATAATATAAAATATCTTTTGAAGTGAAGAACAATGAAAAAAATTTAACTTTAATTTTAACAGACGTGTGCGCTAACACAATTAAATTAAATATAAAATAATGAACTTATTGTAGACATTTTCAAAAATTTCACGAACGTAATCATTGGTTTGTTATTAAATAACTTTGTGTTCGAAACTCTCCTGAATGAAATTATAAATTTCTATTTTGTTTTCGCGTTTTTCATGTATTTTGTTTAGTAGATCTCAATTTTCAGATTGTTTTTGTAAGGTTTCTAGAAGAATTTAAATTTCAATGATTTTTTATTGTTTAATTACATTTATAACTGTATATATATATATAATGATAATCACAAAAATTAAGTTTAACATGTTCGTTGGTTATAATGGTTCGTTTTTTCTTTTGTTTAATTATACTAAAAAATTTGTAGCAAACGTCTGTTCCGATCAAAATAGCAAAGTCTGAGGGAAGTAAAAAATAAAACAAAAGGGATTACATAGTCTGTACGTGAAAACTTCAGTCTGAATATTAGAATTTATAGAAATGATTGGTCTGAGTGGAAAATCATGTTATATATATTTAGACGCATGCACACACACACACACACACATATATATATATATATGTATGTATATATATATATATATAATATTTATATGTATGTACTACCTTAATATAAATGAAACACCTGGCAGATGTTTATGAATAAGAGATCAACATAAAAACTAGTCTACGTATCCATTCACCTATACATTTCGATGTGAAAAGATGTATTTATCTATTATTATAAAAAATTCAAAAATTTTACACGCGTATTATATATATATATATATAGAGAGAGAGAGAGAGAGAGAGAGACAGACATTGAATATTGATTTGTAATTGTTAAACTATTTACAGAGAATAATTCATTTAATATTTTAAATTTAAAATAAAAGATTGCATCTAGGAAGGTTACAGGTGAGAATAATCAATATTTTGAATATTTAAAATTATTCGATATGTTTCATAGACTTTTAACACTTTCACGGCGAGCGTTTCGGATGCAGTACTTTCGTTATCCATGGGTAATTTTAGCAGTCGCTCATGCGGCAGCAACCGATCTAAAATGCATTAATTGCATTAATATAGCGTTTTCAGTGTATATCTGCAATAAACTTCAAAACTGCAAATATATCCTGTGATACTTTTGCAGACCATGCGTACCAATGTTCCTATTTTGTGATTTTGGCTGGATTGTATGTTCGAAATAAGAGTTTTTCCCATCTATGGTATGATGCTTTCGTCAAGGGACAGTTCTTTTTCTGGGTTGTATAATGTTTAAAATTTTTCTTGAAAATATGTAAGAACAGGTTTAATTTTGTCTGATCTGTCTTTTGCAATTTTCATTGTTACTAAAGTGCCAGTATGTTCTGACAATCTATCTCTGCTCATTGTATCACCGAAGAAGGGTGTATGAAGTAGTGGATTTGTGGATCAGTAATCATCTTTCTTAAACTTTTTCACAAAATCCATTAGAATGATAAGGCTGATAATTTCTTTAATTTTATACCTAACAACCGCCGATAATCGCCGGCAGTCAGTCATGCATACTGACGCCCGCCGTAAAAAAGTGTTAAGCCGGGGCTACTCATGCTGCTATTTGCCGAACATAGAGCAAAATTTAACCGAACGCCGAATGTGTGGATGGGTCTACGAACACAAATGCTTAAGCGAATGTTCGGTATTCGCTGTTTCCATCTGGTGTCGGTCTTTTGTCAAGAATCAAAGGGAACGTCATCTACACTTTAGGCATATTTGTTCAATGCAGATATGCACATCTGGGCCGTTTATTATCGGTTGGTGAACAACACTAGGCGAACAGCATTCGGCGAATAGCCGCATGTGTGGCCCCGTATTTAGATTAGCTTTAATTATTTGTTAGAAATACGTTTTTTAATGTTAAAAATTAATAACAGTAACATAATGATTATTTGAATTTTTTTTGTATATGTATGTATGTAGAAAAATTTTCATGGCAAATTTTTATTTCTCCTAAATGTATTTTAATTAATTAAAATCTTTACATAAGGAAAATGAAATAAAATATCTTAAATTTATATCGAATACACATAATTGCTTTTATTTACATACAATATGCTATTTGTGAATATACACATACATAAATTTATATATATATATATATATATATATATATATATATATATATATGTACATATGCATAAAATTTAAGCATATTTTTTAACGAATTATATATAAAGATCATATTGATTTTATGAAAATTCAGAGAAAAGTGCCTATATGAATAAAAAACATTTATCTTGTAGCATTTTTCATTCATTAAAAAATACCACGTAGACATATTCAAAGCCGAAAATTGTAAAAAGCTGGTGGTAAACAATCAATATTCGACAAAAGTGTGGGGTCTTGAATGAAATATATTTTTGGGTTTCAGCACCGTATTTTTAATGAAAAAGATTTCAGCTGTTGACAGAGTAATTTAAAATAATTGTGCTTTTTTTGATAGGAAATTCTCAGTCAAATATGATTGTCATAAATATTTTTTTGCAATTACTTTTCCTATTGAAAAGGTGTTAGGAAATAAATAAACAATATTATTGTTGTTTTTTTGCAGTTTATCTAATAAAAGTTGATGTATAAAAATTTAAGTTTCAAAATAAAAATTCAAATTGTACTGATATTAAAGTGATTAGTAATTTTTTAGTTATTTTTTTGAAACTTTTCATACAAGAGATATTTAATCAGAAGTTTTAGTATTAGGGGTGCGGAATGATATTTTTGATGTCTAGTATCGAAAAACAAACTATTTTTATAAGATTTGAAAAGATTTAAAAAATATATTTCACAATCATCTAACAATATCGAAAAAATTAGTGTAGGAGAAAAGAACTCTAGATGTAAATATTGAAAGTGTTTTGTTCTTTGAAAATATTAAAAAATATTTTTCGTAATTTTATATTTTTTTTCTTTCCAGTTAGCGAGTTTATAATTTTTTATAGTAATTGTATTTTGATGAGTCAAATATAAAGTTTTGCTAATTAATTTTAATACATTTTATAATAATATTTTAATTAAAAATGTATTTTATATACATGCTCTATTGTAAGTGTTGTTAAAAGTATGTAAATATATCGTATAAGTTTGTTTTTTAAAAGAATGGAATAGTTATAGACATCGTTTGAAGTTTGATATATTTTTTATGAAAAATATTCTTAGTCACAGTTTATTTTTAAACTGGATCGATTTTAAAACTACGCACAATATATTTTTGTTTGAAAATGTTTTCATTTTATTTTGTACCAAATCCGGAATACATTATAGAAGGAATATGTTTTATTGGAATTTTATTTAATCGTTTCATATTTTTTTTGATGTACCACTTCAGTTTTTTAAACTTTCAAAGCTTTCGTGTACACAGAAGAGTTCTTTGTATTCTTTTCATATTCTTAATTTGATGCTTGAATCATACAATAACATCCGTCATACCAGTTTTTTTAAGTGCGCACGTAAAAGATAACACAATGTTCTTGCATGCTTGTGATCTAGTCGGAAACGTACAAGAAACGCACCCATATAATAAACGGAAGTCAACCTTATAATCTCGATACGGATTCATTGTGATGTTAAAAGAACGCAGTAATTTTTTTAAAAATACATCTGCATTCATCGTTTTACTAAACGAAAATAAATAAAAATAAAATAAAATCCAATACGATGACGACTACGCAGGCTACTTGTTATTCAAGAGCGTTTACATTTTTTTCGCATTCGGTGCCGTCAAGTCTGTTTCCAGTTTCCTCTACTGTGCATTCTGCTGTAAAAAAGGTTCTCGTCCCTAAAGAACAGTTTATAGACGCGAAACAGCAAATGCATTCAAAATTTCGCCGTCGCGTATTTGCATAAAAGATTTAGGAGTATACATACTTACAAGACGAAAAAGATTGTCGATGAAAGCGAAAAAGACTGCTAATGTTGAAAGATTTAGTGTATTGAATTGTATGGGTGGGAAAAAGGTAATAAAATATATTTTTCATTTTTGTTGTTTTTTCGCCGTACTGATAAAGTTAATATCGGTTTATTATTACCCCGAGAAAAATAAATAAACAAAACTTGGATAAACAATTCATTTTACTATTAATACGGATATTAACTTATAACAATATTTATCGAGAAAAGTTTTTCTTGCGAAAAAGCTAGTTAATATTCAAGATCTTACGAAGAAAAATATTTGAGAACAAGAACGAGGAATAATAGATTCATTTACAAGTAAAATATAATCAGGGTTTTTTTTATAATAGTGGACGAATGAGAGTAAACGTTTTATTAAATATATTTCAAAATTGGTGCTCTTTTTTAATCGTTGTATTATTGACAGTTATTTGTAGAAATGTTTTAATTAAATTACTCTCATGGAAAATAAAATTTGTTTATTGAAAAAATGTATTGCTTATGAAATTCTATTAAGACATTTTTGCAGTTTGTTTGAATGTCAATTTTTTTTTGTACTGTGTTTGTGATTAATAAGTTTTACTTAATTTTTTTTCAAAATAGACATTATTAAGTTTTTACCTTTGATTGAAAACAGAACAATCAACTGAAAACAAATAGTCCGTTCTATTTTATTTGAACCAATAAATATCAATTGTTTTGAAAAGTAAATTATAAAAAAAATATTGTGCAAAGAGATACATATTTTGTTAAATGAAAATAAATATTATCAACGTATCAGTTGGGTATATTTCACTCTAGACTTAGTTATCGTCAGCTATGTCACCCTGTATAGTTTTTTCCCAACTTTGCTCATTGAACATGAACATGTCACTGCAGTGACAGCTTGTAAACATTATAGCTTGAAAAAATATGCTAAAATTAATAATGTTCCGTGTTGTAAAGTCAATATTTTTTCAGGAACACTACATCGTTTTTGACATATGTGCTTTATAGGGGAGATATATGAGTAAATGGCATGGATATATTGTATGGAATATAGATCGGAAAGTGCTTTTTCAATGTTATAATATATACTAATATTTAGTTTTGAATTGAAACGGAAAAAACTCAAAAACATCTTTTCAAAATATTATTCAGGAGATGTTTTTTGTAAAAACTAATTATCACTTGTTCATACAATATACGTTGTTACATATATGTGTAGTCTTGTATTAGTATTTACATAAAAACCATTACAGAAACAATGCGAGACTGTTTAGTATGAAGTGTTTCACTTGACTCATATTATTCTAGACGATAATCAAATTTGATTATATATGCTACTAAATTGTTCAGTGTAATACTCTTCATTCATTCATGCATATATATGTATATGTATATGTATATGTATATGTATATGTATATGTATATATATAGTTGTGGTTTATAGTACACAGAAACAGGATCTGTTTGCAGAATAGCTTTCAATATTACTGAAGAAATGATGTGTATATATATATATAATAGTGTAATAATATTTATAATTTTTTAATTATTTTTTTTTAGTATTGTATCGTGATTGAATTTATTTAAAATGAATTGACAATCAGTAGATTCGCATTTGATTCTTCTTGCTATTTTTCTCTGTATGTGCTGTTCATTTTTATTCTATGAAAATTCTGGAAGCCCATGTATGACTTCGTTTTATTTGCAACCGCCTTCAGATTTCATCATATTTAGGTAGAATTTGCTCCCCAATAGGTTAAAGGTAAATGAAAACCTTGAAGACGCCAGCAAAAGAAATAAATATATACGTGGTATTAATAATTCCCATAAAATAATAATTCGCATTTATATAAAAATATTTATATCGCTTTTTTTTATTTGTATGATTTTAAATATATGTGAACGAAGAATTTTTATTTCAAATTTGTTATTACATTTTGGATTTAAATCTAGAATTAAATGATTTATTATAGAATATAAGTAAAATGTGGGTAATTTTTTTTATCTTGTAAATATTTTTTAGTTTAAATTGCATGAAATTTATTTAGATTTTATATATGTGTGTGTGTATATATATATATATATATAAAACAAATCTTTAAAAAAATTACAAATATTGAAATTGTATGAAATAAAATTTTTTGTTTGATTTAAATTGATTATATATATATATATCATTTTAAAAGAAATATTAAAATTCAATATTTGATTTTTCCATGAGAGAATGGATATCACGAATGTGTTTTGAATAAATCGTTTCTTTTTACCTTACTATAAATTTATGAATTCCATTTTCATACGATCAATATTTTTATAATGTTGTACATAAATTCGATTCTTCTACAGAATGTGCGTTTTTCTAGATTTTTTATTCGATCAAATGTGATATTTTGAACTGCCTGCTCGTTGTACAAGAAATTTGAGATTGATTTAATATCTAGTATATTTTGATTGTAGTTTGCTCCTTTTTTATAGTGACACGAGTGGCGATGTTAGATTGAAAAAAACACTATGATGTATAGACAAACATATATATTTAAATATATATATATGTATAGTAGGGTGCTTCGCCTCCTGATCGCTGCACTCACCAATCTTGGGCTCTCTGCGCTCGCCTACTTGTCAATTATAAATTATAAGTCTGTACAAAAACCGAATGAAACACTTAATGTATTTTTTAAAAATCATTATCTATATACGAGTAATTATCATCATAGACATGTCGCAACGTAGTCATTTTATATTTAAGTTAATATGTCTATATAAACATTGCAGATAAATTATTTTTTGGTACGTTGTAGTTTTTTGTAGATAATTTTGATTTTGTATATATATACATATATGTATATATAAAGTTATGCGTGTTTTACTTTTAAATATAAAATGTTATTTTATGAAAAAATGGTAGCTATAGGAAATATTTTCTATTAAATTTAATTTTAAAATGTATAAATTATATAAAATATGTAATTTTTAATTTAAAAACTATTTTATATTTTTAAAATTCTTATTTAAAATTAATTCATTGCAGTTTTAGCCTAATTATTGATAAATTAATTTTCTTTCTATATATATATATATATATTTATGTACATATATATATATATATATATATATATATATATATATATATTTATGTACATGTATGTGTGTATATATATATATATATATATATATATATATATATATGATATGATCTTGCTGTTAACTCTGTAACACAAATACAAGTTACGCTCTAAACTAACGCATATAGCTATTGGAAATATGTTGTATTCATAAATCAGAAACTTTGTTATACTAGTTATCAGTTGTTCGTTGTACGTCAACCGTTAATTATGGAATGGGGGAATAAAGATAATTAAATCAAAGTGATTGGTTTGCGATGAATCAGGAAGATTCCGGAAGATGTATTTAAAACGTTATACTAATTTAGTATAAGTTGTCAATTTATAGATAGTGGTTCACTGTTTTATGAACGTCTAGAACAGAAATCCATCAAAGTTCTATAGGCTATAGAATGTCAAAATAGTGAGTTGCGAACATTTGAAATTACTTTAAGAAAATAATATCTGTCTATATATATATATAAAGTAATTTCGTCGTAAAATTTCCATGAAATATTTTTTTCCCTGTAGACCATCTTCACGCAACACCGTCCCCCCTCTACAATCTACAAGTTGCACGTTAACCATTTCCGATGTTTCACGAATCGTCATGTTTGTCGATTCCAATGAAACAGTATTTGGGAACGGTCGATTGTATGTTGGTCTCTCCCGATGTACCTCTAAGTAGGGTATCAAGTTCAGTATACAGAAGAACATAAATCAATCACGATTGTAGTATACACAGAATTTTAAAATAAGTTTATTATAAGTTTTATTTCCTGTTTCACAATTTTTACGGTTTCATTTGAAATCAAAAAATTAATTTCATTACACATCTTTGTTCCGTTTTTAATTTAAAAATTGTTAAAACGAGAGTGATCGAAGCGAGCACTGGTACACCCCTCTCCCGGATGTCGACGAGCAGTATATTAAAAAAAAAATTTCCCAATAGCTTGTTTCATATCAGATATATATATATATATATATATATATATAGGGTTTCTTTTAAAAAAAACAAGAATATTAGGGTGGCTATAATGAAATAATAATAATATGCCTAACAACTGATCATTGTCCCTAAGTTATAGTTCATTATTCAATATAAAAAATAAATATGTGATGCTGAATATAATAATTCTAGACATTTGTTAAGACATCTTTTGTTAAGGTGTAAAATACTTCATAAACTAATGTTAACTTTTTATGTCAGAAAAAAAATTATAACGAAAAAAATGTGTTAGTTTTTCAAAATGTCAACATTTTCTTTTCATTAGCACTTTATGGATAGTAGTATTGCCATTAAAATGAAAGTAATTTTATTCAAATGATTAGTAATCAATTATTGAATATTTTACAATAATTGTTTTGGTGTATAGTGAGTGGAAATTTATTTACAGAATCGACGTTACTCATATTGAAATGTTTGCAAACCAAAAATATTTATCGAATAGGACTGTTTTATTAAAATGTATAACATGAAAAAGATTAAAGAATATATATATATATATATATATATATACTCGTATATATATAAACATAATATAAAAATATGATAAATTCTTGTTTAAAGCAGTAGATTAATTCATTCAGTTAAGAGTCTGGAAAAGAAATAGCTTTTTACAAGTGTTTTTGTTTTGAATTTTAAATTAAGTCTGTACAGATATTTTAAATAAAAAGAATCCTTTGACTTGTCAGATAAAAATATTTATATCTTATCGACTTTATAACCTTTTCAAATAATAAATTAAATAATGTTTTTCCAAGAAGTTCACCGATGTCATAAAAAGATGAATTCGTGCCATGTATTGACGTATATTTTTTATTTTTATTTTTTCTTATTGATTTTTGTGATAACGTTAATTATTTATTTAAACTTTTGAAAGAAAGAAAAGTGCGTATCACTGAAAGCATTTTAGATTATTTAAATTCTTTCAAATATTCAAAATGAAGGTTATGAACAGTATAAACCTCACATACAATGAATAAAATGTTTATTAAATAATAGTCAATATATTCATAACTTTTTGGATTAACATTTTTTGTATTTGCTGTTAATAAGAGAATAAAGCCGGGAATACACAATTTGTGATTTTTCTTTCAAAAGAAACAATTGATATTGGATTAATTTATCTTAAACAAACGTGTTATTATTATGTGGAGTATTATCTGTAAGAAATATTTTTGGTAAACACAGTCTTTAAATGTGTAATAGTTTTAAGGTAGTATACAGTATATGGAAAAATAATATATGTGTGTATATATATATATATATATCTGTATCATATTTATTAGATTGGTAGAAAAATAATTGCGGTTTTTGTTTTCTCAATTCTAACCTTAATTTTTTTTAACGAGTGTCATTTCATCATGTTCATGGTAATATCATTTTAAAGTGCATTTTTCGATCTATATTTTGGTAATATCGACTTTGATTTTATTAGTTATTTTGATTGAAATTGGATATATCGAATTAAAGACGAGGAAAATGAAAATAAGATTTTTTTTATGAGTTCAATGGGTGGTAAAGCAGCAGAATCTGCTCGTAAACTAAACGATGCTTTTGGTGTAGGTACTGTTAAGAAACGTACAGTGTAATGATGGTTCCAAAAATTTTGTACTGGGGACGAGAACCTTGAAGATGACAAAGGTTGCGGGCGTCCTTTTTTAGTTCATAACGACCAACTGAAGACGTTAGTTCGTAACCACATACAATAATTCAAGAGCTTCCACAAAAGTCAGGCGTTAGTCATCTAACAGTTCTGGATAAAAAATGTACACGGATTTGAAGATCATGAACAGAAATTGTTTTTCTACCAACCTAATAATAACAAAAATTAGCTTTTTACATTTATACATTACTTTTCATTATTTGTATTAAAGCATATTGTTTAGAGAAAAAAACATCGGGACGAATGGAAATATATTTACTGTATTTATTTCAATTCTATTAAGCATGTTACAATTTATAATTATATAATAATATCTGCTTCGATTATTTGTATTGATTTTATTATTTATATAAGCAGTGTATAAAAAATATAGGATATTGTATGTATATATATATATGTATGTCTTAAGTTGTAGATTATAAACAAGTGATTTATTTTTTCGGAGAAAGGAAAATAAAATAGTGCTCAATGTCGAAACATTAATTAGAAAAAAACATAACTGCGGATAATGTTATATCTACTCGATACACAGTACAACATCGAAATAAAAGTCAAATGAAATTTATTTTTAAAATATAGAATTAGGTCAAGTATATCGTTGTCTTAAATTGCGGCAATCTGTATCCATATCTTTTTGATCACATAACAGAACTTCACTTACTAAATGGAGTAATTAGCCACAAAGTTAAATATTCTTATGCCGGAACTTTAAAAGATAAGTAGCTTCAATAACGATTCCACGTAAGTGGAGTTTATGATGGTTTTGTTTCAGATAAATTTTTTTTCTTTTTACTTTCTAGAATGGAATATTATAAAAGCTTTTTACTCAGTTTCAACATTTCATTATGTTTTTCTATGCAATGTATTATATATATATATATATATATATACTAGTATATAAAAATAGTAATAAAATTATTTTATATAGGTTAATGAATTTTTTATCCGTTTAAAAATACAATGACGATAAAAATAAACTTCCGATATTTTTTATAATAGCAAAGAATTTTTAATTGATTTTCTTAAGATTAAAATAACGATAAAATATAAAATTTCTTTTTAATAAAAAAAAATGTTCAAATAAAATGGTTCTGAGCGCTAAAATTTATTTTCATGCAAAATATATACTTATTAGAAATATTTTTATTTGTTTTTATGCAAATATCGAACAATTTCATTTAAAAAGATTTCTAATTTCCATGATAACAAGCTATACATTTTCAAATTTTTACATATATAATGCATACATTTTTTAAACTAGTTCTCTTTTGATATACAATCTTTTTAGTATTATGCGTTTTTAAAAGCGTTTGTTGATATAATAATTATAAATTTATGTGTACGCTTTATATACATATAAATACATCCCTGATTAATTTTTAATTTTGAAAATTAATCGTAAGATACTTAATTTCGATTTGATTTACAATCCGAAATTAATTAAATACCGTAAAATATTGTTTGATTATCTGAAACACTTTGAACTCATTTTATTTAATTACATTCTCATATTTTGTTCATTTGAACATTCCGGCGAATTGAGTTTTTTGTAATGATTTAATGCCTCCCTTGACCTAATTCCCTTAGGAAATTATCCTTAAATTGTATAGCAAACAGAAAGGCAAAGAATAGAATTATTTGTTTTTCGTGGACTGATAAATACATTTATTTTTTAATCACATTGTGACTCATCGTTTCTTTAAATGCAATTAGTTTATTTAGAGATTTTATTATTTTAAAACAGAGTGTGTATATATATATATATAGATAGATATTTTGGTTAAAATTTTATTTATTTACGTTATTCTGAAAATGTCTTTACGTCTGTTTCCAAATTGAATAACTATGCTGAACATATGATCTATATAAGATATGTTTATGATAGAAACTTGAGACATTTGATACATTGAATATGATAACATGGAAAATATCTCTAGGTGTTCAATAAATATGTCAAAAAGAATTTCATGTCAAATATTGAAAAAAAACTGTAACCAAATTTTCGTTTCGTTTACGTATAAAGACAATGATACTTTTATAATAACACGAGTTCTGTTGTGTATAGAATAATTTTTGACATATTTGTGAAGGTCTTATATCCCAAGTTTATTTAGTTGGGATTTAGATACCATTTTTCTAGAAAATATACAAAATTTATATTTGTTTATATATATATATAACAAATCATGTGTATATTGTTTGACAGTTTGATATATTTGAATTTAAATTTAAAGACAGTTCTATTTTCGTTATTAATATATTTGTTCGTAAGCACTTAACGAAACTTATACAAAAAAATATTTTAAAATATTTGAACGAAAATTTCCTAGAAATCATAAATAATGACACTGTTTCGACTCTTGGTAAATAAGATTTTGGATATAAAAGTAAATATGAGGATCTTTCTTATCTTTTTGATGCGGATCACGAAACATGATAGAAATGTCAAGATATACACAAAGTATAAACCTGTGAAATATAAAAAGATGAAGTATTTTCAGAAAATATAAATCTGAGGAAGCTTCTAAAGAAATATTTTTAAAATCAGTTTGTCCACAAAAGTAATAACTTGCGAAACTACATTATTGAATAAGATTTAATTGTCCATAGGATTTTAATTCTAAATACTAATTACCTTTATTTCAGAAAATGAAATAATGTAAAATGAAATAAAAAAAATATTTAAAGCATTATTGAAAATAATATATAACGCTGAAAATTTGAAATAAATCATGTATTATGTTTAATTAATTATTCTTTAAAATATGAGCAATATTTGTCTTAGACAAAAGAAATTAAATATTGTATATGAAGACATTTCAAGTAGAGAGTATAATTATAATTCTAGCATTGTTTATTAATTTTAAAATATTATTGCGGCGAATAATCTTGTAAAAATAATTTTTTTTTTCTGATTTGTAGAACCAAAATTTTTGAAATTAACTTAGTTTATCATTTATCAATTTTAATTTAAAAGAGATTTTTGATTTCGACTAAGTTTTATTTACATAAGTACAGGCTGATTTAAATTAACCTTCCAGACAGAAGTATTAAAAAAAACACAAATTAAAAAAAAATGTTATCGCCTAGTTATTAGTTCAATTGTATTTTGATATTGAATTGAACTAAAATACTTAATAAAAAATACGTAACTTTTGTTAACCCTTGCGCCCCTTTTTAATACTTCCATGTGAAAGTCTAAATTGAATTAACTATAAAACAACTCAAAGTTAAAGTCTATATTAAAATATTTTTTTAGCAATTCAAATATTGTCATTAACGTGCACAGAATAATTAAAAATAAATAAGCTTTCACATATGTATAATAGATCATTTGGATAACTTTTTCATATCATTTAAAATATTCACTTTCTTCCGCATCATAAGTAAAATTCTTTAATTAATCTTTAATTGACTATTTATCTACTATTTATTTCAGTAAAATAGCAATGGGTTTAAAATTATGCAGATATTAAAGGTGTATATATATAATATATTTATAAATTTGAAAATTGATTATGTAAGATTGTTTTATTTGAAAAGCAGCATAGTTTGTTTTAAACAGATATTTCAGATTGAACAATTAAGTAAAATGATTGAATAATTTGGGCGGGAAAAGTTAGAAGAAAGAATTAACTCTACTGGCTTATATATTTTAGTTATTTGTGAGGCATTAAGTGCCAAAGTTACCTAATTAAAGAATTATTTCTCTTTTTCGTGAATTGAATGACAATAGATTTAAAATTAAATAAGTCAATTATAAAAATCACATGGCCCGAATATTCAATCTTTTTAAACGATTCTCGTGCCTTGAATGAATTTCATTCTTGTATGTTCAATATATCACCTTAATTAGTGAAAGTTTTCAAAAATGGGTTGAACAAAACAATCACTCAAAAATAAAAGTTTGTTCCTTTTTGGAACCTCTATCACTGAATTTGCTGTTCTAAACAGATGTATTTAAAATTATTTAATATGTATGTATATATATATATATATATATACACATAATTTGTTTTATTAAACAATATAAATTTCCTTCA
Source organism: Acanthacorydalis orientalis (assembly GCA_034766995.1). Lineage (NCBI taxonomy): Eukaryota > Metazoa > Arthropoda > Insecta > Megaloptera > Corydalidae > Acanthacorydalis > Acanthacorydalis orientalis. Next base: position 14,568,567 of record CM068322.1, on the reverse strand, counting down.
CGTCGTGCTTTTTTAAAGTAAATCCATATTTTGTTAAATAATAATTACTTAATTTGTGTTTAAATTTGTTTTTAAAACATTCTGTATTATTTACGTCAAATTTGTTTGTATAAATATTTATTTTACAAAATTTCAATTCATTTCATTCCATTGTATAATTTAAGAGAGAAACTTTCAATTATTTCAATAACAATGATATATGATGAATGGAGAAAGGTCACAGTTCAGTTATTAGCATAATGGACTAACAATCAATATTTAATGTCTATATAGTACACGCTTTTTGTTTTTATCAGATATTTTTAGTAAAGTTTAGTTTTAATTCATTTAATTATTGAACAGTTCCTTATTTAACATTGAAAAATAGTCAAATAAAATAGTAGAAATACTTGTTGAAAATTTTACATTTTAGTACACTTATTGTATCTTTATATATATATATATATATATATATATATATATATATATATATATATATATATACAATTTTATACAAAATGAAAATTTTATTTTATAAATTATTTTTTGAATCGGGTTATCAAACAATTTTTTTTTTCTTTTTATATGACAATTTTATACAGGTTTATCATCGATACGTTATTAAATAAATAATGTAAAGAATATTGTAAGTGAGTATGTTTGTGTGTGTGTATGAACTTTAGTACGAAAAAAATAGATGTTTTAAAGTGCATTACAATTAATTATGTGTATATAAAAAGAATTAAAAACAAATAAAGAGATATATTTAAATTATATATTCAGTCTGTAAATATATGTTTCTTTTGAAATGAATAATTACTTTTTGTAAATAAGTAATTAGTAAAGACTATCATGTCTGGCTGCTGATTAATGTGTCTGAATTTGAGTCCAAGCTTTTAATATGCTATCTCTTAACAAAAAAAAGCCGCTGTTTGTGTTGTCGTAGTGCACATGTGTCGAACACTTAATGAGTTTAGAACTTGATGGTGTTCTAGAACGACTGAAGCAAAAAGTTATCATTTATTTTCCTATTTTTGATTAATTAGAGATTCATTTTACAATAATTAAATTGGAGTGAAATTTGCAATATGAGGAAGTTAATATAACTAAAATTATATACATTTGTAAGTTAATTGTATATTTGTTTGTTGTTCTCAAATTATATATCAATTGACTGTTCCATTTTGTAAGTAATATTTTAGTAACAAAATATCCGTATTTGTAAAGTAACTAAAGAAGTGCAATAAAATGCAAGTCTGCAGTTCACTCACATTATTTTATGATACTGAATGAGATAAATCTTGGTGTTATGCTTGTATAGCTGTAACACTGGTTTTAACTTGAGTTGATATGACAACTTGTGTCGCTTCATGTGACAGAGGTACTAGAAAGATTAATAAATTTCAGTGCTAGTAGAATTTCAAAATAAATAAAAAAGTCTGTTATATAAAGTGAGTGACTTACTATAAATTTGTTTTGTTTGTTATTTATAGCTTGTTTTATGGAGTGATAAATATAAAAAGTATTTTTTAATATTTAATTTTATTTATTTACATTTAATAATTGTAAGGTCAATTGTTAACTAATTAATATTGAAACGGGTGTTTTAGTAGTTTCATGGTTTTATTTATAATTATTTTTTCAAGAGATAACTTAAAGCAAATTTCAATATTTAGGAATTATTTATTTGTTTTATAATACTAATCGTTAATATCTTAAAATATTTCAGCATAACACAAATTTTATTTTATTTAATTTTTTAAAACAATTCTTTTCAAACAGCCTATTATTAAAAATGTATATTAGTAAAAAATTGTAATGTTTAAATTGAAAATTAAAAAAAATATTTTTAAAAATATCTGTTGCTAAAACAATGTATCCATAAAACTAACTTATTATGTTTGTAAACATACTGTCTTTTTTAATAGTTATTATTTATAAATTAAAAATCGTGTTGAAATATTTGTTCAAGTGAATTAAGAGTTATTTATTACCACTGACTTTATTTGAACATTAAAGTCTTGTTTCAATGTTAGAATTCAGCATAGAATTCAATTTTGTACTTTATATATATTTTTTTTTTTAAAAAAAAAGTGCCTCAACTGATGTATTTCTAAGAACAACAGGAATTTTGTTTTCAAATCTATAGATTATTACGTTTAGGTTTGATTTAAAATATCATTTTTTGACTACCTATATACCAAGCTAGCAGAAAGAAGTTGTATGGTGTTTTAATTTAAAATTTGTATGCCATTCGATTGATCTTAAATTACATTTGTCGAAAACAGCTTAGGAAAATGCAATGGTATCCTTATCGTATATAAACTGGTATTTATCCAGAATTTTTTGTTCATAAATGGCATACGATGCAAAATTTTCAGATATTTTCTATTATTAATTTTTTATAATTTCCTAGCAATATTTTTGTTATTATTTATTTATATTGGAAATTCTTTTAAGGTTTAATTATTTAAAATTATTTTAATATCCTTTTTAGTTTAAAAGCAATAACAGTTTAAAATAGTGAGTTAATATTCGTCAGACAATCTGTTAAATAACTTTTTTAATAATCATATACAATATTTTATATACTAGCACTTTTTTCATTTTTTTTAATAAGTTTATTGTACTTGAGGTGAATTTTTTATGTTTAGTTTGATAATTGATCAGTCTATTAATCCATTTTCGATCTATTTATAGCTAGATGTTTAGTTATTTTTGTTTTAATTTCTGATTTGTTTGCTTATTCGATATTATTAATAAAACTATATTTATAAATATTTCTGTACTAATAAAAATTAATTTTATTTATTTAAATTCAATTTTCTAAAGTAGGAATATGCAATTTAATTTTATTAATTTTTCTATTAAAAAAACATACGGTAATGCTTCTAAAAAAGTATTTTCTGTTTTTATTTTTGCTTTTCGTAAATATGGATGCTTTTTTTCAATTTACTTTTTCTTAGTTGAATATAATATATAAAAGCGTATAAATATTATAGAAATTTTCTTAAATACTCTTCGTTTAAACTAATAAAATTACAATTACTCTAGTTGTCAATTTCTGTTGCTCGATGTTTTATAATTAGTCGAAGTATTTTTCTTTTTTTATTTTACTCCTGAAATATTTTGTTATATATATATAATGTAATTACACAGCGAGTCTTGATTATCCCAGAGGTATCACCGTGCCAGACTCCTTGTGTAGTTAATCATTTTATATATCTATTTAAAGCGATATACAGATTATAGTCTGTGTAGTGTGTAAACTAATAAGTAATTTACTGTGTATTCAGACACACTAGCTTACACGTATAGAGAAACACGATGCTGTAATATAAACTTATATATTAAATACAGCATACATGACACAGACAGTTCATTACATTGAAGTGCTGACGGTAATTTACATTCGTCATTATGCTTCACGATTATATTGAATTTAAGATTCCATGGTTTCATATTTCTAATGTTATATTAAGTAAATACTTATTTACATATACAAATATTGATTTGCACGCGAAAATGAAACGTGATATTTTAGTTACGTTCGTACATACACCAACATTTATATGTTAGTACATACATACATACATACATATATATATATATATATATATATATATATATACATGTGTTTGTGTGTGTGTGTGCGTATTCAGTAATGTTCCATTGTCATTACTCGTATAAAATTATTTTCATGAATTCATTATGATATTGAATTTGTAGATACAGAACTATTAAATAATATTTGAATTGTGTGAATAGTTTTCGGGTCACAATGGGTCAACTAAGAAATAGTTCCAATGGAACTATTTGAATAATTCAAGGATTATTTAAATATTATATATTCTACAGATACCGAACTTAATTGAATGTGTGATAAAAAAGAAGTATAATGAATGTTATTAAATTATTTTTTTAAAAAATCAAATGGAATAAACTGGCATGTAATGGACTTAAATAAAAAAATATTTATTCTAGTCAAAAGTATTTCACACATATATCATATTATAGATTAATTTTTGATGTATTTTATTATTTAATCATTTTGAAATCGATGTTACTAAACGTTTAGAACTTTTTTAAGATTAATAACTACCAGAAAAAAAAATTCTTGTATCTCATAAAATTTTTTTTTATCAGTTGATAATTTTTTATTTTTAGTAACGCATATCTCGATAACAATACGTTTATATTTCAAACGCTGTCGCGAAAAAAAAATTAAAATCTGAGTTTTCTGTACCTTGCCTTATTTTTTTTACGTTAGTGTACTGAGTCTAATGGCATTAACATCAAAATGCGCTTAAGAACAATCAAAACTTATCATATTGAACATTTTTGATCAGAAATTATTTTTATGATTAGTGGAGTGAGAAAAGAATTCATTTTTGAAACTGAATTTATTCACATTGTCAACTATGTTGTGATCAAGAATAAATTTACAGAAATTAAAATATGAGATAGAGAATTAATAATGAGATATAATATGGTTTAAAACATTGTCTATGTATAGCTATATTTTTCATTTTTATTAATAAATGCCGCAAATGTTCAAAATAGAATCTGAATAAGGACGACTCGAACTTGAAAAATACATTTTCGGAGGTAAAAATTTTAAAATATTCAGAATGAAAATTGTAATTATTAGTTACATGATATACATTTAACTTTCTTATATTATTATTGATTTGAAAGTGAATAAGATTATATTTTATGAAAATATAATCTTAATATATATTAATAAATTTATTAGTTAATCAGATACCGACTTGTTAGGTTATTTTTTTTAAAAAAAACAAACTAACTATTTTAATTAAATATTCAGTACGTTTAATTTATTTTGCGTTTTGTAAAGAGATGAAACAATAATAATTCAATTTAAATGATTTATACATATCGATTGTGTTTACTTTCCATACTTTACATTAATTTTATTTTTATCTTATCACATTATTGATGACAGGTAATTTTCATTCTAATTATTTTGTAAAGGCAGAAGATTCATATTCAATCATTGATTTTCTATATCTTATCTATATAAATTAGTGTTAGATGTAGACAGATTCTATTATATAACGACAAATTAAATACTAATACTATGTATGTATATATATATATATAACCATAGTTAAAGTTTGCATATTAAATTCAATTTAGTCTTGCAACATCTGGTGCCTTTTATTAAAAACGTGATAGTTTTAAAATTCAATAAACTTTTTTTGTCCGTTTTATAAACAGTTTTCTAAAATAACTGAAACAATAAAACTGATTTCAAAAAGTATATAATTTAGTGAAAAAAGTTTCGATATTGGAACCTTAACTCTCGACTCGCCATTAAACCCTGAATAACCAACCATCGATATTGAATTTCAGTACTTTTAAAGAAATGAAAAATAAATGCGTATCATGTTTATATGTTCCTAAAATTAATTGTTAAACGTTTTAAAGAAAGTTTTAAAAGTTTTGAAATAAATTGATATATTTAAATTATAATTAATTTCGAATAAAATATCAAAATATAATTAAGTTTGAAATCAACTTATTCAGAAATAATTTATTCTTGTATTTTGTGCATGTATTATTTATTTCTATTAACAACTACAAAATTTGAAAAATGACAAAGTGGAAATGAGAGGATAGAGGAAACGAGGGTAGTACTTGTAACATACTTGTACATTTAAAAAATAATCTTAAAAAAATAGAGTTTTGAAGTTATGATGATAAATTATATTTAGTACTAATAATATATATTTTTGAAATTTAAATGTTTTATATATATATATATATATATATATGTTATATATACATATGTTTATATATATATATATATATATATATAAACACATACATGAATGAATGATTTTTTTATTAACCAGTTTAAATGTTATAGTACAAGAAAATAAATCAATGATACTAATATTCAAACTTCTATACAACATTCTATTTTCGTAATGGGCTTGAAGATTGTAAATAATGGACTATTTTACAAATTGACTTCCTAGTTTATTCAATAGAGGCATTTATATACCAGAAGTTTTTTGATTTTAATTTGTTTTATACATCTTTGAATCCACATACATGTATCTTCTATTAACACATATCCGGTCGGATGATGAAAATTCTTCATTTGCGTCTTACACTAAATTTGTAATAACAAGACATATTTTTTTTGTTAACTTATTGTCTATTCTGGAGAGTATAAATGTTACTATATAAGTCAAATATTGTAGAATGTGGATGTTTGCATTCTTACATTAATATTGATTGCTTGTAAATTTAGTATAGGAACTTTGTCGGACATTTGTCTTAGTTACTTTTCTTGTAATATAACATTTTAATTAATTAGTATACATCTACTTTTTTGCATATTGTAACTTGTTAACTAGTTTTAAAATATTATATATATATATATATATATATATATATGTATGTATATATATATATATATATATATATGAATGTGTGTGTTTGTGTAAATTTAATAAATATATTTGACAGTAATAAAAAAACAATGAATTCGCAAATTATCTGAGAGTTTGTACAAAGAATATAGATAATAATAGAACCAATTTCTCAAACATAAAATATAGATAGGCATGTAGGTTTCTGTCCAATTAAATTGTACAAAATTGCGTTGTTCTATTTATATTAGCCAAATACGTTTCTCTATGTTTCTATATATAGAGTAGTATTAAATTAATTTTTGATGTTTGTATATCACAATTCATGTTGTTTCAGTTTAGGAAACAGTATCAATTTCAAATATTATATATATATATATATATATATACACATACATGCACATTGATTTAAGTTATATATAAAAAATATTATATATATAAATATAGATGTGTTGAAAATATGCGAACACAACAAATTGACATACAGTGAATTTTGTATTGCGCAAATTACAACGACCCGGAATCACAAAAACCGTACTATTTCGTAATCATTTGTTTACTGCCTGTTCAAATTTTAATGTTCGTAACGGTCAGTGATTTACAAATTTACATAAAACTCAATGTTGTTGCGTTGTATAAAATAATACGCGTGCTGTTTTAGAGTAGGCAATAGTCGAAAACTGAATTCGTTTTCACGAACGACGTTGTTTATTTGGGTATAGTTAGAATATAGCGTTTTAAGCTCGACGAAAATCCTCTCCTTGAAACGACAATGTATATTATATTAAAACATTTATAAGGAGCGTTTATGCATGCTGCGTATCTCATTTTATGTTCGCTGGATGCTTCTTATAAATATTGACGTTAGTTTCTTACAGTTTCTTTTAGGGAAATATCGTTTTATTAAACATTTTTTCTTTGAATAACTGAAATATGTAAGATAATTTAATTTTCAAATGTATGTATATGAATATAGAACTATATTTTTGTAAAAAAAAACTGAAAATAATCTGTTCAATAAACAGAAATAACAAAGTATTTATAAAGCATTCTTATATATATATATATATATATATATATATATATATATATATATATATGATATCTAAAGACATGTAATTCAGGAAATTTGAAATTTCTAAAAACTGTTTATACAAAAATTTACAAAGCCAGATAAAGCTTTTTTGTAAAAGATATTGTTTTATAAAAAAAATGGTAAAATTTTCAAAGGTTGCGTGCAGTAACTAAATATTTTTTTATTAAAAAAGCTATGATCAATAATTTAATAATATAAATTCTTGCTAAAATAGAAAATATTATAAGCGTATTATTTAAGGATAAAAATGTAAACATTTAATACACAGTTATAATAGCAAGTGTGTAAGATTTATATTATTTTTTACATTTTTAAAAGTATAAGAAAAATTATTATGCTTATAAAGATGAGTGGGTTTTTATGTTTTTAGATTTCTCATAAAATCATCAAATCTAATATTAATTTATTAAATATAAATGTATAACTTAACAATGATAAATGATTCTCGTTTCATAAAATTTATATTGCAGATAAGCAATCAGAAACTTTTATAAACGAACTTTCCTTATTTTGAGTTTTTGTACTATTGGGGAAAATTTCGTTCCCATTTTATTTGTATGTTTAATTTTAATGAATAAACATCTGATACAAAAGAAACAGACACCTAATAAACTCCTCAGTTCCAGTTAATTCGTAACTATAAATTAAAAAAGAGAAGAATATGGGGGAACAACGGTTTGAGAGGAGGAAAAATACCGCGTAGAAGAGGATAACGAATTGCAGAAGGGCAAAAAAACACATTCATTACGACTTTAACTGGGATTTAAACGTGCAGATAAACACGTTAAACATAAAATAAAGCCACACATAACAGCGCGATACCTCAGTGTGGCTCAGTACCCACTTCGTTGTTATTTTCAACGAACAAATGATAAACAATTCTGGAATCATGACCGCGCCTCCGACAGAATCTGAACCACAGAAATGTCACTCCAACACAGGATCGTATTACTTATTCATACAAATTGTGTATGCAAGAGAAAATAATTGATGTTGATCATATCCCAAATTGTCGCTCGATGAAATTTTAATTTATTAACCGGTTATATATATATATATATATATATAACCGTTCATATATATATATATATATATATATATATATATATATATATATATATATATATATGTATGTATAAACATATTTTATATTTACTTACATATGCGAGAAAAGCATTTGATACATTTTTTTTAATAATTGAAATGTTTTGTGCAAGTTAATTTTGGAAAATAAACTTTTAATCTGCTTATATATAATTAATAATAATATATCTTTATATTTGATGAAAAGTAAATTATTTTTAAATTCTAAATAGAGTGAAAGTTATGTTGAGTTTCTTAATGTTTATATTAATATAAACATTAAGTTATAACAGTTATAGAGAATTTTCTATTCAATCAAGAAAGTGTATGCTTTTGCACTTAAATAAAAAACTGCGAAATTATTGAATATATTTATATTGAAACTGATGATAGGTTTATATTTATAATATATCTTAGATTTTTTCATATATATATATATATATATATATATATATATATATATATATATATATATAGAGAGAGAGAGAGAGAGAGAGAGAGAGAAAGAGCAATAAACTTGAAAGAAAGTAATAAAATACATAATTCGTTTCATATAATAAATATTTTTTATTTTATTCTATATAATTGATATAATTAAAGAAAAACACGTTAGAGTATCCGTGATATGTTAATAAAAATTATATTCTTCGGGACGCTTTATAAAACACTATACAAACAAATAAAAATTACAAATTATTTTTAAATTTCAACTGATAAAATCAATGAAATAACTTAGAAACTGTAATACTTTTTACAGAAAATAGAAAATAATCAGTAGTGTTTTATACAACAATATAAACATTGTAACACTGATAAATCGCATATCAGGGATATTTATTTAATAATCAGTCAACTATCATTAGAGCACAGATAAGGCAGTTAAACGATTTTAACCATAACATCTTTTAACAGTTTTTTTTTTGGTTTTGTGATGTTTTCTTCTTAATTTCCAGTAAGAAGATTTAGACATTTTTGAAAAAAATTCATGTTTCAGTCTACAAATATTATATCACCTTTTTTGCACTTAGTTTAATACTAAAAATATATTTTAATTCAAAATAAATCAAAAATTAATATCAATAGAAACTAATTACCTTTTCTCTCTATTTATAAGATCGATGCACTAGGTACAACCCTGAATTACTAATTTAAGTTAAAATACAAACTTTGTATTATCAATTTTATTTCAGATATTTAATTATTGAAAAATATTTTGTCATTTTTACCTATAATATATTTACTATTTGCATTGAAAACCTAATGAATACATCATACATTATATTAAAAAAATGTAATAATAAATAATCACCTATAGATAGTTTCAAAACTAAATATGTTTATTTTATATATATATATATATATATATATATATATATATATATATATATATATTGCTTTTTTTAATTCAAATAATAAAGGAAAATATAATTTTTTTTCTGTATTGAAAAACTATTGTCTGAAAATAAGATAATATTAAAAATGTATATAAATTATTGCATACTATCTAATAAAAAGTAGGAAAACCTTTTTTGATATAATCGATTATAATATTTTAAATTGTTAACATGGAACGTAAAAAAAATATCACAGAAAAAGTATTTTGTTTTCAAAGACGAATATTATAACTCTATCGTTTTTGTATACATTATTTTCATGACAATGAAGCATTTTAATTTTATGTTTGTGTATATATATATAATTTTAATAATCATTTACATGGAATACTATCAAATTTTGGGATAATTGTAAAAATAGGTACATTCATAAATTTCAAAATACATACATTAATTTAATATTGCGGCAAGAGATATTTCATTACGACGAATATTTTTTTAATCTTCACACACACACACACACACACACACACATATATATATATATATATATATATATATATATATATATTTATATATATATATATATTCATATGATTTTATAAACGTGAATTTTATTAAAGTATGCTTGTTTTGTTTATGAAATAAAACACTACAGTAAAAATATAAAAAAATATACTTTGATGTAATGTAATATGTGTGTATATATATGTATGTATATATATATATACACGTATCATACAAAAATTTTTAACAATCATTTACACGGGATATTATAATATTTTGGGACAATTGCAAAAATAAATATATTTATACATTTCAAAATACATTACTTGAATATTGAAGCAAGGGATATTCAATTAAGACGAATTTCTTTTAATCTTGCATATGTATATATATATATATGTATATGTATATATATATATGTATATGTATATATATATATATATATATATGATTTTGTAAACGTGTACTTTATTAAAATATGTTTATTTTATTTATGAAATATAACGCTACAATAAAAATATAAAAAATATACTTTGATGTTATGTAATAAATGTGTGTGTGTGTGTATATATATATATAGATGAACAGAAAAATTTCATAATCATTTACGTGAGAAATTATAAAATTTTCGAACGATTTAAAAAATAAGTATATTTATACATTTCAAAATACATTAATTTAATATTGAAGCAAGGGATATTCTATTACGGCGAACATTTTTTTAATCTTCATATATATATATATATGATCAAATAATTTTGTAAACGTGAATTTTATTAAAATGTGCTTGTTTTATTGATGAAATATAATACTACATTAAAAACATAAAAAAATACTTTTGTGCAATATATATATATATATATATATATATATATATATATATATATATATATGTATATATATAATGTATATAGTTATTTGTAAAAATCAAAGTATATATTTTACATTGAAAAATGTGCATTTGCTCCATTCCGCAAATTCTATATTGTAATTTCATTTAGTTTTAATTACAATTAACGTATCCATCAGATGGAAAAATTTCTAATTAGTTTAAATATGCGCGTTATTTGAAAAACGAGAATGGCTTATATACTTGTTTCAGTTTGACGAAAATATTTTTAGTGTTTATACGGATTGGAGTCATGTTAAAACATTCGCCCTCTTATCCCGTTAAACATGCCGGTTGAAAACCTGTTGCTTCTCTTTGATGTAAAAATCACGCAGCCGAATTCGCAGCCAATTAAAATGTTTAACATATTTGAAAACTTTTCTTTTAACGTTGCTCAAACTTTCATTTTAAAAACACTTCGTCGGCCATCTACCCACACACCTGTTAGCCATTTTATTTACCTATCCGCCTACTACCTTAACAGCATATTTGTATCGGAACGCGTACAACAATTTATTAACTGTACAACATTCGTTCGTGTGTAAAAGTAATAAAATTTAAAAGGACACGATTCCATTAAAACGGACCTGCGGTTCTACCAACGCCGGCCGACAATCACAACGCAGTCTGTTTTGAATAATTTTGACATTTTGACAGCGCTGTATACTGATATCGTTGTCCTGGGGGTTGACAGATTATTGCTGCGCACAGAAGTTCGAGCCGTCTGTAGTGGTGGTTGGGTGAAGAGGGATTTTCAGTTCTGTGAGGTCAATGAGACAACGAAACGGAACCCGGCTGTGCGGGTCCGTTGCGGCCACTCGTGATTGTGTCATTCCATGTGAGCGATACGCGACATTATTCTCGAAGTTTACTGAAAATACCGAACGAAAAGCTCAATGTTGTCTTTTAATTATAGAACGTAGACGTAATTTCAATGTTATCTGCTGTCAAAATGTTTTCGGTGATTGTGTCAGAACCTTCTTGTAACATTGTGTACGTTGACTCTATTGATTTTTATTTTATTTTAATAACAATTTATAACCGACGGTTTTATGTTGACGAGGTTTCATGCCTCTCGTGTAAAATTTTATTACGAATCTATTACGAATTATATTATTTACATGGCGACATTTTCTTGCTAACGAAAATGAAAAGTTTATTTTAATAGCGATTTTTTATTGGTATACATATGCCGATTTTATGTCGAGTGTTATGAATCAATTTACTGTACTATATATATATATGTATATATATATTATTTGTTTTTGCAGTTAATGATTTGAATGGTTGTGACATTTCATAAAATGAACAAAGCTAATAGTTTTTTTAAATAGAATAATTTTTCCATCGACTATGAATCGATTAAAAAAGTAATGGATATATACATACATACATATACGTATATATATATATATATATACGTATATATATATATATATATATACATATATATATATATATATATATATATATATATATATATATATGTGTGTGTATGTGCATGCATGTGTTTCTTAAATCTGTATTAATAAAATACTTTTGTTTTTAATCGACATGTATTAAATAGCTACCGGTTAGTAAATATAGCCATACAAAATGTGTCATAGAATAATAGGGAAATGAACAATAGGATGAAGTTCAATTGTGACTGGTGACGTTTATGATGAGATTTGACAAGGACGGTTTTGTGTTTCAAACAATTCTGTTTTTAATTTAAACAGTATGTTGGTATAAATCTTATCAAATTGCACATGTCTCTTATTATTTTCTTTCTGTACTATTTTCAGTTATAGAAAGTATCTGGATCGATAAAAATCGAAAATAAAATATTACAATTATATAAATAATAATGTAAATTGAGTGTACATTTTATGACAACTTATCCTGTTAAAAGTATCATGCAAAAAATATTAAATAATATTGCTATAAATGCTACTATAATTTAAATTATGATGTAAAATTATTTTGCTCTAGTTTTGTTTTATCGGTATTCTTGTTGTATTTTTAATATGAAATGAAAACTTTTTTTGTTCTTCTGAATATTTTAGAATTGTTAATTTTTTTCAACAAAGTATGATTTTAGTAATTTGGCACAAGCAAGATAGTTTGTATATTTAATTTTACTATAGTATTATAGTGTTTCCTTAGAACTTAATATTTTATTTTTTTAGAAATTAGGAGCTCTGCTTCGCTACGCTCACAAACCCCCGCGAGCTCCGCCCCCGCTTGCATATCCCCCCGGCTTATAATCCTTAATGATTTGTGAAACATCGGTATGATCGGGAATGGAAATGGTTAACATACTATTTGTAGAGTGTAGCGAAGAGAAGGAGCTTTAAGATGAGGTGGTCTACACAAAAAATTTTTTTTTTTGGAAAATTTAAGATGGAAACATTTTATATATATATATATATATATAAAGATGATTTATTTTTTAAGGGCAGTGTTGTTTTAAATTAAAAAAGTATGTATTTCGTACATTAATATTTTTTTTAATTCCTTTAAATTAATATAATTTAGAAAAAAATAATCATTAATTTTGATGATGATGTACGAAAGAGATTCTTAATTCAGAGTTGTAACCTTTTCAAATTTTTAAATAAAGCATGAAAAGTATGAAAATTAAACAGAAAACAATTATTTTCCACTGTTGATTCAAATGGTGTATTTTAGAGAAATCTATATACTATATTATTTTTATTATGCCAGTATCTTAAACCTTGTTGCACATCGGGTTTATTTATGAGGTTACTACACTCTTGCCCATTCCATCTAGGCACTAACGTCTGTACATTACGTTGAATATTATGTGCGCTAGTTGGGAAATGGATATATGGTAATGGTGACAGAAAGTACAAAAATATTATTCATTATGTCATATCGTCAAGTTTGTTACAAGTAGTCGAGCTCGTTCGTCGAGAGTGAATTAAAATTTTATTATATCGTATATATTATTATGTTCCAATTACATGGAGTGAGTGTCGCGTTTGTTCTATGCTACTAATACTAGTCATATGCAGTAACCATTTGTAATTGTATTTCTGAGGCTGCATAATAATTACATTATGTGACAACTGTACAATATCGTTGACGTTTATATGCTGTTCGCGTAATGAGTACACGTTTTATCACTCGTAATTATTTTCAGTATTAGAATATAATCACTGAAATGCATTTCGTAAAATTGATGTCCTATACAAATGTTCAGCGTTATTGGATAGCATGGAAAATCGTTAATATTTATTATATTTCAACACATCTGCAATTAATAATCTTTATTTTTGATACACATGCGCCGACAGATACGTATCCGCCCCTTAACATTAATATATATATATATATATATATATATATATATATATATATATATATATATATATGTGTGTGTGTGTGTGTGTGTGTATGAATAAAGTTAAACATCGAGTCAATTGCAACTGTCTACCATTTTAAACCTATTGATTTAAATGTTTACAATTTAATTCCGGAGAACTATTTCGAATGTATTTATTTAAATCTATATTGATGTAAAAAATAAATGGAAACTGTATAAATGTTCTCAAATGAAAACTTAACAATAATGTTAAAGTAGGATTTAACTTAACTTCATCTATTCTAGTGTTGCTCTGAAGGAAACATTTATATGCATAAATTATTAATAGTCAATCCCAAACGAGATTAAAATAAAATTATTGCGTATTGTTTAGTTTTGATTTGAAATTCTAAATGTAACATGTAACTCTATAAAGTGTGTCTGTTTGTATTTTTATTTCGTTCTTGTAATATTCAGATGTATATGAAATGGTTTCGTAAACTCTATTATTTATTAATTCCGGAGAATTTATTTTTGAATTTCGTGTATCCAATAAATATGATATATTGATTTCGGTTAGGTAATAGATCAGATTTAAGGTGTATTAAGGTGTGATTTAAAGTGTACTTTACGTTCCCTTTTTTGTAAAAATCGGAAAAAGCTAAAAATCAATATATAATACTACACACACACACCAATATATATATATATATATATATATATATATAAATCAGAGAAACTATAACATCATTTACGTAAAACATAAATATTAACCAGAAGTGTTTCTTAACAAATGCATACCAACACTCACAGTATGATGCTTTATGGTTAAAATACCCAAACCAAACCTACAATAGTGAGAGCACTTAACGTCGTACGGAAGCAGATAAGGCAAGGGACGAAGACATTGAGTTGCGTCTTATAGTTTGGAATTAGGTGACCATATATTCTATTATTACAGGGACGGTCTCGTTTCATTCCTGTTTTGTGTCCTACTCAATTTAATAAATGTTCTTTTACGGTTCTTGCTATGCGTTAGAAAACGGATTTTTATTTCTTGTTTCATTGATCTACATATTCTTTTTGACTGAAATTTAAAGACATTGCTGTAGTAATTTGTAATACATGTTTCTTTTAGATTGAAAACATGGTAATGCCATTTTGAGTAAGGTGCAGTATTTAAATGGAATCAGTTTTTACATTCTTTTAAAAAAGAAATCAACAATTTATATTTATATAATTTATATTTTTGTATAATACAAACAGAAATATATTTTTATACTACACTAATAAATAGTTTGCATATTTTAAGCTTACTTTCTGAAGAGAATGGTATTATTCAAAGATTAGAAATGAATTTTCTTTACAAAAATTATGAAATTATAAGGATTCATTAATAATTCTCTTAAATAAGATACTTTCATCCAAATATATCTTTCCTAGGAAGTAAAAATTCAATTATGAAGTAAAATAATCATTCATTCTTCTAATTTTAATTTTTTTTATGCATATATTCTTTGAAAAATGTCGTCATTGTCAATATAATTTCATTATTTTTTTAATTGAATTGTGCTCATAATGAATTTAGAACTTAATGATAATTTCTGAAACGGTTTTTATAAATTGCGTATTAATGATTTTATATATTAAAAGTATGTATGACAGTTAATTAAATTCCACCGTCTTGTAGATAGTTCATTTCTATCAAAAAAATGATTAATTAAATTGTTTCCAGACCTGTGTTTTTATTTTATATTTGTGAATAGATTAAGATATCAAGTATAAATTTTTAGAGATTGATAAATTCTAAAGGAAAACTTATTCTGTATCAACCCTTTTTATTGGAACATTTTCAGAGACACAGTTGAATAAACTATTTCGTATTTATATTTTTCTTTTATCTATACATAAATACATGCATATATGTATATATATATATATATATATGACATTTTTAAAATATTCAGATTCGCAAAGGCTTCACTTATATTGAAACTGAAAATAGATGAATGTATTTCATGAATTGAGTTAGGTCTTATTTAAACATTTACTTAGAAAAAAATATGAGAAACGTTGATAAATTGTTAGTAAAGGTCGATAAGTCGAACGTAAAATCCTTTACTTCAGTTATCTTAGATAGACGTCTTTCCAGAAAAGGAAAGAAGATTATTTCGGAAACCCCAAGATTGACAACGTTATATATATATATATATATATGTATATACATATATGTATATGTATGTATATATATATGTGTGTGTGTGTATGTGTCTGTATGTATATATATATATATATGTCTGTATGTATATATATATATATATATATATATATATGTCTGTATGTGTATGTATATATATATATATATATGTCTATATGTATATATATATATATACAAGCTTATTTGGAGACCAAATATGATGAACTCGTTTTATTTTTTCTTCTTAACAGCTTTGCACGCTTATTTCTAGCACAATATGTAAATACGGAATTTATATGCATAACATCAGCAACATACTCTGTGTGTATGTCGTTGGAAAAGCTCTTTAGTCGGCTCATATTCGAAACCTCTCTATGCACGTTCGACTGTATATAAATATAATGATTTTTCATGCACGCACGGATGTATCCTATAATAATGGTTGTAGGATAATGTTGGGGGGTTTACGAGTGTATGTATTTGTAGGCCTATGTACTTTATAATTAAATTATATTTTAATAACTTTGAAAATTATATATTTTAATTGTATACGAAAGCTTTATATAGATACATATATATATATATATATATATATATATATAAATAATTGTAATACTTTTTGGATAGGAGTTAAATATTCCCATTAAGAATTCATACTTCCATACAATTATTTTTAATTAAGATGTTGAAGTTAAGATGTGAAAGTATCGAATTGAATTTATTTTTAATAGACATTATTTGAAAAAATTACCATCATTTGTACTGAAAAGCTAACGCAAAATCTATAAAAAAGAAGTATCAAGTAATATGTAAGTGGTTTCGTTGAATTTATAAGACTTGATCAGCAAAATTGAGTCCAATATGCTTTCGAGTAACGTTCATAATCATTTAGTAGTCTGAAATTCAATCAATATTCTAGACATTTTGAATTTAGTTAGGTTATATAACCTCTGTATCATCATGATCTTGAGCTTAATCCTAGTGATTACGTTTTATGTTGATTCCCCAATAATAATATATTTTAGAGT
Source organism: Acanthacorydalis orientalis (assembly GCA_034766995.1). NCBI lineage: Eukaryota > Metazoa > Arthropoda > Insecta > Megaloptera > Corydalidae > Acanthacorydalis > Acanthacorydalis orientalis. Next base: position 14,550,740 of record CM068322.1, on the reverse strand, counting down.
AATCCACTGATTGATGAAAAGGTGAAATTGTACATTTTCGCAACACATCCACAGTGATATATATATATATTTATAACACTATATACAAACACATTTTTAAAAAATAATTTCGCTGAAAAAGTATAAAAATATACAACAGGTAAACATCCAGGTGTTCTTTTAACGAACCCTGTACGTAATTACTGAAAATTTTGGCTAACTCTTGTAGATAATAGTTAGTTAGTGCGAGTGTTTTAATGTTGAATGGGTGTTTACTTAATTAAAAACTCTCTCGTTTACGGACTTTAGAGCTCTAATTTTAAATGGGGCCGTCGTTAATTTAGTAAATAGAAATATTTTTCAAGAATATTTTGTACATTTTATATATATATATATATATATATATATATATAATATATTTGTATATGTACACATAGTATCAATATAAAATCTGTTAAATATCAAATGTTACATTGTGTTTTAAATAAATTTATAATCAAATAATATTAAAATGTAAGAAAAAAAGAGTAGACTTAATAGAAGTTTGATAAAATTTTATGAACACTTTGTATTTTATATGCTTCTTTAACTTTTATTTGTAACACAGTTTCAAAATGTACAGAACTAGTAGTAATTGAATCTGGTAAGTTGTGTTATAAAAAAAGTAAATTGTTCATTTTGTTTTTGTTCATTCTTTTCAAAAGAGATGTTTAAAAATTAATTTCTTGTAAAAAAAGTATGATTATGATTGCTACGAATGTGTACTAATATTTTTATACATACTTTCATTATAAGTTATTGATATTCATAGTATTTATAAAATTTGCGTTTGGTATTATGATTACTACTTTTTAATAATGAAACAATTAGTTTAAGCGATCCATAATTTTGAAATCAAGTATTCAATCTATATAAGAATTTTAAAAAAAATTGTAATTGTCTAATTGTTTACATTTTATATATAATTTTTACACTTAATCTGTTATGGAAACTGTTTTTAAACAGTTTTTTTAAAATCTTGGCAATAATTAAAAATAATATTTATATTCACTGTTTTTGTCATGTTAATATTAATTTTATTCTAAAGAATTTAAAGTGAAACTTATAAAAAAAAATATTATTTTTCCTTTTTCCTGAAGTGAAATCATATTTTTTCTTCCTAGCTTTTGGATATTTTTATATTTGTTTTATTAATATGTTTTCTTAATAAAATTTAATAATTCTAATAAAATTCATTAAATGAGTTGAGAATTTTCATTTATTAAACTCAAAGGGGATAAGAAGGTTTGTTTATGTTGTTTAGAAGGAATATGAAAAGTCCGTTTCTATTTGTATATTTTTATTTGATTTCTTTAATTAATTGCTTTTTTTGCTTTTGAATGTTCTCTTATTCTGTTTATTTCTTTATTTTTAATGTATTGTATATTTTAATATGTTTTCAAATTAATGAAGATTTTTATTTAATTTTTTGTAATTATTAAACAATATAAACTTTAAAGACTGCTATGAATCTTAAGTAAAAATACATATACTTTTTATAATTTTATAGCTATTGAATTGCTTCTCTTTGACTTTAGAAAACTTTGCTGTTAAAAACAAGTCTTTTTTCAGATTTGCTTAATAAAATTATGTTTATTGAACTACTTTGATTATTGTTTTTATAAAAATAAGTTCCTAGGAAAATAAAAATTAATAATTAATTATTTGAAAAAATCAAACTATTTACGAATAAAATTTTAACTTACATGTTTTATATTTTGAATTGTTGAAAATTAAACTTTTTCTCTATGTATATTTTTAGGAAACACTTTTATAAACAGAAAAGAGCATACATTTAATATTTAAATAATATGTGCAAACATTTTGAATGTTATTTATTTAAAATACGCTCACTCTTAATTTTTACTAATGATTTTAAATAATTTTAAAATTATTTTTATTGAAAAGATAAAAGTTTATTAACTATTTGTTTAACACAAACAAACAGTTAACTGTTTAACTGTTTCTAACTCTTTGTTTGTTTAATTGGACTTTAATCACATATTAAATATCGTTTCTATTTCACTATTTTCTCATAATTCATACAATTATGTAATTTATTTTAAATTTAATCAATTTGTCACTTCATCACATTTTATTTTTTATAAAAATTCTGCAGTGAATAGTTGCAACCATATTAAGGTATTTTCAATAATAATTCTCTTTACTACTCGTGTATAAGTATATTTTCAGTATTTTTATCACTGAAATACATTTTGGTTTTTATATAATTTCATTATTTGTTATATAATTTGATTTAGTTCTGCAAAATGCTATTTAATCGTAATTGTCACATTTAATTTCAAGAATATATTTTCCTCTCTCTCTCTCTCTCTCTCTATATATATATATGTAGTTTGTAAATAAAATACTTTGTTATTTTCTTTATGAATACACATGCTTGTGAATGATTTATATAGTTGCCTTTTCGACGTACAAAAAAGGACTTGAAATGCATACGGATACATTTCGAAAGAAAAGTCATAAATTTACATTAGATTACTAAGTCGATGTGAGAATTTATACATGAGTTTACAAATTCTTAACGTTTTATCTCTTGCTTCGTATTGTGAATAGTTTAAATCGATTCCAACAATGTGCTTTACGCACAGAGTAAAAAATTGTTCATTAACAATTCATTATATACATAGTTGTTCAAAAATTAATAAATGAAAAATACGTTCGAATGTTTTTATTCTTGTTTGAAATACATATATAAGTTGTATCTAAGTATATGATAACAAAAATATGTTTCAGTTTTAACAGTAAATTCTTTGTAAAATATGCGAGTAATTTTAAACTGTTGAAAAATAATTAATTTATTAAATTAATGTTTTTATTGAAAATACTTTTATTTCTTTCTATTTAAATAGAATATCATGTACAACCATTGTAAAAAATCCTAATATACATTAAAATTGTACATTATTTTTCTTCTCTTGGAAAATAGTAATTTATCATTTACGCTCTTTTAACATGATACCGTTGGTATTGATTTTCACACATTTTTTTACATTCCTTTTCAAGTTTTTGAAATTATATATATATATATATCAATTGTTTTTCAACTTTATGTATATATATATATATAAAGTTGAAAAACAATTGATACAACTGTCGTTTTTATTGCTTTTAAGAAAATAAAACCGAAAAGGAATTGAAAAAAATAACTAAAGTCTGTAAGTATTCGAATCTCTATAAATATTATATTATATAGACGTTTTCTATTGTTCAGCGCGACGATGGTCGTAAGATGTTCTAGAATAAAACGTTAGGGGATTCTCAAACGATTTAAAGTAATACATATGTTTATCCGTAAGGTAACTTTACTTACTTTGACTGACCTTTCTGTTTCTTTCTGAGTTTAACTGTCATCGAGATGAACCGGTTATATATATATATATATATATATATATATATATATAAAAGGTAATCCGTGTATCTGGGATTATCGATGAAACAAACATTTATATAATGGAAATATATCTAGTTTGGATTATCTAACAATATACAAAGTAATAAATATGAAATCAACTTCAAACGATATTCACTTAAACAAGATCATATTGCGTTAAACTATTTTTATACATAAACTCTTAATGATTAATAAATCATCTTTCAATATAATTTTTAAAATTTATTAAGCCACCTAGAATTTCTAATTGAGTTGTGTTCATTTTCTTATTTTACAGTGATATTAGTATCATTTTGTATTAAGATTAATGTCGTATTTAAATAATTGAAATATATTTGAAAATAGTGGGAGGTGGTAATAAACAATATAATTGGAAGAACAAACATTAACAATGTTATTGTCGAACTATTTTGCTTTTTCTTAATCTCATTTTCAGTAACTTAAACATTTATAATGAAAAATGATGTAGGTAATTGTTTATATATATATATATATGTATATATATATATATGTATATATATATATGTATATGTATATAATTGTACATTTTTAATTGTTAAAAATGATAATGGTCTGTGAACTTTCTATTCTTTTATTTTTAATATACTTTCTGTAAAAAAAACAATAAAAGAAAATTAAAGTAGAAAACTTTATAGGTATAATTAAAGCGGTTTAATTATAACAGCATAGTCTTAAAATATAAAAGATAAGAAAGAAATGTATCTAGTGAAACATTTCTCTGAATTATAAAGAGATAAGAAGCAAAAGTTAATATTTCTCTACTAGTAAAAATAATGTTTGTTCTTTATTTTATTTTGACTAATTTTATTTTTTCCATTCATTATAATTTTTATATGTTACAATTTAATTAGTTGCCATAAAACTGAGATTTGTGATATATTTCCACAAATGAATTCCTTTTTCATTTCAGAAACCACAAAATTTTTTTCGATCAAAAATGTTCAATAGGTTATTGATTATTATGGATTGTTTTTTATGTGTATTTCGATGGAAACGTCGTCATCCTTAGAGAGCTAAGATACTGAAAAATCTCAGTAGTTTTGCTTTCTAAAGATGACAATCTAAAATAATCAATAATAATTTAATGAATATTTTTGATCGAAACATTAAGTATTTTATGGAGTGAGAAAAGAATTCATTTGGGAAAGTGGATTTAATCCCAATGGCAGAACTGTTTTTGTTTTATATATTATTTAATTTTATCTGTTGTACACTTATATATATATATATATATATATATATATATAATTATAAAGGTCGTCTTTTTTGTAAATTATAAATTTACATAATGACAAATGTTGAAATAAACACGTTTTTTTTAGTATTAACAGTACATTTTCGCTATAGACCATTGAGAAAATAATAATAATTTACTTTGAAAACAATTATGATTAATATTTCGTTCAGTCGTATGTTTTTATTATTGTATGGGTATATTTATGGAAGGATGAAATAGATAAATACACAGTCATTCATATATACATACTCATATTACACACATATACGTACATAACGTATGTGGTCGCCAATCAACTGTGTAAATAATGAGCACAAGTTTTTTTTTAATATTTTTTTTACGTTTCATTCTTTTGAACCAACGAGTAAGTACCAAAATAAATATTGTTTAACAATTGCTTGTGAATAAAATTACAATACTTTGTGAAATACAAATCGACAGGACATATGTTAATTTTTTCTGTATAAAAACATGCAGTTATATTGAAATGTCTAAAATTAAATACTCTTAATATTGTTAATCACTATTCAGTATAACTTTATATATTTATACATAACGATTTAACTAAAAAAATGTTTTTTCGGAAAAATAATCGTTCTTTTAAATGGTAGTTGAATTTTGTTATGAAACAGATTTAAATTTTATAAAAATGAAATGGTAGGGCAAAGGTATTACTTTTTCGATTTTAATTGTTTCTGTACAGATTTGATATCTTCTAAAGTAAAAAAAATGTAAAAGTTTCTAGATGATTTAAAATAATACTATTTTTGAAATAATATATTATTGTTCCAGACTAGAATTCAATTTGATTATAATATTGTCCATAGTTCAACTTGATCATAACATTATCTAAGAGAATGTTCACTCTCAACGTATTGTGATAAAGTCTGTATTATAGAATCACAAAGCATCAATAATTGTCTATTGATCATTTTCAGGATCATGGTATCGATATCAAAATGAGCATATACCATAATCAAAACGGCAAGTAATCAATTATTAAACACTTTTATCAGAAAAAAATGTAATATGTGGAGAGAAAAAAATCATATGTGAAAGTGAATTTAGTCATAGTACCAAAAACTATAATTGGCACTGGCTATTTGAATATCTGACTATCTTAAGGATCGAAGAAATTAGGTTGTTATATACGATTATCATACTGACCGATTTAATTAAAACCGTTTAATATTAAACTGTAACTAAGGCATTACAACCGTTACAACCGAGTTTGCTACAACCTTATTTGGTTGCATAAATAATTAAATATTCAAACTAGAATATTAGTAGTTAATTCGCTAAATAAAAAAAATTCTTTATGACTTTAATTATATCTTTATATTTTTGGACAGAAAATTTGTTCGAATGGAATGAAGTTTAAAGTGTTTTTTTTTTTTCAAAATAAACTTGATACAGTTTCATTTTTCTTTACTTAATAATAATTAATTTGAAAAACAGAGTTTATTTATCTATTATTATACAGTTTTGTGAACACCTTATTAAAAAGATTTTCAAATACAAACATGTAAAAATATACGTATTTATTACTGTAATGATATTAGGTTGGTAACAAAATAATTGCGATTTTCGTTTTCTGAAATGTAACCTTAATTTTTTTCAATGAAAACGTCATTCCATCGTATTCATGTTAATATAATATTAAAGTGAATTTTCCGGTCTGTATTTTGGTAATATCGGCTTTGGTTTAATTATTAATTTTGCTTCCAATTGAGGTATTGAATTAAAGATGAAAAAGAAGGAAAAAAGAGCATTTTTTTTGTATGAGTTCAAAACGGGTGGAAAAGTAAAATAGCAGAAACTGCTTGTAAACTAAACGATTTTTTTGGTGTGGGTACTATTAAGGAACGTGCGGTGTAATACAGTGGCTTCAAAAATTTCGTGCTAAGGACGAAAGCTTTGAATATGAATAAGGTTGCGGGCATTCTTCTTCAGTTCATAACGACCAACTGAAGGCATTAGTTGAATATTTCTGGATATAGAAGAAAGTTTGAACAGTTACATTCATCTGCTCCACGAATGTATTAAAAAACAATTCTATTAAATTAAATAGAATTTTAAACAAATTATTAATCTTATTTTTAAACTAGTTAAGGACATGAAAAATCCTTTAAAGTTGAATGTAAAAATATTCTAGGAAAAAATTAACGATTTGACAATAATATTAGTCTCAATAAGAATCGTAAGAGCCTTCTAAAACAATAAGTCAAGTAAAGAATTGATGACTTTTCCTTGGATAAAATGTATGTTATTGTCGTTAATTCTTATAACTAAAAATAGATTTACACCTAGTTATAATCGCATGATAAATAGAATTTTTGCACATATTTTCGCTATTTGTTAAATACTTTAATTAAATGGTTTGTAACACATTATTATATGAATGTAATGAAAGTTGTTTCAGTTTTGAATTATTTCTCGTGCTACATAGAACTGTTCATCATCAGTGAATAATATCCCGTATTATACATGTGTTAAAAATGTGTATAATCATTGGTACTTTTGTTTGATGGATTATCAATCATCCGGTTTTCATTAATATTAAAAACCGACTGGGAATTTTGTCATTGGTTACATTGAAAATAAACATGTAATCATATTAAAATCTATACGAAAAGCGTGTATGATTGGGTATATATATATATATATATATATATATATATATATATATATATGTATATGTATAACTGTAAATATATACATATGTATGAACGCGATGTAATTATTAACCAATTATTATTGAATGTGCCAATAATTGGTGCAACACCAAACACTCGACGTTCGTGGATGATAGTGACGTCAACACAATAATACAGTTATGTTTTTGATTATGATGCGGGTTGGATTGGAACGACAAAACGATGTGGCGCAGGACTGTAAATAGTTCATAGCTGATTGTTAATTAAAGATCAATTATCAACAGGGATGGATGAAAATTGTGGCTGTGTATACGTCGAGGTTACTGTGGAAGCGTATAGGAACGCTATATCAGCGAAGTGAATTCCGGAACGAACGATGCCGGTGTCAATGTAGGTTAATTACTTCTTCGAAACATTAACAACAGCCCAATTGCAATAATTTGCTACTTGAGACATAATTACTGTATAAGTTTGACTTGAAATTCCGGTAACAATGTGTGCAGACATGCCCGTGAAATTAAAAGCCGTTTCACGAAATTTAATAATGCCTATTAATCTTCAGAAAATAGGAATATGTACATGTGTACACATAAATTAACCTCATGTATGTATATATATATATATACAAACGCAATTATGTATTAATATTTAAGGAAAAACTATTTATTTTAATGTTTTGTTTTACTATTATAATATTGAATAAATTTAATGAACTTTAAGATATTCACACACACATACACATACATACACACACACACACATATATATACATATATAATAATATATATATATATATATATATATATATCTGACAAATACAGAACACATTAAAAGATCATTTATTTAATTTATTGCATTTTAAAACATTAAGGATTAGGGTCGTCCAAATATTTGAACTAAACCTTAAATTCAGCATTTTATTATAGGGTAAAATTATATATAGATAAAAGAATGTGAAGAGTCTTGATAAAAAGTGAAATGGACATAAAGTGAGATAGGTTTCGTGTACTTCATTCATTATATAAATGTTAATTTCAAAGACTGAATATGTAAATATTTTTTGCGGTTGGTGTAATTTGAGTAGAAGTGATATATATATATATATATACATACATATATATATGAATATGTGAATGTGTGTGGTAAATTTTAAAGAGAATTCAAAACGGAAAAGTATTTCAGAAGGTAAATATATTTAATATAGTTTTATTACATACCGTATTCATTATCTACTTATCCATTAAATAAATGAATGAATTAATAAAATAATAATTTTTTTAAAATATGAAGATGTTAATTGAGAAATAACATAACTAAATATTATTGTTTCTTCCTTTTTATACTATATATATATATATATATATATATATATATATATATATAATAGATAGATGGAAATTATAAAACAAAAGTATAATTTTAGGATATATTTGATCCTTTTTAGAGAAAAGGCATGTATAATAATATAAGTATTTGTATTTTTGTTTTGATGGAAACCGTATTTCTATCCACATATGTATTGATTTTCGTAATGTTATTAATTTGAAATTAAGAACGATGTTGAGGTTTCTATTCACTTCTATAAACATATTGAAATAAAACATATAATTTAATTTTTTTTAAATTGTGTAGTAAATTATTCTTCATTTAATTATTTCATATTGTTAATTACAAATAATGCAATTAAAAATATGAAATATCACAATCAAATTATTTTTTTTTACAAAAATTATAGTTTTAAATGAATGAATTTTGAATACAAAATTTAGTAGTTAAACATATTATAGATAAAATATTTATTTACAACATACTGTAACGATTCTAGCATTCTTTAGTGAAGTTTTATGTCTATAATTTCGATGAGCGTTTAACAACTTTTTGTTAGAATTTTTGCATTGCTTTAAAAATTCATAATAAATAAAAATACAAGTAATAATTTGAAACTGATAAGGATAATAATAAATATTACTACTATTTTTTTTTCAAAAAAATTATCTTTTACACAATTATTTTTATTCAAAAATATGTAACAATCATTTAGAAAATATACATTTTTATTACAAGTTTATATTCATTTCAGACATAATTTTATCAAATTTATATATCATTTTTTACATATTTTGTTATGTTAATTTTTCGGTGAAATTAATTGGTATTAAGATTTTTATTATGTGTGTATGTATATATATATATATATATATATATATATATATATATATATATATATATATATGTAAAGAGTGTATGTGGGTGCTTTTGTATGCATATATTTACATGTTGCGTATAAGTATGTATGTCTCAAAGTCAAATTATGTTTTGCATGAGAGTGTATGTTCAGTGACGTTTGAAATTGTTTGATTATTTGCGATTGAATCCAGTTGTTTCGTATTGAAGGTTGCGTTCGTTTATCTAACGGGTCGCTAAACTCTCGTTCAACTTTGAATAAAACTGTCAGTTTGAGTTCATTGAAGCAGAATATTCAATAAATCTATCTTTGTGGTACATTGTGTAGATATATACTTTAACATCTCTGTAAATACTGTAAAGTTTTCCCACTGTTATAAAAAAAATTAAACCATTTCAAACATGTCACCGAACAGCTTTAAATGTTTGCTGCAGTAGAAAGCTTTTATGTTGATTATCAGCAACATTAAACTTTTTTTTTATTGTTCCGAATTGTTTATATATCGTAGATACTATTTTTCCATCAAATAATTTTAGCAAGTGTAGTTAGTTGGCTATTTGGAGCTTAAGGACGCGTCGACAACTAAGGTTATTAGCGCTCTTAATGAGTATATATACAACTTTTAAATGATAACATTAATTCATTAATCATTCATTTAGAAATTATATAATGATTATTTTAATAATAAAAAATAATTATATGATACATACTTTTAGTGATTAATAAGTAAATATAAGTTAGACACCATTTTATTATATGAATTATTTGAGTACTGTCACAGTTTTTGGGACGGCCTTAATTGTAGATTATATTAGATTGTAGATTTAATTGTAGGTTTCGAATTTTATCATCTTTAGGAAGATATTGAACTAATTTTGGAATATGATTTTTGTGTTATTTAATATATTTTGTAAGTACATAATCAATGTAAAAAAAACATATTCCAAAATTTATTCAAGACCTATCTGAAGATGACAAAATTCGAAACCGATCGTAGAAGAAAACGAACTCATGATTAACAGGCTTTATACAGAACAATGTACCCCAGGAGTACAAACAATGCAATAAAGATTACTGGGGGAATATATTTGTACACAAGGCGTTTTACATATTGAATTGTCTCCTTGACTGATATAAAATGTACTGATAATTTTGTGCCATGTGATATTCAGAACTAAACCCTTAAAAACAGTGAGATACATGCTTCAATATAATTGAATGTAATTAAATGTTATATGATATATGGTAAAAGTGAGAAAACTGCGGTTCCTCAAGCTACTCTGTGCGTCTCTCGAGACAATATTGGGTTTCATTGACATTGTATAGTATGTAACAATATTAGAATATTTTATATATAAACGGATAATTCACATTAATTTTTTGAAACATTCATATGCATTGTGTCGGAACTTCATATTTGTGTTTAAATTATTAACTGCAAAAATGAAGACTCGATCAAAGTCTTCAAGGAGTAGACATTAAACATATTCTGCTTTAGTGGGTAAAATTCTATATAGATATCTTTTTTATTACTTATAAATACAATTTTAAAATATTTTCTGCCGTTCTTGAACATTCAAAAATGTATAAAAAGTGTTATATGTGGCTCTTCTTATCAAAGAAGTTGCCCACACTTGGTATATGGTATATTATTTGGATATGTTTCTAGATAAATTAGTTATAGTAGATTTAAATGTGTTCAATATTTTAATGCTTTTCTTATTAAAAATGAAAACAAATTTTTAAGTCAAGTGATGTTGCTATATATATATATATATATGCATGTGTGTGTATTAGTGTATTTTTTCACGAATGATCAATTTAATTTAGAAGCAATTCGTTCGAATAAAAAAACTTGAACTGAATTTAGAATTGAAACGTCGATAAATAATTCATAAAAAATTATCCCTCAACGAAATTCATAAAATAAACGGTAATCAGGTAATTTTGTACGTTCTATGTAATCCGTTTCCGATCCGAAAAAAAATGTTTGACCGAAAAAACAAGTTCGGCTCCTCAAGCTACACTGTGTGTGTCTCGAGACAATATTGGGTTTCATTATCATTTTTCCTAAACTTTTATATTAATAAACTATACTTGTATAGTATGTATCAATATTAGAATATTTTATATATATATATATATATATAAACGGGTAATTCACATTATCTTTTCGAACATCCATATGCATTATGTGTCTAAATTGCGTACCTGTATTTAAATTGTTAACTGCAAAAATGAAGACTTAATCAAAGTTATCAACGGGTAAAGCTTAAACATATTTTGCTTTAGTGAGTAAGACCACTATATGGTTGTTTTTTATTATTTATAAATACAATTTTAAAATATTTTCTGTTGCTCTTGAACATTCAAAAATGTATAAAAAGTATTATATGTGGCTCTTATTAGCAAAGAAGTTGCCCACACTTGGGATATGGTATATTATTTGGATCTGTTTCTAAATGAATTAGTTATAGTACATTTAAATGTGTTCAATATTTTAATGCTTTTTTATTAAAAATGCAAACCAATTTTCAAGTCATGTTGCTATACATACATATATATATATATATATATATATGCGTGTGTGTGTATTACTGTATTTTTTCACGAATGATCAATTTAATTTAGAAGCAATTTGTACGAATTACAAAAACTTGAACTGAATTTAGGATTGAAACGTCGATAAATAATTCATAAAAAATTATCCCTCAACGAAATTCATAAAATAAACGGTAATCAGGTAATTTTGTACGTTCTATGTAATCCGTTTCCGATCCGAAAAAAATTGTTTGACCGAAAAAACAAGTGCAACGATAATTACGTTCGCTTGTCGAGCACGAAATTAAAAATCGTGCGATAAATTGTATCGCCCATCGGCGGTGCCGTCGAACGTAAATCGTTGGGGCCGATGTCCATAATGTACGGATTTGACTTCTAAAGTGTAACAGCAAATAGAACAGAATCGCATTGTGATAAATAAATTGAATGTGATTTTCATTCGTGGGTTATTTTTATTGGCGCACGTGTCACGTACTGAATTATAATGACTCCAATTATTCATGTTGCTGATTGTGGAATACTGCCCGAAGTCTATTTAGAATTGAGTGCCTATTACTGAATCCCTACGATTCGCAATAATGAATCATAATTATATTCACTATGTGTCTATTAGTAATTGAAAATTGGCGACGAAAATCGACGATTTGTTTAAATTTCTTATATATATATATATATATATATATATATCCGTTTCTGGCCAGTTTCTTTTAAATACTGCATAAAATGACATGTGTAAATTAATTATAAATATTTTTTTATTCAAAGATAAATTTGAAACTATTTATCTAGGTGTAATTATTGTCTCTCATGAGATTAATAAGTGCGATCTATTTTAATCAGTAATAAACAATTTAGTAATTCAATCATGATATCACGATTTTTTAATTATAATTTTGCACACACTATACTCGCTCCATTTAGGCGAATTCACTTTAACGCGGTTGAAAAATGTTTAAATTTTAAATAATCAATTAGACACCATATGTCACCACAATGCATAAAATTATCATATTGTAGCACATATTGTATACACGTTGTAATTATACAAATTCGAGAATTCCTCAATTTAATTTATTCAGTAATCGTATATACAATTGTGTAGTAAACATATGTGGTGAAGTAAAAATAAATAAATAAAATAAATAGTAAAAAATTGTAGAGGGTGTGCAGTATAAATAGTAGATACGCAATAGATTAATAAATAATGACATAACAAGGGGTACATTAAATAAAATGATTAAGAACAATACAATAACTCAGATAAGTTTAGAAGTTAAATTAAACATTATCCAGACGTTATAAAAAGGTGAAAATATTAATAATGTTTCTCAGATGTACAATCTTAATGAGTCTACAATTCTCACGATTAAAAAAAATGTTGACGCTATTAAAATGGCAGTGAAGGAGGCAATACCAACGAGTTCCACGATAGTGAAATAGACAAGTAATACTATTATGGTGAAAATGGAAAAGTTATTAATTTAGTGGATAGAAGACAATGACAAAAATACATTGGTATGGATACACGTATCATACAAAATAAATCTGTGCCAATTTTTAAACAGTTTAAAAAAGAAAATAATCAAAAATAGAATGAAGAAGGAGATGAAGGAAAGTCATTTTCTTTCGTTGCCAGTTTGACAAATTCTAGGAAAGATACAATCTATATAACATCAAGTTTGTGGACGAAGCTGCTAGTGCTGATCGGGAGGCAGCTACTGAATTATTTGATAAAAAGGTCAAGGATTTAATGATTTGAATGAAGAACTTTTAAAAATGCACGATTCTAAATTGACAACTAATGATATTATTGAATTAAACCAAGAAAAACACAAAGGAGAGCAAGATGAGATGATGAAAAAGAAGCACTTTACCTGTTTACAAACCAGAACATTAAAGATTCCATATCTCTGATTCAAAAAGCTATTGATTTTATTGAAAGCGAGAGTGATTTTGAATACGTAACTATAAAGTTATAAGCTTTGTGATACTTTATCTTTATAGAAATAAATGATAGCTACATCAAAAGTGTATATTTTTGTTATCAGTAATCTCTTATATAGATGCATATTTAAAAAAAAATAGTTAAAACTTTTCTACCCAAGTAAAAGTAAAATATTTGAGAATATGGAACAGATCTCTATTTTCAACAGCTTTCTATGGCGGTTTTTATTTACATTCTGTTCTCGTGGAACCAATTACTAACGTAAATGAAGGGATTATAGTGTATCTATCTCTCTCTCTATATATATATACATATAGACATATATACATATATACATATATACATATATACATATATACATATATACATATATACATATATACATATATACATATATACATATATACATATATACATATATACATATATACATATATACATATATACATATATACATATATACATATATACATATATACATATATACATATATACATATATATATATATACATATATATATATATATATATATACACATACATACATATACATAACATCGGATTGTTCTTTGCATAAAGTAATAATAAATTCTTTGAAAGATGTTTATTGCGTGAAGAAATTTATTGTTACAAACACCTTACTTTATTTTTTAAAAGAATGTGCCGGAAAGGTAAAAGTTTAATGTGCCAGTTTGTATTTATTAACCCTTTGAACTGGTGCTTTGGTTACGAGTGCGGTATTTTCTAACTTTACGGTGTTGTTCCGAGAATTTTCATGCGGTAAAAAGGCGTATTAATTTTATAAAAAATCTTTGTTGAAAATGAACTTTGTTTTGAAGGAAATAAGTTAATTATTTATGATATAATCATAAATTTCATGGAAAATGTTAATGAATATTTTATTTCTTATGAAATATAAGATAAAAAATAAATCTAACATATTTTCAAAACGATAAGAATGTCTATTAATTATTTAAGAAAATTGTAATTCTGTTTTGTTGATATTTAATTTACATTTCTCCTCGTACATGTTTTTAATTGTTTATTTCAAAAACATAAGCCTGATATTATTTTTACAAACCGATGAAATTTAATTTTAAGTTGTTTGATAATTAATTTCATAATTTCTTCATGAATATAATTAACGAATAAATGTATAAAAGTATATAAACTTGTTAATTAAAATGTATACAAAAACTAATTTCTTGAATATTTCAATGCAAAATGTTCACCGTTTTTTTTTTCTTAATCAATAATATTAAAATTAATTATCTATATATCAATGAAGACCTTTGAGTTTTGTTTAATTTTTTTATCTTAATTTATTTACACACATAAATTATAATTGTATGTTTTTTCTATCTTTGATTCCCATGATACTATTGTTTTTCATTTTGGATCAGATAAATGTCTGTTCTCTACTATATATATATATACAGAAGAGTTTTTTAAATTATAACAAATGAAGACCTTACACCAAAAATAACATTAAAAACACTTTAACCCTAGACATAAAACAGAAATATATATTATTTAAATGGAGTATACAAATTAGAAAGTAATATATATATATATATATATGTATATTTATATATATATATATATGTATATATATATATATATATATATATATATATATATATATATATATATATATATATATATATAATAAAGAATACTTCGGTTAATCAGACAAAACATTTAAAAGCAGATATAAAAAATACATTAATTACAATTAATATAATAAAATTGAATCTATATTTGCTAAATACATTGTAGAAACGGAACACGGCATTAAATTATAAATAATATCATTGAAACAATAAAAATTAAGAATAAAGGAATAATATTTATAATTATTCAAAATCTAAAAATTTATAAAAATAAAAATAATAAAAGAACAATCAAACACATCCAGCGATGCGTAACTTTATACTCTAAAATTATAATTTTCACTCTATCTAATTAGGTTGGTAAGAAAATAATGGCGGTTTTCGTTTCTGAATTCTAACCATAATTTTTTTCAATGAAAGTGTTATTTCATCATATTCATGTTAATATCATTTTAAAATGCATTTTTTGGTCTGTACAGTGATAATATCGACTTTGGTTTTATTATTAATTTTGTTTTAAATTGGGATATTGAATTAAAGATGGAAAGGAAGCAAATAAGAGCATTTTTGTATGAGTTTAAAACGGGTTGTAAAGCAGCAGAAACTGCTCGTATTTCGTGCTGGGGAAGAGAGCCTTGAAGATGAAGAAAGTCGCAGACGTCCTTCTTCAGTTCATAACGATTAACTGAATACATTAGTTGAATCAGACTATGCACAACAATTCGAAAGCGTGCACAAAATTTAGGTGTTAATCATCAAACAGTTCTGGATTACTTAAAATAGATAGAAAAATTAAAAAAAAGCTGTAAATGTGTATGAATTTGAAGAACATAAACCGCATTTATTTTTCTACCAACCTAATAAAAACGTCTATAAGTGAATGATAAATCGGATATAAAATTAGTCTTCAACATCAATGTATGGATAACATATGTGTCGAAACTAATAGTGCAGAATAGACAGTTTGTTTTTTCAAAACGACAAACTACAAGGAGAGCATATTTATAAATATTACTATTCTTTTAGGCATTTTACTTGTTATTACTTAAATTACTCGTTAAGGGTTATATATTTAATAAATATGACGACTCTAGTAAGTGGTTTAATTATTATCAGAGAGAAGGTTTTTATATTAAAACTATTGTTTATATTTAAATTAGTTCATATTTTTATCTGCTTTACACATTTAAAAAAACTGCTATGAATAAATTTTGAATAATCGCTTCGTTAAAACTTGATAACATAAATTCAAATCATGTCTTGCTTTTATTAATTTAAAGCTCATTTTTGAAACAACCCATGCATTATAAGTTACAAAGAAATTTATAATTCTATTGTCTATATAAATTTCGAATTAAAATTCGATTTTAAATTACAGTTTAATAAAAAATATGATTATTAAATAGTCTTAAATGGCATGTAATTAATATACGTACATATATTCAACTCAAATATTTACAAATATATATATATATATATATATATATATATATATATATATATATATATATGATTAATTAACATTTTTAAAATGAATCGAAACGTAATGAAATGCGGGAAAAGGATTTAAAAATGTTGTAATGGCATTGTGGCGCGTATTAATCTTCTTTTTAAAAAGAAAAGCAACTTTTGCACAAAACGTAGCATATGTTGAAAATAATATAAATACATTAAAGAAGGTATTACAAAAAAGCAAGTAGAGCTGAGTCAGGAATAAAAAAATACGGTAATAAGACATTGTGGCAAATTGATTAGAAATCAAGGAAAATAATATAATACAATTTGAAACTGTATTAATGTAAAGAGTACGAAGTTAAAAGTTATAAGATTTTTTGTTAAAAGGTATGTTTGTTTGTTTTAAAGGGAAATGAAAATGATGAATAGAAAAAGAATTAGTTTAAATAAAAAAGGAAACGATATTATTTGAATTGATTTTTTTATAAAAAACTTTATATTATAAAATAGTTTTCAAACCCAATTTTATATTCCTCCTATTCAGTTATTCATTTTATGTACATTTATATATTTATATGGAGATTATAATATATATATATATATATATATATATATATAAATAGATTTATTTGTGTACTTATTTTTCCCTATTGTTTCAATTTGTATTTTTTGAACACTTTATAAACTGTATTTTGGATACAACTTTATTTTCAACTTCCGTCATCTACAACTTAGAAAGTTTTTTTAACATAATTTAGAAAATAACTTAAATATAATAAAGTTTTAAATCAGCAGTGAAAATACAGATGTTTATTATAGATGGTTATTATGATTGGTTTCAAAGAAGAAATAAAAATAATGTTCATAAATAATTTGTGTATTAAACAAATTTAATGTTAATTTACAAATTGATTAATATAAATTTTAGTATAGATAGTTTTACAAAAAACATGTATATAATATAAAATTGTTATAACTTAAATATTAGGTATTTTTTATAGAAAATAATTTTTTGTGATTTTATCAACGCATAGTATGAGAGCTTTTGTTATCCACTTTAGCACTTTGAAATCGGGCGTGGATTAGGAATCCATTGACAATTTCTGAAGTATCTACGGTCTTAGAGCGCTATCTTTTGAATGATATATTTAAAGGTCACTAATCTACTCATTAAAAAAAATTACGGTCGTCCAAAAATCAGAAAAATCGTGTTTTTTTTTTTTATTGGAAAACCTATAAAAAATGTGAACTTGAGAATTGGGTTGAATATATATTCTTTCAAAAAGTTCATCATTGGAAGTAAGCGTACAAAAAATTTTGAGACTCTACAAATTGTGACCAATATGAAACCGTTTTGTGTACACTTGATTCTTCCAAAATTTTTCACACACAACAGTAATTTTATTTCTGCAAATTTTCAATTGTAATCAATTTTTCCGCTTCCAATTATGTTTCCAATCAAGAGATTTATGTTCCTTCGAATATTATCAATGTTTGCCACGATATATCAGATAGATGTGAAGTTTCTAATGGCTAACCTGAATTAACATATTGTTTCTTCGATAAATTTATAATTTTCATTTTGTTTACGATCAAAGAATGTCTCATTAATCGAAAAATATTTGTTAAAACATTTTAGCACCATTTTGCTCTCTCCGGCTCCGAAGGGTCAATATGTAAACATTTTACTCTTTTAAATTTAGATATAAAAAAGTTTGCTTTTAGTTTATTTTACTTCATTTATAAAATGAATTGACGTAAACCAGGGGATTTCGTTCATTTACAAATTTTACTACTAAACAGACAAAAACAAAGTGTGTCAATAGGGAATTCATATATATATATACATAGTATTTAATGAAAAATATTTGGTAATATTTTAGTACATGCAAGTTCTCTTTCACCAACATATATTAAACAATATTAAATACATAATAATAAAGTAATTAATCTGTAAGTAATTTACATTTATATTAAAATGTATAATATTTGACGTGAAACACTGTAAAATCTTCATTTGGAATAAAGTTCGTCATAATTGTTTTCGTAGTACAGAATTTGATACTTTTATTTATGTGCATGTATTAATATGCATATATGTACACATGTGTGTGTGTGTGTATGTATATATATATTGTTATTGAGGTTTTAGGACTCTTTGACGGATAAGATTATTAGCGCCCGAAATGTACATGTGTGTATGTATGCATGTATGTAATAAATATGCGTGTATATGTGTGTTTATATATGTATTCTGAATAATTTCCCAAATTAGACGGAAGGTAAAGCGTGGGGTTTATATAATAGCACAAATGGTCAATAAAAGATAAATATGTTTCGTAGAATTTCCTCAACAGATTGCGGACGGCAATTTGTAGCTTCTGGAATTAATTAAGTGCGATTAATTAATTTTGGAAGTATTTTATTGCAGTGTAATTCGACGTATCGTTTCGATAATTTACTTTCTAATTATTTCAGGTTCGTAAACATCAGGAAAACAACTGAGATGAATGAGGCAGGTACGTAAATTTGTATTGTATTAACTTTTACATTTATATGTATATATATATGTATATATATATATATATATATATATGTATATATATATGTATATATATATGTATATATATATGTATATATATATGTATATATATATGTATATATATATATATATATATATATATATATATATAATTTAGTGCTATAATCGATTTCCTCTGATCTGAAGTATTAGATTCACATTACGGGGAAGATAATATGTAGATTTTAATTTAAATCGAAGTCGTTCAGATGGAGATTTCGAAACTAGTTTGAATTGTAATGTGATGGTATATCTTATCTGCGTAATTTCAAAATCTAGTAAATGTGGTATTGAACACAAGTTATACATATATATATATATATATATGTATATATATATATATATATATATATATAGATAGGGAAAACTGATTTTTCTTTTACGATCTTGTATTAGTTTCGGATGAAATTTTCACCAATTTGAGAACTAGAATGTATTAATATAAATGCAGATTAATACCAATTTCTACCTCGGAAATTTTATCATTTCATTTTGAATATTATTCGATATTCTTATATAATATTACATTCATACATTTTAATCATTTCTATTAATATATTACATTAATTTAAATCACTGTTTTATTATTTAACAGTTTATTATTTTTTATTTATTTAAGCGATTCTTGAATTTTTTTCATAAATTGTGAAGAAAAAAATGTAATAAGTATTTGCTTTTAAATGAAAATTTACTTTTAATATTTAAAAAATTGTTATAATTTTTTATAGATTCATTGTTATTTTTTTGTTTATTAAATAATTTATTTTAGTATAATAAATATTTTTTTAGGTAGTTTAAATAGTAAAATTCTTGTAGGTCCCAATGTGTTAAAGTTGAATTGAATACTCATATCAGGAAGATTAGTTTTTGACTGATATTTTCTTATAGTATTAATCAGTATCATGCGATTCAAGTAATTTTTTAATACAATTCAATAGTTTAAGAATAAAAGCAAACATTTAAGTTTTGCTGTATCAGTAAGAATAAGTTGGTTAATATAATTGTACTTAATATCTTTTATATGTTTTTTGTTAAGAATATTTTTTATTTTTATTCCTTAACAAATTAAATGTATGCAATAAACGCATTACAAATTAAAATAAAGTTATTTTGTATATTACTTTAAGAGTTGTTTCGCTTGTATTTTTTTTCTTTTTAATAGCTACTATTTTCAATTTTTACTTTATACAGTTTAATCTCTGACATTGTTTTCTCAAAAAAATAACATTTTTTAAACTATTACTTTCTTATGAAATATTTTGATAACTAAATAAGTGTTAAAAAACGTTGTCTTTCGAAAGCAGGAATGACAGTTAAATTATTCATTTAATTTGTTTTAATAAAACTATTGTATTACATTTTAATATAAATAATACAAAAAGAGGTTAAATTATTTGTGAGGGATATTTATTTATATTAAAAATCTTTATTTAGAAATTTAAAAATATTGTATTTCTTAAATACTAAATTTTCATTTACATTAATTTAAACAAGCATACTTTTATGTGAAATATTCAGATATTTTTGAAATCTTTTTTTTTTTTTTTTTTATTTTATTAATAGTTTATTTTATTGGTAGATATTAAATTTTTAACGATAAAATAAAAAATACGATTATTAGTTAAATAACAATGACTTAATAAAAAATGTCATCATTTATATTGAAAAATTCTCTTTTTCTTATATATTAATTTTACAATTGAAATTAGTTTTGTCAGCATTCATTTTGAATGCAGAAGTGATAATATAACATTTCAATCTTCATCTTTGAATAAAATACACAACAAATGATTCTTCACTGTACGCAAATTAAATTTAGTATTATTTCGGTGTTAAATAACATTTTGTTACTAAATTATGTAATTGAATTCTGGTAAAAGTTAAAAATAAAATGTTTTTGTATATATTTTTTCGTAAAAATATCGAAAGTCTTAAATGAATGTATTATTTATATGTATATATATATATATATACACACATATATATATATATATATATATATATATATATATATAGATATATATATATATATATATATTTTATTTATTGATCGTTTCAAAGCAGAACCCTTTGGAAATAAAAGTCAGCGTAAAAAGTTATACAATCGCATCAGTTATGACCTTGGTGTAGGAATTTATTTAAGCGAAAAGGTACTATTAGTTTAAGCCTTCAACTCCAATATATGTTGAAACTTCAACGGTCGCCCCACGTGTAGGATGTTTCCGTCCGTTCTACATTCAATTCTTAGAACTTTGAAGGTCCCTCACAGGATAGGTACATTATACTGATTATAGAATGAATCAGCATTTTGGATTATAGAGTGGATAAACGTCTGACTATGTTAAACTTATATTGTTGTAGATAGAACTTTGAATGAAGGATAGGAGAAACATGTAACTGTCAATTAATAAATGCATTCTAACCCATATCCATATACGAGTACACATATATTCATATATATATATATATATATATATATATATATATATATATATATATATATATATATAATGTGTGTTACAATGTATGTAATGCGAAATAAATTTGTTTATAGAAGTTTTCAATCGTATTAATGGGATGAAATAAAGTACGTGTTTTCATTGTTATATGATGTAACAAGTGATTGTTGGAATATTAGTGAAAAGTGTGGGTAAATTAATGGCCTTTTCGAGTTTTACTTTACAGTTATTGTTGTTAACTAAATGCTAGTATCACATATAAACACGAATTGAAATTAAATTGTTTGTTTTATTATAAATTTTTACGAATAATGTTTAATATTCATTTTTTGAATTGATTATTACCAATGTGGTATGATTGAGGTGATTTGTATAAAAGAAATGAAGAGTTAAACATAGTTTAATAAATTACTGTTTTATATAAAATATATTTAATGTTAAAATATACAATTTTTTTATTAAACTGTCGAGTTATTACTAATTAATCTTTTTATTGTTGTAAAGTAAAACGAAAATTGAATTGGTCTGAATATTAGGACATAGTAGCAGCAATTTACTTTTTATTAGTATCAATTTTTATTGAACGTTATATTAGATAATTTGTTATAAAAATGAGTAATTAGAGCATTCATTGAATAATATATATTATTAATGTTCTTAAAGTGAACGAAGTTTTTTATCAACGCGTTTTCTTATTAACGCTTTTTTTAATGCTCTTAAAAAGAACAAACGATATAATTTTAACGATATATTTATGTTCATTCATATTTTGATCATTGCATTATTTTTCAAAGATATTTTGCTAATTAGGTATTGAAAAATGCGATAAATTTATGAATTTAATTTTAGAATTTTTTAAAAAAATTATTAAAAAGGAATAAATTGAAAATATTTTTTAAATATTTTATATAATTTAAATTACAACCTAAATTTTATGTGAAAAATGAAACATAAATAACATAATTTATGTATATTATATTTTTTTCGTTACTTAATATATTGTAATATTTTTAAAAAAAATGTTAACAGGACATGTTGATTGAGAATTTATAGATTTTATTTTTCATCGAAGGGAAATTAATATATGCTTTGTGAATTTAGCGTTTATTGATTTTCAAAATCACACTTTTGTACTTTAAAATATTATTTTCATAAAATAATTGCAACTTAATTATTAATTTTTATTTTTAACAATTATATTTATTTACAATAAATTATCATTGTTAAAAGTTTATACAAATATACATACACCATACACACGTACACACTCGCACACAGCCACCCACACACACATGTATATATATATATATACATATGTATACATTTATGTGTATGTATGTAAATATTTTCGATTGTACAATATATACGTATTTTTTAAAATTATAAATATATTTATTATTAACTCTGAAAAAATAAATGTTATTTAAAACATCAAAAATATCATTTCAACAGCGATTGAAATTGCTTTTAAAAAAGTATTATATATAAATATATATATATATATATATATATATATATATATATATATATATACTTTATTATTCTTGACATATTCAACAACATTTTATTATGAAAAATATTTCATAATTTAACCACTGATTGATGTGTTGATTGAAAGATTATTAAATTTGATTAAAATTAAATCGGTAAAATATATTAAATGTTGCAAATACTGATGATAACAATAATAAAGAAAAAATTGATTCTATAAAAAATACATTTTTGTAAGTTTGTTATTAAGAAATTTATTATTAATTTTTATTTTGAAATTAATATTTTATTTATTTTTTTTTAAATTAATTATTATTTGTTGAAATAATGTTTCAAATAGTAATTTTATAAATATTATTTTTTTTCATTTTTACTCAATGTTTTTAATGTGTGCATATTTGTGTAAAAAATTGTATTTAATTTAAAATGAGAAAAAATCCTAATTAAATTTATTTATGCAGAGACTAAATATTTCGGTAATGTTTTTCAGATAGATTTGTATTTAGATAACATTTAGATTGTATTTATTGACACCTATACGTGTCTACACAGTCACACGTACATTTATGTATATGTAGAACATAATGCCGTATAATTGAATATTATTATTGTTTACATTGAAGATTATCGTATCTGTCCTTATCATTAACAATAACATCAATTTAACTCTTCTGCCACTTGTGTACATCTACGTTTTAACGGTCTGTGTGCAATTTTTATTTAATGAATTACATAATTTCAACGAGCATTATTACTGTCATTATTTTTATTACATTGTATACATCCACTATACGTTGTGTCTCAATAAAAATGTACACTTATTGATATATTTTCACCACACTCCACATGAATCGAAATAAAAAAATGTCAACATTAATCAATTATCATATCTAGTGTAAATTTGTATAGTAATATATCGAAATAAAAATCAACTAATGATATAAAAAACATTACTATTAATATTTCTTGATATCTGTATAAATTAGTTACTTAGAAATATGATTTTTTTAAATATTAGTTGCGTATAAAAATATATCACAAAATATAGTGAAGTATATTAAAGACGAAATACTTAAATAATGAGGACATAATATTTTACTCCTGGTGAATTATGTTGATTATTCCGTCATTATTGATTATTAATTATCATCAAATTCAATTTTAACTTTGTGTGTGATGATTAATTGAATTTGAAATGAAGATAATTGATATTATATTATCATTGATGGAGTTTATATTCTTTGATCATTTTTTTCTCGTTCAAGTTGACGTTTACTGTTTATTATTGTTGTTTACTCTTTATTTTTTTTGTGACGATAACGTTGTTCTTTTTGAATTTTATATTTTAATTATATGTCATAAATTTTAAATTAAGGAATCCGAAACATGTAAACAAATTCAAAAACTATGAATTTTTTAGTTTATTAACTTTTGTTTTCTTAATTAAATGAAATAAATATATCTAAACAATACTACTAGACTTGAAGCTTTTTTAGCTATTTAAAATATTTATTTATGTCGGCTAGTAGAGAAATATTTATTTGAAAAACTTTTGTTACAGAAAACGAAATTAAATTGTAATGAATGTTTGATTTACAACAAAATATTAATTCTCTTGTGTATTTAACGGAAAAAGGTTGAAATAAAATTAATATTTTTGATCATCCGAATCAAATAAAACTTTTAAAAGCGAAACAACTAAAAACAGTTTACCTCACCTTTCTCAAAAATGTCTCGTTGCATTCTTCAGGCGTTCCCTGCCAGTGAAAATGTCTATATCTTAAATTGCCTAACTTTCTACTACCGTTCAAAAACCCCACTTCGGCTACTAACTGTTTGATACTAAAATGTTTCTTCGCTTTCTGACACTTATGCTTATACCTCTTCTTCGCTAACGTTTTCTCATCTACTTCACTGAGTTCACCCTGCGACGTCAGTCCTTCTTCAGCAACCCATGCGCTCAGCACTTGTTCAATAAAACTGAACAGTTGTTGCACATTCGGCTGGAGTGTCACGTTCGAATCGCCCACTTTTTTCTTCTTCTCAGCTGTACCAGTCAAATTGTCAACTATCGAACCGGTGTGACGTGTACGTGGTACGGTGCCACTTTTCGTCGAACTTCTCGCTATCGACGCGGCCGTCGTTGACGCCGACGTCCGGCTGAAGTTTAAGTTTGCGTTCGCGCACACTTGCATCAGTAAGTTGTCACCGAAATGAACGGTTTTGTGACGCCTGCGGCGACTTAACGCACAGGCGTGCTGTTTCTTCTCGATATTTAATTTCGGCGGATCACCGGAAACGCGTAACAGATCGTGTAACGTGCAATGATGCGACGTTTGTTTTGTGGCGGACGTCGACGGGGCCTTCGGTATCGTCCCTGTTGATTTCTGTGACGTTTTCGACGATTTCCCTTGCTGCGAACATGATGCTTTCATCGCTTTTTTACTACAGTGCGGTTTGTCCGATGGTGCTTCTAAAGCGTTTGGTGCTGCACCGCCGGTGACGTTATGATGTGTGCATTTTGAAATTGACGTTGACGGATTTGTATTTGATTCAACCATTTTCTTGATGTTCGAACAATGGTGGTACAGCATTTAGATTGTTTATTACTAAGAGATTGCCTATCATAAAATTAACCAATCGTTTGCACAACAACGGTTTATTCGGTTTTTCTTTTTTCTTTAAAATAACTATTTACAATTACTGGATTTTACTTCATCACAAATATCAACAGGCATTATGAAGACTACTTGTTACATCACGAGTGAAAGCAATCAACAATATAAACATTTTAACTATTTCTTTTCAGTTCGACGATTTATCTTCGATTTTTCAAAACTAACTTCTATTATATTTTTATATAAACTATAAACATATTTAATTTGTATTCTCTTGATGACTTCTTTTAATGAATGAAAGCTTGGAACTTTTTTAGATGTTAATCCAAAAGATATTTTTTATCGCTTTTCTTCGGGGAGGATATTTTTCTTATATAAGCTTAAATATGATATTTTATTTTCCTTTCATATAAACAATAAACAAGAAAAAGGCACAAATTATTTTGAAATTTTATTCTTGAACAACGCGCATTATTGTTTATCACAGCGGTTTCACAATACTTTGTGTTATTTTATTTATATTATGTATTTTTCTTTAAAACTATTTTTTTTTATTTCAACTTATTTTTAATAAATACACTTTACAAACACGAATATCATATTACACAGATATCAAATTAAATTTATTATTATTTATGTCATAAAAACTGTAATAAAAAATTTTTTGAAAATAAATTAATAACAAATATTTTAATAAAAATCATCAAGAAATAATATTAAAACAAACAAACTTAAATGAAAAATTATATATCTTACAAATATCAAGTTTTCTTTTTAAGACGAAGTGATAATTTAGCAAAATTTAAAATGAGTTCTTTTTCATATTATAACCTTGAATAAGCTAGAATTTTACTTAAAATTGTTTTTAATTGTACGAAGTGTTTACTTGGAAAATTAAAATCGAAGTCGTATACCATTGTCGTAATGATGTATTCTTATATCGATAAGTTATTGATTTGTAATTTATTTTTAGAATCTATACTTTTACATAAATACCATACAGTTAGATGTAGAAAATATTAAATCAAACGCGATTAAATTCTATACAATTAATTAATATAATTTTAAAATTTCATATTTGTTAATTCATTTATACATTATATAATAATTGGTTTAATGTTCATTAATGAAAGTATATTTCTTATATGAAACAATTATGTATTATAATCATTTTAGTTATAATTTCAAAATATATTTTTCTTAAATTAAGGAACAGAATAAATTTAAAAGAATTAGACTTCGGAAAATTATTTCCTTTTAAATAATGACTACTTTAATAAATATAATATGTTGAAATATTGAATTAAGTATTAATTTATTATTTGTTTAAATATTTAAATAAATGTTATATATATATATATATATATATATATATATATTCATGCGTGACTTTAGTGAATATTATTTTAATTGTTGTTATTTAATTTTAAAAGAATATACGTTTATTATAAAATACACACGAGCGTGTTTCAAAAATTACAGAATTTAATTACAGTCGAAAAAGTAATATATATGTTTATTCAAATTAAAATGTTCAAATTATGTTCGACAATAAAGGTCAAGATATGTTTAATTTCATATTAATTACATGATATTACAATAAGTAATCGAGTGAAATATTAACTATATATACTAGACATATATATATATATATATATATATATATATATATATATATATTTAATTATTTATTCTTAAATAATTATTTTTATCGTAGCATGACATGTTGCAACAAGTTTGGTTTGATACATTATTTTATTTTATGTTATATATATATAAAATTAAATCATTTTTTGATATAAATCTTATAAATTACTACTTGTTAACTATTTTTCTTATTTAATTTTAAATAAACACATTTATTATTTGTTCTACAAACTGTTACAATTTTGTTTCTGTACTAAGTAATTATTTTAACTAAAGTATATAAATGTTTTTTCTAAATTAATTTCAGCACATTTTAAATTTTAAAACATAAAGTTTACATTGATAATAAATTTAAACTTAACATCGAATTTATTTTTCTCTTTTCCGCCTTTAATATTTCATATTTTTTGATCATTAAAATAGAAAGATGAATGTATAAATTTGCATTTATATTTCAATGATTCAATGAAAACTATTTGTATTCATGTAAACGTTCGAAAAAATTTAAATTACAAAGAATGTACGTGTTTCATTTAAGTTACAAATTAATTTACGTTTAGATAATATTATTTTTTTATACGAATATTTACAGTTAATTTAATTTCTATCAATAAAATAAACGTATACTCTCTAAAAATTTAGATTTATTTTATTTGTTATTTATTTGGTTTGAAATAATTCATACAAGATCATAGTTTAGTTGTGAGTTTAATATTCTGTCTACATATAATTAATCAAATAAACTTTAACATTATTTGAGTTATTGCTGTTATAAACAAATTGCTACTATTACAGTCTATTGGGTTCTTAATTAACATATAAAAGTTTGTTAACCTACGTACAGCTCATTGAATTCATTAATTGTTGATTGGTTAAAACTTTATTATGTCACACCCACGCACCTACATTTAAATGTATGTATATATATATATAATATATATATATACACATATAATTAGAAACTGTTAAAATGTTATACAAATCATTTATTCAATGCTTTATTTATTATTTTTTTCTTATTACTGATTATTTTATTGTATGTGGGTTTTTATAATTTCTATTATTACCGATTTTTAATATTGTCATTTTTCTAAAAGTAAAAAATTTTAAAGAATTAAATACAATTTATTATTTAGTGTGTTTAGATATTTATATAAGTACTTCATATTTTGAATGAGTTTTTATTGAAATAAAAACATTTAAAATTTGAGTAAATTTTAATTTTACTTTTCATAAAACGAATAATATATATATATATATATATATATACACACACACATATGTATGTATCAGGATACGTGCTCATAAATTATTTCATAATTGTTGTAGATTTAAAAAAATATATTTTATTGATTGATGAATCTTTGAAAGTCTTTATTTAATGATAGTTTATTAACATTACAAGATAGTATAGTAATGTGCAAATAAATTAAAATTGAGTTTTATAAATTCAAATCTTTTATTTATATTAAATATTAAAAAATAATATTTTACAATATTTTAACATTATTGTCAGGTAATAAGGATAATATATATTCAATTTTGTTTTTTCTTTTTAAATAGATTTTATTTACATAAAATGTGTATATATATATATACACACACGTAGTTATCATTGATAAATAAAATATAGGCAATTTGATTTTTGTTCGGGATAGTTTTCATTGTATAATGGTCTGTTTTATTGTTTTCTCATTGGCGGAAGGAATAAGTTGTTAAATGTAATTAATTTATATATATATATAAATATATATATCACTGGATGTATATTGATATTAAATGTTCAGTTGAGCTTAAGATATCAATATGTTCTGCTAATCAATCAGTTTAAATCGTTTCGAACTGTTACGATGATAAAAATTAAGTATGATTCAAAGAAGTTAACAAAATGTATATAAATGTGCTCATGTTTATATATATATACACATATATATATATATATATATATATATATTTATATGTATATATATATATATACACACACACATATATATATATATATATATATATATATATATATATATATTAATTTATGCATATATTTTTATTAATATCGTAGCATTTTTTTGACTAAATTTTAAATTTAAATGATTGTATGTTTTGTTTAACATTGATAAAAAAGAATTATAGAGTAAAGCTATTTATTGGGTTACTGAAGTTTTGAAGTAAAATTTAAAAATTAATTATAGATTTTTGATTACTGTCCATGGTAAAATAAATGGATATTTTTGTTTATATACTTGAATTTATATATATATATATATATATATATATATATATATATTTATTTATTTTTTAATGTACTCAATTTTAATAAAAAATGGAAGACATTTTTTTAATTACTAAATAGTTGATGTATAACCAATTAGTAAATAATAGATATTATCGAATGTTTTTAGTAAATTTCTTTAAAATATATTTCGTTATGTAATGTTTCAAAAATGTATCAAATATTTTTTTTTATATAAAAGCAGACAAAAATATATGATGATAGTGTTTGTCTCATTGTTGTAAATCATTTTTTTTATATACTTTTTTGATATCAATTTTATTTCTATTTTTAAATTTTTTATATATGTTTACGAGATAAAACAATCTAATTTAGTGAGTTATTGAATTTTTTATTTAATTAATAACATCGTTTAATTAATTTTCCATAATTTACGATTTTATTTTTTTATTAATCACATTTATATTTTGATTTGAGCACATATTTCCCTAACAAAATCATATGAATTATAGTATCATATATATATATATATATATATATATATATATATATATAATCTAAACAAATGAGAAGAAAACAACACAACGATAATAACAAAAACGTGAAATAAATTTTTAAGACATAAACCATAATATCAATCAATCACGTAAACCACCGGTCTCTGTGCACGTATGAATGCTGTACACAACTACTAGTGTTGTGTATTCATTTGAAACATGTCACAAAATCGCGCACGTGTTATTATCTTCATCGAAAATCCTACATGACAGATATGCTTCGCGCAGCATATTGCGTATTTCTGCACGTATGTAATAATTTTTTTTCTGTTCTCACACCTCGCGTGTCATTTATGTCCGAGCCGTGTAACGACCCGCGTCTCGCCGATACATCATCGGCAACGGCATCGTTCTGTTGTACGGATTTTTCGAACCACGTTTACAATCACGTTCGCCCCTATCTATGTACAAATGTCGCGAGCGCTGCGACACCCGCGTGTAAGAGTGTACGGACACTGACTGAGAGCATTGTTGCGTGCACGGGTATACCTTGTCGTCTCGCCGTTGCGCAGCGCCACGATCGCCGTCACGCTGACGTCACAGCCGACGGCGCCGCCCGTCCGAGGGCGCTTTTACAACTACCACCATACCGCGTTGCATATCCAGCGCCCCTTCAGGACGATCTGTTGTGTGTTTGCGAGAGCAACAGCGAGTGTTGGCCGCGTAAAGCTTGCACGTATTACGGAGAACATATATTATACACACACACACACACACATATATATATATAT
The DNA here is from genome assembly GCA_034766995.1 of Acanthacorydalis orientalis. NCBI lineage: Eukaryota > Metazoa > Arthropoda > Insecta > Megaloptera > Corydalidae > Acanthacorydalis > Acanthacorydalis orientalis. Next base: position 14,519,318 of record CM068322.1, on the reverse strand, counting down.
ATATATGTGTGTGTGTGTATATATATATATGTATAGTACATTCAAAAGTCTACAGATTGTTCCCGAAAAACATCTAGTGCGGTCCAAATGTTCCTGAACACAGTATATTTGTTTCAAAAATTTTGGAATTTGCCAGTTTGTTATAGTTGTATATCTAATAAGTCTATGTACATATCGATTTTCTAATGGGCACATCAGTGTTCAAAAATGGCATTCATCAGACAAAGTGTTAGTATATTTAAAAATAATAAAACTGAATATAAGGCAAAATGTTAATTTCTCGCACGAAAAACACCGAACCGCACCTAACTTTCAGATACAGGCTGAATTTATTTTTCTGTGGTAGTGAGTCGCTCGAAGATACATTGGCTATTATTTAACATTGTAGTAATGGGAGAAAAACCAAGCGATTGTTAGTAAAAAAATGATTAACACCTCAATTTTTTTAAGTGTTATTTATCAATCACGAAAATATAGAAATCTCATAAACTAGTATAAGATGTTTGAACCTTAAATGCAGTTCGGTAAAGTGTAAAATACTGTAAGGACAGTTCGGAGTTTTTTAGTACTGGAAAAAAAAGTTCGATACAAAGACGTTTTGGCATTTAATAAAATCATGGTTCGTTATTATGCTTCTAAATTTGAAATAAATTACATGGAATCGAATGAAAAAGGTAAACTCGAAGACGAAGTTGTCTCTGAGAAATAAAAACGTAAAGATGACTATTTTTTTAAATTGGGAAAAGATTATTTTAATAAATATCAAAAAACTTATAAATACCGCTATAAATTAATATTATTGTTATCATCAATTAGTTAAGCTATATTGAAAAAGCGTCGAGGAAAAATCAGTCGAAAAGTCAGTTTGTTAAGCTATATCACTGCTGATCACATCGTTATAGTCGCAATAAAGGATACTATCTCCTATGTAGCTTCAAAGAAATTAAACACTTACTGAACACTCATTTATCCCATAAAGACCTTTGGTTCGAATTAAAACGTGGATCATAACTGGAAAGAAGATCTAGCTGTATATCAAAATGTCTTTATTTTGAAAATAAAACTCAAGAATATTTCTATAATGGTATAAAAGCTTATTAGAAAATGTGAAAAAACCTTTAAATGCATAGTAAAGCAAAAAATAAATTCTTACGTCACTATTCTATGTGAAATCGGAAACTTTTGGATCACGCTACGTACAAACATACTTTGCTCATATTCATTCCTTTGATGCCAGCAACATTTAATGATTTCTTTAATAACAAGGATAGGTTCATTTACTTGAAACAGCTTAAGTCAAACGACAAAGTTAATTAAAAGACACAAAGCATATTTAAAATATACGTTTTAAATTGCTATGAAATATCTCCCCGTCATTTATAAAGTATACGTCTAAATATGGTTTCAAATAAAAAATAGATTAGTTTCAAGCTATCTTTTTTCTAAAAATAATCCGCTAAGAATCACATTATATTTAGATAAGATTTTCCTTTTTTCACTTAAAACCTTGTTTCGATTGAAACTCATTCTGTTATTTTTATATAAAAGTATATTTAATATATATATATATATATATATATATATATATATATGTTTACACTTTAAATAAAATATATTTTAATTATGTTGATTTTGATTTAACAAAAAGACGACATATTCTTTGTTAAATCCGAATGTTGAAGTGTTGATAAATAAATATGTGTGAATTGAAATTCGATTTTATTCAATTTACTTAAGCATTAAGAGTTAAGAAAAGTATTTTGAACGCCTAATTTTTTTTCTTCAAAAAATGATTCATTAAACTATTATATTTTGATAAAAATATTATATTTGCAACTTTGGTTAATTTTTACAAAAGTAGTAATAGAAGATATGAGTATAGAGCTTTTTTATAATTTGAAAATTAATCCATAATATTAATTCTATTAATTATTTTGAAAACAAAACTTATTAATATTTTCATAATGGTATAGAAGCTTATTAAAAAATGTGAAATATAACTTGAAATGAATAGGAAAGCAAAAAAAATCCTTATTTTATGAGAAATCGGAAACTTTTTGATCGCTGTACGTACCACCATATTTTGTTAATTTATTCCTTTGATGCCGAAAATATTTAATAATTTCCTTACTAATTAGTAAAAAATATTAAATTATTTAATAATTATTATTAACATCTTTCTAATTGAAACGAAATTTGAGAACCGGATTTGCTTTAAAATTAAATGTTTGTATTGTAAAGACTACTGTATTTAAAAAAAATCAATTAGAGAATAATGATATATATATATATATATATATATATATATATATATATATATATATATATATATATATATATATAATGATTAGTTCAATGCTTACTAAAAAAAAATAACGAGTTCTATTAGTCATTGTCCAACTTATATTATTAAAATTTTAATAATGTATTTTTATTTGCTGAGTTGATTTTCATTTTCAGGTTTTTTCGAATAATAATTATATTAAGAATTAAACTAAATTTATAATATTTATTCCCGTTTGCCATTTTAATAGTTTTCGCACATTATAACAGAAAATATTTTAAGGCAATATAAATTATAAGCACGTATAAATTATATACAGTATAAAAGTCTAATATAGATTTAAAGGGGTATATTTCATATATTTATTTATTTTAATTTTAATATTATAACTATAATATTATTTAGTGTGTTAGTATATTTTTAAGGAACTCTCTGTATACGAACAAACTGTAATTCAGTACGATTTTTTGTATAACTGGCTGATGATCTTTTTGTAAAAATATATGACTGTATATATATGAATCGTAAATGTAAAAACGACAAAATTGTACAGTAACAACGTGTATATGGTGTCAATTCCCGTTTTGTTTTGCGGTTTTCGGAACAGGTCAGATTAAATAACAATCGAGTCAGGTCAGTTTTCAATCTAGGTCGAACGTTACGCGCGTCGCTGGAAAACATAAACGCCTGTCCTCTCAGAAATCGTAAAATTTAATCTGTAAGGTATTCTGTTTCTAATTACTTTTGAAATGATTCTATTTGAATACGTGTGATATTATTCTATGCTATATTTCTAGACATGGCTGAAATGAAATAGGACAGTTCAACGTTTTTGGTTACTCTAGCTCTATTTTCATATCTATATTGATTTGTAATTATAATTTTGGAAAAAAAATACTAAATGTTAATTTGATAATTAACATGCAATTTATAATGAATTAATTTATATGTTTTACATATAATAAGACAGAATACAGTTTTGATATTTTGCATAATACATTAAACTTTCATTAAAATTATAATAAAAAACTGACCAGAAAAATGAAATACTTATGAATTTTTAATGATAATTTACTATTTTTTACTTATAATCTAAATAAATGAATAATGGTCAAAAATAAAGTGTAAGTAATTAAAAAAATATATCCTTATAGCTTTAAACATTAAATATGATCTAAGTTTTCTGACAGTAAACTTAAAAGAGTTGAAGTTCGTACCTTTTATATTTTTATTTATTTCAATCTAAAAAAATATTTATTATTTCATTTAAAATATTATAGAATTTATACATTTAATAGATGCGCAATTTAAAATAATAAATACAATGTTATATTATCTATTTTCCTAATTTATAATCATATAGAATTATGTGTATTCTTTTTTTTTAATTCAAGTAATATATGAAAATTTTTGGTATATAAGTAAAAACTAGATAAGGTAAATGGTAGTATTGTTGAAAGAGTAACAGTTATTGATATATCTTCATATACTTAAAAATATTAGTAACTGTTGCTCCGTTAAAAATATTACAGTTGTTTACACTTTCAAATACACTTATAATAAAAACTATATATTACTTGTTTTCAAGAAATGAATAAGTTTTCAATATTTAATATATTATATTGCTCTTTATAATATATATATATATATATATATATATATTATATTTTGGTGTTTAATAATAAAAGAAGAAAAAAATTTTTTTAAATTATTATAAGAATTATAATTATGAGTTTCTAGAAAACGTGACACATTCATTCAGACAATTGTTAGTAAACGTTAGGTTTACATATAATTTGTAGTCTGCACTTACATCAAAAGGAAAATTAAAAACGGCCACAGGTGAGCGTATCTTTTATAATAACATTCAAAGCCGTTTGAAATTATAAGAGAGATTTTAATGTTGTTCAACTTTCACATAAAATCTGTTAACATGTTTGTTTCTTCATAATGCATATGCATTTAATGTTCAAATGGGAACTAGAAAGTCATTAGTGTATAATTTAGAATATTTTTTTAACTTCAAAATATTTCTTACAAGAAACAGCATCGAATTATGTTTGAATGCGAAAAATAAGTTACAATCAAGTTATGAAGATATATTATTGATTACATTTCATATATACAAATAATATTTATAGTAATTTATTACAGGTATAAAATACACGTAGTTAGTAAAAATGGTTCGAAATTTAAACAAAAAAATTTAATTTAATTTTAGTTGAAAACTGTTATATACATTCATAATTTAAATTCTGATTAATAATGTATAAGTTAGTAATTCTTAAAGATAAATCTCGAATTCTCCTATAAATTTATCTTTATATCCGATATAATCCCTTCTATAAATTCTGAAGTGAAGATATAAGTAATACAAACAATAGCAAATAAGGTTGTTAACATCTGGGTTCCTCTAGTTTAAGAAATTTTTCGAGAATGATTTTTTTGTCTGCTATTAATATAATTTTTTGATGAAATTTAAATGAAAAATGTAAATATTCTACAGATAAAAATCGCCTTATCGATAGAAAATTTAAAAAGTTGTAAAAGTAAATGAAATTTAAAACAAGGCATAAGTTAAATAAGAAAATACAATAACTACAATTATATGTTTTATTATTTGGTTCAATTTTTGATTGTGAAAGTTGAACGCGCTGTCGTTGTCGATTATTGTTAGTTACATATATATATATATATATATATATATATATATATATATATATATATATATATATATATATATATATATATATATATACACGATCACACAGATACACAAGTATAGGAGAGAATATCAGGTTTCATTTACAAGTGTTAATATATTTTGTATTTAAGAATATTTGTTAAAATTAATAAATATAAAGTAAAAGTAATAAAATGTAATTAACATATTATTAAAATGTTTTTCGATTGTTTTACTGAAAATTTAGATTAAACTGTATCCAAAATATATACTTTTTTAAAACGAGTTTGAACAAAATGAAAGATATTTTATTCAATCAAATGTTAAAACGTTTTAAACACATCTACGTCTAATTATTATTATTCTCGATATATAGAGTAACCTATTTTTTTTTATATTGTAATATTAAGAAAATAATTCATAAATTTCATATAATTTGAACAGTAATGCTTATTTAGATTTCCAAATTTTTGTTATCTATAGTCAGTTTTTTTGAAAAGTTTTTTTCTGAATCAAATGTTGAGAAAAGCAAGAATTATTAAAAGATATTTGATTATTACAAAAGAACAATCTTTTGAAGAATTTTCTGAAGTATATATTCTGTTTTTCACCAGTACTTTAAAAACGATGACATCGCAATCGAAATGGGTATAATCAACAATCAAAAATGATTAATAATTGAGTTTTGGAAATTTTAGATCAGACTTTTTTTATGATTATGGATTATTAATTATTTATTACTATTCATTGTGTGAGTGAATTTCAATAATAATTAATTTAATATGCAAATAATACTCCATTGGCTGATTTGGTATTTTAATAGTAACATAAGAAAAATTTCTAATTTAAATACAATTATTTATAGGCTTAAATAACATTAAAAATTAAAATTTTTATGCACTATTATTATTAAAATTTTTGTTAAAGCAATCTATTAGAGGTTTATTTAGAACTATTAAAGATATTTACAATATTTTATACTTTAAATATTTTATGTGAAACAAATTTAATAGAAATAATCAATTTAAAATTCTAAAATACAATTATTGTTTTGAAATGTCTTTTAATTAGCATAAAATCATTAAAGCATTCAAATAATTATAGACGATCAAAATTTAAAAATATATATAATGAAATTAACAATTTGAGAACAAAATATATTTTTTATTCCAGTGATTGGGTATTTTGTATAAAGTTAAAATGTAACTTTTATTAATGTATTTATTATATTTGATACATTTATGTTAATTCAAAATTTACTTTTTTTTATATTTTTAATAAAGTTCTTTTATTAAATGCTGTACTACACCAAAACCTTATCCGAAAAAAGTAAATGTATGAAATAAATACGTACTCTTTTTTGCGCTAATTTATAAGATATTTCAGAAAGTTTAAAATATGTCAGACGGCAAAGTATGTTCTCTTACGTTGAAGTTTCTGAAAATACCTATACAGAGATAATATAATATATTTGATGCTATTTTATTATTTTACGTTAAACTTGTAACGATCAACTATTGTTTAAACAAACTTTACAAATTTATGATACATAATTCATATAAAGAGAGGTAAATAATCGATATCGGTATCTACACAGTGTTGTATCATGTGTGGCTACCATACCATACAAACTGGCGAACGTACATATTTTTGTACAAGTTCACCGCAGTCATGCAAGTTTATGTATTTATATATGCAGATAATATTATATATAGGTATATATATATATATATATATATATATATTTGCATATATATTTATACATATGTATATATATATATATACATATGTGTGTATATATATATATATATATATATATATATATATATGTGTATATATATTAAGTCATTTTGCTAAAGGGCTTTTGACCGGTTGTAAAACTTTAAATCCTCCGCAAGGAAATTTATTCAATATCGATATTCATAGTGTTTTCCATAATCCTTTATTTATTTTACGGTAAAAAAGTATTTACTGAAATATTAAATGGTTTCAAACATGTATTATATATATATCTTAGATAAATAAAAAAATCTTATACAACCTAAATAAAAAATAAACAAAATAATTGTCAATATCTTTTATATATTGAAAGACAGTTATTTTTCAATATATGCATATATATATATATATATACACATACATACATACACATATAATTATTTTTACAATAAATAAACAATATAATGAAAATAGTTGTAATTGTGTATTGAGACAGTTTTATTTCGTTTTAAGAAAATGGAACTATTCTTAAAATCTTACATTTCATTCCCGTTTATTAAGTATAGTCCATACATCCTGCACCCGTTTTAATTCTGTAACTTTATCAAAAATACAGATTGTCTGAGGAGGCTATCTTTGTGAGAACTATTTTACAGAGAACAGATGCTGCAATAAATGTCAACCAGGTCTTTTATTCATAACTCTCTATGAAGTAATATAAAGATACATAAATAGAAAGGCATCTGCACTTAGTAGTCGTGTCAAGAAGTATGTTAATAAAAGCCATAATAAATATTTTATAGCATTAGAGTTAATTTTATTATATATATATATATATACAAGGTCGTGAATTAAAAAGTTATCTAAATTAATATGGAAAGAAAATTTAAAAGATGAATAGGCATTTCAACAACTGTGTTTGTTAATATAATACATTAAATATAATTATATTTTTAATATTGTGGCGTTAATAACTATAAAATGTTGTAATTTCTTTTTCTGGTTATAAATAAATGTGTCTACGTTAATTTTTAAATATTCATTGTGGATGGTGTTGGTGGATGCCGACATCCTCCGTGAGGGAGTATAAAATATTAAATAGATTTATTATTATAATATGATATAAATATTTATATATTAGGTAACATTCTTTTTTGAAAAAGTTAAACTTTCTATTTAGTTCCATCATGTTTGTGAATTAAGATAATTTTATATATAATAACTATTGTTATAGTTATAATACAGTCTAAATCTGTCATTGTTTTTCATTTAAAGACGCTATTATCTTCCAAGACAGCTTTTATTACTTCTAACATCTTCAGAAACTTTTTGTTTATGTTGTTAAAATGACACAAGTGCCGTAATTATCCATGAAAACAACAGAATCCAAGCAGACCAAAAGAAAAAAATAGAATTATTATTAGGTTGGTGCAAAAATAATAGCGGTTGTTATCGTTTTAAGATTGGCGCCTATTTTTCTAGTTGCTATTATCTTTTATAATATTCATGTGATACATTATTGAAAACAATGAAATTAGCACTACCGATTTCATTGCATGTCTATTGTTTTCATTATTTAGTATTGTTGGATATAACTTCTCAAATTAGTCATGGGAAAAAAGCAAATTTGCCCAATTTTGTTATATGAGTTTAAATTGGGACGTAAAGCAACAGAAACTGCTCGAAATATCAAATTTATTTTTGGCAGAGCCAACTTGTGAACGTACAGCTCAACACTGGTTCCAAAAATTTGTAATGGAAACGAAAACCTTGATAATGAGGAGGGTCGTAGACGTCCTTCAGCTATAGACAAAAATGGTTTAAGGACCATTATTGAAGCGGACTCACGTAAAACAACTCGGGAGGTGCTAGAACTCAATGTTAATCATTCGACAGTTTTTGACATGAGCCTAATTGGAAAAATAAAAAAAAAACTGGATATGTGTGTACCGTATTAACTAAACGTATTAGTCAAGCAATTCGGTGATATGAAGTCTGCTCTGCGTTTCTTTTGCGTAACAAAAATGATCCCTCTCTTGATCGCATTGTCAAATGTGATCAAAAGTGGATTTTCTATAAAAATCAGAAACGTTCATCACAGTGTCTAGACCGAGCAAAAGAACCAAAACAGTTTCCAAAACCGAAGCTTCATGACAAAAAGATTATGGTCACTGTCTGGTGGTCTGAAATTGGCATCGTTCATTACAACTTCTTAAATCCTGGTGAAACAATAACAGCAGAAAAATATTATCAGTAAATTGAATAAATGCATGAAAAGATGCATCGTTTACTGCCAGCATTAGTTAATCGAAGAGGAACAATTCATCATCATGACAGCGCCCGACCACAAGTTTTACAAATGACTTTAAAAAAATTAAATTAACTGGGTTATGAAACCTCACCTCACACAACTTACTCTCCGGACATGTCTCCGATAGATTATTATTTTTTAAAAGATTTGATTAATTTCATACGAAAGAAGGTTTTTAAAGATCAAGCATCAGCTCAAAGTACTTTCGATGAATTTGTTAATTTCAAGATTAGAGAATTCTTTCTTGTAGGAGTAAACAAACTTGTTTCTTGCTAGGAAAAATGTGTGCAGGCAAATGATCTTTACATTGATTAATAAATATAATTTTTAACTGATATGTGTCTTTATACTCGATAAGTGAAAACCGTAATTATTTTTGTAACAACCAAATAAAAATAACTATAATTTAATTTTATGTAATATTTCGAACTATTTAGTAAGTTTTTTAGTTCATATCAAAAAAAAACCTAATAACTGTTTATTTTATCAAGAAGTTTACAATTTGTGATAAGTTGCATTATATAATATTTGATTGTGACAAAATATAAAGTTTAATTAACCACAAGTCTAATTAAAATTATAAAATGGATGACAATATTGCTAGTTAATTTAAGAATATTTATGAAAATTGTTAATAATTAACATTTATTAATCAAACATCAGAGTAGGATTATTGACAAAATTCAAAATACATAAAATAGACTGGTCATAATGTGGATTTTCATTAAAATTTAATACCATAATATTAATATTCAGTATGTGTTTTACTGATATTTTCGATATATTTCCGAATGTTTCATATATATATATATATATATGTTACAAAATAAAATACGAATCCATCAGTCATTTGTGTTCAGTGTTATCAAAAACGATTCGCACGACAAAAAAATAATATTTTAATTGCAAACCAATTTCGTTTTATCCTCCACTAATTCTATACCATCAATCAATGGCAATGCACTCGTAACACAACACTTTAAACTTTATCAATCATCGAATGAAAAAGTATCGGTTCTATTATACACGAATCACCACTCGTGCTCGCATTAATCAGTGAGCTTTTGTGTTTTCGTATCTTTTGATAACGGCGGAAAAAAGTTGATATGTTTTAATTACGCTTGAAAGAATACAAACACACAAATACACACGTATACACTGATTGTATCCGTACATATATATATATATATATATATATATATATATATATATATATATATATATATATATATATGAATATACATATGCATGGAATATATATCATGTATCGCAAAACAATACATTATTTCAATGTGTGTGTGTAAAAAGCTTTTAATAACGTAGATCTTGGCACGAATGTAGCTCCAAAGACGTATATTTAAATATCTGTTGACAACGATAGAGACAGAAATCGCGAACAGATAATTCTGTCATGTATTTGTTATAAATACGCGAATCCTCCAGACCGATCGATAAATAAACGACTGGATAGTGTTATGTGTGTGTATATATATATATATATATATATATATATATATATATATATATAAATGTATATATATATATATATATATATATATATATATATATATATATATATATATATATATGGATACATACACGCACATTCCTATATATATAGAAGAATATATACACGTCCATTCTATGCATTGTAAAACTACATTAATATAAACACATTCCTTCGTTACTGACCTACATAGTAAATGAATCGTTAAGATATTTCATATTCAGATATGACAACTTCAAAACTACATTCAAGGAGACTGTTTTTGAAATTACTTTATGCATATATATATATATATATATATATATATATATATTTATGTGTGTGTATGTGTATTTTATAAATATTTATGTAAATCTATAAAATATACTTAAATTTATATATTTTTTTCTGCATACACCACTACACAAACAACGAAGCCTTCAAATATTAAAATAATTTGAAATGTATGCTTTTTTCCATAATATATAAAGTCGATTAAGCCTATATAATTGTTTTTTTATGTATTAAATTTTTGAAATATTTGGAACATGAATAAAATTTTAAATTTTATGTACTTGATTCTTTCCAAAATAATATCATGTAGGATGTTAACAATTTGAAATTCAATTCTATAAGGAAAATATTTTAATCGTTTCATTACTTTTGAAGTAATATTCGCCACATACAATAAATAAACTCCTAGCGGTTACAATTTTCCTATAAATTCAATAGTTCATTATCTAGTGGTAGTATATGATGCTGTTTAAAAATGAAATATGTTTAAAATTAGGTAATACTTGCGATTTTCGATAGTGATAAAATTTTTTCGGACAAGAACAGTGTCTATTTCAAGAATATCTTCCATTTTTCAGTATTTTCTGTTTTGTAATTTTTTATATAATACTAACAATTAGAAAATAATATATTAAAGTCAAAGTAAGGGCTTATTTTTTAGTCTTTTAAATCTAGCTAAATAAATGATCTTAACAGGACCTTCAAGTAAAATAACAGGAACAAGTTAATTTTATTGAACACTATTTCAAAACAACTGAACTCTATTTTATAAAATAATTAATTTTTTCTCTCCTGCAAACCACTTTTTTATTATGTTCAAAAATGTTACATAATGAATTATTGGTTATTTTTGATGGTTGATTATACACATTTTCATGGCGATACTATACATCACTCTCAGAGTACTAAGATAGAAAAAAAATAACTCAAATTACTGATATTTAAATGAGTATAAGCAACAATTGAAAAAGAAAAAATAATTAATTACTAAATAGATAGGATTTACACAGAGGCAACATGAGACACTGCCCAGGGAGGAAAATTTTGAGGCGGCAAATTTTGATAGCCGACAAATTTAAAAAGCTAGAAATTTTATTTTGAATTATAATTTCTATCTACAGAAGCTCAAATTGTGAAATGAAAAATTAAAACTCAACATTTTTCTATTCAAAATTTTGTTTTTGAAGTTTATGTAACAGAACTGCATAATTTTGAATTAAGATTATTGATCATAGCAGTTTCCGTAGAATGGTATTGCTGTTTATGTATCATGGAGGAAAATTTTACAAATTTTTTAGGGATCATTAATTTTTTTTATTGAAATGTTCCTAAAATTATCAACAGTCACGGATTTCTCTTAATTTATTTGATGGGAAAAAGACAACATTTGGTTGGTGGCCCAAGGGCGGCACCTAATGTAAATTCGGCCTGAGATTGTCTTATGGTTTATAGAGGAGGAAAAAAATTACTCTTTTGCAAAAATAAATTTAACTTTAGAGTTAAAAACTATTGCGGAATTATATTTATGTTAAACATTAAATAAATATATACTAAAAGAGATAAAAAGGTAGAGACGTACTAGATGTGCAAATGTAATAAATTTGCATGTTTTTTAAATGAAATACTTGTTTTTATAATTATGTACAATGATGCTTTAGTCATATTATCAGTAAAATCTCTTTTATTTATATTATTTCCTATTTTATCTAATAATTTTTTTATACGTAAATAAATATCAATTGACAAGGTTTCATTTTTTATAATTAAAATTGTTAAAACTGCAATCAAATATCAATAGGATACAAATTCCTAATTATTTCAAGTTTAATTATCCATCTAATCATTTAAAAATTTTAAATAATCATTTGATAAATATTTGAGCTGAACATAAAGCAATAGATATATTATTTATGATTTTTAGTAAAAAATAATTGGTGATAAAAGGCTTAATATTATAGATTAAACTTTTTGGATAATTTTAAATTTGAGTACAGTAATCTTGTGTATGTATACACGATTTTAATTATTATTTTGGTATAAGTTTTTGAAGCATTATCTTAAAAATAGATATTTTTGTTATTAAAATTCTAAAAATTCAGTTTTGTGTAGATAAATAATTATTATCTACAAGAAAGAAAGATTAAAAAATATATTACAATTATGTATCATTATTAATATATAATGGTTATAAAAAGTAGAAATTATTTCAAATTTTATGTAGAGTGAAGTGTATAATAATTCATAAAAATCTTTTAGAATTAATATTAAGTACATTCAGTTTTAAATGGATTTAATTTGTTGCGAAACATACTTTTGAGACTGAATTTGTAATAGCCGTCGGATTACTAATTTACTTGGATGTTGGTTTCCAAGTTACGTTTCATGTCTAAATCAATTCATTGAACATTTAAACTAGTTTGTACTGTATTTCAAATATTCTATATATACATATATATATATATATATATATAATATATATATATAATATATATATATATATAATATATATATATATATATATATATAATATATATATATATATATATATATATGAATTAAAATTCCATAAATATAAAGTTTATAACAATAATTTGAAAGAAAAAGAAAATTAGCAATAATAAAAGTAATAGTATTCTTGTGTTTAAAAATAAAAAAAATAAACATATACTTCAAAATAAATATAATTTTTAATTAACTAGTATTTATTTAAATGATTAAAAAGATTTATATTTACTTCACTGTGAAATTATTGAATTGGCTCTTACCTAAAATTTATGTTTCAATTACAAATCTAAAACAATACATTTTGATTATTTTTTAGGAAATTTGTGAATTTCATGAGGTTTAAAAAGTATAATTATATAAAAGTTCAATTTTTCTAAATGTTATTTTTAAAAATGTTGCTTATTTTTTAAAAAAATTATTTAATAATATTGTCTGAAAAAATATTTACATTGAATTATTTCTAAGACTTTTAAAACAGTTTTTGTGTTGCATTGTTTCTTTTTTATAAATGTATTTATAATTAAACAAAAACATTAAAAATCTTACCGTACCAAACAGCTATAAGTCCATTATAAGTACACTTACCTGAAAAAAAAATAGAATGTTTTATAGTCACATATAAATATTCTTTCAAATTTTACATAAAAAACAATTTTAATTATTAAAGGAAGAAAATACATATATATATATATATATATATATATATATATATATATATATAATAAAGGAAATATACTATTACTATTACGATAATAATATATATTTATATTTCATTTTTCAAAATTAAAATGTAATAAAATTGAATTCCTTTTAAAATTTAAGCAGTTAATAAAATAATATATTTTTGTGTATTTCTTTGATATTATAATTTGTTGTCTAACGATTATTAACATTTATTCAATTATTTGATATAATAAACGAGTATTCTTATTTGTTTAATCATTTTTCTTCTTTAAATGAAATGTTCTTTAAATGTTTTTTTAATTAGCCCTATTTAGAAAATCTAAATTCTTATTAAATTTTAGTTCGCACAAAATTTTTTAAATATTAAATGAAAATAAGAAAGCACGTTCATATTAAAACGTGTATTGCAAATATTATTTAAATATAAATATATATATATATATATATATATATATATATATATATATATATATATATATATAAAGATATCCATAGATAAACTATGTATCGTGTTGAATTTAGTACGTTATTTCATTAAATCGCTAGATTTACAATGGTGTCATGTAAGTTTATTTTTAAGATTATAAAGCGACAGTTTTATGTTATAAGTAATACACTCTATGGACTAGTATGGAACAAAGAGTACATGATATAAAATTTGTTTGAACTGTTAACACTATTACTTTATATTAAAAAAAATATTTATTATATTATAAACGAAACTGGTCATAGTTTCTTAGTACATAGAAAACAAGATTGTCGTATCTTGTTAAGATCAAGCTTTTATAGCTGTTACAAAAACTATCTAATAAGGTTTATTACTTAATTAAGCACTATTTTGTACAATCCTTGTTGTATTTTTCAAACGGATGAGTTTAGATGATAAAATTAACCTTTTTTATAAAATGTAATACAGTATAAAAAATATGATTAAGTATTATGTTCGACTTGACATTTTCTCCGCAATCTATACCTTTTTTTAAATGTACGTCAGCAACAATTCATTTTATATATATATATATATATATATATATATATATATATGTATATATGTATATATATATATGTGTGTGTGTATTGATTATTCATGGTTATGGAGACGTCTATGTTTATATTATATATATATATATATGTGTGTGTTTTCTTTTTCAAAAAATTACTTCAACATAATCAAAAAAAAGTTGTCTGTGCTAGTTAATTGAACAAAATGTATTTCAAACAGGGGCAAATTGGGCGTGAAGCAATTATAAAGCTTCCGTTCTGGAACGTTTTCCTGTTTCATTCACTTTTAAAAAATAAGTGGAGAATCGTTCAATGTATACGCTTTTTTGTCCTTAAACTCAAAGTGAACAATATATTTGTTATATCGAAAGTGGTACTATTCACATATAATTACCAGATTGTGTTCGAGTTTATTTGAATAATGGGGTTTTAATATATTGTACTTAAACGTACAGGTCAAAGCGATAAGCAAACGTTTCTTAAATCGTCATTTCTTTAAGATATAAGAAAATATTATGTTTGAAATAATTCTTCTAAATTATTTTTATAATTGGTGTTTGAATGTTTGAATATACGTTGAGTTGAGTATTCGGTTTTACACTTGAGTAACTTTATGAATCAAAGGAAATTATTGACTTTGATTACCAAATAACTTCTGTTAATTTTTTAAATGAATAAATAATATATATTGTCACTATGCCGTTATATATTTCATGATCATGTATTAATAAAAGTTATAAATTAATTTATTTATTTGATTTCTTGTAAAATTTTTGTTATTATGATAAATATTAATATATATATATATATATATATATATATATATAACATTGCGTTCTTTTATTACAAAAGCAAAATATTAATATTTGATAATTTCAATAAAAGATTCTTGAGATTATTGACAATAAAATAAAATCACTTTTGGTTTCATTGATATTTCTTGCTAGTATTTCATTTTATTATTACCTTTGAAATTGGTAAATAACTTTCTATGACTTGTTTCGACTTGTGTTCTGTTCAGGTAATGTGTTTTAACTATTAAAATAATCTACTTTAAAATGGATTATGTTAAATTTCGTCGTAGTAAAAAATATCTTAATAGTGGTTTGAATGATTTTAACTGAATAACTATGAATAACGTACAGACAGGAAAAAAGTCGATAAGTATTTTAAAGCCGTTTAAAGTATGATAGAGTGGATTTTTAAAAGATTACTTTATAAAAGTTATAACTGTTTATTTTTATACCCATAATGCCCTTTAATGTATTTTCCTGGTAGTTTTGATATAAGCGAATTTCTTATGTCTTTATCTATAACGATTAGTTCCGACTCGTGAGACATTCTTAGTAGCTTGTAGTTAAATTAATAATAATTGATTTTTAGGTATATAATGTGTATATATATATATACATATATATATATATATATATTATTGTAAAATTCATTTCAAATTAATTTATCTACAAGCTACCTCAAGATGGATAAAGAACCAAAACTAGTCATGAAAGATAAGGACTCAATAAAGATTACATTATAAATAATAAATCAATTATTTACTATAATTTTCAAAATTTTAAATAAGAGTTTTGTTTTTCTCAAAGTGTATTCGATTAATTTCTAGTTAAGATACAAATTTCTTAAAAAATGTAAAAATGTATTATAAAGAAATAATTATCAAGTTTAAAAAATATTTGCAAAATAATGACTTTCAATATCGAATTTCTTTTGTCAACATAATAGTTTAATTTTAGTACAGCATTTATGTGATAATCATTTTTAAAAAATGTTAAAAGTTTTAATATTATAGAAAAAATGTACCATTTTTAAGTTATTTATTTTCATTGAAGATAAATATTATATTTTATTGAAATTTTATGAATTATTTACAAAGGTGAAACTAATTATTAAGTAGAAAAATAATAGTTCCTCGTATTTATTCAATGTTACTGGAGCCAAACTTGTAGATGAAATATATTCAAACGATACGGCATTTACTTTCTATTTTGAAATTGATTTATATTTTAAAAAGTTTTCCAAGTATTGTATTTATCAACATTTTGCTAAACTAAAAAAATGATTATGAAAGTTCTTTTTTGTAAATTTTAAACTTGATATTCTTTTTATTTTATCAATTTTTTTTATGTACAGTAGTTTTTGTCTTGCAATCAGTCCTTCGTTCACATATTTTTAAAACTATTGTAAAATATATATAAACAAATTCAGTTCATTTATATTTTTAACACATCGATCTTTTGTTAATATAATTTAATTTTATTACTGTACTTAATTATTTCTTGATTTAAATTTTATAGTCATTTACTAGAATTATTTATTTATTTTTTCATATTTCTTGAAATGAATATCATTTTCTTTAATTAAGTATTTTATTCATTCAAAACCAAAGATATAAAAGCACTAATTAGAAAATAAATACGTATTCAAAGTTACAACTAACATCTTTATTAATATTTCATATAAGTCTTATATCTCTACATAATAAATATTTATATATAAAAATATAAAATACAAATTTTACCGATTTCAAAAACTTACAAATTGTGTATCGCTATCATGTTGAAAAATGATTTTTTGCCGTTTGCAATTCCAGACAAACAAGACATAAATCTCCAATTAAAATGACAAGTTAATTATTACTTGACAGTTTGATAAATGCAAATCACAATTTTAAAAGCAATTCATATTGATTTATTCATTGCCTGCGATCGTGTTTCATTCTCCAGAAATTTGAATGTTCGGCTTGTTCAAATAACGTACAGAATTTGTTTAAATAATGGAAGACGTGCTTTTTTGTTTAATATTTATCGTTTTGTGCTTTCCAGATTTTATTATATCGGTACGTTTCTTGTTGATTTTTACCATAATTCAAAGTCAATATGAATTAATACTCATATATAAATATATATATATATATATATATATATATATATAGTCATCCTTTAACCTCTATTAAAAAATATCGAAGAAAAATAAAAAGTAAGAAAAAATTTGCAAAATAAAATATATGATATGCTATAAAGAGGTTTAGAGAACTATCAGTGAATATATATGGAGTTTTGTCATCATCCTCATCCTAAGCGTTTTCTATCTTCCGGATAATATAAAATGAATGAACTAATAAATGATTATTTATTCTATAATGGAAATACCAATTGCAATTATTTTCTCTCGTGCTGAAAACTAGTCTACTCATTTATCTTTGTCTCTAGATTTTATCATCTGATTTTATATTTGATATTTCTTAGAAATGTAATATTTTTCTCAAGTTAGTAATATCATACTTAACTCAAAATTTGTAGCTTTATCTGTTTTTAATCTTTAAGTTAATCGTTCATTTTTACTGGTAATTTTACTGTTTTTTTTAATCTTGTGTATGTTATAAGTTGATATTTTCTGTATGCGTGGCAGTACTGTGTTGTTTATAAATAATCCGATTATAAAAAAAAACGCTTAGTTATTAGAGATTTATGTAATTTAAAAAAGACAGATAATAAAAGGAATTTAATTACTACTTTAACTAGAAATTTATTACAGTTTTAATATATTTAACAATTAATATTATATATTAGATTAAAATTTATTATCTGTAGAATGCCTTTAATTGTTTGTGCTTATTTGAATACAAAATAAGAAAGCTTTTAGAGCGAAATAATATATTTTACACTACATCTTGAAATAATTTTTTCAAAGAATGTGTTGCTAAAAAAAAACTTGAAAACAAATTATACATACGATTTTTTGAGTTAATGATTGTATAAAAACTAAGGTTTGTTTTAAGAAGTATGATAGAAATATATTTAATAATTAAATAAATTCAGTTTTATTCATAGGTTATATTATTTATTAATTAACAAATTTATTCGAAAGTATGTTATATGGTAAAAAAATTATTACAAATTTCCCACAAAATTGTGTTGACCATCAGTAAAACGTTATTATATTAAACATATATTTTTTTAAAACTTCTATATTATTAATATTAAAAACGTTATGCACTTTAATATCTGCATATGGGATATTTTAGTATTTACTTATACCTTAATAATGTTTTTGTAAATCCTTTAGTAAAAACTTTTTTTTTATTTTTTTTTAAAAATATAATTTTCAATATCTATACTTTTGTATGTTTATCTTTTGTTAGAGAGAATATTTATATTACATATTTGCACTGTCGACGTACAGTGACAAAATATTTGAAAAGCGTAAATTACAAATCAATATGTAAAAATTTAATTATCATTCTCAGTCCGTGTATTGTAATCATCCCTGGAAAATAATTTAATACTCATACAAAAATCAATTAACTTTAATTATGTACTGAACTCGTTGGTCCTTTTACAAATACCTGTAATGCGATAAATATTGCATTTTTGATTAAATGATATTAATCGCAGTCAAGTATCATATTTTTGATTTTATTTTTCAATTAGAGAGTTTATGAATTAATTTACAAAAAACTTTTTGAGTGATAAATTGATTTTAAAATTTCTTATACAATTTGTATAATAAAAATGTATTAAATAATAATTTATACTTAATTTATATTTTAGTGTATTTTCAAAATTCAGTTTTTTATTCTTTCAGTAAAATCTAATGTGCATATTTTTAAGGAATAATTTCAATTTTATATAGAATTTAAAATGCTGATAGAACTTTTTATCTTAAAAGTTAAGATAAAGTTTTAAGAATCTTTTTAGAGTCGATTTAGATTTTTTGATATGAAGTACACTTTATAAGGAAAATTACAAAAAAGAAGTTGAAATAAATCATTGCTTATCAATATCTTTAAGCGATATTGGCCAAAATAATAAAGTTACAGACTTTGCATTTTGATATAATTTTCCCAAAGTTATTCCAGTATAGAATCATTATTAACTGTCATGTCTTTGAAATAATATATGTTATTGATTACTAAATAGCCTTTAATTCACTAAAAATTAATTAAAAAAATATCCAAATAATATAACAATGAATCACATATTTATATTAATTATTTTTATATATAATATATTGTTTTATTGCGGTTTATTTTCATACATTTCAATGTGAATTGATATCAATATGAATAAGTAACTTCAAGTTTTATTAGCTTATTGATTTAAATTTTTTTATATATAAAATGATGGTTTGTTTGAGATATTCTTTCAATTCTTTTGAAACATTTCTTGTAAATATTTAATGCACTTATAATTCTTAATGATTAAAGTATAATATAAAATCATATATATATATATATATATATATATATATATATATATAATGATTATATTTTAAAGTATATTTTCGGATATTTATCCCCTGATGAAATTGGCTTATGTTTTCTATATATATGTTAGATATAAAAGTTTTCATAGAATTAGTCTAGATTGAAAAAAAAATCTGAACGAATTTAAAATCTCATGAGATCAGATAAATCACAAATAAGAATCAACAACTGAACAAAACATTGTCGAAGTACGCAGGGACGTTGACCTTAATGGAAAAATACAGAATCGGAAGGCGTACAAATTCAACGAAACAAATTACAAATACTGCCACTGAAAACTTATTAATTGAACACAAATTGACGAAGAATACGATTTATTCCCCACTCTCCCGTAGGTAGATTCGGTCTACGTCGCTGTACGCGACGGTGGGTTGAATTTGTATGTTTTTTAGATAGCTTTTTTCCTTCTGCAGTGTCGTAAAAAACGGCACGCACGTTGTCCGCTATGTAAAATCAAGCCAACTGCTAAACAATAATCGATTTTTCTTCCACCCTACATGGGCCACTCCCGTATGTTTTCACTCGAGACGGAAAGTTTTCTTGTCACAAAATTAAATCTTTCGAATTTGTTCCTATTTTTAAATTATTTTCACGAAATAATTTATCGAATATCTTTTTGATTGTTCTATTTAACGCTACTTGTTGTTGTACATACGTTTATTTTTTTCTGAATTTCAGAACTGAAGAACTAAATTTCATTAAAATTTAACTTTTCTACCTTAACTTTTCAGCTGTTCAACATCCGTATTTCCCAATAGCGTCATATTTTATTCATACCTTAATCACAGTGAACTTCTTACACCTTGTTCAAGTTAAATACATCGTATTTTAAAATGTATTAATTTTTATAACGACTATATATATATATGTATATATATATATATATATATATATATATATATAATATACACATATTAGAATGATCTTTTGTTTAATTACAATTTAAAATATAAACATACCGAATCTCAGTTTATTTATCCAGCAAAATAAATATTTGAAAAATACTACCTTATTATAATGAACTTAATACAAGATAAAACAGTTTTTTTCTGTTTAAAGAAAGGCTTATTCTTGGATTTAATTCAAGATTAAAGGCGTTTTAATGATACTAAAATATAATATTACAATATTGAAATATGTTTTCAAAATTTTCTACATAAAAATATAAAAGGAGTATTTTTTTCTTAAAGAAATTTAAAAAATATATGTTTTAATTACAAAATCGGATAAAACGTTTTGTTAAGCAAAAATTTTGAAAAAGGATTATTTTTATATTTTATCATAAGTTTGTTATTTTTTAATTAAAGGTAATATTTATTCAAAAAATAACTATATTTTAAGTAATGCATATTTCTTTGATATGATAAATGTTAAGTATTTTTCGTTCATTATTTTTAATTTGAGTACAATTACTAATAAATAATATTATTTAAGTAATTACTAATAGATTATTAAAATTAAACATAGATTTTATTTTAATAAATTCGATAATATATGAAAGTGCATTTTCAATTTGAGTTGATATTATATAAATAAATAATTTAAGAAAGTCATTAGTTTAGTTAAATGTATTAAAAGTGTATAATACTTATGATGGTAATTTTTTGTAGTATTATTTCACATTATAGTTATTCTTCTTTACGTTATTAATTATTATATTCTACATATGTTTATTTTAGAAAGCAAATACTATTGTTTAGTTTAAAAATGTTCTTTATTTAGTATGAGATACATCTTAAAATATCAAATAACCGGCGGTATGGGTTACAAAAAGGACATAAGTTGTGTTTTTATCTAATTTTTCTTTATATTTAAAAAAATTTACTGTCGTGAGTAGCAAATTACTTGCAGGAATACAAAGATGAGACACTATAAATTTTTGTTTATAATTACTTAATTTAATTTTAAACGTATGTCCATTTTTCCATAAAAAGTGAATTATTTTTCGATTGAATTATAAAAAACCCATATGATTTAAATATAGAGGCCTAAAATTTATAATTTTTTTCTTTACTCTAAATTTTCTAATTCGACTTCTTCTATCATTTCACTTGGAAAATCCACTTTTAAATGTTGGATTAACACAAAGTATACTGATTTTCTTTTAAAAATAATTCTATATAATTTTTTTTTCATTGAAAATATTTGGGTTCCTTTACATTATTCCTGTTCTATACTATCGGTTTCATTAGCGTTAGATAACATTTTTGTTTTATTTAAAACAGTAGACTTTGTTCTCATTGTTAAAATTTAGACTCATGTGAGTTTTTCTTCCAATAGTAGTAATAGGCTTTTCCCATGATAAAGAAAATTGTAACGCAGACTTAAATTTTCCCTTGAATCTCACCACTAGATGTTACTTCTACAAAATCGATAAAATATGGTGAAAAATTGAAATATCGACAATTAGTTAATGTTGTAAAAGTATTCTTCAATTCAATATAATTATAAATATTTATCTCATGAGTATTTAAATCATTTTTAAAATAATTCAACCTTAAAAAATCGTTAATAAATAAGATGAATACAAAAGAGATAATAAAACTGCCGTTAGGCAATTCTAAAATTTTTAAAATTTTATGTTGTATCTTATTTTATAATTGTTCTCTTCTATTCTATCTCTTCTCTATCATGAAAGTGCTTTTGAGACCATTGAATTATTTTATGATCAATACCATTCGAATGCAATTTATTTATAATTAAATTATGGAAAATTTTATCTAAAAATCTAAAAAAATATAGAAAAATAATGTATGCTTTTTCGTTTTCTTTTTAAGAACATTTGATAAACCTTGATTAAAATATACTGATTGAGATTGATATAATATTTGAGTGAACATCACAATAATTTATTTATTCCTATATTATCTATTATTATTTTTAAAGGGAAAAATATTTTTCTAATAATATAGTTAAATTGTTTTCTTCATTGAAAAAATAAAAAAAAATAACCATTGTATGATAGTCTGATTGAAATTAATTTAAAACTTGAAGTAGTTGAAAATAGATTTAAAATGTTCTAAGGTTAATGTTAGCTATACAAACTGTAAATAATGTTATAATTAATCAAAATTTCAATTTTACTCTAGTGTTCATAAGATAATAATACCACAGGTAGTTATTAGCAACGTAGCGTTCAATTTATTCAGTCGAGGCCGCAAATTAGATTTATTTACACAAGAAATTCTCTATTATTGAAGCAAAAACTCTGGCTACTAACACGAAACCATTTAAGAGTAAAAACATGCATAAATTCTAATTCTTAATTGAACGATCATGAATTATGCTCACACACACATTGATACATACATGTATATACATATATAACACATTAATATATCAGTGATTCTCAACCATCTTTCCACGGCGTACTGGTTTCCTCTGAACTATTTAAAAGTATTAAAAAAATTGAGAGACTTTTTACGGATGTGTGTATTTTCTGTTTTAAAAAATTTTTTGTCATCTGAAATTTACTATTTTATTTCCATTATTGTATGTTTCCATTATAATTATTTAAATGGTTGATCTAATTACCAAAATAAAACGTTTTGGTTATAAATTAACATAATTTAGAATAAAAATTTTTTCATGTATGTGTGCGTGTACGGAATAGTTTATAGTATAATAGATATGTTAAAACTTAGATATTTGAAAGTATATTCTTTATTATTTTATAGAAAAGTATATATATATATAATATATTTATATATACATACATATATATATATATATATATATATATATATTTATTTAGTATTCTATTATTTTTTTTAATAAAGTTTGTTGAGAATTTGAATTGATTGAAAACCATTTATATATATATATATATATATACATACATATATATATATATATATATATATATATATATATATATATATATATTACGCACATGTATGTAAAAAGAAAAATATGTACATATTTTTTATTATTTATATTTCTACCCTTATTACTTCAATTTGATTTGAAAGTACCATGAAGTAAAAGCTTTAAATACAAACCGATCTCGTTTGAATTGATATACATATATTTTATACTTATAATGACTTACAAATACTGATTTGTTTGTTTAAATTAATGGATATTTCAAAAGCACTCAAATACTCGACGTAATAAACCATATCCATGCGGTATTTTTTTTATTCATGACGATTATAATCAAAAAGAGAATTACTAATTATATATTGTTTCTTTAAAAAGAAGTTATAAAGAACTGACTTGTTGAATGAATTTATTGAAATATGTTGTAATTATATTTTATTTTTGTTGTATTTAAATATATTAAAATGGGATATTTTTCCATAATGCATTATGATAAAATTGCGTTTATGTAAGAACACATGGAGATATTTTGGAATATATTATATTATTATTTATTTTATAGTCGAAGAATATTGATTCTTGTAATTTAAAGTAGTGTAAAAAATATGTAGATTTATATTGTTTAATTTCAAAAATATTACAAATTATAATCTAATTGTAGTGAAAAGTAATGTAAAAAGATATTAATTACTTTTTTTTGTATAAAAAATTTTTCATTTTATCCAATAATGGCAGAAAAGTATGTCATTATTTTTAGAAGTTAAAAAAAAGTTAATAATAAAGAAATGCAACAATTTTTGGAACAAAACAATTATAGTCAATGTGTTTTATAATTTTGAAAAAGTGATAACTTTATGTACTTCTCAGTCTCTAAATATATTGAAACGATTATAATTCTGAGGATGTTAAATTGTATAAAAAAATTAATTTTCTATCTACAATGAAAACATTTGAAGAAAATAAAGTTTTATAATTTAAATGAATTTAAAATTTAGAGTGATTTATAATTTAGATACTGTATCGATTATCCTTTCTCAAAAACTTAGTTTATGGAGAGATTTTTCTTTTTAATAAGATATTAAAATGGTTTGGTTAATAAAAAAATTTGTTTTCTTTGATAAAATAAATAATATATTTTTCTTGTTTTTGGATTAACAAAGATTAATTTTTGTAGAAATTCGAATTGAATATTTCGAATTGTATGTTATAATATACTTTTGATAATTTTATAATTATTTAAAATATGTTTTACTTTGTAAAACTGTTAGTGGAAAACTTTAAACATTGCAAGGCCGAAGTATAAAGCTCCCAGAATGATGTTAGTATTCCTGTACTGAAGGCATGATAATAACCGTGGCTGTCCTTTGTCTCAAAGCACAAAGGCCAGTTACAGGGATTTATTACAAACACGTTTTGCGGAAATTGTACTCTATTCTCGTGAAAAAAATCCTGCAAAATCGCATCGTCTAATTTTTTTTTGATAATGATAATGTCTCAATAAATTCGTTGAAGGTTTCGAGCACAATTTTTCGGTAATTTTAGATTTTCTGTTTCAAAAGTGAATGATTATATTAAGATCGATCATTATAAATCGATTTCGAAGGTTAAAAGAACAATTTTAAACTGATTAAATCTAATTACTATTTTTTAGAAATAGATTAGAACGATAATGATACCTTATAGAGGTATATTTAATAACAAAAAGGTATTTATGTAGAAAAATATGTTGAAAATAAATGTTTTTTTAATTTTTATAAGATTCTTTCAATAATATTTAGATTTACTTTTATAGCTGTTGTAAAAATCAAGAAATATTTATTAAATTTTAATGATCAGTTCTTTTCATTCATCCACTTTTTATTTAGTTTTAATAATCTTCTTTACAATTTTTCTGTAATTTTCACAAATACAATAGGCAAAAGAATAGTTCTTTTTAGAGTGAGTGTAATTGTGTACATGTTGTGGTTATTATAGTTAAAGAATTAGACTAATAAATAATTGGCAGCAGATGAAAATATACACAATTCTCGTTACCATAGTTTATAAAAGTATGCAACTGTATGAAAAGCCGAGTATTGAACAAAATATCAATTATATTAAGAGTGTATATTTTTTTCAGAAAAATTTTGACATATAATACCATATTTTACTATATTCTAGACAATTATCTAAATCATATTAATTAATCTTATAATACCTCTTTTATTGTTATGTTTAGTTTCAGAAGATACAATATATATGCTTTTTTAATATTAATATTTTTAGAAACTATAAAAAAAAGGTTTTGTTTATATTTTCTGTTTTTTTAAATTTTATTTTTCAAAGATTCTCATAGAAAACTTATTTAATATTTTATTTATATTTTATTTATACTTATTAACATATATATATATATATATATATATATATATATATATATATTAAGATATTTTTATATGTTTATATATATATATATTTGAGTATATATATATATATATATATATATATAAAGATAATATTTTTATATGTTTATTTATATATATATATATCTTGTACAGTCCAATTATTTAATGCAACATGTCTAGTTATCCCGTCTAATTTATGTCTTTTGTTACATGCTATTTATTATCAGGACATGTTTTTAACGTTTGCTTGTATATGTTCAATTTGCTTTAATAATACATTTTAATTACGTTTATATTATTACTTGTTTTTACCACTCTGTATGATATTCTGATACAATACAATTTTCAAAAAAAAAAACGTTCATATACAGTTTATGTATGTATGTATGTATATGTATATATATATACGTTTTTTATATTTATGAGAAAAGACCAGAAATGCAAAAAACATTATATTTTTTTAGTATATACAAACATTATCTTTATTAAGAATGAAATATTCACATGTGCCACATACATAAATTCTACAGAGATAAAATAAATCCTCTTTATTATTCTATTTTAATTGATTAAATTGAACTGATTGACGAAATCGTCATATAGGTAAAAAAGAAAAAAACTATGAATAAAACAATTAATTTTGAATTTGTACATACATTTTAAAATTGAACGATTTCAAAATTTTTTTAATGAAAGTATTGTAGATATAGTGTTTAAATGTACGACAAATAGAAATTATTTACAATATAGATTTGGAACTATGGTTAAATTTACATTCACTAATGAATTTGAAATAGCTACATGTTTTCTTTGATTAAAAATGTTCAATAATTACTAATTGATAAAATAGAGAAACATTATAATTTCCTATACCTTAGCGTTCTGAGAACGATAGTATCGAATAGAAATGCGTATAAATAACAATCAAAAATAATCAGTTAAGGAATATTTTTGATCAGAAAAATTTTTGTGGTTTATGGATTAATTGAAAAATTAATTTGTGAAAGTAAAAAAATCGTTTCGTCCAAATTAGCAATTATCTGTCGAAATTGATTGAATTTAGTGACATTTTTTTAATAAATTAAATAATTAAATATATTATCAAAATATTATATTGCTATAGTTATAAAATATTTGATGTAGTAATTTAAAACATAATATTTTTTCATAAAAAGTTTTGAGCCAAATGAAAATATATAGAAGGAAATATCATACATTTTTATATTTGTTTTAACATAATGATTTGGTTTGTCTGTGTTATTAAATCATAGTATAGGAGAATGTTTTGTTAAATACAATTGAGTTAATAATTTAATTTGAACAAACAATTATAAAATTTGAAATTGTTTTTAGAGAAAATAAATTTTTAATCATATTCACTGGTATTTTTCAGTACATATCCCAAGATCTTCATGTAAATCATATAAAAGTAAAATTAAGTTTAATTTATATTATCCAATTGCAAGTTTCACTCTTCTAAGTACCCGACCTATTATTTAGATTAATATTTTCTGGAAAATTGATCATCAACAAACGTAATCATCGCAAACTCTCAATAGATTAAATAGGAAAAAAATATTTTACCGATTTTATTAAAAATCAGTTAAATAAATTTTGTATATTTGCTAATAAAACATTTGTTACGAGAAATGTTTAAATTAAAATCTGTAAAATAAATATTATCCAGGAGCAATGTTTTAATAACATTTTAGAGAAAATACCTGGAATTATTTATGCATATATTTATTTTCCTGTTTCGTATTTTATCAAAGAACAATGCTTTAATGCAGCGAAATGATAATATACATTTTTAGACCACTAAATATATGTTTATTTTACCTCAAGTCGTTAATGAAATTCACACGAAAACGTAATTTTATTTATAAGTACGACATAGAATATACACTTTAAAAGCTGTACAATTTTAATTCGAATTTCTCTTCTAATTTATTTAATGAAAATGTATTTTATTTACAATCTGACATTTTTAAGGAAATTACTTACATTTAAATGCTTTTTTACTACAATCACATTAAATTAAATTATATATATATATATATAATATATAAATATATATATAAATATATATATATAATGAAGGTGTGTATGTGTATAAGATATTTACATGAATGAATACTGATATCTTCTTTATATATGCTTATAATCAACGCTGAAATTTTATTTATTATATTTGACTATTTCAAATTATTTCAATTAATTTTATATTTGACATAAAATATGAAATGTAAAATAACTTATTTAGGAGATGACACAAAGAAGTATCGTATTTCATAACTTTTATTTCATCTAAAAAATTAAATCATTTATATTCCTCTTTAATATAATAAATTGTATATTTTTACAGATGATAGATAAATAGAATGCAGGACTTAAATTTAAAGTATATTATAACATCTTGATATGCAATTTTCTATTGTTGTATGTATATAGTTAAACATTTTCTTGAAAATGTTTAACTATAAATATTTATAAGAATATAAATGTGTAATATATATATATATATATATATATGTGGATCTCTATTTCGAAAATAAATTGGAAAAGTGAACTAATCCGTATCCATCCCTTTATGGTTAATTATTGTTATTGTTGTTTGTAAATTGTTTAAATCTTTTAGCTATACAAAGTGTTCCGTAATATATAAATTCGATTATTTTTATTCAGTATTATTATATTACTTTAGATCACAGAATAGCTTTATTCCTTGATAATTTTTCATTACAATCGAATGTTTCTGTATGTTTAAAAAGCAGTAGATTTATTATAGCTAATTTGAAAAGTCTTATTAAGTTTTCGGAATAAATAATGATAACAATATGTAAATAGTATTCATTTTAAATTATTTGACGTGCCTCTAGCAAATTTGATGTTAGGTCATTCAGCTCAATTTGTCAAATTCACAGCTGTCAAATTATCGAGATTTATTAAAGCCAAATTTGTGTGAATTGAACATTCGAGAAACTTACAACAGTACGAAATTGTAATATACAATATATGTGTATAAGTAAGGTTTCCATGTCAAACATGATTATATAGTGACGTTCCAATTATTGAGAACAAGGTTAGTTAACAATGTGTATTATAGATAATGGGAATATAATGAACAGTATGAATTGTTTCACCCTATTCAGTTTCTAATTCGTGAACGTGTAATTTATATTGGGAATATGTTTGCTTATATATCCATATACAGACTCATACATACATACATACATATATATATATATATATATATATATATATATATATATATTATGCTGTCGATTTTTTAATAAAATTCAAGTATTCAACACGAAAAGTGACCATGTAGAAAAAGTGGATAATAAATTGAACTTGACTGTTTTACGATTATATATATATATATATATATATATATATATATATATATGTAGTATGTATGTATCTGTGTCCAATTTGGAGTCTGAAACGTTATTTAAAATTTATTACGGCTATTAACCTAAATGCGTACCGTGTTTTGAAATTGATGCGTATGCAAAATAAGTTAAAAATTTCCCAGAAAAACACATAAACAACTATTTAGTTCTGATGTGTTTCTTTTCATATATTTTAATTTGTATGTGGAAGCATTTATGTGTTCACATGTACATTCATTCTTTCACTTATTATATATATATATATATATATATATATATGTATATATATGTATTATATATATATATATATATGTGTGTGTGTGTGTGTGTGTATGTGTGTATGATAAGAATATCGAAAGAACACCGATTTTTGAAATAACATATTAATATTGATTAAAATGTATTGGTTTAACAGAGTTGTTTTTATTTAATTGGATTAAATAAATAAATATATAATGTACAGTTAATGAAATTGAAATATATAAATTTGTTAGAAATCATTAATCAAATATATAATCTACTTTCGAATAAAATACAACCATGCACATACCCATAACATATGTTCACTACTATAAATTAATTTATAATAAATTTAATATTTATTTATATAAACAAACTGTCTATCTTTTGAAATTACCAAATTTTCCACCTGAGAAATCGAAATGGTAAAGACAATAGAGTTCTGAAACTATCGTTAATTTACTTTTATAAATATTGTTTACTCACAGACCACCCTCACACTTGCTGATCAAAAATGTTAAATAATTGGTTTTTGATTCTTTTTGATTATTTCTTATGCACATTTTGATGATTGCTTCAGATTTAGATTATTAAGGTACAGAAAAATCTATTTTTTTAAATATTTTTCTATCTTAGCTCTCTGAAAATGATAGCATTGCCATCATCTTTAGCATAAGTAAACAATAAGTTAGCATAAGTAACAATATAAAATGATCAGTAATCAATTATTGAATATTTTTGATGATAAAAATATTTTGTGATTGATTGGGCGAGTCAAAACTTAATTTGTGAGAGCTAGTAAACAATTTTTATTAACAAGTTTTAATATTGGTAAACTTTTAAGGTACGGTATTTCAATATTGACAGTATGAAGAGAAATAATACTTATGAAATTATAAATAAGTATAATAATTAAATAATACTTTTAATTACTAAATATCAATTGCTATTAACTATACTAATATATGAATACTAGTTTTAGTTTTCGATCTATTTCATTCCACTTTAATAATGAATAATTTTAATAATAAGCTATCAGTTTTAATAGTTGATTAAAAGTTGTGGTTATATACCTTAAACTAACTATTAATATATAACTAATATTAATATTAACTATTAATTACTATTTAATGACACTTGACATTTTCAGTTCTGTATGTTTCGGCGTATACGAAGTTACTACCATTGTCAGGTGAGTAATTTAAAATTAAAAATTAATAATTATTTCCTAAAGATGTAAATATGTGAGTCGTTCTTAAGTGACTAAACATTTATGTGTTAAATATCACTGAAGTAAACATTTCAAAATCAGTATTAAAGTTTAATTATACTTTTTCGTTTGTTTAAAATGATGAATTTATAATCAAAACATTTAAATTTGTACGGAGGTACTAAATATTGATATATATATATATATATATATATATATATATATATATATATATATATATATATATGTATATTTCTATCATACTATATACTTTACTTTTAGCTTATACATAAAATAAAATTAATTTTTATACGTTTTAAGTAAATGTGACTTAAAATTGTGGTAATGTGTGTAATTTGTAGAAAATGATATTTAAATAAGTGAGTTTTGTCTTATAAAAAGTGATTATATATATATCTTGTTAATTTTTAATTCATATTATAATATGAAATGAAAATACCACGAAACGCAATTTTAGTAACTTTTATGTTTTCTATCTTGATATAAATTACCCGTTTCATTTAGTAGACAATTATTTCATAATTTCAGAATTATAGGTTTTCATTTACTCGAGTTCCGTGCGCTTTTTGTCAAATGCGTTCATTTAACACTGTCTTAATTAAAGAGTCTTCGAGAAATGAACCGGTATCCAGGTATTTACGAATCGTTAATGTTGTGATGTGTGGCCCTCACAAATTACATGGCTTACACTCATAGGGTTTAATTTCATCATGTGTACGTATAATATAGGATCACATCTTTCATACATTAGAGAGCACCGTATTCTGAAAATAGGATTAAACGTCTCGCAATACATCTTTATTAAGTTTCCGTTAGAAGTCGTCGTCGAATGAGTTATTTTATTATAGCGGATTTGATTAAACGAATCGTGCTTAATTACCCAAGATGACCTTTATGATTGGTTGATTCAATTACATTACATAACGTTATAGAAGTGAATCGAATATATTTGTTCGAAAGATATGTTCTAGTGTTCGTATGTATGTGCTTTCCGTCGATACGTATTTCGAGTATTTATTTAACGTATTCAGTCATTTTTGATGAAAAAGAGTTTTTACTGGTTTATTAGTATCAAAAAGAATTTATGTAACTATCATATATATATATAGACGGACATAATTTCAATTTACCGAAGTACTTATCGGGGGTCCTAACTTTTATGTTCGTGGTAATATTGTAATGTAAGTGAAATTTTATTTCTGTTTTATAACGTACGTTATTTTGAACGAATATGAATAGCAGGAATCTATTTTTTGGCACTTTAAGAAATAGAAAAAACTTAAAATTGTGAATAAAATTGTAATTTTATATTTATTTTATACCCATAGTTTTATTTTTGTTCACCAATTTTAACTGGATTTTTCTAAACAGCACTTTTTCCAATAAATTTTATGTATACGTAAATATATATATATATATATAGTCAAGTCTCTTTTTAGGCAATAAATACATTCCACAGAAAACCACATGTAAAAAAATCGCATAAAGAAGAATTAACTTACGTTGAAAAATTAGGGATTCGTTCTATAATTTTCTAATACCGTAAGAAACGAAAGCAATACGTTAAAGTACACCCAAAATCACATAAAATAGTTTATAAAAATTCAGGAAGATAAAAACGCCTAAAAATTCGTTCGAAAATCTGAAAGAAATTGATATAAAATGTAAAATAAGTTTTTTTTGAAATTTTATTCATTTAATTTTATTGAGAAGTAATAATTCTTTTTATATTTTTTCATCAGAATTGTCGTCATTATCTGACAATGTTCGGTACCATTTGCGAATTGGTGCAAAATCACTTTCATTAATAGAAGAGATAATCAGTGCATCAGATCTGCACGTAAAGTCAATGGTTCTTCACAAACAGAATTAGTGGTAACTTCACCATTGTTCTGTGTTGATGTTTTTCCTCCAAAAATGTAATCAGTGATTAAATTTTGCGATGATGATTTTACTAATTTTTTATCAATTCTCCATATCCAGGCATACAATTCTTCAGCTCATGTTGGAATTTAAAGGCTCGTTTATAATTTGTGCCATGAACAAGAAAATGATTTTCCAATTTATTGCAAAGTTGAAGACATTCTCGAATTATACTTGCAGTGAGGGGGATAGGTTTTTTTCCCACTTCACTATCATTTTTTGGACCTTCGACGATATCTAAGTTATACCAATAATACCATCGTCGCTTAAGCCATTATGCACAAGCAATTCGTCGACATCATTCTGACTGAAGGTATCAAAACCTCGATTAATTTCATGTACCAAATTATTGATTTCTGTTGATAATGTCGATGTTTGAATGGTTGCACTGTTTGCAACACATCCAGGCCAAGGTTCTTTCCGGCAGGCATTTAATGTTTATGGTCTTATTTTAGCGATAGTAGATACAACATGATTTAAACAGTCCAAAATAGAAAAGTTTAAATTATAAAATATAAATTTAGAGAAATATAATAATTTAAATTTAATTTTGTTTTAACAGCCTGTAGCTCATATATGTGTATATACAACAGTGAAACCCAGAATTTACATGACATTTGTACCGCATAACTTAAAAACCACTTTAAAAAGATAGGCATAAAAACAGACTATATATATATATATATATGCGTTATGCACAGTCATTAAAAAGACTCTCATTTGAGGTATAAATATATTTCAATTTTATTACATAAATAGGGTAGATATAAACTTTTATTTTTTGTAAAATTAAGTAAAATGCTTTTACTTTTTGTTTAAACAAATAGAGTTCGTGTTTTAAGAAACTGGATCTTGTAGTAAAAATATGCTCTTGCATTGCGAGTAACGAGTACATGAATTCACGATTTACGTTGCTAAACATTTTTGGTCGTATTATAGATAGATGATTTTCTCAAAATTATTAACTTGATGCATTTTATAATTAATGCGTTTAAAATTGTTGAAGAATACAAATGAAAATAATAATAGTAAAGAGATAAAAAAACAATGTTTTTTTTTAGAAAGTATGAATTACTTAGAGAATTAATATTTAATTAAAAAATTAAAACTATAAACTTTTATACAGCTAGTGTAAATAAATGCATATCTTTTAAAAATATGTCTAGAATTTTTTAATATATATTTTAAAAAGTATATGATGTTTAATTATCAACGCATAACTTTCAATTAAATTAATTTTGTATTTCTAATAAAATAAAGTTTCTAAAGAATTTTTCTAATTAATAATTTACTATTAAGAAAACGAGAACTATACTACTATGTAATTACTTTTAAAATATTACAAACTACTAATTAAAAGATCTATTATTAAATTATAAACTAACTCTCATAAATCCTTAAGTCTTAGCACCTGTAACACCTGTATAAACTATACGAAAGTATATAAATTCATTAGTGCACACAAATTTCGTTTTTTATGTCTCGTGACCACCATTCGAGCTTTTCACACTTCGAATTTCAAATACATAAGTCATGAGCTTAATGCTCGACACTGCTTTCTTGACAGCTCCTACCGAGCAATACATTAAGTTATAAATCATTAATACAACACATAAATAAAATTTACATCGGTACATAACTAAATGTTGTTTTTAGTTCTGCTATTTTTTATACACTCTCTGTATCCATAAATAACAGTTTTAAAAATTAAAATCGTTAATATTTCATTTCGTTTTATCTAACTTTAATGCTATTTTTTGATTTTATATACAACCCGATGTAACTACTTAAAAAAGAAAGCTATATTTTTTTTATCATATATTTATTATTTAAATGTGTCAGTATAAAAACTGACATGAAATGAAATAAATTTTTCTAAAAAAAAATACTAAACTTGTTATATATAAGAGAGAGATTTATATTTTCCATAATACTCATTGATATAAATTTGACATTTCTTGTTTGAAACCAAAAATCAAATAACCAGTTTGTGAAAAATCTTGCCAGAATGAATATATATATATATATATATATATATATATATATATATATATAAGAGCGAAAGAACATGGCGTAAAATATTTAGATTAATTGTAGATCTTGACGAGGGTTTTATGTGATTCTGGAATTTTTCAGATAAATGATTTTTTTATCCTTACTATATAAAAAAGTATCTTCGTGTCGCTTCTTATACTGTTTTCTTTGACTTTCGTTTAAGAAAGTGAATATTCGAAACGAGTTGAAAATCAACAGATTAATTTATTAGTGTCACTCTTTATTTATTTTGTCATTAATGATGTAGATTAAGTATATTTCCTGAAACAGTTTGTTTGTATTTTTTATCAGTTTTGTTTTGAAAAGATAAATTGTTATTATTTATCACAGCCGCGATTTTTATAAAGTATGTTAAATATATTTTTCATTAAATATTTTTTTGGTGTTAATAAAAAAATGAAAATTGTTTTTTTACCAATATAAAATTAATACACATAAGGGTTAAATATATTTAAATAAAATGAGTCTAAAATTATCTCTAGAGAATTTATATTCTTTTTATGTTTTAGTGTTAAAAATCTTCGTGCAAGAAATAAATATTGAAACATAAAATAGAATCTCTATGTGTTTTCATATCGCAAAATCATAGAGAGTTAAGAATGAAATAATGAAATTAAGGAAATTATTGAATTTGTAACAAAAAAGAATTTTTGATTTCATCTTTTAATATAGACATTAAAATTTTCAATTTGCTTATTATGATTACACCTTTTGAAAAATTTTAGAAATTGAGTAACGTATATATTTGTATTGTTATTATTTACATTTCAATAATTATATATGAATTTCATAGATTTTTATATTCATATTTTTAAACTTTTGTCAACATAACCCTTAAAGGGGATTCGGGGTGACGAAAACCTTACTCAAACTTTGTGTTCTAATGAATCATAGTAAAATTGAGAAAATCGAACTTGTGTCGCTATCTCCTGTTACAAAAAAAGTAATTTTCCGCCTTTTTTTTCAACAACATTTTAAACATTGATAATTTCAAAAAATCTCTATTAAACCTATTTATCTTCAAATTACATGCCTTTAGCTTCGTTCAGTAATTTTTTTGCAATAAAATAAGTTTCAATATTTTTTTTTCAATAATGAAGTTTCAGTACGCATTCAAAGACGATGGGGCGTGGCGTACTCCGTGTGCCCTTAACATAATTTTTCGGAGTTGTGCTGTTTAAGGGTTAATACATGAGATGAATTCAATCTCGAAATAAAAGTGTAATCAAAAAGAGAATAAACTATCGCATTTATATTGTTTAGTACTACATATTTTATTTATATTAGAATTAACATGTGCTAGCACGGTCTTGGGGGAACCGTCCACCAAAGCCCAGGTTTTTTTGTGATAATGTAGTACCAAATGGTATATGGACTTTACTTATATACATTTACAACATTGCAAATAAGTAAAATAATCATTCCTATAAAATGACACACATATGTGACGCTGGGCTTTAAATAAAAAAAATAAGTTATTGCCCATGTGTCAAATATATGCGACACATTAAATAAAAAAATGAATAGGATTGCAAATAAAAACTAAATAAATACATTTTTCCAAAGTGAAATACAGGTGATTTACTTTGTATGATAAATTTTAAAACATTTGTTAACGAATAGCCCAATTGGTTGTCCATTGTTGGTTTTACAAATTTCACAAGCGTAGAAAGTAGCTGTGCGCTGCTTCTTGCTAGCACATACATGGCATCTCGAGTCGTTTCTCAAGTTTTTGCGGGAAGTGTTGTATATTTGAATTGTAACTACGTGGAAACATATAACTATTTCGCTGTCAGAATTTATTAATTTGCAGCTAACAAATTCTAAAGGCTGTAAAAACTTGAAATAATAAAATAACTTCAAACCAAGCACTTCTTTTATATATTTTACTTTTCTAGAGCTTAACAATTGTGTTCAGAGCACAATGAGTTTCAACATGTAACCATAAAATGGCCAATTAGAGCTGTCTAACATATATGACGCCGGGGTCTCATAACAAACCGTTGTATATATGTGACGGCTGGTAGCGAATGTGCTCAAGGAGTGTTAAATATTTAAATTAGGTGTAGTGGTTCATATATTTTTCATTATTAAAAAAATTAAAAATTTTAATACTGAAATAATTCCAAAATGAGGCAAAAAAGAACTAATATTCTTTTTCAAAAATATATTTAATATGCTATGGTAAAACTATTGCAATTTTAATTATACATATTTTTTACAAATACATCAATCATTAAAATTTATAAAAATAAAATAAGTACAATTATTATAAACTTAAATAACAATTAAATTATGAATAAATGTGATAAATTTTGGTTTAGGAACTATAAAATAGGTTTGAATACTAAAAAATTTAGATGCTAAAAAAACTGATCACGGAATCAATAGATATAGTTTATTAAAAATATATAAACTGCGTTGAAATAAATTTATTTGTTTGTTGAACAGTGGAATGTACGAACGAATGAACGAATACGTTGATAACGATACTTTATAAAAACTATTAACACCAGACCACACCTACTGTGAAAACTACTTTGTTCATTTGAGGAAACGCCGGCAGGGAAGAGCAATAAGTCACACAGATTCCTAGTGCACTTTGTCGTTGTGGAGAGAATTCGCCGAGGCGCCGCGGCGTGAGAAAATACCGTAAAATATAGCGCAGCTGTGAGCATAAAAGCAAAAGAAACGAGCGTGCGTGGTGGCGACCGCAACTGTAGCGGAGTTACCCATTAAGGGTTACGCAACGAAAACGAGTGACGAGGTGGTGCAATGGCGCCTCAACAAAAGGATAAACCAACATATAAATCTTTACAATGTCGTGCGACAAAGTTACATTTAAAATATTATCTCGCAATAGTCACGAAAAGCTCGAGCTTTTCATATTTGAAAACTCTGTATGAGAGATACAGGAAATGTATATTTTGTGTATGTTTATCGATTGCGTGTCGTCGGATTTCAATTACTTTTTTAAAGATCATGTATGTGCGTCTCTATTAAGATGATGTAATTAACGAAGAATTGAATTTAATGTTACAACTTATCACACGGAAGTTGTTTATGCATATACATATAAATGTGTGGTAGATGAGATTATAGGTATTTCCATTTTCATAACGGATTAGTTGTATATTATTTGAAGAGTCCATATTGTTAATGTGTATGCATACAAACATTTATTCATACATAGGTAGATGAACGTATACTCGTAAATTATGTAATATATATATATATATATATATATATATATATATATATATATATATCAGTTTTATTTAGAGAGAAATCCTATAAAATATAACTAGTATTATTCACTTTCAAGGCTGAAGTTAACAAACTTTTATATAGACTGAATATTGAAATAAATTAAAAGCTTTTGTAATCTTAAAAAAATAAGGTAAAGAACATTATTTAGTTTTTATATTTGTCAACTGTAATAAATAAATAAATTTAGAAAAAATATAAAAGTAAATAAAAACAAACTATATTAACTAGGAATGAGTTTTTTAAAATTCGAAATCAGTGAGATAATAAATACATAAATGTAATAAGAACAAATCACCAAAAGCTTAAAAGTAAAAAAACTAAACCAATTAATTAAATAAGAATCACTGTTAGAATCTTATGTAAGTAATATTTAGAGATAGCATCAATTATCAATCGATATACATGCTGACAAAATTAAATATCAATAAATGGAAATAAATATATTAAAAAAAGGCTAGTTAAGACACTGTCCCTTTTCCTTCAAATCGTCAGGATAGTATAATAAACAAATCTGTTCTCTATTCTTTATTATACAGTAAATACTTTGGATTCATATTATTTTGGTTCATTATATGTTTTAGTTAAACTTTTTTGAATTGTAATATGATGGTCGTTTGACAAGTTTGGTAATTTTTTATGATGTGGCACCACCATTCATTTGGTAATGTTTCGGATATCAAGTGTCACTTTCCAAACTAGCATAGACGAAATTTCAGTCAGAATCGACACGTTGTTGACGTTCTATAGATGTTTGAAGTGAGCATTGTAGTAGTTGATGCAAAAATGGAAAAAAAGAACAGGTCTTTTTGGGTCGGTTCATCATCGTAGATGAAACATGGATCCAGTCAAAGTTGTAACATCGACTGGTGAAAGTGCGCCGAAGAAGTCGAAGACGGTTTTGTCGGCGGGAAGGTGATGACTACTGTTTTTTGTGATTTCCAAGGAATCATCCTAATCGACTACTTAATGAAGGGGAAAATGATAATTAGAGCCTATTATGCAACATTATTGGACCGTTTGAAAGAAGAGCTGAAATGAAAACGGTCAAGATTGACGCACAAAATAGTACTCTTTCACCAGAACAACCCTCCCGTCTCACAAATCGAGTGTTGTAATGGAAAAATTGCAAGAATTAGACTTTGAATTGATTCCACATCCACCCTATTCTCCGATCTTGATCCCGTGAGACTTTTTACTCTTCATAAACTTGAAAATTTGACTCGGCGTAAAGAAATTATCATTGAATGAGGATATCATTTTGTAGATTCACTGGACCAAGTATATAGCACTCAATGGAGACTATGTGGAGAAATAAAATGGATTTTTTCCAAAAAAAAAATGTTTAACCGGCTTTTTTTACCATACTTAATAAACGACCCTCTATATATCCAAGGTTATAATTTTGAGTGAAACAATTATTTTACGAATATTATCATCTAATAATCTCTTAAAAAAAGATGACGTCTTTATCGAAATTCGAAGTTCTTTATCGAAACTTCAGAAAACATATTTTTTCTAATCAAAAATTGTCAATAATTGATTATTGATCATTTATGATTCTTGAGCATGCGTATTTCGATGACAATGGCATCGTCCTTAGAAAAATGTATATTTAATAGAAAATCTAGTAATTTTCAGTAGAAAGAAATATTTTCAAATATAGATTCTAATTAAGGGAATAATATATTAGATTTTGTTAATGATGTATACAAATACATTGCTTTAACGTTTTTTGATCAGTTTTACATCCATTTTAATAATTAAAATTATTTCAAACCATATAATGATTAAATTGCTTTCAAAATTTTAATTGAGTTACTTTTCATACTAAATTTGCTTAAGTTATTAATTATTCAAAGTTCATATTATACAGATATAATTAGAGAGAAAGAAACTAATTTTTTCTCTAATAAATATTTAATTTAATGGGATATTTTTTTTTCTTAAAATAATAGAAATACAGATACACTTTTTCAATTTGAATATGTAACAAAAATATTTATTTTGAATACATAAATGTTTGTTGATTAATATGTAACTAATTACTTAAAGGAAATTTATGAATTTTTCATATATCTTTGAAACATAAATGGAGTCTTTTAATTTACAATATTTAATTATACCATCTATGCTTTTTATTCAATTATTATAATGATGTAAAGCATATTAGATTTATAATGTTTCAACAAGGTGGTTTAGGGATATAAACACAAACAGATTTTCAGTAATTCTCAAAGAGAATATACGATGTTATAAATTAGTTTATTAATCTCTCTCTATATATTTATACTATATATATGTATACTATATATATATATATATATATATATATATATATATATATATATATATATATATATATATATATATACTATATATATATATATATAAATATATATATATATATATATATATATATATATACTATATATATATATATATACTATATATATATATATATATATATACTATATATATATATATATATACTATATATATATATACTATATATATATATATACTATATATATATATATATACTATATATATATATATATATATATATATCTAGTATATATATATATATATATATATATATAGTATATATATATATATATATATACTATATATATAGTATATATATATATAGTATATATATATATATATATATATATACTATATATATATATACTATATATATATATACTATATATATATATATATATATATACTATATATATATATATATATACTATATATATTCTATATATATATATATATATATATATATATACTATATATATATATATATACTATATATATTCTATATATATATATATATATACTATATATATACTATATATATATATATACTATATATATATATATATACTATATATATATATACTATATATATATATATATACTATATATATATATATATACTATATATATATATACTATATATATATATATATACTACATATATATTACATATATATATATATATATATATATATATAAACTCCGTTATATATATATACTACATATATATTACATATATATATATATATATATATATATATATATATATATGTATATACTATATATATATATATATATACACATATATATTTATATATCAAGTTTGTAGGTGTATATTTATGAAAATATGTATGTACTAAAGATATGTGAAATGTATATGTGTCAGAATGTATAAGTACCATTGCGTTATTATGTGTTCCTTTTTAAAACATTTCATATCTCATCTCTTTCTAACCAGATATAATAGATGTTTCACGTAACTATTAAATACAGTGACTGAAAGCAATTTCCCCGGAGGTTACATTTGTAAACATAGTGTTCCTTTTAAATACCGCTTCTCAATTTCACTCGTCAAATGATGGAAACACGACGTTATGAAAGCGACGTAATATTTTCTTGAAAATATAATGAAAATAACGAGAACCGTTTCCGAGAATTTTTTTTTCATAGAAGAAAAGTTTAAAATTACTACCTTTCTTTTAATGAGATTATCGATATTAAAATAAAATAATAAGTTTAACGCTGACTCGGTTCTTCGTCGAGATTTTTAAATTAATATATTTTTGAACGTATTTGTTATTATATATACAGTTCTCTATTTAATTTCCGAGATTTAACATGTCGATGGAATCACAGATATATTTCAAAGTCATGTTTTCAAATTATTTTTAACGATTTCGTTGACTGGCACTTTTAGGACTCATTTTCGTTTCGATAGACTTGAAATTTAATAAAATCCTCATTTATAGAAAAACATGAACAATAAATAATATTAATGGTTTTCGTTCGAAC
Source organism: Acanthacorydalis orientalis (assembly GCA_034766995.1). Taxonomy (NCBI): domain Eukaryota; kingdom Metazoa; phylum Arthropoda; class Insecta; order Megaloptera; family Corydalidae; genus Acanthacorydalis; species Acanthacorydalis orientalis. The sequence goes on along the minus strand of CM068322.1, from coordinate 14,476,909 downwards.
GTCAGTATAAATTATAAATAACTAGATTAAATTTTGTTTAAGCTTAAGGATTTGTTTTTTTTATTAATATTGATAAAAATTTGTCTATCAATTAAATCAAATGAAATTGTCTTGCATATTTTTAAGAATTTTATTAGACTACTAGTATATAGCTCGTCAAAATTGACGGAAAAATGGAAAGAAACATAGAAATAAAAACTATTTATTGTTTTTTCAACATAATATATTTATATATATATATATATATATATATATATATATATATATATATATATATATAATACCTAACAACGAAACTTAATGAAATAAATTTCAAATCTATCCATTAAATTTCCTTATACATCACATTCGCTAGATGGTGGCAAAAGGTCACGTTGCAGATAAAGTGATGAGAAATGTGGTTTTTATTATTAAGAGATTTATTAGGAAATTTCAGTGACATAATTATTTTTTTTATATTATGTAAAGATTTCGCTAATATTTTTAACGTCTTCAAATAAAATTCATATTTTATTCGATGACTTCATGTTATATTTTAGCTAACTTGTTTATCTCATAGACGTTTTTACTCTTTTTCCAAAACCTTAGAGACATACCCGTTAAATGTCCGTATCTGTCCGAGTGTTTTTACTAAGATTATTTTTACTTACAAGAGATCAAAATAGAAATAGTTTTTGAACGAAAGGTGTGTTAAGTGTAATACATGAATGTGAACTTTACAGCTTAGGTAATTCATCATTATCATGTTCACAACAATGCATGTAGTTTAATGTTTTGCAATGAGAAATAATGTTTTTTATAGACAAATTAACCGAGTTTTCTTTTAATACAACTCCGACTAGATCATTAATATTTTTCCATGCATTAATGTTCCATTGTCCAGTAGGAGTTAATAATGCAAAATATCCTTCCAGTTTCAATTGTACAAGTAAACTTATATATATATATATATATATATATCATTTATTTTTTTGTATTTTAATTTTAAGGGTCCGATCTGGTTATCAGATCAAAAATATATTTTTTAATATATGTGCTTTGGTATGTTTTTACATAAATTTATTGAAATTAGAAAAACATGCGTAAACATTAGATTGTTTATCACCTAACTCCTTCAATAGAGGGAAATTTAAAATAAAATTAAAATAAATTTCAATCCAAATGTTAGTCTTATAATAAAAAAACTAATTATACTCAGTTATTCGGTAATTTAGTTCGATTTAAATTAGAAAACATTTAATACATCCAGTTTTTTTTGCTATATATGCTAAATCTTTTCATAAATTGTACTTTAAAACTCTATATGTTTTTCTCGAAATAGACTTTTTAAAAATAAATAATATCTCAAGACTAAACAGTCTGATTAACCTGAAATTTTATTTCCATACAAAATAAGAAACTCATAATCATATCAAATGAGGTACAGAAATTTACACACGTATTACTTATATAAAAAAACTCTACTAATTGTGTTACAAGAATCGATATTAAATTAAAATAAAAATATTTTTTATCTTAAGGAGTTTTCTTAATTATTTTGTTAAATTTAGTTCTTCTGATAGCAAACCTTCTAAAATAAAAATTCATTATTTTTTTGTATGAAATGACAGGAAGTTCAGATATCTATTAACCAGCAACAAAAAAATTGTGTGCTTCTTTATGTGATGAAACTATTAATAATCTTTGTTTCACATAATTAATAATTTATAAACAAGGTTTTATAATTTCTTTATACAGATAATTTTTTGTATATTTTGAAAATAATATATAGAACATTTTTTACAAAAAATCTTAAATTTTGCATATCAAAAGGATGATTTTAATAAAGATTTTATCTGTTTCTAAATAGAAAATGAACTAATAGGACATACGTATTTGAATAGTTATGTAAGTTCAGAATTGTAAACATACATCATATCATTGTCATATTATCGTTATAAACGATCGACAGTTAGACACTTCAAGAACATTAATTCAGCGATACATCAACACTACTTGACAGTACCTTAAATGCAATACACACTTGATCAACATTTGATGTGTCAACAAATGTGTCAATCAATTATTTTGTATATGAGGTATTTGAAAATGAAAATTTCAACCAACACTGATTTATTTTTTTAAATAAAAAAACACTGCTGTTATGTTTAATTTCTAAATTTTAATTTGTCTTCAAATGTGTATTAAAAATATAAGAAAAACCTTAGACAGAAATACATATGAATTGATAAATGTATAGACCATACTTAAAGTCAGATTTTAGTAATCAATTTTATTTCAGGTTTAATAATTAAATTAAGTCAGGTTTTAATAATTATCATTGTGGTGTAACTAGTTAAAGAAAGGGTTCAAAAATATTGATGGCAATAAATAAGGAAAACTTTAATGAACTACAATCAATTTTATAAAACTATTCATAAATTATATTATTAGATTTAAACACCCATTTAAATATATTGGTTTTATATGATAATATTTTTTTTATTAGTGGTGCACTTTTATATAGAAGTTAGATCTTGTAATTTCTTTACCACTGAAACCATTCAAATATCCTTGTTGTGTTCTTATGAATCATTGTTTTTGTTACCTTCTACTATATAAGGTTTCAAATTATCAATCGTCTTCATCTCCTGATGAGTGTGATTTTATGATTGAAGTTTAATCTTGAATTCAAGAATTAAATTTCTAGAATGGAACCAAACTAAAAAAATGATATAATATTCAAAATAGCATTCTTGATTTCTCAACTTAAGTAGTTAAATATGATGAAATAATAAAAGAAATTATGACAAGATTGAAAATAGTAGTTAAGGGTTAATTTAAGAAAAGTGTTGCAATATATATATATATGTATATGTGGATACATATATATATATATATATATATATATTCAACTCAATAAAAAAAATTCAAATATAGACGTATTAAAAAATCACAGCGCACTTTCAGACTTAATTAAATTTCACCCATCCAGAGATCGTGCGATATGCAAAAAGGAGTATATTTTTGCTTAATTAATCAAATAACTGTTCGATATAATTGTTCATGGAGAATATCGTGAACACTGATCATATTTCTCAATCATATTTCTGCAGTTACAGAACTGATTGAAACTTTATATCACAAAGAAGCTGCTATATGATTCTGGAGTTTTTTCATTGAATGCATATTTTATTTTTGCGCTCGTCTTTTTTCACTTAGTAATGTAATGTATTTGAGAAATTCGCAAACGATTGTATTTAAATTTACGCATGATTAAAATAATTTCATTTCTTTACAACGAAACGTGATTTGGGGTGATGATTTAGCGATTTCCATTGACTGTGTACTATTTTAATATTTTAGATTAAATTTGTAGTGGTTTCCAATATTTTATATTCAATTTTGAAAGATTTTCAGAAAATTGTGTTTATATAACTGAGTTAAATCAACATATATGATTTTAATGAATATTGAATTACATAGAAAAAGGATTATTATAGAGAAAACTTTTTAAATCGAAATGATAAAAAAATATTTAATACAGCAGATGTGCTTATTTGTGTTTTAATTGAATGGCTACAATATTTGTACCAAATAGTTTTTGTATTACATGGGTTCATTTTTAATATATATATTATATAAAGGTATTTTATTTTAATCTGAAAAACATTTTAATTACACATAACATCATTTTTCTAATTAAAAATATTTTTATCTTCATATATATATATGTATGTATGTATATATATATATATAGTATGTATATATATATATATATATATATATATAAATTTTATGAAATTTCATATGAACATAAAAGCATCAACGTTAAAGACGCAGGTGCGCAAAGTTATACAAGAATAATGTCTCGAACCGATCATCAGAGACAAATTTGTACCTTTGTTTCGTCAAAGAATATTCTAATTGCACTTAAGCATGATGAAAAGATTATCAGCCAGCGGCCATCGACGAAATTATCTACAGAGATCGAGTTTTCAGAGAAAACCGAAGACATACACAACGATTCCCTATCCCCTTTCCAGACTTGTTGAATAATTCACTTAGCGAGAATTCTCGAACGAGCAAGTGAATACTCTATAGCTTGACAGATCTGAGGGATTACAATATCTAGCCAATTTTGAAACGGACAGAAACGGAGTTCATTATTAGAACGGAAATGATATTCGTGTTAGATGAAGTCATGATGGGTTGTTTTCACGTTCAATCATGTTCTTTGAACATGCATAAAAGAAACCTACATACACCATCTATACAAAAATCCTTTATAAACATACACATATATATATATATATATATATATATATACAACGTTAATTTTGCTTTTATATTTAAAAATAAAAAAGTCGATCCTTTGACTATTCTGAAAAATACATAAATATAAATAAACCAGAAAAAACACGCACATTGAAATGGGTGATGCTTAAACTTACACTGCATTAATTTTTATTTCTTTATGAAAAAAAGATTTTAGTTAAGCAAAGGCGTAACAACAACGAGCTGACAACAATTTATGAATAGATTTTTCGAAAGGCTCGTGTTTTTTTTATGTTGAAATTATGCTATCCATTTAAAATAATCTGACTTAATTCTTTTTGTCTAGATATAATTTCAAAAGTTTCAAATTAATATAGAAAAGATCAATGTTTATAATGGACACAAGGATAATTTTTATGTCATAATATATAATTAATTTTGACTATTAAGAAATATCATGTCCGTAAAAAATCTGTTTCAATCGAATTTGAACGATTTTGTAAATTAAATAAATGTAGGTTCATAAGTGAATACAAACTAAAAGTAGTTAATTATTTTCAAGAAAAGCACAAATAGTTATAACGCAAATAATAATAATAATGGAACATAATAGTACATTCCAATGAACTATTAAAAAGTATATTTTTTTATTTTACACATTAATTTTTCTTTCTATACATGAATAATAATTCAATCCTAAAATTTCCATAAAACAAAATTTTATTTTTCGTATAGACTACCTCCTCGCAACGCCGCCCCCATTGCTACACTCCACTCAACTAGTACGTTAACCATTTCCATCCCCGATCATTTCCGATATTTCGCGAATAATTACCGATTATAATCCGGAGCTATTAGCGAGTCGGGGAAGTGAGCGGTGGCAGAGCCCCCGGTGGTTGGCGTGCGTAGCGAGTAGGGAGCAGATCCCCTTAGTAATTTAAATAAATAAATTGATTTATTAACAATTCTTGACAAATTATGTATATGTATATATAACACTAAATATTTTAAATTCATTTCTGATTATATATAGACTTCCACAAACTAGTGAATATGAGAAAAGGGGGGTTATTGATTAAATGATTTTTCTATTTCCAGTCAAATGAAAAACGAAATGATGTAACATACATTCGAGATAAAAATTCAACTCGAAATCGTACGAGTTGATTAAATTCGGCTAAGAGAAGAAACATACAAAATAAAAAGATGAAAATAACTTCACTCTTCACACAAAAGTACAAATTGATTTCGTTAGAAAAAGAAACTCTTTACTGATGTCGCTTTGATCTCTGAGATGTTAGTGTATATATATATATATATATGTATGTATGTATGCTATGTGCCCTAAGTCATTTAAACGAATTCAGATTATGTCTTATGATTCAATTATAATTTCGAATTTATTTGAATTAATTTCAATATTTTAAATTCTAAAAATAATCCATGCTAATCCGAATTTATTTTATTAAATTATCGTCTCTTGGTTTATTTTAATTTCTTGTTGTTTTCTTTAACATTTTTTTAATATATATATATATATATATATATATATATATATATTTATATATATATATATATATATATATATATATATATATATATATAATGTATACACGTATGAAGTTAAATTATTGCTTTTATATTTGAAGCAGTATGTATAAAAATGTAAATGGATATATAAGGTCATATTTTGTCCCCTTTTTTTTAAATATAAACGTATAAAAATGATGAAATATATTTGCAAGCTAACAAGTAGGTCTCTCTTATTTTTGGATATATTAAAACCCTTTATACAATTATTATAACGAATGCAGTTTTCTATTGCACAAATTCCTGCTTAACAGTACAATATTGTAGCTCTCCGTATGATATTCTAACTTAGCATTCAATATTTAATTCTATATATCATCACATTATATATATATATATATATATATATATATATGTGTGTGTGTGTGTGCGCATGTGTGTGTATAAACTTACATTGTTATACTTTGTTTCGTGATTGATCCCTCTCAAAATACTATGATATTTATAATTGCATTTATGTACCTATATTTTATATCTTTTTTAGAAAGTTATTTGATTTAAAAGAATTTTTTTGTATCGTTATAGTCTCACTCATACATATACACACACACATACATGAAAATCCATATATATATATATATATATATATATATATATATATATATGTGTGTGTATTGTACATATACGTGCATGTTGTCATATGTGTATAAGTTTAAACGTATATTAGATACTTTCAGTGAAAAAGTAAAATTCGAGATAAGATTTTGTATTTATATACGTCTATATAGATAAATTCTACTCGGTTACATTATTTTTTATCTTATTGTTTCTCTCGAGGGAAATATATAAGTTTTATATATATATATATATATATATATATATATATATAACGAAAGTTTTTTTATGACTTACACGGAATAGTTACCGAAATCAACAATATTGTACTCTTAAAATTCATTTTGATATTAGGTATGTCATAAATTTATAGTATTTATTAATAACTTTATTAATGTACAATTGTTTAAGTGAGTGGTGGTTTTAATATAAATAATTATTGCCATTTAAGTATTGGCTAGCAAGTTTTCCTAGAAAGTATTTATATTTTATAGAATAGGATTTTAAATTTAATTTTTCGATACAGTGTAATTATGAATTCTTTTTAAAAACTGACATTAAAAATGACTAACTATTGTGTGAAGTTATATAATGAATCAATTAGTCAATCTTTGTATTGCCAACATCTGAATAATTATGAAAATTCTATCTTTGTGTATAAAATTGTTTAGTTACGCTTACTGTTATCTATTATAAAAAAATATTATAAGCACTGTAGTATGAAAATAGTTAATAATTAAAAACGAGAACATGAATAAAAATTTACATATGATACAATGTTAATTAAATTATTCTTTAATGATAGCGTGGCAAAATTTATATACCTATAACATTTTTTCTGTTCGTATCTGAAGCACATTTTTGATACTTCGTGAATTTTACAATATAGCAGATTCGTCCTATCGTAGATAAAGTCTATTTATTCACACTTCTTCTCCTCATTAAATTCAGATAATATTGTATTTTCAAGTGTGCTTTAGAAATAAGATCATTAAGTTTAGGATTCACGATAGTTTCGATTTTTTTTCCGCACATTTTAGGTTAGTTCATAGCGCTCATGTAAATATAAATTGTGCTTTATAGACTTGAATAAAAACTCAATTGTTTCATGGCCAAATTACGTCACGTACGTAAAATCAAATTACGCCCTTACGTTTCAACACATACGAAATAAACATGTACAGTGGGAAAAATCTCATGTCGACGCATTTGAAAAATTAATTCGACAGAAACGTCATGCGGCAACGCGTCGTCTCGCATAATCCTGTAATTAGATTATTCCATGATAAAACGCAATTACACGTAGCAGCAGTGGCGGCGTCGTCACCGTCGGTCGAACGGTGTGATCTACGTGCGTTCGAGGGCAGTTCTAACAGGAAATTCATTTAGCACGTGCTGCGGAATTATGATATGCCAATGTCGTCGCCATTAGCATAGTCGTTTCCATATATTTGACTAGGGGAAACTGGCGGCCAGAGCCACTCAACTCACAACACACGCAAATACTTGTTGATGCCTATGAATATTTTATTGGACTAATGACAATTTATGCGCGCGCAGTGCTCACAGAATATTAAGCTAATTGCGAACTGTCAAAAAGTGGTATTGCGGCGAATTAAGGAACCGTAAATAAAACACTGAGCTTTTTGTTTTCTTTAATGTTTCGAAAATGAGTACAGCTGTCCGTGAATAATTAACGCGTGCGCGGTGACGTACCCCGCATAACACTTGGCGGTAATTATTTTTTTTTTATACTGAAGTAAAAACGTTCAGAAGTACATGTTTACTTTATAAAATACATAGATTGATAACAATAGTTTAAATTTCATTTAATTCAAATTAAATATATTAAGTATACTCGTATGCCATGATTGTATGTGTTTAACTTATCAAACAGATGCTTAATGTATAAAAACACAATGCCAGGGTTTGAGTTATCTTTCATGTTTGGATGATTAAATAAACTTTGATATTAAATTTATTTTAAAATATACTCACATATATGTTTCTACACAAAGATATACATTCATGAATTCGTATGCATGATTGCATAGTTGGATTAAATTCTTTATTTAAATTTTCTAACATTGTGACATTTTACTGTTATCATTTGGATTTATATTTACTTTTTATTGGGAAAAAATCTTATATTTCGATGCCAGTTATACGCAGTCACTCGAAAGCATCGAAAATTGTAATTTATTATTTCGATTTTTTACATAAAATTTTTTTATGATTTATAAATAGTCAATTATTATATATAATTATTTTTAAATAGAATCATTCCTTTTAAAGATACACAATTTACTGTTTTTTGGAATTTATAAGTAATAATTTCACCGTTTTATCCATGTATCATTTAAAACGTACAATAACTTTATTTTAAATACAAATTAATTAAAATATTTTAATTAACTAACGAGGAAACCAGAAAACTAACGACTTGTTTTTTTAAAAAAATGAAAGAAATGATAATAGGTATTGTATATCCTTGTTAAAATTATATATCTTTTTATTTAAAATTATTATGTTTTTCATCACTTTGAAAAATATGTAATATATATATATATATATATATATATATATATATATACATTTTCATGACAAAGGAGAAATAAAATACGTATAATGAGTTTTACACGGTTATTTAGACAATATAGACTATAAAAGTAGTATTAAAGCCACATTATTTCATCATTATAACGCTCTATATTCTACATAATTTAAATTTAAAGTGTTTATTGTGTTTTAAGTAGACATAATCTTTTCTTTACTTAATTGTTATATTCGTAACAAACGTACACATACATAAAAATAGAAATACTCTCTCTCTCTCTATCTATATATATATATATATATATATATATATATATATATATATGTTTGTGTGTGTGTGTATGACAACGTGAATGTTTATATGTATTTATATTAAACAGTACGAATTTATTTTTATTGAATTGGAATCCGTATAAAAATTGATCAAAACAGTAAGAGTTTTAACTGAAATATTTTTATTCCTTTGATGAAGTCTACAAACACTACAAAATCGAAGTAAAAGAATTCCGTTCAATGTTTTTAGACTATACCAATAATATTTTAATGAATTGTTTGGATTTTTTTATTGAAACAAATATGATTTGATAAAATATGTTTTAAAATAAATAATTTTGGTATTTATTTACGGTTTAGTTCGTGTGTATATATATATATATATATATATATATATATATATATATATATATATATATATATATATATATGGACAGAGAGAGGGAGGTATTAATATATATTTATTTTTTAAACGAATAAGTTGAATTTTAGAAAAAAAAACAGTTTCGATTCTGCCGAATAAAATTTTCTCTGTGAAGTTAAACGAGTGATACTAATTGATTTTACAACTTGTTGAATTTAACGTGACTTTTCGGATTGACTGACCGACATATAAATTTTGTATTACGGACAAACTCGCTCTATTTATTTTCTGCCTGATCTTTGTAAGCTGCTTAATTTTTATAAGGTTTTTATTTTTTGGGGCAGTATTTATGTACCGTATATCAGGCTTAATATATTTTTATTGCTTCTATTAAGTAGTCTGTTTTGTAATCAGATCTATACATTTTTTTATTTTAACAAAAATTCATTTATCCAATATATATATATATATATATATGTATATATAATTAGAGCAGTGATAGATATAAATTAAATTTGTAAAATATTACATAAAATTATTAACGGAGTTTATAACTGTTTGTAGCAATTCTAATGTTAAATAAAAAATACAAAAGTTTTTAAAGTAAAATTTTAGTTTCAAGAATTTAATATCCTTTTAGTATAATATTTTGATACTCTATCAATTTTATCATTAATTTTATTATTTATTATATCGATTAATAGCAGGTTTAGTGTCATAATTGTTTGTTTCTGTACCCGGATCCCATTAATGTCCTGCTGGCCTTTTCCCTTGTGAATCACAGAAGTCAGTGGTATAAAATCTCTGTGATTCACAGAATTGAGGACTATTAAAATAATAATGGGCTTAACTGCACATCTAAAAAACTAATTTTTGCATCGTTTAATAACTTATTTATTTTTTTGTATGTCCTTAATTTTTAAATTATTTTAAAAATATAAAGTAACGATTATTATCCGTCAACTTATTAATACTTATATATATATATAATACAGCAGCGCATTCAGGATTTTATCTTGGAGGGGGCGAGTTGAACGGATAATTTTTTTGTAATGTGAATTCAATAAAATTCATTAGGTGATTATAAAAAAAATATTTAAATTATAAAATATAGTTTTCTTTACTATTCAAAAAGCTCTTGAATTACTTCAGTTGTGGTTAAATTAATCTGTCTTGTGTATAAAGGATCATTTTCGTGAGATGATCTTGTTTTGTTTTCTAGTGTTTTTCCCTTTTCGTTTACGGAATGCAGGGCCCCTTGCTCTACTCCTTGGGAGTGCCACTATATATATATATATATATATTGTAAGATTAAGTATTTGCAAATATTGTCAACCTTTTTTTAAACAATACGTCGCGGTGTTAACAAAATTACATGCAATTCGACGGAATCCGCCATAGACCGCAGATATTAGAATCTATAATTAATTTATGTTTGGATAACATAATACAATTTATACATTTTTAATAACTGATAGATCATTATACATTTTTCAAAAAAGATTGTAATTATATTAAATTAAATGGAAGAAGACTTGTATGTATATATATATATATAAACTTGATTATAAAAATAATAAATATTTATTCTAGGAAAACTCATATCAAAGTTTACATCTACAACAAAACTTTTAATTACCATAAAATCTCTATTTAATCTCTTGACTAAGATGAGAAAGATTCTGAGATGCAAGTCAACCTTTCTAAACTTTATTATTACTATTAAAAATTTAAACGTTATTATTAGCAGTATAGTTTATGTACAAGTATATTATAGACACAAACATACATATATATATATATATATATATATATATATATATATATATGTGTGTGTGTGTGTATAATTATGTCTTAGAAATAGAGAATTAATTTTTAATTAGTAATGTAAAATGTATAAGTTGTATATAAATTTAAAGTCAGATTTGAAGTTTATTACAAGAAAATAAATATTTTTTTTTGTTAATTATATGTGTTATTCAATACTTTTTATTTTTTTTCTGTACAAGAATTAATTAATACATATGAAAATTCAGGATTAGAGACATTTATGAATATTATTATTTAGTGAATACAATCTAAAGATTTATTATTAAATGTTAGTTTACGATTTAAGTATAAAATAATAATTTATTCAAAATATTAAAATACATCTAAATTTTTATATATTCCATTGCGAAAATTAATTATATAAAAATGTATAATTAATAAAAGCTTTCATGTCTTGAAAGCATTTTCTTATTTTGTTGTTAGATAGTAAGTTATTTATTTGTAATAAGACATTGTGAGCATCAAATAATTATTGGAAGTATATTATAATATTTGGAAGTTAAAATTTGTACAGTAATTTCGGACAAACCATTTAAAACTTTAACTTAACAATTGCTTTTACACTAGACTTGAACAGTTCACACATTAGTTGGTTGCTTTTCCTGAGGGTTGTTTAATTAAAACCTTTTCTTATATATATATATATATATATATATATATATATATATATATATATATATATATATACAGGTATATACAGTTCTATGTATATTTGACTTTTATTCCGGTTATGAAAGGTAAATTATATATATATATATATATATATATATATATATATATATATATGTATGTATGTACATACTAAAATTACAAACATACACCAATGTGTGGGTATGTGTACAGATACGCTTTCGTTTAGTATTCCAGCATGACCCACTGTTGTTGACGGAACACTTTAACCTTCCTGCATTAAAATCGATAATGCGAGTAGCTACTTGGTGCACTGCGCTAGAGACAACACTACTACAAATGGAAATTGTTGTCTTAACTACAATGATCTCTGTAGACACAGTATGTATGTATGTATATATATATATATTGTGTGTAATTCATATAAAATACAAACATAAATTACTGATTGAACCTGTCGTTTAGTTGTTTGTACACAATCGACTTAAGAGTATAATAGATTATCTCTGTAATTGAGAATTTATTATATATTTACCTTTTGTGTTGTATTTAATTTAAACCGTATATTTAATCCCGTGCCCGTAAAATTAGTGTTATATATTAGTTGTTTGTATATAGGATTAAAAGTGATTAAATAAAGATGGATATGAATAAATTGCAATAATAAACAACACGAAATTGCGTTGATATTTTTAGGATTTATGACAGTTCATTAAAATAAGAATAGATCTTCATTAATAAATATCGTATTAAAATTTGTCCTGCATTGTAGATTTAAATTTTAAATAACGCTCGTATAATCTATGTATTGCAGAACTGGAAATGATTATAGTTCTTTAAAATGATTGAAAAAAATGATGCTAGATAATTACTAGAATAAAACATCTTACTTATATTTTAAATAAATTATGTACGATGTAAGAACAACTAATTTTATTTGGATATAATGAATCAAATATAAAATAATATTTCTCAATTTTAGAATATTGAAAGGATCCATTGGTTTTTGAAAGTAATTTATTTTGATATGTCTTTAAATAAGTAACAAGTCGAAATAAGTGAAAATATTTCATTTTAAAATCTAAATTTAGAACATTTTTCTTTGTAAAATTATATATATATATATATATATATATATATAGAGAGAGAGAGAGAGAGAGAAATAAGAGCAAAAAAGAGAAATATATGTAATTTAAATATATAAATAGAATAATATTTTATTAACGTTTCATTTAAAACAATTCAATTCACTTTATTTTTCAGTTTTAAGTATGTTGTTTTCTTATTGAATTATATCAAATAATAATATAGAAAATATTCCTGAATAGTGAATTGAATACATTCAGAATGAACTTTTGTTTTTTTTAGATCTTGATCTCTTATTAAAAGCCAGAACAATTTATACATTTTAGTCACAGTCTATTAGAGCACCCCTTAATTAAAAAGTAGTAGTGTTGAGATACAGAATAAATATTTTAATCTATTCTGTTTGTGAAAATATTATAATTTACGAACAATCTTTTAATATATAAAATTAGAACTCTATATTTTATGGACTTAATTTAAATATATGGTTAACTTCTGTAATATGTAATGATTAAATTATTCTTGTAATGAATTTTTCATTCTCATCTTTCAAAATTTTATTTAAAAAAATACTAGCCAGTTTTACCTTTTTTGTACTTGAAAGAATTTTATATTACTGCTGGTGTTGGTTCCGTCGAATCACTTGTATATTATTCTGTTAAAATTAGTTCCAGCTCTGGAACCATATTTAACTAGTTTGATGTATACTCTTGAGTATACAGAAACCTGAAGGCAACTCAAAAGCAGAAATTAGTTGTAGCAGAATATTACACACGTGATTCCGTGGGACCAACACCAAAAGATTAACGAGTTGGTATAAAAAATTAATAATTATAACTCTAACTACTACTAATTTTATTCCATTTTTAACTACTTGACCATTTGTGTTATAATTGGTTGAAACTATTTAAAAATTACCTATTATTATTTAACATATCGTACTATTTGTGTATATGAAACTGAATTAATTTTAATGTATTTAATATCAAATTGTTTTTCAGTTATTATGTATAAAATAGAACCCAAAATGTAATAGAAAAATATTATTTCATGTTAAACAGATAAAGTATAGTAGAAGTTTAAAATGTTTTTTAAATATTTGAAAAAATACATAATATTAAATATATTTATTTCATATTATTACTTTTTTCAATCATAAACTTAAAAAAGAAACAACAAAAATATTAAATTAATTAACGATTCTATTTTGAATTTATTTAATTTCAAAATAATTTTGTTTCTATATTATTTCAGTGTTTTGTAAATTCTAGTAATTACTACAAACATTGCTTATTTTTGGAATCGTATGTTCAGATTTAAATTGAAATTTAAATTTTCGTATTTAAATTAAGTTATAGTAATTATAATATATTTATTTATAAAATTCTGACTGAAGAAATATTTAAAATAATAAATTACGTATTTAAATTAGCTTTAATATTTATTTGTATATAAAATATCGCAATAAATTATTTACTAATTTGAAAATACGTTAAGTATTACAGAAATTTTAGTTAACCGATTCAGTTATTCGAAGCACATAAAAGAAGAGTTTATACATGTCAGCATCTAAATCTGTAAATTTATTATATAATGCTTATGAATTATTAATAAATGTCATCTTTATGGAATTATAGATCATTATAAATGTTAATAATTAACACCTTGTAAAGGATTAGTCAAATATCTATTATTGTAGTTAATTTGACAATCGATAATAATTATGTGGGTAAATAAATTAACATGTGTAAAGGGATGTTTTAGCGTTCGTCAGCATTAAACTCTATTAACATAATTTGTTTAATAATCGAAACTGGAACATACATCAATTTCATGAGCTTTATGGTCAATTTTTCAATATTTTATAACAAAAAGTATGCAAGAATATGCAATTATATCATGTAAATGTATTTCCTAAAATTGATATTTAAATTTATAATTAGGATTTATTAAATAATATTGTTTATTTATAAAAAAATACTTTTAAACTAAAAATTTAAAAAATTAAATTATCTTAATTTTATACCGTGTATTAAACAATTTCATACCTTTTTTTGAAAATTACATTTTTTACACTTCATTGATTCGAGAATTTAATGAATGATATAATAATTAATCGAATATTTTTAAAACCCCTTTTCAATTTAAATTTGATCAATTTAATAACATTATCAAGTAATAGGTAATTTGTTTTAATAAAAATGTTTATGATTATTCAAAAAAGTAATTTAATTAATTAGCAAGTATGAAGGGTTGTTTTAAAGCTTGTCAAATTTTAAATCTGTTAACATAATGAACACTGTTTTCAAAATATGCATACATATCGTTTTTTATTTAAATGACTGTATCGTTCAATATAAAATTAAATCCTTTCCAACCAGATTTTAATTTTAACAGTTTGTGTTTTTTATTAACTTCATTTTTGGAACAACCTACAATGTTTTAAATATGTTTGTCTGCAGTTTTATTACTTTTTAATTTGTTTAGAATATACATTTATATATATATATATATATATATATAATATGTGTGTGTGTGTGTAGGTGTGTATTGGATTAAAAATTTTAAAATCACATTTTTATAAATACAGAAAAACAAAAAAATGTGTTTTTCTTTTTCTAAGAAAGGAATTACAATTGAAATATAGTTTGTAATTTTTTTTAATACAAAACATTTCATTTTTTTGATTTATCTATTTTGTACTTTATAAACTTAAAAAATATTTGTAAACTATGCGTCAATAATGTCTAAGAAAAGTATGGTAACTTTAAAGTATTAAAAATATAAGTAGATTATATTTTTATATATATATAATGTTACTGAGCAAGTATTTTTTACTTAACTTAAATCAAAAGTCAGTCAAAATCATTTCAGCACAAAAAGCTAGTCAATGTCCGAAAAAGTCTTCTATATTTTTAATAAATTAATCTTGATTGTTACTACATTTAATATTTCCAATTTAATTTTTTTTTATATTATAACAATAGAATAAGAACTATTAATTCTTTTTCAAATGAATTATTACTATTAAAATATATGATTGTATTATATGTATATTTCCACGAATATTATTTACAAAATACAAATTATAAAAGATATACATTTAATGTTCAATCTATATAGAAAAGTAAATATAACAACCATTTTTCGAAATAGTGGCTAATATACTTACATTATCTACGGTAGTAAGTACTTTAAAGTATAGTAAATCATTTTAAGAAAAAGAGAAAATATTTATACATCTAATAAGTAGTTTCCAAAAAATATGCTTTTACTATTTTAACTATAATTAGTTTAATAAAAAATTGAAGTTATTGCTTAATAAAATAAAAATTTGTCAAGTATCTTTAGAAAAATATAAAAAGTAATGAAATAAAAATATCTATTCCATTTTTATGTTCAAGTCAAAACATATAAAGTGTATTGATACAGTAAGAGAAACGTTGACTATTTTTAGATCAGTACTTGTTGCGTTATAAAATCGATTACAAGATTGGAATACTGTATTTTTTTTTAAGATAAAAACGTATGCCTAGTAGATTTAAAGATTGTATTAAAAAAATATTAAATACTCCATTTGAAATTATTTTGCAATATTTTTTAATCTAAATTTGTGTCAGAACTTTTTAGATACGAGTATAAATGAAAAAAAAACATTACAATGCTGTTTTTTGTAATATTTTCAAATAGCTTGAATTATAATTTTATTAAAGGAAATAAACAATGTTTTTTAAGAAGGAGCATAACTTTAATTTTATTAATTATTAGATGCACTAAATGTCAGTAATTTTCAGTATTTTAACGGTCCAGATATCATTAATATTATATTTTTACGAAAAATAACAAATCGTAATTTAAAACATTTCAGTCATTGAATGTGAAAATTATGTATATATTAATTAAAATCTTTTTAGAGTATTAAAAAAAACAGTCTGGATAAGAATTTAAATAAATTTAAATTTACTTTTAAACAAATAACTGTTACTAAAAAATAAAATCTCTAGAAGTAAGAAACATTTTGAAATTTCTAAGAAGTATAATTAAGATTTGAATAAATAAAGATATAAGAAAACGAGTATAAATTTTTAATTTATTATTCAAATTGTTTCATTAATAACGAAAACTTTGAGTATACACTTTAAAATTAAATACGTCCACTAATTAATTATACATGATTTTATTTTTCGTACTGTATATACTAATTCCGACTCAAATTATAAATTCGTCGAAACACAATAACAAAAAAAAAATATTCGCAATTTATGCCGCCGTGTAATTAAATTCACACTCCCATATTTTCAAAATGCAAATTGTTTCATTTTCATGGAATACAATAACAGAAATTAAGATCCGTTCGATAGAGTCGAAAGTCAACAATAGAAATACAAATCGTACGCTACGATTTGTTGTTTGAAAATCATATCGAAGTTTATTATTATTATTATTTTTATATGAACGCGATTTTTTTTCGCACGTTAGAACAATGTACACTGTTATGATTTTATTTATTTGTACGGTTTGAACGTATCGCTGTGCTTTTGCTTCAATTGCTATTTTGATATTTATGTATACTGTAAATGAGCTGTGTTTTAACAAAAACCTGTTATAAAAATGTCAGAGCGAATACAGGATGTCGTAAAAAATAACAAACAGTGAATTGTGGGAAGCACATATTACGAACAAATGTCGAGCAAAAAAGTGTCTGTATATGTATATATATATATATATTATAAACGTAGAAAACACATCATTTGTGGTTGTTCGTTTTTATCAAAAATGTTACACAAAGATCAAATCTCTTATTGTAAATACATGTAAACGTTATTTTTGATTTTATGTGCCAGATATTTTATCGTGCAGTTTTGTGATTTCGTCTTGTTTATAAATATATATATATATATATATATATATATATATATATATATGTGTGTGTGTGTGTGTATAGAATGAACAATTATTATTATTAAATGTATATATACAGACATATATATATATATATATATATAATATATATATATATATATTATACATATATACGAGTATATATATATATATATATATTATATGTGTGTGTGTGTGTATAGAATGAGCAAGTATTATTATCGGTGAAATGTCAGACTTTTTCAAAAATATGATTACAATTACAAATAACTAGACTGTATTATAATTTCCAATATAGTATTGACTTAACCTGTCTCAGTGACAGAATAGACACTCAACAGAATAATATATTTATTTTTATTAGTATTTCATTAGTTACTTATATTTATTTTACTTATATCCCATTATCAATACTATATAAAACATAAGTTAGTGTTAAATGGTTTTTTTTTATTCTTCACCTGTAATTAAAATAGACTTTTTTATATTAAATAGCCATATATGATTAAAATTTAGATATTATGATTCTTTAAAAAAATAAATGTCAAAATTATTATTTAATTTTAGTTTGATAGATTTCTTAAAACTAAATAAAAACGTATGTAATTCGTACTAATTTATTTGTAATTGCAATTGCAGTAAGAACATTTAGAAAAACTATGTTATTTTTAGTCATTTTGTGTACGTATATGTATGAATATATATATATATATATATATATATATATATATATATATATATATATACACATTGATAAAGCTCTACTGTGATAAAAAATTATAGAAGAATAAAAAATAATGTGTTATTGTGGTGCAATTAATATATATATATATATATATATATATATATATATATATATATATATATATTTCTATATATATATTAATTGCACCACAATTACATGTTATTTTTATTCTTCTATAACTTTTTATAACACTAGTTTTTATCAATGTGTATATATATATATATATTCATTTTCATAAATAGAACTTTTCACTCTCCCACAAAGAAAGATGTTTATGTACCTTAAAGATCTTAAGATGATTGCATCGCTATCAAAAGCTTATAAAAACAAACAATAATGATCATTTAATACCTATTGGATATTTTTGATAAACAACATTTTTGGAGTTAAAGGGGAAAAATATATTTTTTAATGTTTTGTATCCAAAATAGAGGGCTTCACTAGCCCACCCCTGAGGAGCTTCGTCGCTCCTCCTAACAAATAACAGAAATTATCAAATTATACACATAAAATAATCCACGTATAATGTAAATCGTAAAATTTTTATTGGAAAAGTTTGTAATAATTGGCATAACAAAATACAATGTTAAAATATGTAACATTTTTTTTACTCTAAAGCTTCAGTGAATACAATATTTTGAATGAATGTCATAATTTTTGAATTGAAATAGTGTACACTTTTTTAGTTGTACACTGTGAGATAGCTACATACATGTTGCTGATGTCAATTAATCAGAACAGAAAATACGCGATCTCTATCAACCAATTAGAACACAAATAATCGGTTGCACATGAGGACGATCACGTTTTGATTTTTATTAATAGAGAGATTATATCTACGGTATCCTAAATATAAAATAAAAATTAATAAAATAAAAGATATTGTAATAATTGAAAATCTTTCCATATCTGTAAATTTACAAAAAATAAATAAAATAGTTTATTACTGGAATTATAAAATGTATAAATTTTATAAGGATGCTATTATTTTTTATAAGTTACAAAAATCATATTGTACGGAATTTTCTGTTTTTGAATTAATTTTATTCTAATTGAAATCTTATAGCTAAAATAATCTGGAAAAAATTTGATGTATATATGTTTATTGGTTAAGGAATAAGATATAAAAATGTAATTTTCTTAGACTGGTGTCCTGATTTTTGTAATACGAGTACTGTTAATATTTTTAGGTAAAAATTCTTAATGCGATGTAAATCCATTTTAATTAAGATTATTTAAAATCCTTGATATTTATTGTTTGCTTTTTATAATTTTTAAACGAAAAATTTTTTTTATAAGAAACAAATGTCATAAACATTAATTTATTTATGACTTTGACAAATATGCCCTTTCTATTATATAAATTTTCATTTCCACAGAACATGTATAAAATGTAATATTTTTATTCGATTTTACGATTGAATTATTTTTTCATCCCACAAACAACACCAACATTTTTTCTATCAAAAATATTCAATGAATTATTATTGAATATTTTTTATTATCACTTATACCCATTTCGAAAGCAACGAAATCATCTTCAGAGGACCAGTGAATAGAAATTCAGTATTTTTTATGCTCTTTAGAGCTCTGAAAATGACAGTATCGGCATTAAAATACACATAAGTAATAATCAAAAATTATAAATAATTATATATTGAATATTTTTGATTAAAACAATTTGTGTGGTTTGTGGAGTGAAAAAAATTCATTTATAAAATATTGTGATAAAATATATGAGTTGAACACTTGACCAGAACTACTATCAAAATATATAGCAACTTATAAAATTATTATGTTAGGATTTAAAATATTGTGGTACTGAACGTGTGATTTGATAAAATAAAGAGTAACACGTATAATTTCAAGAAAATATTAAAACCTTTATTGAAATAATGTTATGAGAAAACATGGTGCAATATTATGCCAAGTGTAAAAAGAATATATATTCATATATATATATATATATATATATATATATATATATATTTATAAATATCTTTATATGACGAACTTAATAAAAAATAATGTAATAATGAAATGACTAAATATACAATATTATGTAAGTAAATATAGTAAATATATTTTATCTATTATTAACAATTCAATCTAAAGGTTTTAATTTGGTTAATGATTGGTTTTTCCAGAATTTTTCTTTTTTAATAGAAAATGAAATATTTTATAAATCATTTTTTTATTATTAAAAGTTGTATAATATTCATATTAAAAGTTTTACAATTATCACTGTGAATAAATTTTTCATTTATAATAATATTCGTTTATCAATTAGTATTAATTCGTAATATTTTATAATTTTTTAAAAAATATCTATA
>CM068322.1:14433309-14450809 GCA_034766995.1 Acanthacorydalis orientalis | reverse complement strand
ACTAATGTTATTTTTAAATAATATTGAAAAATCTGAATTTGAAAAATTAATAAGAATTAATTATCTCATCTCAAACTATAACTACATGAATCCAGTAAAATTTAGTTATATATGAGTGTATCTAAGTAGGTATATATATATATATATATATATATATATATATATATATATATATATATATGTGTATATGTATTTGTGGAGATTCACATACATAGAAAGTAAGTTAAAAACTTAGTAGAGAAATAAACACTTGACGATTGTTTAAGTTCTCAACAACCTACAGAAATATTAATCTAGTATAAAGTGGATGACAGTGAGAAAAAGACAACACCACTTGTGTGTGTCATAAAACTGCAGTGAAATGATCGATTTTCTTGTCAGTTTAACAAACATATACTTATAAATCAGAAAAAGAATCTTACCAATTTCATTAATAAGGCTTCGATTTTTTTACGAACCATCATTTGTACTTTCTCAATTTTCGATCAATTAAAAACGAAATCCAATGGAATGGAAAATTGAATCTGCGATGAAATTCACTCGAATTGAAACTTGTTAAGGATTATATTATAATTAAATTTTGTTATTTCTTTTTTAGTTATTGTAAAAGATCACGAATATTTTTCAAGCAGTTTATGTAACGTATAAGAACTTTAATAATGCATGGAACTATTATTATTGGACATGTAACTTTAACAAATCAACAATTGCCTACGTTCAAGGTCACATAAAGCATTCACAACGAGATATTTGTATTAAAAAAATATGTCATATTATTTAACTGTAGAGAACAACGACAACACTTGTATATTTATCTATCTAAGTAAATATATGTATAATTTATTTATTTTTTGAAATTTGAAAAAAATGTTCGTGTATATACGTTTTGTATTATTTTCTATTTGTTAACACCTAGTGAACACATCCCTGCCACTGTTATTTTCGATTTGAAGAAAATCAATTACTGGTAACATGTGTTTTCCATTCATGAAGCGACGTCACATACCAACACACAAAAAAGCCACGCTCCGGACGGTCGAAACCGGAGAAATCATGCCGTGTACAATGTCACCGTTGTACCATTTTCCGACATTTCACATTCACAAACAATCCGTCGACAATCACAAAACAACCACCTGTGATGTGTCGAATCGATGGGTAAAAAAAAGAAACGATACAACGGAGAATTTTTTCTCTGGAAGACGACGACGGAAACACGTTCACAAAAATTTTCTTATAAGAATGTTATTACAATGCATATGGGATTCTCGACATTATTGTTGTTGTTTGTTTCACAACGGTTTGTCTCTCGATCTAATGTATCCGTGACACGTTTTCTGTCACTGTCTTACAATGTTGCTTTATTGTGTCAGTGATCCGTTTGCGCATGCGTTGTACGTTTGCGGCGGCAGCGCTATATACGCCGACCTCTGTTCAAGGCTCCGGGACGTTTGGCGACGCAATGAACCGACCGGCTGGAGAAGATCGAAGTGCCCTGGAACGCGCTCCAAAATCATACATGAATGTGTCACCTCGCATCTGTGACCTTGCTCTCCGTGTATATAATATACATATATACATACATTTATATATATATACACGTATGTATGTATATATATATATATATGTATATATATATATATATATATATATATATATATATATATATACATATTTACTTGTTTAATGAACGACGAACGTTACACTTTTTATTATCACGGATTTTTCTCAGTTTATGATTCTTGTGCGTTTTTTTTAAGTTTATTGCCCGATATAATTCATTTAACGCTGTACGAGTACCTTTTAAGTTTCATGTTTTTCACACTGTATCATTGATTTATTTCTATTTATTTATATACTTTTATACTACGTTTTACGTTTTTTTTTGCTCAATATGTTATAATTACGTTTGAAAACGTTGATTAAGCGTAAAATATATTTCACTCATGAAAAAAAATATTACGCAACGGATAATATTTTTTTACATTTCAACGAATAATTATTTTTTTATAAATGTTGTCAAAACAAAATTGTCACCAAATTAAAACGTAATTACACATTTTTGATACATTCATATTTTTATAATAAACATCTTTTACATAGTCAGGTAATACATTATTTTTATTGTAAAATAAAATTAGTAATATATATATATATATATATATATATATACTATATATATATATATATATATATTTACTTATATATATATATATATATATATATATATATATTTACTTATATATATACATATATATATATATATATATTTACTTATATATATATATATATATATATATATATATATATATATATATAGATATATATAGAGAGAGAGAGAGATATAAGTTGAACAAAGTTCATCCGTGACTGTAATAGTATGAAAACTTATTCTTGATTATTCTTCCGGGATACTTTAAAGTTTTCTCACTAAACAAGTGAAAATTTTCAAGGATTTCCCAATGACAATTTTGACATTCTATCAATAATGTACACACACACACACACACATATATATATATATATATATATAAATATAAACATATATATAAATATAAACATATATATATATATATATATATATATATATATATATATATATATATATATATATATATATATATATATGTAGATACATAACCAAATAGATGTTCAATATTATTAAACTTTTGAATTTATTTTTAAGTTAAAAAATAAAAAAGTTATTAATAATAATAAACGTCTATCTGGAGCTATCTATCTATCTCATCGACATGTAGATGTATGTGTGTATATATATATATGTACAGATGTAAAAATAGGTAGGTTGGTACAGTATAGTAAAAAAAGTTTTCGTATTAACTTTATATTAGGTAAATATAAAATATGTACCTATAAACCAAATATGTAACCATATCGCGTGCAAATTTTATTAGTATTTGGTATCCAGTCCCAAGTAAGCAATAATTATATTTTGTGTATTCCCCAATATGAAGTTCGTGATGTAAAATAACGAGTTTCTACTTACACACACATTCATTGTTTGGTTATTTATTAAAAAAAATCAGGTCATTATACAATCTGCTCACTAGATTTAACCGGTTAACTTTTTCATTTCCAAAAATCAGAATGCAAATGAAGAGTTGAAATTTTTAAGGATTTGTTACCTATCGAAGCTACTGTAATGAAAAAGGGGATTATAATTTTAGAAGAAGTACTATTTAATATTTTAAAGACTTTGTTTATATTTCATTGTTTTACACAAAGAGGTTAAGTGACTATGAAATATGTTAAATAAAATTGATTTATTTTTAAATTTATTATTATATCTCTCACATAGGAAACCTTTTTATCAAACTGCGTGCATATAAAAACACAAACATTCAAACTCACATATACACACAAACACATACATTATATATATATATATATATATATATACAAATATATATATATATATATTTATATATATACACACATACATTTATAAATATATATACGTATACATATATATATATATATATATATATATGTATACATATATATGTACACACATATATATATATATATATATATATTTACATATATATATATACCGGCACCTATATATGTATGTATATTCAGATTTTCATTAGCAGTAGTTTCTTCAATAAGAGAAAATGTACTTAATTGTAGAAAATACTTTATTTGGATATCATTGAGGAGTAAAAAGTATACAAGAAATTGTATTAAAAATTTCAATTTCTTCTGATTAAAACAGAATACACTATACACATTATGAAGTGTGGCTAATTTCATTCTTTAATCTTAAAAAATATGATACTTGCATTAAAATGCACATATGCGTTATATTATAATATAATATATATATATATATATATAATATATATATATATATATATATATATATATATATTATATGTATTAATGTATATATATATATATATATATATATACATTTATTAAAACTTTTCGTTTGAATACACATATTTGTAAATTTTTATGCTAATCTTCTATTTTCATTATGGACTTTTTTGAATATTATATTTGTTATTCGTTTTGTAGTTTGCGAAATTTAAATATAATTTCTTATGGTACATTTTTTACATTTATAAGATAATTTGATTAAATTTAATTACATAAATAGCACAAAGAGAAATAATGTATATTATAATTGTCATTTAAGAAAACAATATCTTGAGTTAAAAATATTTATTTTTTTATAAGAAATATTTTCAGATATTTTTCTTTCAATGAAAAAATTGAATTTCGCAACATACCTTCTTTATTCTCAAAACAAAATTTAATCAAAATTACTCTTCATTTTCTTCTGTTAATTTAAATATATAAAAACAAGTACTTTATGGTTTGTTCGAATACATGTTCATATTTTGTAGTAATTAAATTAATATTATAATATTCATAATATTATTTTCGGTTGATAAAAATGTACACGTTTTATTATTATTGAAAAATATTGATATTGAGTTTTATTTATAATGTGTGAAACCTGTCTACTTTTACTACAAGACTGGTTTATTGCAAAAGTGAACTATATGATTTCTTTGTCTGTGATTTCATTTATACAGTGATTTTCTATTTGACATTTTTCCGGTCATTTCTATTGTTCGTTAGTGCCTGTTAATGGAATAAGGACGATTAATTATTAAATTAAAAAAGAACAAAATAATTCCTTTATATTCAAAACTGTATCGAATTATTTTTATTTTCTTTCATATAAAATATATATACTTGATATATAATTATTTGATTGACGATTATTTTTTATGTTCATTATATATGTGTGTATATATATATATATTATTCTTTTATATTGTTTCGCTTAAGTTACAGTATTCAAAATTCAAAAATATTATTATCAGTAGTATGTAAACTGGCGAGAGAAACAATACTGAAAAAAATAATAAAAATAAATATCTTTTTATGATAACATTCCGTTTTTCTGTCTTTTATTTTTCTATTTCGCATTAATAATTCATAAATTTTATTACTGACAGAAAGGACATGTGTTTCGTATCGATATTTTTATTGACGTTGTTTATTTTTGCTTCCGGAAAATATTTTCTCGTAAAATATAATATTTGAAAAACATCTCATTTCCTTTCTTTCTCCACAAATGTAAATGAACAGAGAAGCATAATTTTTTTAAAACAAACTCTCGATTTTGAACTAAAAATTCGTTAACCATAAACGAAATAATCGAACATGTCATATTGAAAATACGCAGAACGGCTGACGATGAGTATGTTTAAAGGAAAAAAAAATAACGAACAGTTTTCCTAATCGAATAGCATGTAAGAGTAATAGCGCCGCGTCACACCACTATCTACTACGTACGTGGCGTTCTAAACGATTCGATTTTCTTCTGTACAAATGACTGCAAAAGGAAGACGGATATTGGAACGCGTCTCCGTTCCACATTTGGGACAAGGTCTCCCATTCCAAACAGCGCAAGCTGCTAAACGGAAGACATGTGGCATCGTCATCGTACGCCGCACCGCGAATACAAATTGTGGGACGGTTATTTATTTAAATCGGTACTTTCATTGAAGATTGTCAAACGACATTTTCAGTTTGAAATTCGAAAATTGCCCTTTCATGGTATTATGTACTTGATTAGATTTTAGATTTATTTCATTCAGATGTTAATTAGCACAAGCGGTATATTAAATTTGTTCCATATTTTTATTTCAGTCATATATATATATATATATATATATATATATATATATATATATATATTAGGTTGGTGGAAAAATAATTGCTGTTTTTATCATTTTAAGTTTGGCACCGATTTTTGTAATTACCATGATCTTTTGTTATAATTATGTAATACATCATTGTAAACAATGAATTAGCATTACTGATTTCAGCTTATGCCTATTGTTTTCATCTTTCAGTATTGTTGGATTTGACCTGTTAAAGTGGTTACGAAAAAAAGCAATTTCGTGAGATTTTGTTCTATGAGTTTAAATTGGGACGAAAAGGAACATACTGTTCGAAACATCAAATTTGTTTTTATATATATATATATATATATATATATATATATAAACACATATAGATAGACAGATAAATAGGTGAAATAAAAGGAAATTTCTTATTTATACGAAAATACATTCGTCAAATGAAGTGAAAAGGAAACGCTAATATATTGTAGTTACCTTACACAGTTTTTATATCAAGAAAATACTGTGAAAAGAAATATAGCATATATGAAAAATAACTTATGTTATATTCAATGAAAGTGCGAGTGTGTACATATATATATATATATATATATATATATATATATATATATATATATATATATAAGTGCGTGGGTGAATGTGAGTAGGCGTTTATTCATGTCAATATTTCTTATATTTTTTAATACAATTGCTACCGTTCCTAGAAAAAATGTCTTTATTCGTAAGTCATGTTATATTTTATCAAGTTTAACAGCATATTACACTTTAATTTCAAAATAAATATTCATTTATAATTCACTGAAAACACTTCATGCGAACACTGAATGATTGATTATAGTTTTCAAACTTGTTCATATTTTACGATTAATTTTTAATTCTGGAAATAAATTTGTATTAAAAATTCATTTCGTCTATCATATCATACTTATAGCTTTGTCACTGTATTTAAATTGACTTTCATAAATTATTTATTCCTAAAGCACCACAAATCTGTGAGAAGTATTATATATATATATATATATATATATATATATATATATATATATATATATGTGTGTTTTTTCTTCTATTTTAAAATATTATTTTTAAAATATTTTTTTTACAAATTTAAAGTTAAAATTTAAAAAATTATAAATACTTTTTCTAAGTTGTAAATTAAAGGTGATATAATTTTGAACTATTTTAATGAACATTTTTTTACTGTTGCTAATTCTTTATCTTATGATTTTCTTAAAAGCCTTTAAAATTGTGGAGAGTATACATCAAAAATATCTTAAAATCCTTTTTATACTTTTGTGTCATATATATTTTTATCTGATCGATATGATTGTTAGTTTCTATTTACAACTAATTTTATATTCTTTACGTTTTTAGCATGTCATAAAAAAGGATTTCTCAAAATTCATATTTTTTAATGGCTTATGAGCATAAACCAGTACTGAAAAAATTCTTTAATATCTAAACCAACCTCTGTAACTTTTTTCGAGGGTATTAACATTGAAATATCGATTTAATATAAAACATGCAGGCTTTTTTGAACACATTAAGTATTATGCGTTTTAATAACACAAAGCGGATTCCACACGTTGTCATAATACTGTACTAAGATTATTATTTGAAGTAAAATCGTTATGGTTCTAATAAAAAAATGAAAAGAAATAACCGTAAGTTTCTACAAATTTCATAATATTGTCATATAAAAAAATATCTATTTTTTGTTGTTTTTTAAACAAATATTTCGTTATAAAATCTATTTAAATTATTTAAGATGATTAATGATGTTTTTAACTATATATATATATATATATATATGTACAATTTTTTAATAATATTTAATTAATTTATAAAACTTATTTCAATTCATATTGTTAGTAATTTAATACTTCACTAATTTTATTTGATAGACTTTTCATGTTTTATGTGTCTTTGAAGGTTTCTTTTATTTAAAAAATGATTAAATATTTTTTTTAATATTCATATAATGTTTGTGAACGTGAATATATTTGCATAAGATATTTTTAGAAATAAATTTACTGATTCCCATTTGAAAATATTTTAATTATTTACTAAAGATAAAATGAATTAAATATATTTTCTAGACATTAATATTTCATTAAGTAAGATATTTACCTTAGATATCATGCAAAGCAATTTATTGATTTGAATGCAATTAATTATTTAATATGATTGAAATGACATGCAATTAATTATTTAACATGATATTCCTTTTTGAACATTAAAACTTAACAAGCTGATAAATTTTAAAAATTGTAATCAGGTTATATTTTTAATATTTGTTTGAAATTGAATTTTTATAGTTTTATAATAAATTCATATAGAATTCCTTTTTATCGAAAAAGCTTTATTTTCAATAAACAGTATTTCTTTTGAGAAACATTCGTTTTATTTCAGGAAATGAATATACCTTTTAAGTTAATCATTTTGATGCGGAAAATAGGTCTGTTGTTCAGTTTCAAAGATATTATTTTTGTATTTTTGGAAAATATAGATGCGATACAAGCATGTTGTTAGACACCACTTGAGAACATACAAAAAAATCAATTTGTCTGAAATGTCGAACGTAATTTGAATTTCCTTGCGACTGACGGGCAGATTATACCTAAATCATTTCCTGTTTAAAAATTTATATTTTTCATCTTTTACAAAATATTTGATGTCTAAGAATTGATCAAACTATAATAAGTATTTGAACCGATAGCCGGTAAAAAAGTAGTTTTCTATAAATTCAGTTAAGGTCAGTTATCATTTTGCTTCTAGAAAAATATTTTTTTTTCATTAAAATTATTCTGTGTATTTTTTTCTCACTGTTTTTGTCATAATTTATTTAAATTATATCGATATATAAAATATTTTGAAAATGTTATTGATGAAAATGTTATTCTTTGAGAGATTTTATTTCATAAAAACTAAAATAATAAATTTTATGATTTCTTCATATTTCCATAAATAAATACTCATGATTTAAAACTATGGTTTGTATATATATATATATATATATCTGTGAATATTAATTTTCTGAGAACTTATATGTAAATTTTAACATTATATTATTAGACATTTTTAAGTACGGCTGTATAATTTTTGAAAAATGTTTATTAAATATTTAGTATTCATAAAAACAACAAAACTATGAATACGAAACAAAAAAGAGAATTGATAATTTTCTTAATAATTTTAAATTTTGAAAAGAAAAGTAATAAATGTTATGGTATTATAAAAAGAATAACATATACTTTATATTCACATAAATGAAAAAGATATGTTTTTAAACTTCTTAATATATATATGTATATATATATACACATACACGTTGAAATTTAAGGAAAATAAACCGATCATTGTTTATTGTATAAACATATTTTATTAACACGTTTGTTTAGAAATTATCTTAAGTGTTATTTTATTATTTTTCGAGTAAGGAATTAATTTTTAATTTATTTCGAATAACACTTCCGTCTGTATATTAAATATACTTGAGTAATAATTTAAGTATTAGAAAAATTTTATATGATATATCCAAAACGTAAATTAAAAAGTTCATTTATTTGTATTCAATTATTACTAGATATATTTCTATAATCATAAAATTAATATATGCTTTTTTTCGATCTACGCAGTATGTAGTAAAAAAAATATTACAAGTAATGAACTTTCTATTTGTTATCTTAATCACGGTTATATCAAAATAAGTGTTTATTTTCTTTAAACTTGTATTATGCTTATATTTCTTTGATTTTTGAATAACGATAAACAATGAATAATTGATTTCATCCACTTTATATTCCACCCCTTAATTTTTTTAGTTTATTTTTTCTAATCTTTAGAAACACATGACGTAAATTTATTAATGTAATTTGATCTGAATGTATAAAAATATTAAAAAAAACAAGTCGAAGTCAAAGTCTACAAACTTATTTGTTTAATATTTTTTTTGTCTTTGAACAACATTTATTAAATTAAAAAAAGAAAGATTTGAAAACAATATATATATATATATATATATATATACACAAACACATTTAGTAACAAGGAAAATATTATATATTTAGGTATTATTGTTTTACTGATAACTTTGAAAAAGTATAATTAAACACCAAATAAAATTAAACTATTTCCTTTTTAACTCAACAGATATTTCAATCAATTAAATAAATGTATTTTTATAAAAGGTATTTAAAACCGGAGTTTGTTTCGTTTTATTAGATAAACAATGTACAAAAAATATTTTTTTATTAAATTCATTTCGTAGTTTTATTATAAAATATTGTTTATTAAATAGATGTTCTATTAGAAATTCTATAATTAAAATACAGATGATAATCAAATTATACCTTTTAAAAAAATATTTATAATTTTTTTTAAAAACAGAAATGTACTCAAAATATATAGATGCTTTAAAGGAGAATTTGAGAGAAAATTCTTTTTATTCCATATATATATATATATATATATATATACACACAATAGCATAAGATTTACAGTTTAGGTAAATGAGTTAAAAAAACGACGTTTAAGATTACATTTTTTGACGTTTAACTAATGTCTGCTTATTTAATTCATAATATTATAAAGCATATAAGAATAATGTGTGTGTGTGTGTGTGTATATATATATATATATATATATATATATATATATATATACCTTTCTATGTTACAACCGTAATATTTTAGGATAAAATAAAGAAACCGAGTTATGTTATTTTGTATTCTTTCACAAATGTTCCACTTTGCAATTCAAGTTGAACAATGCAGAAAGAATAAAATTTCGTGTATTTAAAATAACTGACAAGCACTGAATATTTATATCAAAATGTCGCAGAGAACTGGTGTTTTTCTGTAAGTAAATTTATTTAGTTTGAGCGTGCAGTTTTTAACATGAAATTTTATGTTTTAATATTTTTTTATATTTAAATAGTTACTTGGAATCGTGAGAAAATAATTCTTCAAATATCAGAATTTGATTAGTTTTCCTTTCATGATCTTTATTTTAAATTAATGTATAAAAAACATTTTTAATAGCGATTATATAACTTGTTTATAACGATATTTGCTTAATCCACAAAATTAAAAATTTGTGTTCTTTTGGTAAATGATTTTTTTTATAATTAATTCATAAATTGTATGGCATGTTGACTTGCTTCTAAGTTTTATTTCACTATTTTGAAAAATAATTCTAGCATACTGGTTTCATATTTTATTGCAATTTTTATAAAAAAAATATCGACTAATAAATTGTTCATATAAAATAGATGAGGAAGAAAATAAATAGATTTTTTTAATTATTCAATCAATTAAAACATTTTAATAGAAAATTATAATTTAAATTTAAATAATTTTTAATACAAGTAATATCTAGAATAAGGAAATTTATCTAGTAAGCGTAATTCTTTTAAGTAATAAAATATACTTGTGATTTTGCTTACAGAATTTAATATTACAGATAAATTGAGGTTTTGTAATGTAAAAATAAATAACAGTTTCTTTTTAATAAAATTTTATATATTATCTTGGTTCAAAAATATTTTTAAATTTAATTTTTGAATTTAGAAACATTTAAGACAATCCAAATAGTATCAATTATATTTTATTTAATAAGGTCAGTTCATCAATTATTTATTATTTAAACACAAACTTTAACATTATAAACCCATAACTAGAATAAGATTCAAGTTTAATTCGTTTATATATTTTAAAAAATTTGAAATTATTTGTACTTATGTAAAGTAAAATTTATTCTTTTTATAACGCCATGAAATTGATTAGTAATTTTTTTCACAATTTAAAATTATTAAGAAAATTATCAATTCCCTTTTTTATTTCATATTCAGTTTTGTAGTTTTTATGAATAGTAAACATTCAATAATATTTAATGAAGATTTTTCAAAAATTATACAGTCGAAATTAAAAATGTCTAATAATGTAATGTTAAACTTTTCTTTCAAGTTCTAAAAAATTAGTATTCACAGAAATATATACAAACAATAGTTTTAAATAATGATTATTTATTTATAGACATATGAACAAACAATAAAATATTTTATTTTAGTTTTTATGAAATAAAATCTCTTTCAATAAATATTATTAAAAAATCCGAATAATTTCAGTCCTCATATCTCTTTTTATTAGTACTATGTTATTAAAGCTACAATTATTATAAACGATTTCTTTTTGATTCTATTAAGTTTTTTGCAGTATGTATACGTGTCTGTTAATTATATTTCTATTTTTAATTTATTAAGTTATGAGACCAACCCCATTACAGATCTAAAAGACAATATTTAAGGTTCTATGGATAGAATTCATTTCTTATAATTATTTCATACACTAATTATATATACATTTACTTTAATTATAATGAAAATTTACAATATCTATAATATAACTTCGCATATCAGTAATTTTTTTTATAAATATATCCTTTTTTCAATTTAATATACGAATGTGCTATATTCTATTTTTTTCTAAAAAAAGAATGTATTCTTTTTTCCAAAGATTGATTTCATCTTCTTTATTTCCCTTGCGATTTATATACAATCTCTAGTACTGTAAATTTTTCTTGCTCTACAATTGTTGTATCTTTTTCAATCAACACATTTTGCGTAGATTTAATTTAATCTTCCCTATAAAATACTTTCATATTTTGTTTATCTATAGTATATATATATATATATATATGTGTGTGTGTATGTATATTGATGAAAGATGAAAATGTCTTAAGATTTTAATAAACATTTTACGTGGAAAAATTTTTTTTTGTATTAATTTTTAAATAAAAGAATTTATACTCATATTTTTCTAGAAATAAATATTAGTAAATATTAAAAAAATATATATTTTTTTAAAATTGTTCATTCAATATTAGATCAAATCAGTTCTCTTAAATGAGCACTGATACCGGAAATAATAATCGAACGGTATGCTAACCATCCAAGCCTGCATATATCGACCCATATATTGTTGTACCTCGTATTAGTTGCTTGAATAAATCAAGACAATGGCAGGCAGGTTTTTGTCATGCACGTTTAGACTCGACGTAGACAATAATCTGAATTTATGGACTTAAATTCTGTTTTTGAAGTAATTTTTTAACACAAATAACATTAAATAAAAATATATTTATATATTTATTAAAAAATAATAATTATTTTAAATTTCTGAATCAAATCTACAATTTAAATATTAGATATTTATGTTATATTATACTGATAACAAATAATCACGTTTTTATAATTTTTTCTTCGAATGAAATTCGAAATTTGGTTAATTTTTATTATACGAGTGCAGTTTAAATAAAAACTGTATGGATTTTGAAGAAATATATAAAATATTATTTTTATGGTTCTGTTATTAACTTTTTGGAATTTATTTGTTTTAATAAAATATAGTTTTTGATATAAAAATGAAATAAATCTAAAAGCGAAAGCAATAATACATTTTTTAAAATCCAAAAATTATTACATTTTAAATATGTTGAGTGATGATTAGTGTATGTATGAAAATAAAAGTTTACTATTTAAACAATAATTTATAAATGGGACAACATAAGACTAGTATTAAATGTAAAAATCCTGTACAAAATTGTTTATGAATAAAAATATATTAAATTGAAAATAATATATAAAAGACTAATATTAAAAAAAACTAATATTAAATAGTTAAAAAACTGAAGAAAACTAATTTTTTATTTAAATATTAGAATATGAAAATTGGTTCTCGATACGATCATGCTTCTTGTCAATACATCTATACAAGTTCTAACACCATTTTGGTAATGTCTGGCTTTTAGATTTATGCTTTTTTTTCTTTTATTCTCTTGACTTTACTCCGAATAACTACAACATTTTCTTAGGTTATTTTTCATTTTAAAGGAGGCAAATATTCCAGTTCCGACAGTAAAGTTAAGAATGCAATGCACGATTGGTTAAGCAATCAACTAAAGAATTTCTTCTAAAACGGAATCCATGCGTTGGATTCGTGACATCAAACGTGTTTTACAAATGGGAAATACTTTACTAAAAAGCAAACGACTATTTTATTCAAGTTATGAATAAAAATGCCTTTTTCATTTTTCACAATCTTCATTTAAAAAAGTATTAAATTCTTTGTTTTTATTTTTT
Source organism: Acanthacorydalis orientalis (assembly GCA_034766995.1). NCBI lineage: Eukaryota > Metazoa > Arthropoda > Insecta > Megaloptera > Corydalidae > Acanthacorydalis > Acanthacorydalis orientalis. Next base: position 14,436,979 of record CM068322.1, on the reverse strand, counting down.
GTCCGGAAAATGATATCACAAAAACGAATTTTTAAATATAAAACTCTTTTATATTATATATTGACTAAAAATATTATCGTTTATTTATTATCAGCTCAGAATCTTATTTAAAATTCTTACAGTAAAAATATATATCAGATAAAATAATCATTTTATTCTGTGATATAAGAACAAGTCTTGATTAATTTTATTAAAAATTAATTTTGTTAAAATATTTTATTTAATAGAAATAAAAAAAAATATTTTGAAAATATTAAATGTTTCTGTTTATTTAATGTAGATTTAAATATTTTTGACGATTAATAAATAAAATTAAATTGAAAGCATCTGTTTCCAATATTCAAAGTTGAATTAAATACTTTAATTTATAATTGGTTTTCAAAATATTTTTTAATTCTTTTTAATAACTGAAAATATATCATTTTACATTATTAGCTTTTATCAAACTGTTATCTCATAAAGTTCATAAAATATGATTTAAGGAATGAATTTACACAACAAATACATTATTATTTAAAGTATAACTTAAAAAATACAAGATTTTTCTCTTTTATAAAAAGACTGTTCTTGTTAAATATTATTTTATTTTTTCAACGTGCAATTTATAAAATTATTCAATATCAATCTTTCTAATAATTAATCAGTTTTTATATAAACAGTATTAAATGATTTTTTTGTGATTAAAATATTACAGATAAACGTTTTTGGGCTTTTTTAAGTAAAACTATATTTAAAAATATTGATATATTTGAATTCTAATTTGAGAATAAGACATTTTTTTGGAATATGATAAATTATTAACTTTTCATTATTTATTTTCTTTCAAATAAAAAAAAAGTGTATAAATATTATGAATATATAATAAAATTATGTACCTTTGCAAACGTTTTGTATTTTTTATTCTTATGCATACTTACTCTATATATGAATGTATGCATATAAGTATATTAAATGAAATTAACTTTTTACTACTTTCTATAGTATTATATATTATTTAATGTATTACTTATTTTCGAACGAATTCATTTTCAAATCTTAAAAGCTTGTTTGAAATTAAATTTATCTGAAGAATCCGTACAATACGAACGAAAAAAAATGACGTTAGAAAACCAATTTATTGTAACGTCAAACTGTTTTCTTTTGTGTCCGTTCGAACGTTCACCTGAAATACGACAGAAAAAACGACATCGAATCGAGCTTTTATGTATCTGTAGTAATATGTTTTCTGTGTTGTTGGCGTGTTAAAAACATTTATCTTCGAGTCACATCTGATGTTGTGATAGCACATGTTTCCTCCGTTCTATTATTTCTACATTTAAAATCACGCAAAGCCTTTAGAATGTGGTCGAGAGGAGGGAAAATGTAAATAACATTTTTCCATGATAACGTGCTATTAACTTGAACGTAACTGTTGCATCGATTCAGTCTTGTTAGTGACTAACGATGCACATTGAATATCGTAACGAGGTCGTGTTAAATAAGTTATGCAGAGATATTTATTTTTGTTTTATTAGATCATGACATCTAGAACACTTTTAGTTTATTTATTTCGTTTCAGGTAACGTAATTCAATTGTTTTCTATACAAGGGAAAAATTAATTTCACGACCTTACTTTTAATTCATTTAAAATAAAAAATAATAATATAATGTTTAAATTTAGACTTAAATAAAACATATTAGATATGTTTATATATTTTATTCATATTTAATTAGGACAACATTTGATTTTTCTTTTAGATAGTGGTTTTTAACTCTAACAAGACAAAAAATCCTTTTTATTAATTAAATTTTTATACCGCTATGTTATTTTCTTGGTGTTCATTTTATATGAAATATTTTCTGTAATTATTTTAATCGATATCCATGTTTTGGAAAAAATTTATAATATTCTCATTGCAATAAAGAAGACAGTATTAATAAATGTGGTATATTTATTTGTGTTAATATAATTTTTTATAGCTTATTATTACTATAATTACTACCAAAAACTAGGAATGGTATAAATTATTCCATAACGTTTTATTAAGTACTCATTTTTTAAAAAAATAAATTTAATTTAATTCTGACGCTTCATCAAACTTGGCTAATTTAATTATATTCAGCTTCTAATCTGTTAAAATTCAAATAGCCTCTAACTAGATTCCTAGAATATCAATTTGGCGGTAATAACACTTATTAAATAACATTAGTACCTTCCTAAATAACACAACACACAAAACAGTTACTAAGCTTTTTAAATCAGCTCTTGGGAGATGATGCCACCCCTGTTCGGAATCATCACATACGGTTTTTACTACACATATTTAATTCAAATCTTGCTATAATATTATATGAAGTGGAATTTACTTCATGTATTCTTTACTTTTTTCTTTTTGTTGCGGAACGGTTACTACAATCATACAGAAATGTAAATTGCTTGTTACTTTGAAAAAATGTTCATGTCTTATTAATTTACAAACATGAAGTACTATTTTTTATTCTATGATATATGATTTAGGTGATACATTTTACCCGTTTTATTTTAAATTTAAAATTGCACTGAAAAAACTCTGAAAATATGTTTATAATTGAAAGATTTAACTAATATTTCTTTTATATCCAACAAAGACTCAAAAGAATCGATTAAATGTATATTTATAGTTATATCTGAATGTTCATGTTTCTTTTATTGTGTTATAATATTCAAATTTATGTTACAGAAATATCGATCGAAAGTTTATATTCAGTTTTTATGATATAATTTAATTTTTCTATTTTTGTCTCTAATAAAATTTGTTTTAATATATATATATATATATATATATATATATATATACATAATTCTAATTGATTTATTAAAATTGTGATTGAAATTTGTGGTTTTTTATATTTAAAATACCTTTTTAGTTAAAGTAAACAATAAATATTATAAACCATTAAAGAAAATAAATGCTGTGTTCATTTCTACATTAAAAAGCTTTTAATGTAGTTTCTATTTTTATCGTAGATGTTTGGTGAAAATTTATATGAGTCAGAGTTAAAAGTAATGTGTTTTACCCTTCTATTCGGAAAAAGGCGTGGATAGACAAGTTGATTTTTACTTATTCTGAACAATATCTTTCAAGCTAATATTTATTGTTTTTTAGTTCTTTGTCTGCAATTATTCAATTTCCAATTTTTTTTCTTATATTTCACCTAGCTTCTTTATAAATTAAATGAAGTTTGACAAATTTATACACTGGGACATATATATATATATATATATATATATATATATATATATATACATATATATATATATATATATATATTTGAAAAATATGTGCTCTTAGACATATTATCAAAAATTAATGAAGAAATTTATTTATTTTCGTAATCAATTGTCTCTTTTATGTATAAGTTTTGTTAATTTTAATTTACAATTCTCATAATAAGTTAAAATTTAAAATTTTATTAAAAAATATTTTTCAATTAGATAATTTTAGTATTAAAAAATTAGTATTGGAGGAAATATATATGGAAAATATGTTGATTTGTAAATATAATTCTATTATTTTTTACGGTTATTAATGGAAGTTTGTTTATTATTTTTGGACGTATTTTACCTTTTTTCTTATTTATTTTCTTGTGTTTTTTTCCTGTGTAATTGTTATTCATTGTCCTCTGAGAATTCTGTAAGCCGCGTGGGTT
>CM068322.1:14360809-14428309 GCA_034766995.1 Acanthacorydalis orientalis | reverse complement strand
TGCTAATAATAACAAGAAAAGATAGAAAAAGAATAGAATGGATACAAAAATAGACAGCAGTCATAGCTGTTATATGAAGAGTAAAAAATCTGTACTAAAAATGAGTGAGACATGTTGCAAAAAGAGAAGACAGCCGATGGACAAGGGAAATTATTTAACTGAGAACCAAGGAATATAAAAAGACCAAGGAAGAGTCTAGTGAACAGGTGAGATAAGAAAATTAAAATTTTTATTGGAAATTAATGGAAAAGAGAGGCATTTAAACGTACAAAATGGAAAATCATTGAAGAGGTCTTTATTCAACAGTGGATTGACAGAGCTTGCTGCTGCTGCTGGTATATGTATATGAATGTATATATATATATATATATATATATGTATATATGTATATTACAAAGGATTATTATAAGAAAAAACAATATCAAAATTTAAGAATAATTTAATGGTCTATTATATATATATATATATATATATATATATGTTTTCAAAAATCATTATGTGTAATTAATAATCATTAAATATTAATATTGAAGGAAGGGCAAAATTAAAGAATATATTTTTTTTACAAAACAAAGACTAAATTTAGATGAATGAATAAATTTATTTTTTAATTTCAAGTTTATCTCACTATTTCAAATAATTCATTTTAGAGAATAACTAAAAATATTTTTTCTTTACTATTTAATATGAGAAATTAAACATTTATCATATAACAAATAATACGGCTTATAAATATTTATTATTCAATAATCATTTTGGTTCAAATCAAGAAAAAAAATTTATATCGTTTCTTTTTTATAATTGCTTTTTGGACACTGTATTTATTGATATCCATCTAACAATTATCACTACTGTGTGATTTAAACAATTTACGAAGTTTATTGTTACCTACCAGAATAAAATTTTCTGTGCACGTAATAGCAGATTACTATGCCGTGATCTTAATTAAAAACGTGAAAATCGTACATTATCGCATATATTCCTATCTTGGTAATATTATTTTTTCAAATGAGGAATTAATTATATTTAAGTATACTGTTATTTAAAAATGCTTTGCAGATAAAACATCTTAACATTCTATGTGTTGAAATTATAAACTTCTAATATTGTTCTATTAAAGATATCAAATTCAGTGTTTACCTATTTCTGGTGTATCATTTACTATTATTTTATATACTATAAATATCAGAAACAGTTATAATAATTATTAAATAAAAACGATTATTTTTAAAAGAATAAATTTCCCCATTCAGTTATTTTTCGTCATTCTAATTAGTCAAATACAAAAGTTGATTAGTTTTGAATAAACTGTGTCGAGATATAAAAGGATAAAGTGGTTAACAACCACTTTTACTCTATCATGAAATAACGTTATCGAATCTCCATATCAAAACATATTACCGTAGAATAAAAATGTAATTAACAAATGTGTTTCCTACTTTTTACCCTTTGTTATAGATATATATCGTCGTGTAATTACATTTGTTATTCAGTCAATTTTCGACTATAGCTAGTATTTGAAATAAAATTATGACCGTGTCGTTTCTACAACACGATTTTTGGTTTTAAATACTGAAATAAAATTTACACGTTTCTTTCAACATGTAAACCATTTATTAAAACATTTTTTTACCAAATTCATATTTTTAAATGAGTAAAAACTATTAATTAAAAATAAAATTAGGGAATAAGTTTTTAAAAATAAAATAAAAAGTACGCTACAGTACTAAAAGTAGTAATAAAATAAATGTTCACTACTAATTCGATAAGAGGTATTTTTAAAAAATGTAAATTATTTAAAAAATGTACAAGAATTATGTTTTAAAATAAAATATTAATTAATAAAATATAAACTTTTCCGGTGATTAAAATTGTAATTGTATTTAACTCGTAAAGAAATTTTTCTTATAAAATTTTCATCATATTACAAATTCACTCGATAACAAATAAATTGGCCGTGATTTTTATGTATAATAAAGATCGACCTTTTATAAATCAACCTTTAATGAAAACTTGTCGATTTTGATCACAGCACGCAATCTGATTATAAAATTAAATTGGATCATTTAATTGAAATATAGCTAACCGAGTGTAAGGAGCATTTAATAACATTACACAGCATATTTTGGATAATATATACAGATTGAATTAAATAATATCATTAATTTGCATACAAACTCGATTTGATATTACAGAGTCGACCAGCGAATTGAAACTTTAACGACAAAAAAGCATGGAAAACCATTACAACGGTGACATTTTCATTCAGTTGTATGAATGCAAGTGTGTATTTTCGATGTTTTTATTTAGGAAAAACGCTGAACCAATATGGTGTAAGCGATCTACGTATGATATGAATATTACAACCGGCCACCCTACAAAATGCAATTACATAACGAATTCAAAGCGTGCTCTAGCACAAAAAAATAAAAATACAAAAAAAAAACGCTAACATAGACAGCCTGCAGACATGGTTGGTTATTGAAAATTTTCAGCATAACTTCATTTTCCCATTGCGATGAAAATATCTATAGCACGACTCGACGAGGTTTAAACTAAATTTAAATATATTTTCAGTAACATACATAACCTAGCACACTGGCGACTGCATACAATTTTCGATTTATAGTGTAAATTCGGTATTCTATTATTGCATTGATAGTCATCATCATTATCATCATCATCATATATATATATATATATATATATATATATATATAATATATATGTGTGTGTGTGTATATTTTTAAATAAATAACAATTGTTAAATTTCCAATCGAAAACATTCAGTTACAGTATGGATATTTTTATTTTACATCGTTATAAAATAATTATGCATCACCGAACCAAACGGTTTCTTCTTTTTAGTTCACTCATTTCATAATTTATTTTGTTTTATATTTTTCTTTGTTTCTTTTTTTTATTATTTAATTTATAACGCTACTGCTAAAATTACCGACCGCCTCTATAAAACCAACATTCCGCATCCGGAATGAAATTATCTTGGAACTCATTGTCTTTTTCAGAGACCTAATTTACCGTTAGCGAGCTAGGTGTAAAATGAATAAGTGTAATCAGTTTTTAAGCCATACACGTATTATTTTCTGCCAAATTTTTGTGTAAAGTATTGTGCATATATATATATATATATATATATATAATTTATTGATACTAAAATATTTACAAGTTATACAAACAAAGAATGTTTGTACAAATAATCACATTTCAGAATAATGAAAACGATAAGGAAATTAAATTTTCACGTTTAAATATTTGTGTTCTACGAAAGTTTTGCATGTCGTTCCGGCCTTGAGTACCAGTAGGAAGTGTTAGTTATTATCATAATATATAAGATGACAGTTAAAAATCGTTCTAGAAAAATGTTGTATGTGTGTATATACGAGTATATATATATATATATATATATAATGAAAATTCTAAATTACAACCACAATTCAATCATAATTTATTTTACAATTGTACATATCTCCTTTTTCTTATTTTCTTTCAAAATAATCTATTAATATTGGTTTGGTAGGAAAATAATTGCGATTTTTTTGTTTTCTGAATTCTAACCTTCATTTTTTTCAATATAAGTGTCATTTCATCGTTTATCGTGCAATGTCATTCCCCTAGAGACTGGCACACTGTATGGCATACTGGTATTGTTAGATAATGGTAATATTTTAAGCTATCATTGAAGATGAAAGTGAAAGTAAGTCTAGTTATTTCGACAAAAGAAACAAATAATTCTATCTGAACAGAGCTATATTCATATTTTGTTTACTATATATATATATATATATATATATATATATATATGTAGATATATATATATATATATATATATATATATATATATATATATGTAGATATGTATATTTACAAGAATATTTAAAAGTTTATTTAAATGTAACTGAAAAGTATATACTCAATAAAAATCATTACAATATACTACAAAAATAAATGTATCATAAATGGAAACAAGTAGTATAAATGTAATTGTATCTATGAAATAGTGTTTGAATGCGTTATGTAACATATATGTATATAAGTTGGTAGGAAAATAATTGTGGGTTGTTTTCTGAATTCTAACCCTAATTATTTCAATGAAAATGTCATTCATCGCATTCATGATAATATCATTTCAAAGTGTATTTTTCGGTCTGTATTTTGGTTACATCGACTTTGATTTTATTATTAATTTTGCTTCAAATTGAGCTATTGAATTTAAGATGGAAAAGAAGCAAATAAGAGCAATTTGTTTATATGAGTCCAAAACGGGTGGTAAAACATCAGACACTGCTCAGTAAACTAAGCGTTGCTTTTGGTGTGGGTACTACTGAGGAATGTATGGTGCAATGGTGGTTCCAAAAATGTTACCATAGGGACAAGAGCCTTGAAAATGAAGGTCATGGGCGTTCTTCTTCAGTTTATAACGACCAATTGAAAGCGTTATTTGAATCAGAACCACGTACAACAATTCGAGAGCTTTCACTAAATTTTGGCGTTAGTCATCTAATAATCCTGGTTCAGTTAAAACAGCTAGGAAAATCAAAAAAGAGAAAGATTTACATGAATTTGAAGGTAATAAACCGCAATTATTTTTCTACCAACCTAATATATAAATGAAAATTATACCAACTACTATAATATTAACATATAAAATTTATCGCTTTATTATTTACAATTTTTACTTTTTAAAAGTAAATATTTTATTTTATTCTATAAAGAATATTTAAAAGTTTATTGAAATGTATATAGTCAATAGAAATCATTACAATATACTACAAAATAAATTTATCTTAAATAGAAACAAGTAGTATAATGTCTTGTATCTATTGAAATAGTGTTTGAATGCGTTATGTAAAATATTGAATATGTAAAATGTATTTTGCTTGAATGCACATGCATTTTAATAAAAAAAAAATATTTTTAAATTATTTCTCTCACTTAAACTTTTAATAAATGAACCAATAAAAAGAAAAAATAACGTTCGGATTTAATTGATGTCAATATATTAAAATTTGAACTGAAAAAGTAGTAATTATGATTATAATTGCGGATGGAAACTTTTTATTAAATGCGAATGCATCAGCTGTATCTTTAGTTTATGTTGTTTTTTATTAAATTTAAAAATAATAAAATGAAATATTAATCTCAATTTAATGACAGCTCTTCTATGTATATACATATATATATATATATATATATATATATATATATATATATATATATATATATATAATCATTATAACTAAAATATAAAAATATTAATATAAAAGATTATTGTTACCATATAGAGGATACATAGTTACCATATATTCTAGTTACAATTATATTTTATTTTTTTTTTGTTTCATTTAAAGAAAAAATTAAAAATATTTGTATTTTTACATCTGATTATAAAAATATATCAACATTCATATCATGTCATATATTTACTTACTATGAAAGCACATTTATTCGTTTATAAAAGAAAAAAAATTATGCAGACTTTTTTATCGTACTTCTACCTTGGTTAAAATATAAAAAAACACTATGATGTATTGACAAACAAGCTTTGATCGCAGTACAAAATTTTATAAAAAAATATATTCATTTTAAAGATGAAAATTTCTAAATGTAAATTTTTCTAACACTATTTTTGTACTAAAAAAACAACTAGGTCTTATGTAGCTTCAACATACGTGGAAATATATTCTACATTTTAAAAGTATGAAAGAAAAATCGAAGTTATAAATACTTTTAAGATATGCATAAAATAAATAAAATCTTTGAATTAAATATATAAAAAATGTACACTAAAATTGAGATGGGATAAATTAAATTCAGCTTGATGCTTAAAAGTGTTCTTCGGATTAGTAAATGTTAATATAATTATAAAATGTACCAATATATTTATTTAGTTGTGAAAAAACTGATTTTATTTTTTAATTTTCAATCCATCTAGTTTTATTTGCATAAAATATGGTAATCTGCTCGAATATCAGTTATAAATAAATAAAACTTCATTGATACCAAAAGACTTTAAAGATCTCTACATCTTTTGAATACTTCTTTAAAGTTTTTAAAAATTAATATATTGAATCATGGAAATAACACGACTTTTATTTTTATTTAATCGGGTAGTTAAAAAAAATTATAATTAGATTTGTATTTATTACTTTTCCTTACATCAAATTAAATAAATTAAAGTATATAAACTGACTGTTACAAACAACGTCATATATTCTAAATGATCATATAAATAATTAAATAATATATAAAACGATTCAAAGTCTGAAACTGTAACTATAGTTATAGCTTTGGCCCGTCAGCTATCAAATTACTTCAAGTTATAATTAACTTACTACTTTTAACTGTTATGAGATTGCGATCACTAAACTTATAGGAATTTGGTGATCACTGATATTGAAACAGCATAAAGTCTTAAGAAAAGCTTAGTAAGTTATACTAATACACATATATATATATACATATATATATATATATATATATGTGTGTGTGTGTGTGTATAAACAATTGTAGTTGATTAAAGACGATAAATTTCGTTGATTAGCTGCGATAAAGAAGATCGAAACTCAAACAATTTCAATTAATTCTCTCTCTTTCTCTATGTATGTATGTATATATATATATATATATATATATATATATATACATGTATGCATGCGTGTGTATATGCATTATTAATAAAGAACGAGCAGAGATGTTTTGTCAATTTAAGAAATGGTTAATAAGTTCCATTATATGGAAATTATGAATATGGATTCAATTTCACTAATTGATTTCCGCAAAAGCTGATGAGAAAGGATTAATTGAATGTTTCATTATAAATTGGTAACGTAAATTACTTTCCATCGAAGCTTGAGTTTCATCTAAATCGTGTAAAAGTTTGAAAAATAAACGTACTTTTTTTAATTTATTTCATTTGTAAGTACGTTGACCTTACGTTATCTCGACATAGAAAAAGTAAGAGTGTTCGTTGATTGAACGTTCAAGGTTCATTTTTATTTTTTAAACACAGCTTTTTTGTTAATGTCAGCTTAAACTTGATAGAAGACGAGTTTTAAATACGAATTTCAGAGAGTTTGAAGTATTTGATTTGGTTTTTTGATGTGCTCTTTTATACACACTCACACATATATATATATATATATATATATATATATGTGTGTGTGTGTGTGAAATATATATATATATATATATATATATATATATATATTAATTTAAAATTTATAATTTGTTTCAGTTCTTTTATTTTAAATAAATGAAAATCGATAGTAGTGAAACTTAAAACATTTAATTACTTAAACGAGTTATTTATTTTCTCGTTCATACTATCGGCCATTCAATCTCATTCATATAAACATACACATAAAAAGAAAAACATCTAATAATTTCGTTAATGTCGAACACGACGAAAATTGAGTCATCAGATTCGTGTTGAATTTGTTGAAAATTGAGTTCTTGCCAATTAGAATTACGAAACAAACTTTAACCAGCGCGAAGCGTGTTAAAACTTGCTCTTTCGAATTTTTCGTACTGAAAAGAAAAATAAAAACGAACGAAGTTTTCAAGACAAGTGGAGAAAAGTTTATTTTTGCCACATCTTTCATATTTCTTTTTATTAAACACTGAGAAATTAAATGTTTGACAACCATTTTTATGTGTATATTTTTGTAAACAGATTTTAAATAATGGTTGCTATTATTAGAGTTCGAAATTACATATATATATATATATATATAGTATATTCATTCTTTTTTTGTATCCCTGAAAAAATTTCAAATTTTTTAAAATATTTCTTATTAAAATATTTTAATATTCCATTTTTTAATACGTTTATATATATATATATATATATATATAGGTTAAGTTGACAATCCAAGCTTATTTAAACAAGGTAGGTTTATGAATCTAAATGTTCATTTAAACATTTAGATTCAAGAATAAATGATTTTTTTGCGAAACAAAACGTTTAAGATGATTAAAATATTATTCATTTGCTTTTAACAATAGATGAAGTCATCTTAATTTGTAAATATTGTATATAATAATAGTTTCACGAATGAAATTAGTAAAATTCAATTTTAAATCGTTAATATTTCAGGAAGTACTTGTTTTCACATTTTCTTTAAAATGATCATACAAATAAAAATATCAAAGAGTTAAATCAGATCGTTGATAAGCCCTTAAACTCTAAATAACTAACAAACTCAAATCATTTTTTCCGTCTTTAAATATTAATCTATTATCAAAATATTCTGCCAATTAATGGATTGTTCGATTGAAGTGTAAATAGTTGCTTTATCCTGTTTGAAATACTTAAATGATAGCTCGGTGTTACCTTAAATTATTTATGAATCAGGCTAATATATTACTGCGAGTTAAGGATGTGTTGACAAAATATCTTTTTGAAACAGCATATAAACTGAATAACTACTTAATTGTTCGTTGTATTTCTGAACTTTGTGTAACAAATTTTCTTCTTAACATCTAGTGTCGATTGTTTTATTATTTAACGTAGTTAAATTGGTGAAACTATGCTTCATTTCTAGATAAAGTGAAATCATTAAATTCAGCTGGAATGATTTTTAGTAATGATAAAAAGAAACTTGTTTTTAAAAATCGAGATAAGGTAACTGGACAATACCGTTCTTGTTATAAAGTTGCATGAACATAAAATATGTTTTCATCCAGATAAATTTCTGTCGATATTTAATCGGTTATTTAGACCAGTACTGGTCAACCAAAATGCTGCTAATTGTTCCTTGGCATGCTGTGTTCTTCTCCTGATTTTATGATAAATATTATAAATTATAATACTTTCTCATACTTAATTGATCATTTAATGTTAAATGTAATACTCTAACGCGCATTCAGAAAGAATACGATTAAAAAAATGAATAGTTTGATACTGTGTAAACAAAACGAGAAATGTCTTCATAAAAAAGTAACGTTATTTGTTTTCGGGTTTACGTACATAATATATTAGGTTAGTAGAAAAATAATTGAGGTTTATGATCTTCATATTCATATACATTTATCTATTTTTTTGATTTTCCTAGCTGTTTTAAGTGGTCAATAACTGTTGTATGACTAACGCTTAACTTTTGTACGAGCTCTTGAATTGTTGTGCGTGGTTATGATTCAACTAACGCCTTCATTTGGCCGTTATGAACTGAAAAAGGGGGCCCGAAACATTCTTCATCTTCAAGGCTCTCGACCCCAGTACGAATTTTTTGGAACCACCATTATACCATACGTTCCTTAACAATACTTACACTAAAAGCATCGTTAGCAGTTTATATTGCTTTACCAGTCGTTTTGAACCTATACGAATAATTACTCTTATTTGCTTCTTTTCCATCTTTAATTCAATAGCTTAATTTGAATCGAAATTAATAATAAAATTAAAGTCGATGTTACCAAAATACAAACAGAAAAATGCACTTTAAAATGATATTAACAAGAACACGATAAAATGACATTTTCATTGAAAAAATTTAAGGTTAGAATTCATAAAACAAAAACGGAAATTATTTTCCTACCAATCTAATATTTAGTTCTAGTTATAAGTTTATCGAATCTTTTATTATTGAATCTATTGGATAAATGGAATATTTATGCACGTAAGAAATTTTGTGCAGACATTCAGATATATAATCATGTGCACCTTAAGAAGATAAAGGTTCAAAACAACTGAGCTACGATCAGAATGTATTTTGAGAGTTAGTCATTAATTCATGGATTTCTCAAATGTCTTTTCAAAACCAATTATTCTTCTGGTTATTTCTTCTGACATAATTGTGTTTAAAAAATACATAATAATAATAATTTGTGAAATCATTGTCAGCAAAGAGTAACTAATTAAAATTAATTCAGCTATTCTGGAAGACATATGGAAAGTATTGCAACCTTTTTTCACTATACGAAGAATAAACACCTTTTTAACACTATCAATAAATTTGTAAAAAAATCTTTTAAAATGATAATGTCGCAATTATATTCGGAAATTAACTCATTTTAATGCACATAATGGTAAATTTTTAATACCAATTTGTCTCAAAAATCAGCAGTTCTTAAAAAGATGTCATATTTGGTATAATGTTATAATAATTTCAGGGCATATATAATTATTTTTATTTAACCGTTTGAGTGCCAGGGGTTATTACAAAAACTTTACCAAATAATACCACACGGCACGATAGCGCTTGTTTAAATATGATTTTGAAAAGTGGTAAGCAGCGTGGTAACGCTCCCTTAACTCAAGTCGAAAAATGCCATTCGGCGCGATTGCGCTTGTTTAAAATAATCTCAACAAATGCCGATCAGCACGATCGTGCTTTTGACTGATGACGAGCTACAACAGAATCCGAGTGCACCATCAATTGAATATCGCGACTCGATATAGTGGCACTTTTTAGTATAACTTATGAACAGCGCGATCGCGCTGAGTGGCGCTAAAACGGTTAAATAAATAAGATAATTGTCAAATGGAAACAAAAAAGATAAACACAATATCTTTACTTAAATATAAATTAAATCTGATTCTTTCCACGCTATATATATATATATATATATATATATATATATATATATATATATATATATATATATATATATATATAAATATACATGCATACAATAAATGCTTTTAGATTAGTAAAAACACATTTATTTTTAAACTGACAGCTAATATCACTAATGAAGTAGCCGATATAAAACCAAAAAATATATACGGACAAAATGTGTATCGTTTTTTTGTCGAGTGAAACAACAGTTTTATACAATTACATTTAAAAATGATTACTGGTCTTTTGAAAATGTGTCTAAATACTGCTTTCAAAAGAATTAAAACCCTTTTACTGTGGTTCGTTGTTAATTCTATTCGGATATAAATTTCACCGATGCTACATTACATTTAAATTTTATTTGATTACTCTTCAGTGGTATATTAAAAAAATAATACCTACGAAACGCTATATCACCAGATATATTAAAAAAGACTGTGTAAATTAATTAATTTAGTAAAATGATTTTACTTACTACTCCTCCGTTTCAAATATAGATTACCTTTTGAATGTAATTACGTATTATTAATTATTATTTTTGGACTCACTTTTTTTATCTGTTATACTGTAAATCTTATAAATGTTTTAACGATTCCATTGAAATTTTATTTTCAAAACTTTTCACAAATACAAACAAAATCAGACAAGTTATTAAAATTACATTTACTTGGTTCAGTAATAATTTATTATTGAAATTTTATATATTTCTTTCATATTTTAAGAGTGAAAATCAATCGTTCTTTATCGCAACTTGTTTTAGCTTTTATTAAAAAAGTTATTTATAACATAAGAAAATTAAATTCGTATAAATAATTAATAAGAGGTTTTTATCTTTTTGAAATAAACAAAAATAAGCTCTATAAAATATTAATCAATTATTTTTAAACATGAATACAAATAAAAAATAAATAATTATATATATATATATATATATATATATATATACTTAATTAATTCTATTATTTCATAACGTAGAAATAAATAAAAAAACATATAATTAATTTTTCACTCAACACATATTTCATTTCAAGTCCGTAAAGAATGGAAACTCAAAAACCATCTGTTTATAAAAACATATAAATGATGTTTCAGATGACTTTCAACCAAAAATAAACGAGCGAATATTAAGTTTCATTTTTTTCACGCATTTTCCCTTTGAAGAAGATAATGTATTAATAAATGAGTATGTTTTATCACAATCACGCATTTTTACAGATGGTTCATACATAAAAATTACAAAAAAAACGCATCATGTTGGACAATTTACTGCAACAGTATATCAATGTTATTCCAGTCTATTATTTTGATATATTTGGATCGTAAATGTGCTACAAAAAATACTCTACTGTTTTAAGTTTCTAAAAAATTTATAGGTAGTGTTTTTAAAATTTAAATTTTTAAACCGTTCGATATAAAAACATAAATTGTTTTATGTACATAATTCCTACATGAAGTTTATTTTTTAATGTTATGAATATTATATATATGTGTATATAAATTACAGAATAATTAATAATTTATTTACTTTTATTGTTAATAAATTAATTATTCTTCGCTACTAATAAAAGTCTATTTTATATAGTGAATCTATTTGAATATTTATCACTTAGTTGTCTTTGAATATCAATAAATTTTATTTTTACATGCATTTTATTTTTGTATTGTAAGATATAAATGCATATTATATTAGTTGAAGTATATTTAATTGAATTTACTATTTAATTGTTATTCATGATAATTTAATTATCATAATTTACAGATCAGATGATTTTTTTAGAATTTAAAATAGTTTAATATGGTACAAATTAAGTATCATTTTTCTAAAGAAGACACAATGTATAATATATTATAGAATATCACGTAGTCGTCATAAGTTATTCGAGTATGTATTTATATTTAAAGCAAACATAAATTTAAATTATCACAGAAATACAATTTATTACAAACCTGATATAAAATTCTAGTGTCTATAAATTATACGAACTGTATGACCTCTTCCTGTGATATAGAAGTCATAAACGAAATAAACCGTTTAGATGTATTTTAAGAATTTACGAAAAGCATAACTGTAAGAAAGTAGCGAAAACCTCGACACGAAATCCACTGTCCCATATAACAGGATGCCATAACACATTAGTGAATGATATATGAGCTCCTTAAGGGAGTACCAGTTTATTATTTATGGAAGTTGTCGAGAATTGTATATTTAAATTGAATGTGATTAGATTAAGTGCTACATATTACAGAAAATGTAAAAAAAAACACAGAGATGCACAAGTTTTGTTTTTGCCTATCATAAATTTTTAGTTATTCTTTCAACATATTTTTTAAAATTATATATACATATATATATATATATATATATATATATATATATATATATATATGCATGTATGTTTATGTTAGTATGTGAGGATTACTAACACAAATGTAATTATATTTCTTTAAAAAAATTCTAAAATTTATAAAATATGCAGAACCTATTTTTTAGTATCAATAAGCAACATTTTATTGAAATAGTAAAATAATATAATTTTTATTTTATTTCAAAATAATTGTGTGTAATTTGTATTCAATTTAGATATTTATTCTTTTAGTAAATATTTGTAAATGACTTGATACATCATGAGGTACAAAATTTAGAGGTTTCAAATTATATTGCAAATATCGATGAATATATATATATATATTTTATGTTATATTTTTATTTTATTTTATTAAAATATAGTGTCACTTCTCCTGTTAAATTCTATATTTATTTCTAGAGAATTTTTCTTTGCATATGTAAAAAAAAATTAGAGCTCTACAGCTGAGTATATTTTAAAATTTATTTATAACTTCATTAAGTAAGTTTTATTAATTTTAATTAAGAAAATATAACATTAAGTTATTATACTTATGTAAAATTTAATTATGTTCTTGAATGTAACTTTAAAATTTTCATTTATTTCATGAATTTATATACAATACTTATTTGAAAGTTTAGTATATTTTTTTATCTATCTATGATTGCTAATAATGAGTCCTTTATGTTATGTGATTTTTCAGTTATTGTGCAATATAATTTCATTTCTATATTAATAAAAACTTTTTAATATATAAATGAAATTATAATGGCATTTTTGTATTTACCCAATATATATCCAAATTATAAATTGGCGCAAGTGTAGTTTATTAAAATAATTAAAGATCATTATTAAAAATAATATTTTTTTTTATTTATATAATATTCGAATCTGTAAAAAATTCATTTCCCAGTACAGATTATATTCGTGTCCTTGCAGAGAACTATGTTCTTTCTTGCCGCAGTAAAGTTGAAAAACGTGTCGACGAAAGATTATCCTCTCTTGTCGGTTTCGGTACGAATAAAATCCATATATGAATATTATTATCAATATTTACTTGGTTTGTTCAGACATGAAACGAACAAACGCGTTTCAACCGTGAAGTCGAAATAATAAAAAAAATATACGTATATGTGTCGAACGGGAATAGAGAACGTGTGTCAATAGAGGTCGTGGATTATTTTCTGTTATCTTCAATCGGCAATGACACAAATGCCGAATACTGAATTTCTTCAACAGTGTTCTGACAACATTGTGTCATGTATGAAAAAATCCGATGGAAACCAGTTAACTAACATGTGTTTTTCACTAAGGTATAATGTTTGGTGATAAAAAATTAATGATGTTTAATGAATAGCATATATATTTATTATTTTATGATCACTTTGATTTATTTTAAAATATGATTTTTGTAATTTTCTCTCGATTTTTATATAAACTTAAAAACATAACTATTATTAAAATATTAATCATTTTAAAAATTAATTAAACTTTAATTCTGTTAGTTGATTTCAATAAATCTTCTAAATTTAATATTTTCCATAAAATATACTTTATATTACATACCTTACATTATTTTCTAATTTTATTCCACAATAAATTTGTTTATATAAACATCTAGATTTAAATTCTTCCTATTTACACGTCTAAATCGATTTTAGCAAAATTTAACTTAAAAATTTGATTAAATTATTTGAAATCAATATGTTCACTGTATCTATACTTATATATATATATATATATATATATATATACATATTAGATTGGTCCAAAAATAATTACGATTTTATCATTTTAAGTTTGGTGCCGATTTTTTTATTTATCGTTATTTTTTGTTATAGTCATGTAATACATTATTATAAACCGTGAAATTAGCGCTACTTATTTCAGCTTATATCTATTTTTTTCATTCTTTAGTATTGTACGATGTAATCTCTTGAATTAATCATGGAAAAAGAAAATTCGCGCAATTTTATTTTATGTGTATAAATTGGGTCATAAAATAACAAAAACTGCTTGAAATATCAAATATGTTTTTGGCGAAGAGTCAACTAGTGAACGGACAACTCAATTCTTATTCCAAAAATTTTGTAATGGAAATAAAATCCTTGATGATGACCATGATATACGTATATATATATATATATATATATATATATATATATTAAAAGCAAGATAAAATAATTTATATAACAATTAGGATGATTAATGAAATAAAGATCTAAGAAGGAAAAATTAAACTGAGTCAATAGAACCAAAAAATTCAAAAAAGAATGCATTTATAAATGTCTTCCAATTTATTATATTTATTAAATAATTTCTATATAAGTCAAAAACAGATCGGACATAATATAACCCTATTCACGATTACTAGATGCATTATATACGTTTATTATAGCACAAAGCAAATTTCTAATGGTCAACAGAACATTAATAGTGCCATATCCTTTTGTGTAAACACGGCATGGTTTTAATGATTAAAGCAAATGTACACATCGTGTATAATACAAAATCAATAGATCAATCGTCATATCATACAATAGAGTCAACTCCCTTTGTTTAGATCCAAATTTTCGTACAAGACAAAGGTTATAGAGTTTCATGTCGATTGTCTTCACACTATTCACAAATAAATAGGATGGTGCGAAAAATATTAGTTAGAATTATTATATAATTCATTTTCTAGAAATATTCTTAAAGGTATCGTTATTGACAGCATTTTTTGCAAAGATAATCTTTAAAATGTATTTTAATTTCAAACAAAAATAATAATAATTAATGGCATCAAAAACTCTTTTTTTTAAGAATTTTTATATGGATAATTTAATAACGTAACAAATATAAAATACTGTTTTCAATATTATGTTAACGAAAATAAATAGTCAGTCATCAAATTCTTAACTCATAAGTTTCTAATTTTTTTAAACGGAAAAAATGATACTGAGGTATTGTTTATAAAAATATTTTTAATAGGTATTTATTTAAAACAATGGGTTATTTGCGAAAACATTGTATTAAATAAAATATTGGTGCATGTAGTTATTATTAAAGTAGTTATTACTAGAAAATAGAAATTTTATTACAAGATGATAGATGTTTTAAATATCACATCATCAGATTTTACTTTTGTTCTGAATTTTTAAAACAAAATTGACAATAAAATTGTTATTTACTTAAAATATGCGAAATATTTACATCATCTTTAAAACTCAATAGAATTTTTCATACAACATAAAAATAAAATGATATAAAAAACATACTTCAAGTTTCGTTTTAATAAAAATCGAACAAAAAAGGAAAGTATAAAAAAGTTCAGTCATCCTTTAATGATTGAACCCTTTGAAATTTGGATATTACAATCTAAAAAAATTATATCAACAAAAAAAAGCAATAAATTTAATGTGAAAAATATTCCTGGATAACGTGTATACATTCTGTTATATATACACATCTTCCCATGTTATATTTCAGTAAAAAGCGCATTAACTTTTTTTCATTCACGAAACTTTTGCAAGACTGAATGATATGTGGAATAGAAAGTGATGAATGTAGCAGCATAAGATTCTTAACATAGCCGGTCGAAAATTTATTCGACCAAAAAATCAAAGTGCGAATTCATTATTCACTCCGTGACATTTAAAACTGGATCAGAGAATTGACAGGGGAAATAAAACTGACATATTATTATGGGATTTTCGAACGAAGAATCATCAGAATCGCCTGCCAATAATATATATATATATATATATGTATGTAACAATCTCCATTATTTTAGTAGAAATAGTATTGAATAAAAAATAATTACATGCACCTTTTATTATTTTCGAAAATTCATTTACAAATTTGAATTTAGCTACACTACCGAAAATTACACTTGTTATTTTATTCTGGTCTGATAAAAATATGATTGAATATATTTTAAAAATTGAGTATTTATATTAATTATACTATATGAAACTAATGAAATAATTAACATTTAAATAAATCATATGTTAAAACATTTCTATTATAGATTCAATAATTTTTTCTGTTATTTTAGATTATTTTATTTTTATGGTGTAATAGAGTTTACTTCTCAGTCACTCTTTGTTTGTATATTTTTATATATATATATATACATATATATATATATATATATATATATATATATATATATATATATATATTAGATGTACGAATTAATTCTGTGCCTTTAAATTGAATCAATCATTACTCTATTTTAAATTAAAATATTTTCTCGTCGTTTCAGGATTTTGAAGTCCTAACGTTAATATTTAAAACCACTATATATCTTGGCCAAGTAGTTTTGGCATAATCTCACAAAACAGTAGTGAATACGATGGCGTCCACGTGTGCTAATCATATTAGAGGATGTTAATAAGCATTTGACAATGGTATTAAGCATTGCATGCTTTTCGCATTCTAGTTGAAAAAAATGTTGTAGAATCCGCGGTAATAATTTATTCAGGAATGAAAGAAGGTGTTGTGATGCATAAAACAATGGTTTAAAAGGTTTCTGAGTGGTGATTTTGATCTTTCCGATCGAAAATATCTCGAACAATGGAAAAAATATGAAGGCGAGGAGTTTGAGCAACTGTTAAGTGAAAACTTTGCTCAGACTGGACAGGAGCTCATTTAATAATTCGAAGCTATACAGAACGAAATTTCCAATCTACATCGGTTGAGAAATAATCAAAGCTAGGTCGATGGATTCCTCGTGAGTTCAATCCGAAAAGCAAAGAAAGAATATGCGATACGATTATGTCCTTGATCATAGGTTTCAAAAGTTATGCTTTTTTACTTTAAAATCATAATCAGGATAAAATATGAGTTTTGTACGATAATTGTAAGCGACGAAAATCAACGAATTATGCTCTATAAACCATCGACATCGACTCAAACCAAATATTCACGCGAAAAAAGTGTTATTCTGTATTTGGTGGGACATTAAGGATATGACGAATTCTGAGTTGCTCGAATCTAATGTAAATTCAGAGAGTTACCAACGACGACTCACCTTTTGAGTTACGAACGGAGCAAACTTATACGAAATAAAGAATGACATTTTGAGGACTGAAATGGATTCCATTTCTTCCTAAATAAACATTTATTTTCTATAAAAAAGGCACGGAATTAATTTGTACACCTAATATACATATATATAATTAACATATACATATATATATATATACATATACATATATATATATATAATATATATATATATATATGGAAATGGGCGGGACGCGTCGCAAGAAGACAAGACAACCGATGGACAAGAGAAATTATTGACTGGGAATCAAGGAATATAAAAAGACCCAGAAAGAGACCAATGAACAGATGGGATAGGATATTAAAAACTTTCTTGGAAATCTGTGGAAAAGAGAGGCACTGAACTGAACAAAACGGAAAATCATGGAAGAGGCTTTTATCCAGCAGTGGATTAACAGAGGCTGTTAATAAAAATAAAATATATATATATATATATAATACATACATATATATATATATATATATATATATATATATATATGTATATATAATACATATATCTTTTCTACTTGTCATGTTCAATTATTTTATAAAAATAATATATGTTTTAGATAAGTCCATAGAAAAATTTATAAATTATTACAAAACATCATCTAAACTAAATAACTACTTGTTATAGTATACATTTTTTATATTTTATTATCCCTCAATATAAATATTTATAAAAAGGATCTAAATAACGTTGTGTTATATAGTAAATATAAAAATAATAGCATTAAAATTTATTTTGTTGATTTCTTTCTCTGTCTCTCTCTCTCTCTCTCTATACACATATATATATATACATATGTAGATATATATATATATATATATACGTGTGTACAAATATGTAAACAGATTAAAAGTTTTAAATACTTTTCTTAGTATAACATAAATACACATATTTTTAATTTTATTCTGTATATTTCATATCTTTACACCCACATTTTGTTTTATTGTATGATGTTAAATATAAATATAAATACATATATATATATATATATATATATACATGCAAAGATATTTTTCAATTGTCAAGCGACAGCTTTATGAATTAAACAGGAAATATATTCAAATGATGTAATATATTGTACATGTGTTTTATTGAGCGTTCATTAAACTATAGTATTGCTTACTTTTCACGCTACCTGGAAACTGTATAACTTGAGAAAAACATATATCAATCTGCAAAGTAATTTATCTCGTCAAATCTAACATAATGCTGGATTGAAAATGTATATCTTAACTTGTTGTTATACTCATATGGAAGAATGTATATACGTATATATATATATATATATATATATATATATATATATATACACATATATGCGTATATAATTTCTTATGTGTATATCAATTTAGAAACTATTTTTTTGCTGAAAATCATTTTAAAAATACAGTTAATGTTTAAAATAGGAGTACTATTTTTTTATAAATAATTACTTCTGATAAAATAATTTTCTATTTTGATGTAGTCTACTTTAGAAATTAAGTAAAATTTTTACTTTACATAAGACAAATTTTTGAATTAAAAATCTATATTAATTATTTCAACATTAATAAAACTAAATGACAAAATAGATTAGAAAAAAGCTCTGAATATACTTTTAGTTACTGATTTTCTAATATTTCAAGTAGATAAATAGGTATAAATCTCTACGAAATACAACCATTAAATAAAACAGATATTTTACAAATAAAGCTGTTTGTAAATCCTATTGATTCTTGATTTATTTTAATCTCTAATTTTTCAACAGTTTTGGAATTTTTCAATTGAGTTACTGTATACATTTATAGTGTTCAAAGTTCTATTTTATTAAGTAACTTCTACGATCATGAGATTAAAAAATAAAATTCAAGTTTTATTTTTATGTGTATTAACTTTAGCCTCAGTGTTGTAATTATATCATGTATATTATTTTACGATCAGATTTAAATTATGTTATAAGGGGTTACTTATTTTAAGAAACAAAAAAAAACCATATCTATCATTACAACAATCTTAATTGTACCTATAATGACAATAAATTTAAAAACAAACACGCTATCAAAACCTAAATTCTGAATTTGATTAGATTAGTAATTATTTTCTCCTTGATTTCACTGCGTAACCGTGATAACAATATTTATTTAAAATTGGTTATTTAAATCAATTAGGTCCAATAAGTATTTGATTGTGCATTTATTATTTATTAAACAGGATTGCTTTTGTATTACATTTTGTTTTACAATCACTAGATTATCTTTCAATGTGTTGAATATACAAAGTAACTTTTTATTTTAATAAACATTTTTCATAACACAGATATATTTATATAATATTATGAAATATATAAAATGATTTTCATTATAAGAAATATCTTCAAAACGAAGACTAAAACTGTGTCTTCAATATGTAAATATAAATTCAATGAGTTATTTAATTGTTTCGCTTACGTTGGTCATAAACCTTATATTTTATAAATTACGATTTTTCAAGACTTATTGTACTAATTTTACAATATGACCTAATGTTAAGATTTATGAAGATGTTCTTAAAGCAGGCATGTCAAACACGTTACTCCATGTTCGAATGTTTGGAATTCTCCTACATATTTTATGATTTGTTTCTTTTTTTAAATTTATTGTATATATATATATATATATATATATATATATATATATATATATATATATATTAGTTATATTTTCTTACGTATATAACTGAATAATTAGAACAAAATAATCAGAACTAAATAAAAATTTTGTTATAAATGCCTCAGATTATTTTTTGAATGTTTGTAACATGCGGTTCGCGTTTTGATTCAAAATTGTTCACTTGTTCCAAGAACCAAAATAAGTTTGACATGCTTGTCTAAAACAACATGAGTAATAATTTATGTTAAAACATTATAATTAAAATACACAATATTATTCATAATATTTTTCTGAAATTCGTTATAGAAAATTGAAAATTTAACATTACGAATAATTATGGGATACGAACTTAAAATATAACTAAATATCTTTCAATGATGAAATGTAAATTAAGAAGAAATGTATTAACAATCATTTCAATATTTATAAATAGTTCTTATACGATAGTAAAATATGTCATACTAGATACTTACGAATATTTTTCATATTTTAATACGTACATTCAATATTTATTATTGAATATATCCTTAATCTTATTATATGATTTGCGTTAAATTTTCTATTCATAAATTAAATTTCAATCTATAGAATAAATACTCTTATTTTAATATTACTTAAGTGACAGAAAATTTCTTATAATGAAACAAAGCAAATATTTTTTAAAAATTGAAACTTTCACTTACCTCAGATGAAGTTAAGTAGCAAAGTCGTGAGTCGGTGCTTTCGATAGAAGCTTGTTGAACTATGCCGTATCTGGATTCTCGATCACTCATATAGTCGGACCGTAAGCTATCTTGGCGATCAAACATATTTCTGAAAAAAATAAATGATTTCACTGGCTATTTCACCTTATACACGTATATATAATGTTCTTTTATTAAACTTAAATTTGACTATTCATAATGAGTATTTTATTGCGACTTCCATTAAAATTTGTTTTTGTATATTCTTAGTAATGAGGTATTGTATTCGTACAATGCCTTTTAATGTAATGCATTTCGTCAACAAAAAAACATTAAATGCATAAATTATGTAATTAATGACAGACTAATGATAATGTTTTCCGAAAAAAATGAAAACGACATAGACATACTCATTTTATGTCCAGTATATACATGAAGTCAAAAATGTCAATAATAATAAATTGCGCTCTAATAAAGTAAAATCTTATCTAAAATTGAATGGAGATAATAAAATATTGTATTTTAATTTTACGAGTAAATAAATTCATAGAATATTTCAATAAATGAGTAAACGAGGAATGTAATAATAGATATTACACTGATAGACATTACAATAATAGACATTACTGCTAAAATAGAAAACCTTTTTGATGTTATTGTTTGAAATAGATTGTAAATCAAATAAAATTGTTCTAATCATTTTGAAGAGATGAGTTTCAATTCTAATATGTTAACTGTCTATTTAGACTGCATATATGTTGGTTGGCTATTGGGATTTTAGAGCGCTTCGACAGCTAAGGTTATTAGCGTCCGAGTCTGCATATATATTGAAACGGTAAAGAGCAGAGTAAAGTAAAAATATCAAAATTTATCAAGTTTTCTGCTTTACTTATCAGTACTGTCTCGATTCTACATTGTTTTGCTCCGAGGCATTATAAAAATTCTAACATGATTTTATTGCATTTTTTTTACTGCTTGGATCATTTTCTTACATAGATATGTATACAGTCTTAATATTTTAATTTTTTTTCTTGTTAAGTCAGAAACTTTTTTTAGAAACTATTTCAGCACACATTTTTGAAAAAAATATATATTTCTGATTAATATAAAATATTAAAAACTGCAAGATTTGAAAAACGTGTATCTGCGAAAAATACATTTATAAAAAAATATATTACTATCCCGAAAGTATCTTCATTTGCGTGATGTTTTAAAAATTTTAATTGTTTAAAACGTTGAAAGTGTAAACATAAACATATAAATATTTAATTATTTAATGGTACAACTTCATATAGTAATTATGATTTATATTTGTATATTTCTTACGGTAATTAAAGACTACCTTTAAGTATATATTCGATATATACCTCTGTTCGAAAGAATCTGCACGATTGCTCTTGTAACCGCTGTCGTTGAGACTGCCTTCATGACGTAAAGATGGTAACGAATCCCATGGCGACCGCTTATGGGCACCGGAACCTGGCGTCGTTGCCAATCCCGGACCGGAACCGGAACCAAAAGTCGAACTGCCTGAACGCCATCCATCTGAATGCCGGAACCATTGCGCACGCGCTGATTCTCCAATACATGAAGCGCATCTGTTATAACATTAAAACATTTTCTTTTACATTATTTTTAAAAATGTGTCATTTCTTGAAAAATAACATCTATGCCAGACATATTTTTTTTTATAAATTCGTACGTGGTGTGTGTGTATATTAAACTTACTTCGAATTATGATCGCTCATATATCCTCTATCTCTGTCGATTTCTCGATCTCTTCGTTCACGTTCTCTAATTAATTCGTTTCGATCACTGTAATAACCTTCTCTATCTCTCTCCCTCTCACGTTCACGTTCTCGTTCTCTATCACGTTGTGCGGCCGAGCTTGCTGGTCGCTCTATACTAAGACGATGTGGTAATGGAAGTGTTGAGGATTTATTCATAGATGTAGTTGAACCGGGTCCTAAAATAACGAATATTTTTATATATAAAAACAATATAATTTATTTACTTTTGTGGTTTTATATATTTTATAATCCGAAATATCAAAATACAAGTTTAAAATATGAATTTCAAGTATTATTATATATTTTTTTAAAAAACTTACTCATTCGACGAGCAGGGTAAGGACTTCGTTGAGTTGATCCAGGAAGACTTTCAGCAAATTCTAGAAAAAAATATGAAATAGATTTTAAAATAAATAAAATCTTATTTAACATGTAGACAAGTTCTGTAGCATCTATTAATTGTATTTTAATAAGACAGAGACATTCTTAACAAATAATTTATATATCGTTACTGTAAAGGTAGAAATCTAGATAGTTTCACGTTTAAAACGATGGATGAAATATTGGATTTAAACTTTTGACATAACAGTCAAAAGAGTACATTATTATTACAATTATAAGTACAATTTGAAATGATGAGTACAATTATAAATTTAAAGTTTTTAATATCACAATATTTATGTATTTTAGATTTTTCTAAACTCGGAACTCTGCTTCAGCTACAACTGGGTGGATTGAATAGTTTTTTTATAGTGGCAATCGGTCCCAAACCCAGATAAAAAAGAAAGGTTAGTAGGGCAAATTAGCAGCCCATCCACCGTAAAAAAAGAATATACCGGTAAAAGTACTAGTAATGGGCTGGGAAATGTTGAGCCTTTTCATCTATAGAGTCACCACTACAGTGAGACCATACTAATGAAA
The DNA here is from genome assembly GCA_034766995.1 of Acanthacorydalis orientalis. NCBI lineage: Eukaryota > Metazoa > Arthropoda > Insecta > Megaloptera > Corydalidae > Acanthacorydalis > Acanthacorydalis orientalis. The sequence continues at coordinate 14,404,319 of CM068322.1, read as the reverse complement.
AAGCAGACTAAGTCTACTAACGAAAAGGAAGGAGATTTTTCTATTTTTTACTTTCTAAAGTTTTTAACTACTTTAATATTTTATTTTCGTTGAAGATGTCTTCAAAAAGACCAAGAAATATCGGTACTAATGCGGTATTTATAATTGATGTTTTTATTTTCTATTAGCTGTAATATATATATATATATACATGTAGATGTATATACATATATTTATATTAAGCTCTATATTTTTCAATATCTAAATTTCAAACTCACTAAAAAATATCAGAGAAATTTCATACAATTTTACTAATATGAATATTTTATTATCGTATATAATTGCAGTTTTTTATATTATCCAACATTGACATTTTTTACTCTTGCATGAATTATTATAAACAAATTTCTGTTACATACCTAAATTTTCCATACTTTGTGTGAGCAATGCTTCGAATGTGTGTAGGCTATAACTTTCAGCATCCATTCCTTTAGCAAGTGTATTCCTTAAATGCATTTCATATTCTAATAGAAGACGACTTGTTGGTGAACCTGGTGTAGGTGTACTTCCATTCGCTTGAGACATCTGCGGTTTAAATAAAAAAAATGATACATGTATATAATAAAAAAACAATACTTTTATTCGATTTATTCCTATATCTGAAACAGAAACTTGTTTTTGAGCTGTAACGTAAGTTCATTAAAAATATTTACAAATATGTTTGCAAAAAGTAGATAATTTTAATTTTTGAACTCTAAAATTAGCATTTCATCAATGCTTTTTTGTTCCTAAAATTCATTTATATTAATGAAATAATCTTGATTGTGTTTTTTAAGTAATTACAAAACAGCTTAAGTGGCAAATAAAAAGTAAAATTTTCTTAACACATTTCAATTAATCCATTAATTCTATTAATTAGTTTACGCCAGAAAAAAAATATTATATATATATATATATATATATATCCGAGTATATATAGGCTTACAGAATTGATTGGTTAATACTTTTTAAGGTTTTTGTATTAACTTATTAGCACATATATATATATATATATATATATATATATATGTATATAATAAGCCTACTATTTGTTAGTAAATTAATTATTAATTATATTAAATAATACAATTTTTTTTTCATTTAATTTTCAGCAAAATATTTGTGTAGATTAAAAACTAATTATTTTCTGAAAACGAAAGACCAAATATTGATTAAGAGCAGTGTACATCCATTTTTCTAAGTTAATTATATTGATTTTGAATTAATATTACTTTTTATATACTTGATGATCTTTGTATAAGAGGGTCGTTTGATAAGTATGGTAAAAAAGTCAGTTCAACATCGTTTTTTGGAAAAATCGTTTTTATTTCTCAACATAGTCTCTATTGAAGGCTATATACTGGGTCCAGTGAATCTGTAAAATACGCATTAATGGTGGCGATAACATCTTCATTCGACTAGAATTTCTTCCCATCCAGCCAAATTTTCAAGTTTGGGAAGAGAAAGAAGTCGCACGAGGTGAAGTCTGGAGAATAAGGTGGATGAGGAATCAATTCGAAGCCTAAATCGTGCAATTTTGCTATCGCGATGATCAATTTGAGAGACGGAGAGTTATCCTAGTTAAAGAGTACTTTTTTGTGCGCCAATCGTCGCCTTTTTTGTTTCAACTCTTCTTTCAAACGGTCCAATAATTTTGCATAATAGGATCCTATTATCATTTTTCCCTTCGTAAAGTAATCGGTCAAGATGTTTCCTTAAGAATTCCAACAGCTTCTCAGCCGACAAAACGGTCTTCGCCTTCGTCAGCGCACTTTCTCCAGTCGTTGTCCGTTGCTTTGATTGCTGCTTCTCACTCAGATGTGTAGTGGTGGATTTATATTTCATCCACAATAACGAATCGACTTTTAAAGTCTTCCTCGTGTTTTTTTTTCGTTTTTGCAGCAACTGCTATAATGTTCACTTCAAACATCTATAGAACGTGAACAACGCGTTGCTTCTGGTTGAAAATTCGCTCATACCAATTCAAAAGTGACACTTGGTAGTTATGATGTTACCAAATTAATGGTGGCACCATATCATAGAAATTTATCAAACTTATCAAACGACCCTCGTATTTTTATTTCATTTTTATAAAATTTACCTCTAGATTTTTAATATTATCAAAATATTGAAAATACTGAGAAATAATATACACACACGTATATATATATATATATATATATATATATATATATGAACGTCTTTCTGTATATGTATATAAAATATTTCTTACTTGATGTTGATGCATATGTCTGCCATGGCCTCGATGAAAACCGTGTGGTTGTGGTTGGTCCAAATCTGAATTTCCATTACTGGAACTAGGCGTTGTAGCATAACACTGGTTATCGAACAGCACATTATCAGACGGCGGTGATAAATCACCACAGACGCCCCCATTGCGTTCTAGTTCGAGGTATAGACCGCGACCTGGGTAACCCCTACCGATTTCGTGTGATGATCTATGTTAGAGACATGTTTTTCGTCACTTAACTACGATCGCGAAGACTAAAGTCCCAATATATATTTCAGTAACTATTTGCATGAAGCCCAAAATATAGCGCAGAAAAAGAGATTTGTCCTTTTTTAATATAAAGCTTGTAAGCGAGAATTTTAGATTTGTTTTTCATTTTTTCATAGGTGCGAATGTCAACTTAAGTCTTCACTGTTTGATTTATTGCTTTGAAAAAGTACAAATAAAGCATGCAAGGAAATGAAGTAAAATAAAAAGCGTGCACTCATATCCAATATGAAATACTTCTACATTACCGTTTAAATTGAGTCATATATTTAAATATTAAATTATTTTTTTACACAAAGATTATTTTTCAAATTTTAACATGCACTTATTAATTAAATGATAAAACGTCAGTAAAAGTATTCATTTCTTCATATATAAGCAAATTAAAATATTCAATTCATTTTAAATAAGCATGTATCTGATTCGAGCAATTAATGTACCGTAATAATTTTTAATATAATACAAGCGACACTTTTAATAAATTTATTGCTGTACTAATGAGTTACTTGAACTTTTTATAAATCAAAACGTGTAAAATAACATGCAAAAAAAGTTTTATATAAAAAATGACCTAATTAATAATATACTGGTCTCATTCCTAAATTTATGAAGTTGTACTCAAATAAAAATAAATATTTAAGCTCAGAAATAATGAACATATTGGATACTACCTTGAACCACTAAATCTTGAATTTTGAGCCATCGATGATTTGTGGTGCGGCGGTACACCCATATGTCCAGTCTCGCCTTCAGAATGTCGTCCACTGTTATTATTTAGTCCACGTTCAAAATGTCCACCGTGGTGATTATTATAATAGTTGTACCTTAAGTACAAAAATATAATCAATATTATATTTAAAAATTTTGTTGACGTTTGTAAACATGTTCATGGTATTTCTGTTATAAATCTTCTATTAATTGTTTATAAAAATATATGTAATGGTTTCTGCCAATTGCTTTATATTTTTAATTATATTGCAAGTGATTATTATTTTAGTATTAAATACTTTCTTATTCTAAAAAGTACAAAAATTAAAAAAAATATTTTTAAACAATAAAATTACTTAAAAACCTCTTCAGTCACATTATCTATCATTAATATAACATAGAGGTTATAAAACCATTAATTTCAAATTATTTTTGTTGTTTCCAAAGAAAATATGTACTTCCATTAATATTTTGATAAATTAATTTCATAAAGTTGAACAATTATAGTATTTGAAATTGAAAATATACTATCTACCTCCTACGACCCATTTCTGGAGAAGTTACTGGTGATTCGTTACTAGGCATTGGTTTGAGCATACGTTTCAGGGTATTACTGTCCAAAGACATTGAATTTTGTGGGCCTCCAATATCTTCAGTACTTTTTGACTTAGATCGGCGATTATTTAAATTATTAACGTTGTTATTTAAAACGTTTCTGTAACAGAAATTATGTATTAATTAAATTCAGTCATCTTTTAAATTTTATTTTTATTTCATTTCATTTAAGAAGTCAGTATCTGCTCTTTAAATCAATTAAATTTAACAAGACACACACACGCATATATATACATATATATATATATATATATATATATATATATATATATATTAATCAATTATATGTTTCAAGGATCTTAATTTTGATAACTTGAAAACATTTAGAGTAATATTTCAAGTACCTATGATGTGCAGCACGTAATTCCGCTTCTCGTACCATATCAAGCTCTTGATAGTCGACTGATTTGGTGTTAGATAAGATATGGTGCATGTGTTCTTTGCTACGTGTAGATGTCGAACTTGATTTCAAAGGACCTGTATTCTGTTGACCAAGATTTCCACCACCAGCTTGTGTCCCTTCTGATTTACTAGATGGATCTGTACCTTGTGCAGGTGCTGTTTGTTGTGATTGTTGGGTGTGTACAGTTGAAGGTGTTGAAGGATCTGTTTGAGTAATCTGAAAAATAATTTTTATTTTTCAATCATTTTATCAATAACATTAAACTTTCCTGATACATACATTTGACATGTGTTTGAGATAATCGATAAGTATAAAAATATTTCTTATATTTTTTCAAATATGTTAGAAAAATGAGGTTTATTAATAGAATGAACTGTTTTTTTTTTCATAACAAAACATGTGATTAATTTTTAAAATTAGTTCAGACAATAAAAAGGAAACAAAAATCTATGCTTTAATTTTTATACTTTTATATATTTCTATTTATTATATTTTAATATTTATTTGAATTTTTATTTTTTAAATGTAAATATAGAAAAATGTAATTTGATATAAAATATTTTAAATTTTAGATGTAGTAAAATTTAAAAAATCCAATTTTTTAAATTGTTTTTTCATAAAATTAGAAATTGAATTTAAAATTTTGAATTAAATTTGGGTCGTCTAGTTTTTTTAAAGTAATTGTTTAATTTATATACTATACAAGGAAGAGGATTTGATCAAGGTTCTTTTCTAATAAAACCATTTCCATAATTTGAAATCACAGATAATCTAAAAACATTTTTAACACATTTAATTAAGATTAATATTGACTGTGTTATTTAATTGATTATTTTGGGTTTTAGGGTGCATAGGCAACAATAATAACTGTCATTTTTTGTTAATATTTATATAAACTGACCTGTGATCCAACATGATTCTGTGTACCAACAGAAGCCGTAACCGTTTTCGGCCCTGTCGGTGTATTCGATGTCATAGTACCCGTCTCTTGTGAAATCTGTTGAGTCGAACGATCTCTCATCTGCCTAGAAGTACTTCCTTCACGTTGAGTTCCTTTCGTATTACCGCCACCACCACCAGATGCACCAGTACCACTTCCAGCACCCATTCCTGTACCGACACTTTGTTGTGCTGGAGTCGCTTGTCCACCGGTACTTTGTTGTTGTGATGTATTCGTTGCACTTCCTGTACCTACATTATCATATAATGATGTGCTTGATGTTGCTGCAGTCACCTTATCTGCCACAGTTTCCGTGGCACGTGTCGTAGCACGTGGTAGTGTTGATGATCCTAAGTCAAAAATAATATTATTTAAAAGCTATACCAGATTTAAGTTTTACTTTTTTTTAGAAAATTTATTGATTTAATTTGAAAAGATTAAACTTTTTTATCTTCATGATATAAAGCATTGCGTATTCTTATTTTAATTTTTTCACAATTACCTCGATAACGTGGTTCCTGTGACCTCAATCTAGCATACTGCTCAGCTGTCATGCAGGTACATTGAGGTTCACGTCCTGCTCTGCTAGGACTCGCCGGCGTACTCAGTGGCTTACGTTTCGCACCAGCCGTTGCTCCTTTTAAGCTTTTCTGTTTTCCACCAGGAGGTTCTAACTTCAACGAGTACGACGAAGATGCTTTGCGTGAGAATTTGAACGATGGCGACTGCAACAAGTCACACTGCACTGATTATTTCTATTTCCTAGTTATATACATGTACGCAATTCAATTTCACATCTAGCTACGCTAAAGAGATCCGAGTGAAAATATACTGAAAAACTATTACAACACTTGAATATTTATTTCATGATTATTCGAAATTTTAATACATAAAACTACATTTTTTAACATTTAATTAATTATAAATAGTTTTTTTGGAGGTAAATCAAAATTTTCGTAAAGAATACAATCATAATAAGATAATTCATGTGCGTTTTATAATTTTAAAATTAAATTTATGTCAATTTGAGGAAGATGATTTATAAATTTCAATAAGTAACAGTCATACTTTATTTTTTATGCAACGTAATTGATATTTACTTTTTAAAAGTTGCTTGGTATTCTACTGATTAGATATAAAAAATAACTTATTGGATAAAATTAATTAATACATGTAAAATTATAAATTTCGAAAGTAATTAAAAAAATGAAAATTTTCATTTATACTAATGTAATTTAAAAATCATTTGTTTATCACTTTTTTATAAATAATTCATAGTATAATTAAAAATTTCTTGATTATTTTTTAAATAAAAATTAATTATAATTTACAAATTGTCTAAATGATTTTTATTAATAAGAAATAGAAAGATATTTAAATTTTGAAATTTGCTATCAAAATTTTAGAATAATAAGATTTAAAATTATTTTATTTACAATATTAATATTATTGTTTTTATGTATTAAAATGAGTTATTTTTTATTTAAAAAAAATGTTTATGTTCATAAGTATTTCTTCAATATTAATTTAATTGGAAAGAAAATTGAATAATCTATGTTATTTATATTTTCATTCTTTACGTTTTAGAATGTTGTCATTTTCAAATGAATTTTATAAAGGCTAAATAATTAGGTATTGTTAAATTTAAACTGTCTTAGCCAATTTTTTCTGCGAAAAAAAGAGTTTTATTCCTTTGTAAAAGTGTAGGGAAACAACCGTTAATTTGTTTATTTTATGAACAGCTAAATATCAAATATATTCCTCTCATTCAGATCATATTTGAATATATATTTTTCATAATACCATCGAATGTATTTATATATAGAAAACTTTGATTGGAAGATCAAAATTAATTTTTCATATTTATCTACTAATATATCATTCTTGGTTGCTAATTCCAGAAAATATTCAACACTCGCGAATTTTACTATTCAAGCAAACAAAAACGCACGCACATATAAACTAGTTAAGCGGAAACAATTGTCAGTGATTCATTGCGAAGAACGAATTCTTATTCTATGAAATTCAAACAGAAACAGTATCATTTCACTCGATTGCTTTCACGTTCGTTGTATAATTTACATAAGCTGAATCATAAATGTGATGCTTACACAGCATTCCCGGAACTGCTTTGCGTCTATAGGCGATGTGAAGTTAAGGCCCCACGTATCGTTCGTCATGGGATCTTTCCAGTACACGAAGCATTCCGATGCTTGGCCTATTCTTGTACCTGGAAATAATATCATATTTGATTTTGTATAAATATTATAAAATTATATTTATAATATATACAAATTTATACTACGAAATCAGTTTTTTCCGTAATATTACTACTTAATTTAATATTCATTATTTTTGACAAAATATTTTTCAATCTCTATAAATTTTACAGTTTTTAATATTCATTATCATTATTTCGACACTGAAAGATAATAAAAATGTGAACTCTTAAGCTGATTATGTCAACCAGATATCAGAAAACATTCTTTCATAAAATGAAATCATTATGCTTTTAAAATTTAAAGTAAATATTATTTCAGATTATTTTTATGCTCATTAAATATTAAAAAAAATAAGAATAAGATAATAATATAATAAGAATAGTAAACGGATTACAATAGCTCGGTCACGTAGAGAAAATAAAATATTGTTTAAAAATATAGTAGAATGTGAAATTGCTACTTTTAAAATTTACAAGTGGTATAAATTTGATTTATGTAAAAATTTTAACATTTATTTGTTTATAGATACACATTTAAAAATCAATAATTAAACTAAAAACAAAAACATATATTTTTATTTAATATATTGTGTACTTTCATAATATTTTTAATAATACCAAAACAATACAGTTGAAAATAATTTTATTATTAAAGCTTTAACTAATCTTTTATAAATATTAAGAGATAGAGTATTGCAGTTGGTATAAACATCTGGCATTGTGAAAAATTAATTATTTACCAGGCTGAAGCAGTCGTACGTCTAAGATCTTGTCAACTTGTGAATTGTACGCTGTGATATGAAAGACGCACTCTGGTGAATCTTGGATGCATGTGATGTTGACCGGTACAAGATCCTCGCTCACCTGCTGCCATTTTACTGTTCCAGCACCAGAAGCCGATACGTGGAAAACCTCTGCCCATAACCTGAAATTAAAACATATATAAATATACATATATATATATATATATATATTATATATATATATGTATAATATATATATATATATATATATATATATATATATATATATATAATAATAATAATAACAATGATCTCTTAATTCAAATTTCTTTAATCGATCTTTCAATTTATTAAAATTAGACGTTTATATGTATGTATATATGTATGTGTATATATATATATACACAAGGGTTGTTTGATAGGTACGGTCAAAAAGCATGTTAAACGCTGTTTTTTTGGAAAAAAATCGATTTTATTTTTAAAGTTTCAAGTTTGGAAAGAGGAAGAAGTCGGACTGGGTCAAATCCGGAGAATAGGGTGGATAACAAATCAATTTAAAGCCTAATTCGTATAATTTTGTTATTGTGACCGTCAATTTGTGGGATAGAGAGCTGTTCTGATGAAAGAGCACTTTTTTGTGTACCAATTTTGTCAGTTTTTGTTTCAGATCTTCTTTTAAACGGTTCAGTAGTGTCGCATAATAGGTTCCTGTTATCGTTTTTCTCTTCATTAAGTAGTCGATAAGGATGATTCTTTGAGAATCCCAAAAATCACCTTCCCAGCCGACATAACTATCTTCGGCGCACTTTTACCATTCGTTCACTGCTTTGACTGCTTCGACTCAGGTATGTAGTGGTGGATCCATGTTTCATCCACGGTAACGAATTAAAGCAAAACAACATACATTTTTTTCCACTTTTGCAGTAACTGCTATAATGCTCGCTTGTAACATCTGTAGAAGGTGAACAACGTAACGCTTCTGCCTGAAATTTCGTCTATGCTAGTTTGAAAAGTGACACTTGATAGCCATGACGTTACCAAATGAATGGTCATCACATCATAGAAATGTACCATACTTATCAAACGACCCACGTATATATATATATATATATGCTACTTTCATATTAATTTTGATAAAGTAATGAAAAGTATATACATTTAGGTTTTCTAATTTTCTCAAAAAGATTATATTATTGAAATAAAATATGACGTATTAATACATAAGGACGACATAAGGAATAAGTCATCGATTTAATGGTATACTTAACTATGACTATTATTTTATAAATATCCATACATCTTTTCTTAAAAGTTTGTATGTAAGATACATATTCTTCCCAATATAATTTTAACCGTATATTAAAATTTACATTCACAAATGAATTCTTTTTTATCCCACAAATAAAAAAAAATTTTAATTGATTAGAAATGTTCATGAATCATTATTGATCATTTTTGATTGTTACTTGAGTGTATTTCGATGGTAACGCATCGTAGCGCAAAGATACTGAAAGTTAACAAAAAATGTTTTTTGGAGTTAAAAACGAAACCATTGGTAAAAGTACATATTTTCATTTATCTTTAGCAAAATATCCAAATGTTTGCTAATATTTATTTAATATACTATTAATTATTTCATATATTGACATTTTTTCATTAAGAAATCTTAGATTTTATCTTGCTTTCTTTTCAATAAAATATTTTATTAGGATGTAATGCTTTCTTAATTATTTAAACCGAACGCTGAGTCATTTACCAAGAAGATTTCAAAAATATAATAAAAATAAACAGTTTTACTTCTTATTTTAGTTTTATATTTTTTATTGCTGTAGTTTTGCTAAGTAAATTATTTTTTAATGGAGAAAAATCAGTTTAAAAGGAACGAATTAGAAAGTTTATGCAGTCTAGCATATTAAATATATATATATATATATATATATATATATATATATATATATATATATATATATATATATATAATATAACATATATATATATATATATATAATATAATAAATATATATAATATAATATATATATAATATATATATATATATATATATATATATATATATATATAATATATATATATATATATATATATATATATATATGTGTGTGTGTGTGCGCGTGTGTATGTATGTGTGTGTTATATTTTAACTTGAAATATGAAAATTGTCGATTGAGAAAACTCGTTCAATGCGTGATAGCGTCGATGTCGGCGTCAGCGTCATTGTCCCTGGCCACATTGCGCTATAGCGCCAACTGTACGATGACGATTGTTTGTGTGCGTAACTGACCTGAGCAAGTGGCCATCTCGGCGCCGCGACGTCTGCCATGGGCTGTCCTCGTAGCGGTACGCTTTGCGTATGAGCGGCGCACACGAGCAGCTCAGCTTATTGCCCATCGCGCAAGCCTTACACACGCCGCCGGCCTGCGGTCCTGCGCCTATGCCACCCGCGCCTGTAAATAAATATTTATATAATAAATGTTTGTTCATATTTAGTTGCAAATCTATATAAATTGATGCTACATGTTTACAGTAACAACACGTACAGAGATTGTAAACTAATTAAAACCTATTTGTGATATGTTTACATTCTAATGTCCCTCTATCGTTCGACTACAACATGGCAAACATTTAAGTACATAAAACCCGATATTCATATACACATACATATATATATATATATATATATATATATATATATATATATATGTTTGTGCGTGTGTGTGTGTCTGTTATATTCATATACCCATTAAACCAAAAATTTTACGAATAGTTGTTCCTACTCGCATATAATATGTATATATATATATATATATATATATATATATATATATATATATATATGTATGTATATATATATAAGAAGAGATAAATAAGTGAAAGTTCTTTTTTTATAGTTAGTATTTTTTATGTTTCTTTTTAAGTAGTCAATGGTTTCCGTTTAATAATTTTTGAATTTTTTGATTTTTTAAAAAATGTGATGCATTGATAGAATTCTCTATAATTTGAGTTCTACTTTAATTTGGTTGTAAAAACAATAAAACGGTATATCTGCTTTGCATACATTTATGAGAGTTCTTCAAAATAAATTAATATTCATTTAATGCTCGTTCCTAAGAAACCTTTTTAATGTTCCAAAATGCTAAACTGTTAATGAAAGGAAAACGGTGTGATAGTCTAGAAGACATAATGAAAATTGAAAAGCCTGGACTAAAATTCAGAAAAAGACCCACAATGAAGACCAAAAAATGTTATTATTTAAATAGACAGTGACTAATTATGTACCATTCTAATACTAAATGATAATTACAATGGCCACCGTAATTACAGTTGTACCGTTGTGTAATATTTAAATTGTGACTATAAAGAATGTTTTCAACAATGGAAAAAGTTTTGATTACGTATATTATGGTCAAAAGGTATTTTTTGAAGATATTAATATATATACTAAATCATCCATTAACTTTTCACTTTTTTAAAAAATATATAGTGTTTGGAAAATTCACTTCTCCAAGGTTGCCTTCTGTTATATATAAGAGAGTTTCTGGTTCACTCTCTTGTAAATAATAACTATTATTTCATTATTTATTGTTATACTCATCTTGTAAATGGAGCACAAACTTATCGATGATTCAATAATATTTATTTTCTTACATACACACACACACATACGTATATATATAAAATTTTGACAAAAACTCAATGCTATTTTTAAGACATTTTTTTTAGAAATATTTTCCTGCATACATTATTTAACGTACGTTATTATTTTTTAAACGAAACAATTTTATTGGACGTTTTCATGCCAAATGAAACTGTTAATCAATATATATATATATATAAATGTATTTATACATATATATATATATATATATATATATATATATATATGAGCCCATGTGTTTATATACATATATATATATATATATATATATATACTGATCTTGATGTTTTATGTGAATCCTTTTAAGAACACGATTAAGATTCAACCGTTGTTACAGTTCAGTTTCCCTTTGTACATTTAATCTATAGAAATTCCAACGCAGGTGAATTTCCGTGAGTTCTGTTTGTGTTTCGAACGTTTCGAACATTCGTATATCTAGGACATCGCTTTAGTAACGGCTCTCTTTTCTTTTAATTTTATTCTTTTAATGAATGCTCGAGCGTCGACTGATGTCGGTTGATAAGCTTAAAAACACGGAATAACTAACTCTATTACAAGTTTACGAATTACACACTTACATCCAATAGTTGTGTATGTATATATATATATATATATATATATATATTGGAATTAAGGAATCCGTTTATTTAAAATAACAATTAACTTAGCGCATTTGTTAGTACGATTTTCGTCTGATTAAAAAGCAAATAAAACTTTTATATGAAATAAAAATTAATATTCAATTAAAATATTAATTTTAATTAAAAACCTGTTACTCGCAGTATATTATTTCATTTTTTATGGATAAAGAAATATCTGTTTAATAATCGTTTATTATATTATATATTTTGAAAATATATGTATGGGTATAGAAAACACATACTAAACATATTATGAATAGAAAAAAAAAACAAAAAAGTACATAATATTTTATTTAAAATTTGTTTCACATATCCTAAAATAATAATGTTCGAACAGTGTATCCAAAATATTATCAATCAGAATAAATATTATCAGAAATATAGCTGAATCCACATACAATAGTGTTTATGACTTGTATAGGTTTAAAGAGAAGCATATTTATAACTGACATAAAAAGAAAGTAGTATTAAGTAAATAGTAAGATAAACATATCGGACTTGCGTATAAACAGGTTAGAATTACTAATTTGGGTGCAAAGAGGAAAATATAAGTGGATACAAACTTAAAAGAACATTGGTGATAATGTAAATAAAGTATATAAAAATATAATATTAAAAAAATAAAAAACAATTTTTATTGATTTATTTTTGTACATATGTATGTATGTATGTGTGTATGTATATATATATATATATATATATTTATTTGAAATTTCAAAATAAAATTACTAAAGATTCAAAATGATTCTGTAATAAAATAAAACAATCTCGAATTGAAGTCATTGAAAATTACTCTCTCATAACAACTGGAAATAATTTAACATGATTCCAATGAACCCCAATTCATAATTGTAGGAAAATCCCCTTTATATATATGTATATATGATTCCTGAACCCTTCATTGTGCGTTTATAAAGATCGTCTTGTTTATAAAGATATTGTACAACGGTGCTATTCAGAATCAGTGAAGAAACATAACGGCTGATTCGCGTGCAAAAATTAATTAGATTGTGTTGCGATACGTTACAATGTGGAGTCGAGCGTTTTAATACCGTGAACAAGAGATGATGGATTAGCACGGAAGGTTTTTTTAATCATAACATGATATGTGTAGGTCGTTTTGTATTATATATATATATATATATATATATGAAAAATGCGTGTATTTCTTTGTTAAAGAATACACATTAACTACATATAAAAAGTTATAGCCATTATAAGATTTTCTTCTTTCTGTATACTATTTAATGAAATTAAATATTGTTAGAAATGGAATACATCGTAAATATAATTTAAAATTGAAATGGATTAATTAACAAATCTAAATTGAGAACTAAAAAAAATCTACGGATATTTTACTAATATTAAAAATAATAATTATATTCTTATATATATATATATATATAAAATAAAATGAAAATTCAATTCATGAATCATTTTTGTAATAAATGATTCATATTACATAAAAGATTGGAAATAATTGGTCATGATTGGTTGGAATGATTCATTCCTGAATTATTCCAAAATATTGAAAGTAGAAACTGTAGTGAAAGTGAACCCTATATAGATCACAAAAACTTATGTGTGATTTACATGAATCATACAGAATATTCTGTCTTATTTTAGTATCATTAATATACTAATCTTTCTTATTAAAAAAGCATGCGTTCAATCATTGAAACATGATTTTTTAATTAATTTATTTAAACCGAATTCTTAAAATTATACAAAATAAAGAAGATACTTTGCATCGCTAATTACAAGTACACAATAATAATTCTACCCTCATAAATCTGTAATAAATATTAGCATCTTTCGATTCTGTTTAATAATCAAATAGGTAAACAGGTACATTTCATCAAGGAAACTGTCATATTATATGAAATATACGTCAATTTGTAGTTCACAAAACAGATATTCATATGTTAAAAAATAATGCAATAAGTGTTGCTTTATATAAATGCACACAAACACACACACACACACATATATATATATATATATATATGCATGTATTTATTTTTATAAACATTTTGAAAGTATTAGAGGAGATAATTGGAAAATTATGTCAAACTTATAAAAAATAGGCCTCAATATGAATTATAAAAAAAACTTAAAGGAACAAAAATCGAAAACTTTCTAACGTCTGTTTATTTAGCTAATTTATTTGCAACTGATTTCTCTTCGGGATAAGTACAAAAAGATTGAAAATATAATGAAACTGTTTGAACCAATCGCGTTATTACTAACTAATAACTAAAATACTTTCTTTGGAAAGAAAATAATTTTATTAGTGGATTAAGATTGTTCTTTACAGATTTTGAATATATGTATTGAATGATAAAATTCTCTAGCAGATTGAACAGTCAGAGGGAGTAGAGATAAAAATAATAAAATATATACGAAGACACAAAAATGAACGTAGAATGAGGTGATCAGTATAATTTTTTACCAATGAATTACTGACAAAATAAGAACGATAAATATTTTGACAACGAAATATGCAAAACGCAATGCTAGAAAACAATGTAATACATATACAACAGACATTATCAATTAAGAGCTAAGAAAAATAAAAAGGTGTAGAAGAACGGCAATGAATAAGGCGAATAAAAATGTTATAAAATGGAATAGAAATATATTTAAAAGAGGAATAATGGTTAATTTAAAATGGAGGAAAGTAAAAAAGGTATTTATCTAATAGTGGGACTTCAAATTCTAGGGATCGTATGCTTCAGTATTTCCACTGTACTTCTAATAAAATACATTTTTTTCACTTTTTTATACTATGCATGTGCGATTTCTCTTCTTTTTTATACATTTCAAATACTTTTTATGATATTTTTACCCAAATTAATATATCATTAATAACAAAGAAAGAAATATTATTCACTTAAAGTTACATCAGTAGTCAAATTTATGTTTGTAAAACAAGAATTAAGTTTACTAGAGATTATATTCACACTTATATTACAGGTAGAATAATTGTTTTTATAATGTAATTATACGAGGGTGATTTGAAAAGTTCGCGGCATTACACATAAGTGGCGGTAATATTTTAAATATTTGTGGCTCATTACAAAGCGATATCTATTTATACATAACCTTAAAGTATATAATTAAAGTGTCAAGCAGTTTGTTGCAAACATCAATTTAAATAAAGCTCTTTTCATATCATCAAATGGATAAAGTTGAACATCGTGCGGTGAAAAGGTTTTTTTTGTCAAAAAAGACAACAGAAATCGTAATTGAGATGAAAAATGTACCGGATACTGAGTGATCGTGCATCTTCGTATACAACCGTAAAGAAGTGGGCAGCTGAATTTAAATGTGGCCGTGTAAGCTTCGAAGATACACCGCGTAGTGGATGTCAGAAAACTACCACGACAGAAGAAATCATCCACAACGTGCACGATATTGCCTTACAGGATCGGCGATTGAAGGTGTCCGAAATTGCGATTTAAAAGAGATACAACTAACTTTATCCGGTGATTTATGACTGTAGATGAGAGTTTGATTTACCATTACACTTCTGAGTCAAAACAATAATCAAAGTAATGAAAGCATGATGATTTTACCCCACCAAAAAAAGCTAAATCAGTTTTATCTGCTGGAAAAGTTATGGTTTCAATTTTTTGAGATAGTAAAGAGATCCTGCTAATCGGTTACCTTCCAAAGGGTCAAATGATAACGGGAGAGGATTATGTTAAACTTTTGGATCGACTCTATCAAACAATTCGTGAGAAAAGACCAGGTTTATCAAAGAAAAAAACCATTTTCCACGAGGAAAATGCACATCCCTATACAAGTGTTGTATCTATATCAAAACTCGCTAAACTGAAGTAAGGTTTGCTGCCCCATCCAGCCTATTATCTTGATTTGGTCTCCTCACATTTCCATCTGTTCCCAAAACTTAAAAAATCTCTGATAGTAGGCGATTTTCGTCAGATGAAGAAATGATAGCAACAGTGAATCGCTATTTTAAGGACCTCCAAGGAAAGGATTTCCGGGACGGCATAGAAGCACTAGAACATTGCTGGATGTAGTGTATTGAAGTTCAGGGGAGCCATATTGACAAATAAAAGTAATTAAAAACACAAGTTATATACTTTTGTAGTTGTAGGCCGCAAATTTTTCAAATTGCCCTCGTATTTAGAACAAAATTCTCAAAAAGGTTTTAATTTTTAATATATATATATATATATATATATATATATATATATATATATGCGTGTGTGTATGTGAGAGTTGGTGGGTATATATATATATATATATATATATATATATATATATATATATATATATATATATATATAAATATAATTATAAATATGTATTATACAAAAACACAATGAGCAAATTAAAAACTGCAATTTATTAAAAGAAATTAAAAAATATTCTCATTATTAATTTATATACCTTTTGTATTCAGAACGATTTAAAAGCTTAATCAATCTTTCTAAAATGTTGATTAAAACATACATTAAAAAATAAATCTCATGACGATAGAATTACAATTAATCAAAAGTGTAAAAAAAAAACGTGTCACGAACACCAAGAACTGAATAAAACAATTGTTTTCAACTGTTTACAGAAAATGCATTCAATTACCTGTGGGCTGGCCCTGGCAACTCCGCTGTCACCACATGTCCGGGGCGCGAGACAGCGAATGGCCCCTGTTGAGCGAGTGAGACCGCTGCGAATGACGGTGTCGAGAGCCCTGTAACGACAACATTGAATATTTCAAAGGTAAGTTTTTTTATCGCTCACTCGATATTTATAACTTGAAAGAATTTTAAGTAGGTGCTGACGTCTGCGATGCGACATTAATGTCATAAAAAATAATATTTATCCTTGTTTTTTCGTGACTAAATGAAAGAGATTTTATTATTATTTTTATATACACAGAAAATTAAATTGACGATACAGTCGGCCATGTTTTTTTAATTCATACATTTCCATTCAAAACTAACGCTGGTGAAATTCTTCTTTTGAATTTATATATATGGTATATTCTAAATATACATACATATATATATATATATATATATATATATATATATATATATATATATACAATCAGTTTTCGTGATTTTAAAAAATTATGACATGTAAATTAGTAGTTCGTTAGCGACGGTTTATTAACGAACTTTGCAACTTATTTCTGAACATTCTTTGAAATGTCATTTAAAAATATTGTGTATGTATGTATATATATATATATATATATATATAAATGAAGTATAGTCTAACAGAGCTAACGTGCTTTTATTAATAATGAGCTTTTTTACATGCGACAATCATAAAACTATAGTTTTGTTTGCAAAAATCTTTATATATAAATTAATCAGGAAACATTTCTTCAACGGTAATAATAGTGTGTGCGAAAAATTTTCATGATTACACATTTTATAAATGATTAACTTTATAATTAATTTAATTAAAAATATACATTTTATTAAATGCATATTTTAATCGAAATTGATTTAAATAAAAAAATCTAAATATATTTATAAAATATACTGTTTTATAATTTGAAATTTTGTATGAGATATTTTTTAGAAATAAATACGATCAAATGTATATAAGCATTCAAATAGTCAGGTGTTTTGGAGAAATTAGTTTAAAAAGTAGGAAATCAAAAAATGTCAGAACGTAGTGACAGATCGGAAGTAGTACGTAGATTGATGGATAAAAAACTGTTTTTGAAATTTTAAAAGTGACAAAGTTTATTTAAATTGTATTATCAATGTATTGGGTGAAGTTTTGTTATCTTTTAGTAGCATGATCTGAGAAAATTTCTTTACAAAATAAAATTATATATACATATATGTGCTTTTTTTAAAAATTTGAAACTTATCAGTTTAAAAAAATATCAGTAATATATTACAAAGCTGTGGAATAATAAAAATAATGTCGACTATAAAAAAATAGAATGTAACTGTAACTGTTTTTGCAAATAATAATATTTTTTAAAAATTTAATTAATTTGACTTCGATTCACAGTAATTAAATCTCTATAATATTCGATTTTATTTAAAATCTTTTAAAAACCATGTCTAAAAATGAGAAGGAATCAGTCATATGTTTACATAATGCTTTTTCATTGAAATTCCCCTAAAACATTCTGTTAAAATATTCAGAACATTCATAAATTCTGAAACTGGATAAATTCACTTTCACAAAGGAATACTTTTTACATAAAAAAGTTCCCAAAAAAGATATTCAAGAAATTATTAATAATTATATTTGATTGTTGCTTATACGCTTTTCAATAGCAGTTCTATCATCCTCAGGCTACCAAAGAATAGATAAATCTGATCACTTAGCTTGTACAAATGATCAAGTAAATTCTCACGTTTCGTAAAAATTACTGCTTTCTTGTATCAAGATAAATGATAAATAATAAAAGATAAATTGAAGAAAACTAAATATTAGATAAATATAATTAGGGTTTAGCACAAAAATAAATATAAATTTAATCGCTTTAAAAATTTTTATAAAATAGTTCATATGAAATATTTCATATTTCATTTTCATACATCTGTCCCAAAAAAAATAATAGTTTATATCAAGATAAAAATAAGTTTAAATGCAAATCGTGCAAATTAATTTTACTAATTACAAAATTTTACATATAATAATTTAATATTCCTATTTTATTACAATGGAAATGGAAAAAAACGATTCGTAGATTCCTATAAATTAAAAAAAATCTTTCCTAGTGGAATCCTGTTAGATACCGTCCATTTATATATTTTGTTATTCAATGTAACGTTTTTATGACCGTTAAACATTTACATTTGGAAAAATAATCAAAAAGGTTATCAAATTTTGCATACTAAAACTATACTATGTGTCTTTTTGAATGAATATAATTCATTATTAATTAATATATTGGGAATTTCAAATAAAAAAGTTTAATTTACTCTTTAATATAAACATCAATACAAGTAATTCATTAGCTTAAATTTCGATAAAGCTCAATACCATTTCTTAATTTCATTTCAGCCATTTCAGCTTTTTAAAAATATCGAAAAAAATAAACAATCTCATTCCTTTTAATTATTAATTCAAATGAAATATAAAAATATCTTCAGAAAAAAAATTGAGTAAATATTTTTAATACGGACTTTCTAGAGAATAAAAGTTATTATTTTAGATAAAAACAATATTTGAAAAAATTTTAGGAAATTGAATAATAATTAAAATATTTTATGGGTGAATTACTTTACAGTCAATAATCCGTATACGGCATCAAAAAGATTTTTCAGACCGACTGTCCTTAGTGAAAATAAATACATGAGAATATTTATTTGATATTTCGAAAGCGTTTTATTATTTTATGTGTTAATTTTTATAGTTTTACTGAATGTTTCAAGACTTGTACGGTTTTCCAAATAAGAAATATTTAGTAAAAAAATAAGACCAGTTTAGTTTTAATAAGTATTTTTCTTAAGAGACAAACATTTATATCAGAGACTTTTTCCATATATATAATTTACGACTAAAATTTTATAAATTTATTATTACAGTAGTATAAATTCTTATATTAATTGTCCATACAAGATTATGTTTACACCTTTTAAAGGTATATTTCAAGGTTGTATGCAACATCATGTTTTGCATAAAGATTTTTTTGATTATTAAAGTCCGGGATTCAATTTAAGTGCTTAATATATTTAATATAAACATAAATATGAATAACATTAAAATTAGTTAAACTAATGTATATATATATATATATATATATATATATATATATTTATTGTATTTGCCATTTTTACCAAATATAGCATCTACAACTTTCTGTAAATTTTAGATACGTCTAAAAAAATATATACCAAATATTAATGTGTAATATATATAAATATAATATATATATATATATATATATATATATACATATATATATATATATAATGTTACATTATATATATTAGATTATATGTGCACATGTTTGATTATATTTGTGTACAGAGTAGTTATTTTAAATGTAACTCAATTCACTGTTAAAGTTCAATAAAGTGCGTTAAAAAACATAAAGAACTAAACACACTATTCAAAAAAAAAACATATACACGCACACACATACACATCTCAGTCAAAAACAGAAGTGTTTATACAAGAATCTGAACTTTTCTCGCAGACTAAAAGCTTTTTTTGTCGACAAAAGTTTATATTGAATTCGTTCTAGAACTACGTGACACGTTTTCTCTAATTTCTCGTCAGCCGTTCGAAACTTAACTCGTTCGATTTTGGATTTTTGTAATTATGTTGGATTGTTTTAAGTGCGCGATTTATAAGTTTCATCGTTTTTCGATTTAAAATTTTATATTCATTAAATAATTGCAATTGCATTACATAAATACGAGTATATATATATATATATATATATATATATATATGTGTGTGTGTGTGTGTGAAGAGAAAAAGAGCAAAAAAATGTAAGTAATAATGAAATAAAACAGAAGTATATCTAAATAGATATATAATTAATAATAATTCGACACTACTTCTTTTTTGATTTCTACAACAAATTTTATCTATCAATCTATCTATGCCTTTCTACATATACATGTGTATATATATATATATATATATATATACATACATATATATATATATATATATATATATATATATATATATATATATGTATATAGTTGGTTATAGAATTTTAATATTTAAAATAAACAAGAAAAAAGTGTAAAAACTACTGCTAATGAGTAGGCACAGATTAAAATCATAGTAATTATATTATGACGCTGATTCATCTTAGTCTTCCACACGAAAATATTAAAAAAAGGATTTTTTTTAAAAAAAACGTATTATCTCCCATTTAGCATTTTAGTTAAATTGTATTTTAGTATTGAATTGAGCTAAAATACTAAATAAATAATTACATGGCTTTTATTAACCCCTGGGTCCCCTTTTAATATTTCAATGTGGAAGCTAAAATTGAATCACGTATAGTAAATAAAATTCATTCTATAAGTCTTTATTTATATATACACATATTACGAATAGTTCTCGAGTAAACGTTTAACATAAAGTTTTTTTCACGATTTCAAACGTTATTAATATTCAACTTTAAAAACTGTTTTACTAAATCAATGGCTTCTGCCCTCTACTCGCTGCACTTGCTTATTCCCGGGGGTTTTCCCTCCCACTAGTTGACACTCGCTTTCACCTAACAAATAATAGAAATTAACAAATTATACGCACAATAATCTGTGTAAAATGCAAGTCGTAAAATTTTTATTGGAAAGGTTTACAAAACATAACAACAAAAAACGTTGTAACAATATGTAACAATTTTTTCACTCTAAAGCTTCAGTGAATACAATATTTTGAATAAATGTCAACAGTTTTATATTGAAATCGTATATACACCTCTTTGGTTGTACACCGTGAGAAAACATACATACATACATCTCAATGATGTCAACCAATCAAAACAGAGACCACGCGATATCCATCAACCAATCAATGTTGATCGGAAATGGAAATGGTTAAGGTGCTACTTGAAAAGTGTAACGGGTATAGCGGTGTTGTGAGGAGGTAGTCGACATGAAAAATAAAAAAAAATAGTTTAATGGAAATTTTACGATGGAATTATTTTGTATATATAGAAATATATTTAATTCTCAAGTATTCGGAATTTATATTTTTCAGTATTTTTCAAACGATCAAAAATAATCTCAATAATGAATAAAATAAATGATAGTTATCTCATTTTAGAATACCTTGTAGTACATATTACTGTAAGGACATGTTTACAATTGGGCCAATAGAATATTACTGTAAAATAAGTAAAATATTCCTTATAAATCATAATTTATGTAACGCGTTTAAGTCGGTGTTAATTTATTATCAAGTTTGCATAACAATGCGTCTGTACACGATTGAAACAAAAATAATATTATTTTTTTTAATAAAAGATAAATAAATGAACAAAGTTGTATAGGAAATAGAAAATGATAAAGGGTGTTAATTATAAAGTATTTATATCCTTCATTAACGAAAATTGAAAAGGACACTACTAAAATCATATGTTGCGTTATATATAATATATATATAAATATATATATATATATATATTAATATATATATATATATATATATATATATATATATATATCACACGACTATATTTGTACGTTTGTTCCTTATGACACTTTCAGCGAAAATAAGAAAATTATATATTTTGTAATGAAATAAATTAACCTAAACCCGAATATCAATTTAATGTATGATAATACATATTTATCCAAATATTTCAAGTGTTAATATTAAAATTTGTACAATTTTTCAATTATAATCCAATTCCTTACTTAATGTCTCAGATTAATAGTTTTTCTTTCTTTATAAAAATAATCTATAAAGTATGTGTTTTATTGTGTACTATTATATATTTAAAAATGCATTACTCTAATTTTTTTTATTTTTGGAACATTATTGAACCTTAACGTACAGTTTTTCATTCATATATCTAAACTTTCAAAAGTAGTAAACTTTCTTAAATCTTAACTAGTGAATGGTATCCGAAATTACTTGAATTGAAAACCGGTAAAGGTGTAACCAAAAGTCTGTTGTTTTTTAAAATTTTAGTAGTAAAAATATTTTTAATTCATTGTGGAATTTCCATTTTTAGTTGCAACTAATTTTAACCTTTTGAAAATTTGAAAATTTCATCAAAATAGATCTAAATACAGTTCTTTAACAAAGTCAAAATCTTTTTTCAATGTTAAAAGCTAACAAAGTGCTGTAATAGGTATTTTTTTAAATATTAAAAAATATCTAAGTACAAATATAGTATTTAAAAAGTAATTTTATTACTTTACATTTATATATATATATATATATATATCTTATGTTCTTTTTAATTAAATTGAAAAAAATGGTTTTTGTAATATTAAAAAAAACATTGATTTCTTTAAAAAATATAACTTAAGGTTTTATTTATAAATCTTTTTATTTTCAAAGTGTATATAATGTATTAACTCTATGTATATATGTGTATATATATATATATATATATATATATATATATATATATATATATATATATATATATATATATATAATGTATTAACTCTATACATGAAAACTTAAACAAGCGTATCTAATATTTGCAGTATTTTTACTATATTTTACTTATACAAAAATATACTAACTTTAATATAACAGATAAAATATTATTGATTATATTTTTAACTGATTAATAAAATCATTTTATTTAATTGCTAAAAATAATTCTTTGATTAAAATGAAATTCGTCATCTAGATATAAACTTATATCATATTATATATATATATATATATATATATATATATATATATATATATATATATTATTTTTATTAGAAAACATTGAAGCATCCCAGTCCTTCAAAAAATATTTAAAAGTGAATAATTATTTTCTTTTGAATTAAATATAATAATTTATAATATATTTTAGTTGATTGTACAATCTATATATATATATATATATATATATATATATATATATATATATATATATATATATATGTATATATATGTATATACATATTCGTTTATAAATAGATATAGTTAAATAGTATGAGAAAAGTATGTGTTATACATTTTTGATTTCATTAAAAATGAGACATAATAATTTATTAATATAATAAATAAAATATAAACATATCATATTGAAAACGTCATTGAAATCATATTTCTCCTTAAAAACTTACTTATTAAGTATTCCTCGAACTAATTTTTTTCCAAGATAATGAAACTGTATTCCACTAAACTGTACGCATGTTTAAAAATTGTAGTTTATACGCGTTGATAACTATTAATTGCAAGAATAGTTAATGGTTAAAACATAAAAGACACTGAATTGTTATCGTTTTTATTTTAAAGAATTGTATTTTTATACAGAGTATTTAAATCTTTTCTCACTTCATTAGGTTTGAAGACTTTCTGTTTAATAACTAAAGAAATTTCAACAGAAATAATATTTTTCATTTTATAAATGTTGTTTGAGTACATATATATATATATATATATATATGACATAGGTTGAATTTTTTCACTTTATTCCTTTTTTCAGAAAATTATGTTCACAATATTTGTTTAATTTTACAATATAATGAAACATTTTTTTTACTATGCATACAAACTAATAACATTCACATACATGTTTGTTGACACAAAAAGAAAGTTTCTTGGAAAATATTTTCATAATTGAATATGAAATAATTCATTATAGTGTATACAAAATAACAAATATATATTATAAAAAGTACATTACGTTTGTCACTAATTTAACATTAATTAATTTCATAAATTTTAATTTACAAAAGGTTAATTAAATTGAATAATTAGAAAATAGCACGCGTATTTTTAATAGTTGTCAATATTTGCTGTACTACTAGAATACGTTTCAAAATAAAACTCATTCATATTGTGTAGAAGATACATGAATAGAAAACGGTCCAAAAAACGAAACAGTGTTATAGATAGTTTATATATAGTTTATATATAATAGTTATATATAGTTTATATAGTTATAATAGTTAATAGTTATAATAGTTATATATAGTTATATATGATAGTTATATATAGTTTATATATAAAACAATCAAAAAAATCCGCTCTATTTTATTTAGTAAATAAAAAAGTCTCACAGTAAAATAAGTTCGTATAAATAAATTCAAATTCAAAATATTGTCAATTTTTAAAAAGAATAATCTACTTTTTCATTCATTGAAAAAATCTAAGTAAAAGCATATAAATAGCAATTAGATAAACAATCAATGTTCAAGAATACCCTGAGAAATTGAAATAATTGGTAATATTATATTTTAGCACCATTGTATTCCTCAGTAAACATCTTCAACAAAAAATTAAGCTTGAAATGTATTAGTTGTAACAATAGTATCTAATATAAAAATTTTTATCGTCCAAATTCATCACATTTTTTTCTTTAACTATTATCAGTTATATATATATATATATATACATATGTCGTCAATTATTTAAAAAAATAATTCAAATAATCTCTCTTTTTTATAATCAAATACAAATAGTATATTGAATATTATCAGAGCTTGTATAATATAGAAATATTCTTTTTTATTTTATGTAATATTTTTATTACTTCTGTAATATTTTATTTCTTTAAATAATAGTAATGAAATAAAATAAAGATATTGTTTGAAAAAAAATATTTAAAAATTGAATAATTATTTTATTGTATTATTTATTTATAAATTTTTATCTCTCATGGCTATAAGAAAAATATTAATTAATTTGCATTATGTTAAATTTTTCTTGTTAATTTTATTTAATGAAGTATTATTTTAATCTTTAATTTCTAAATTTAAATCAAATTTTAATTATATTCGCAGTACGTTGACGACTGAATTAAAATTATTACTATTGAAAGAAAAACACTTAATTTGATCATAATAACAGTTGTGACACTGTTAGCTTAAATTCATTTTCACAAATTAATTCTTTTTTCAGTCCACAAATCACACCAAATTTTTCGATTAAAAATATTCATTATATTAATATTGATTATTTTCGATTGTCTTTTATGCGCATTTTTATGGAAACGCCATTATCTTCCGAATGACAATTTACAGAAAAATCTTTTTTTTCGGTAACTTAGCTCTTTGAATTAATTATAAACATTTATAATAAAATCAGTCTTCTGTATAAAAAATTTAAATTAATTTCATTTTCATTACTGTACTGTTTTTATACTCTAATGAAATATTTTTATATTTTATATTATATTTTATTCTTTTAAAATAATATAATAACTTAAAGTAAAAGTATCGATAATGTTGTTGATAAAAAATGCCACTTTTTGAATATATATATATATATATATATATTAAATTTTGTTTATTCCAAAAGTGGAAATTATCATTGTGGTTTAATAATTCTTTTTGAGGAAGTAATATATTTTTTTATTAAACAATAGATTTTATTTAAGAATAAGAATTGCAACATTTATTTGTATACTTAAATTACTCAACCAGTAATCAGTATAGGAATAATTGAACGAAAAAAAATTCTCTGTATTTTTATAGACAATATGATCATATATTAAAAATTAAAGTATAACATTATGGAAATAAGTTTAGTGAATGTGAAATCTTTCATAGAGATGCTCATACTAAGAACGAATTATGTAACTATATGTTAAAACATCTGTTTTTTTTATAAAAACAATTAAGAATAACTTAATGTGGATCATTAGCAAAAAAATTAAACCTTTTTCTTTACTGAATCACTGTTATTGAATATATCGTCATAAGAAACAGTATTGAGGTGATTATTATTTAATTATAATTTTTAATTTATTTTTTATCAAATAATGTTTGCATATCTATTTATCTATCTGCTTATCTATCTATTCCTCTCTCTCTATTTATACATATATATATATATATATATATATATATGTGTGTGTATATATATATATATATTATAAATAAAACAATAAATAGTATTCAATACAAAAAATGTATTAAGGTATAAAAGGTATGACTGTAAGCGTGTAATTTCTATAATAAACTTTAATTAGAATTTGAAACGCAAAAAATATAAACATTTATAAACATTTATACCTTAAGTCAACTTTTACGAATTTTTCGTACCGTGTGTGTTTAGATTAGTGTATTTCTAAGTAAAATGTATTTATGTCCCAAATTAAAGGTATAAAATTATATTTGTAGATTGTTTATTAATACATTTTGTAAGCCTCGGTGCTCATAAAATTTTTTTTAGATTTTTATCTTTTATTTTCAGTAATTAATATTATTTTTTGAACAAATTTGATCACTATTTATTTAATTCTCTCTGTATCACTGTGTTTATAAATATATATATATATATATAGATTCTCTCTCTCTATATATATATACATAATCACTCTCTCTCTCTCTCTATATATATATATATATATATATGTATATATATTAGTATATATATATATATATTAGTTATGTATATGTATATTAGTTGAAACATATATTTCCAAAAAAGAGATACATAAATATCTCTACATTCTGTTCACATCACTATGATAAATGTGAGTATTGCTTCTTTGACACCCACGTGTAATTTTAGACACGTGTGTCCACTCGTTGTACAAGACAACGATGTCATTTCGCACGTGGGATGATAATACTAACTGTTTATGTAGTACTCCACTGTCGTTGGAATGACTTTCGTACATTAAATGCAATGCATTAAATAAAAAGAGACAAATGCACTTCATTTGTATCATGGATAAGTTGAAGTTTTCTTTATTGGATAATTGTAATGAATTAGTATTTAAATGTAAATGGAGACTTATATCATTATATTACATTATATATATATATATATATATATATATATATTTGTGTGTATGTGTGTATGTATATATGTGTATATAATTTATTTAAATTTTATGTGTTGTAATTGCATTTCCAGTTTTATATACCTTTTTCGTTTTGTAGCATACTTGTCTTTTAAAAAAATTATTGTTCTACTCTTATGGCTTTAGTTTCATACAATTTTAAACAAACACGTTTATATTGTATTTCGTAATAATATTAAACATAGTTCCCTATCAATTTTGGTATAAATGCTTTTCTTTAAAAAGAATATATTTAGTAGGTAATATTTAAACTGATTAATTGCGCCATTTCTCAGTAACTAAATAATTAAGTTATATATCTTACAAAATTAAATATTAATTCAATTATTTAACTATTGAATTAATTTATCTAAATTTGAATAGATGACTATTTATAATCACTTATTTATATATTCTGTATATATATATATATATATATATATATATATATATATATATATATATATATATATATATATATATATATATATTAATATCATTCATGAGACCATCGAAAAATTTGAATTTTTGATCAAAATATATCATTTTTTTCCAAATATTCTTTATACTCCAAGCATTTTCTTTAAAATTGAAATGAATTTTTTATGGATCTTCTCTCAAAAGTAAAACTTAAAGTTAAACTCAAAATTCATCCATTTCATTACTTTCGGTATCAGAGATTTCCCCAATTTGTTGAAAAATGTAATTGTTGCAATTTTCGTGCTCACAATTATATATATATATATATATATATACAATTATCCATTTCCAGTTTTATATTTAATTTTAGCTTCTGTACGTAACATTGTATCTGAAATATAATTTCTTCATATATTAAAAAACATAAAATTCCATATGTAAATATAAAACTCGTCTCTCGTTCCAATTTGAAATGAATCGAAGCTTGCATTTCATTTACATGCATCGGAACGATTTATATTTATCATACAAATTTACACACGTACGTGTACAGGAACCAACAAACAAGAAAATGGAAATCGTTGAAATCATCAAGTACACTCAATGTAAAAACAGAACTGTTTTCATAACGTAAACAAGATTCCAAGCGCTTGAGTGACGTTCGTGTTGTTGTTAAATTTCCTTTGATCTCTTTTAAATAGCGATGAACTGAAATTATGTTGTACATTAGATATTACAAAAACATATAAATAAACGTGTGAACGAATGTATGAGCTAGTCATTCTCTTCGAATCGCTCAGAAGTTCAAATTGAAGTATAATACTGAAAGCATTTTTTTTGAATCATATGGAATACATATATTTTTATTGAACTAATAAGAATTAAAATGTGAAATTCTTCTATGAAAGCACATTTCAATGCCTTTGAACATTTAATGTATATATATATATATATATATATATATATAATTTTTCTCATTTAATAAATCTTGTGACTTAATTTGTATTATTTTTCAATATGCATATTTAATCTTAATCATTGTGTAATAATGGTTTTATAAATTAAAAGTATCTTTTTAAGAACATTAAGATGTTTAATAATTAATTATTGATCGTTTTTATTATTGATTAAGTGAATTTCAAAGAAGATTCCATTGCAAAGACCTGAAATATATTAAATAATATAAACGATTAGTAATTAATATTGAAAAAAAAGATAAACAAATGTATTCATAACGTATAAGTTTAGTCGTAATGCTAAAAGCTATAACAGTAAATTTTAATATTTCATTTGTAATTATTATAATTCAGTAAATTATAATTATTAATTTGGGTCAAATCTTGTTTAATGATAAATCTTATGATTGTATTTCAATATTAGACAGCGACGAATTGAAAATTTATTATCTATTTTTTAGTGTCTATTTAAATATGTAATCACCTATCTGAATATAACAAAAAGTAGTACTTTGATACTTGTGTTAAGAAACAGTTTGAAAGAATTTTATTGAAGCTAATTTTTTGGCTAATGTAAACAAAAAAAAATATGTTAATAATTCTGTACTTATAACATATTTTAAAAAACGCAAAAATCGTTTAAAATAAACCATATAGAAATTAAGAGACACATTTATTTATTTTGGTTTATACATATGTATATATATATATATACATGTGTATATATATATATAAATATATATATATATATATATATTCACATATATATATACATGTGTATATATATGTTTATACATATATGTTTTATACATGTGTGTGTATATATATATATATATATATATATTATATTAAAAAATATTTTCAATATACTTATTTATCAAGAAGATAAAACAAAAATCTAAGAAACAACAAAATTTTTCTATTTAAATTAGTATTTTGATTAATTTACTATCAAAAGTGAATTATTTATTTCAAAATTCTCAAAAAAAAAATTTACAGGTTATTTTAACTATACCACCTAATATTTAAATATTCTACTTAATTTAACAAGAAAATATTCAATTAAAATATATTTGTTATTTCCTATTGAAATAAAATATGCACTTTGAATTTCATAATAATCCAGCTACTTCAGATCATTTAGTGAAACATGGAAAGATTTATGTCGTCGAGAAGATGAAAATATAGAAATTATAAATAATACTTATACTAAAGTAAATGTCAAATATAAACATATTAATATAAGCAAATAATTTAATTTGGAAATGAGGTGGAAACGAGTAAAGGGTAATAGATAAACTAAAAAAAATATTGATTGTAAGATAAAAAATAAAAAAACATCAAAAAAATCTAATTAACAAATATGTGAATCATTTTCTAAAATCAGTTGAGACTCAGTGGAAAAATAGATACTAAATAATTTCAATTGAATTAGTTATTTATCTTGGAGTGAATCACTAAATTCTGAACATTATTATAATTGTATATATATATATATATATATATATATATATATATATATATATGAGAGAGAGGAAAAAAAGAGGGAGGGAACGTATGCATATGTATTTTTTATATTATTTTATGTAAATCAAATAAATTTAAAATGTCCTTGCACGTTAATTTAACATATCCTGAATAAAAATCGATTTTCCAAATACGACTACAAATCGATCACGTAACAAATTCACTTTCGGTCGAAACTCAACAATATACGACTAACTGGTTTGAATATATTAACCTTTTGAATAGATTTCCCGAATGTAAATAGTACTTTTACACTTAGATCCAACGCTATTTCTACAGAAAACGATTGATGTATGCCTTATATTTTACGATCTTTTATACTAGTGTGAAAGTATCTCTCAACAATGAATGTACATAACTAAATTTAATTCATTATCAGTCCTTTTTTCAAATAGAACTATTCACAGAAAATAAAGAACAATAATACTGTAAGGTATAGAACTATCAGTTGGATTTTCGTCAATTCGTGGTTTTAACTGTTATTTTATGAACTTAAATAGTGTCATACAGTTTTTGACTCATGCTATTTATTTTATAAAGTTATAGTTTATATTTTAAATTTTAAAATTATTGAATTAGTAACAAATAAGAATACCTCATAATTTTTAATAATAAATTTGAATACGAATCCGTAATTATTTTCGAAAAAAAATTTAAAACTCAATGTATCTCATAGTTCGAAAGAAAGATATACATTTAAGGATAAAATTGCGTTATTTTAATTAAATTAACAAAATAAAATACACAATTTTTTTAAGTGCGTAAATATATTTACAGAACTCCAGAATTCTATCTTGTAAGAATAAACAAACTTGTTTCCCATTGGGAGAAATGTGTGTAGACTAACAGTCTTTATTTTGATTAACAAATATAATTTTTAACTGATATAGCGTCTTTATACTAGATAAGTAAAAACCGCAATTATTTTTGCTTAAACCTTATATCTTCTAAAATAAATTAACTAAGTACTAATATCAACTAGGGAAATTATTGAATTAAATAAAAATCTTGAAAAAAAATTCTGTAATATATATATATATACAATTTTTTAAGTTTTTGATCATTTAATATTCTTATATTATTCATCAATGCGTATTCACATCAATATCTAATTTAAAATATTTTTCTTCATATGAATCAAGACTTAATTTAATTTTTAAGCAATTGAAACATATTTCCATGAATAGATATTATTTATTAATTCCAAATATTAATTTTTAATATCTTTAAATATTTCGTTTAATAATTAAAGCTGGAGAAAATCGTTTAACAATTTCAAATTAATTTAAAAAAAACCGTATTATTTAATTTATTGTTTAAAATTTAAGTAATTCAGCATAACTGAAATGTACTTGTTTAAGAAAAATCCTCATTTATTTCTTAAAAATTGATATCCAAAGAAAATTAAACAGGAATCTGAAAAAACTTTTAGGAGAACGATCAATATTTAAGAGAGATAAATTTTTAATTAAAGCGTAATATTTCATCCAAATATCTTAAACATTACCTGTGGAAATCTTTCTCAATATATTAGTACAGGAATTTGTAATAGTTACGTTTTGCTTTTATTTCAAATTTGTGTTGTCTGACTTGTTATTTTACACGATATATTTTCATTTATAAGTATGGCCACGCAAGATGAGGAGCGAGCATTTTCTAATTATTCGTAGGGTGATTTTGTGTTCACACTAGCAGTGACAAAATTCCTTATTCCATGATAAATATCGATTTATTTTTAAATTTTTGTAAAATTCATTATTAAGAAACCTAAAATTATTTTTTTATTTAATGGTGATTTTAATTATCATTTATATTATTATTTTTAAAATAATACTGACTGCCTTGTCACAATGATAACCATCTTTGTAGTTGTATACCAAATATTCCATAGACATTAGTCTTAAAGTAAATAAACAAACATACGTTTCTTTGTAGTTTTTGAATAGTACCTTATTAATTTCTTATGAAGAAATAACACGATTTTTTATAAAAAGAGGAATTTAAGGAGAATATAATTTTTGTACTGAATTCTATAACATTACATAATTATGGTAAATAATAAAATATGTATAAGGTTATGTACAATTTTGGTAAATAATAAAATATAATATTTCATGGTATATTGCATATTAATATTTTAAACACGGTCAGTACGAATATTAATTATTATTAGTTGATTAAGATAATTAAATTTTAATAAAAAAGTTCATATAATTATCGAAAAAATATTTATCGGTGTTTAAAAATGTAGTCATGACATATTAACACTCTGATAAAGAAAAATATTCAAATTTATTATAATAAAACTTTATACTTGGTAAAATGTGTTACAAAAACTGAAATGAATACACAAAATTTTAATTACTAAAGAGTGTTATATATCTTATTGAATGTATAAATGTGTGTCTATGTGAAAATATATATATATATATATATATATATATATAAGGAAGTCCAATATTGTTTTCAATTAATAATTTCCGAAATGAATTTCGTAATATTCAATATTTGCACACCGATGCCGATACAACACAACTCTTTGCATAAAAAGCTCATATCTAATTCATCTCTAAGGATAACAGTCTACAGAAACCATTAGACAGCGTGCGCTCGTATGTGTGTTGTTGTAACCGCCCACCCACACGCTACCGTGAAAATTTTCTCATATAACAGTGTTTGAGTAAGGATTAAGCGCCCCGTCCGGTCGGCATGATTGCGACTTCGTATACAGGTGTGGGAATATGAAAAGCGGCCACATACAATTTCCATAAGCCTTAATATAGAGCGTTTCATAAATGAAATATGAAATGCGAATGTGTTTTAAAACAACCGCCATTAATTAATATGAACGTGTGTTTAATTATTGTTTAGTCGATTTTTGTATTATATTGTATATTGTAAATTACGTTTTGTTTTATGAAAGTATGAATATTTTAATCAGCCAACATATGAAATATTTAAATAGAAAGGCGTTTGACGAATTTACTCAAAAAACATTGCTATTCTATAACAACGTACGTTCTTTTTACAAAAATTTCAAATTAATTTACCATTTGAATATTAAAAAACGTATGTTACACATGATGAAATAAATGTACAACAGAGTTCATTAATTAACAAACTTAGTTGAAAAGAAAAAAATATAACATATATATTCATTTCTTTCTATAAAAATGAAATATATAATAATATCAAATATATTTTTCAAAGTATTCATTAGATGAGATATCTTAAATATAAAGTATTTTTTTAATGTTATTAATATTAAAATGATTTAATTGTAATAAAAACAAGGATTATAAAATAGAATAAACTTAAATTTTACATTTAAACACATATTGAAAAGGTCATTTTTTATATAATGTATTGATCTTTTATATCAAATTGATACAAAAAATATTTAATCATCCATTCATAAAATAAAAGTAATTACCTTTGAAAATCTGTAATCAAAATAATGAAAGTAACTCATTTTACTGTATTCAGATTTCTATAAAATATTTTATAATTAGATAAAAATGTTATTTATAAAGATATTCTCAAAGAGGTAATGATTTTATTACTTAATTTTAATTTTACTTATTATTATTTTGCTTTTAAGAAAATCATATGTTGTTAAAGAAATTCAATACATTAAAAAAATATACTAAAAATATTCAAAATGCGGTCCCTCTTTTAAGACAATATATTATACAAATAATAAATTGCATATTTTGTACTCTTGAATCTGTACACAATATATAGATCCCTTTTTGCTCTCTCTCTCTCTCTCTCTCTCTCTCTCTCTCTATATATATATATATATATATATATATATATATGTGTGTATATATATATATATGTGTGTATATATATATATATATATATATATATATATGAAGAGAACATTAAGGTGCGGGGCGCTAATGACCTCTGTTGTCGATGCGCCCTTAACCCCCAATAACCAACCATTAAGGTGCGATTTCTTAATTAGATGCGATTTCTCTATAAAACTAAAACAGAAAATTGACTAAGCGTAAAACATTTACTTTTAGATTATAATAACTAATAAATATATTTTTACATACTTCTCTTGAATTTATAGAATTCTATTCTTAATCAATATATATTTCAAAGTTCTTGTCCCATGATAGCAAAAAATATGAAAAAAGAAACAATTTACTAAACTTTAAGCGCCCAAGTTTGTTTTAGGCTGCTACACAACTACCTAAACTTCGTAAATTCGACCCTACATGTACGAAGATCAATTGATACATACTTAATATTTAAATAATTTTGCTTTGAGTTTCGAAATTATGATAATAGAAGACCTTGCTGTAAAACGGATGTAATTCAAATTTCGGCCGAAATGAAGTTATATACATACTAAAATTTACTTGGAAAATTATGTTTCCATTGGTAGAAGAACGATATATTTAAGTCATTTTATGCTGTACATATTATAAAAGAATGGACTTATACACTTCGTATATTTGGTTGAAAAAAGTGTTTTTATTTCTTTATATCCTAAGTAGCAAATTTGCAGCAGGGTTTTAAATTATTGAATATACAAACGATATTCTAAAAAAACAGAACAAGTTATTATTTAGAATTTAATTCAATATATTTTGTTTGTTAGTTGATGTAGTGCTATTTAAAATGTAGTGCTAAATTTTACTATGATGTTAGTATGATGTAGTGCTAAATTTTATAACTATAAGTTTTCATCTTCAATTTAATGAAAAAATATGTACACTGAGTAATTTCAAGTTAAAAAATGACATGATAAAAGTATGTAAGTACAAATACAAAAATTAATGGTTATATTTTTTCTCCATATATGTTGTATACTATTTTTGGTATTCTATATTTAACCTTTTTGCAAACACAAGGCCATCTGTATTGCCTAGGTATTTAAACGTGTTCTACTCCTATGGTCAGTTTTACTGCCCACGTTTTATCATTTACAGATAAAAGCTTTGATAAGAGTTCGTCCATCAATATCATCGGGTGTTTATACTTTTCTATGTGTATCATACTTTTATCCTAATTCGTATTATATAGAATTCTGATCTCCTGTATAGCATGATTGCTTGGAGTGCAAAAGATTAATAGTCACTTCAATATAATATAATATTTAATGAAGAATTTATTTTATGGAACTTAAGACAAATAGTGAAAATTTTAAAAAAAAAATAGGTAAACTTTTTATCGATTAAAATAATATTTATTAAATAGCATAGACATATTTTAATAAATTTATTTCGTCTCATTTGTACTCCTTCCATTTTTTTAAAAAAAATATATAAATTATTAAGTAAAATGAAAATTATATAATTTTTTCAATTAATTTTATCGTAAAATACTCTATATATATATGTATATATATATATATATACACATGACATTGCCTTAAATTTAAATGAATTGCATTAATCGTAAATATGGTATATTTTCAAACAGTCTCATACTACAACACATTCTGTAGCTAAAATACTGGTATTTGTTCTGAGCGAATCCTCATTAATAAAATTCACATGGAATATTTTACATAATTGTTACATATTTTTGTATATTTTGATAAAATACGTTCTAGATTTATTAATTCCTTTAATACATTTAATAGAACAATAATTTCATGCAGTAACTTATATATTGGTTGCTTTCATTTTTTTTTAACTACTTGAATTTTTATATAATTGTTTCAGAGTATTTAAAAGTATAAAACATTATTTATTCAGATATGTTATTACTTACTATTAGAAATAAATCTTTTCATTTCTCAATAATTTCAAGCTTTTTATTTATTATACATTTCAATAACGTTAGCATTAGCATTATAAGCATTATTGTTTTAATATCGTCCAGATTTAAAAAATACTAAAAATGGAAATCAAACATAATTTTACTAAATCATATATATATATATATATATATATATATATATATATATATATATATATATATATATATGTATATATATATGTATACACATACTAAAGACATTTTGTGTACGGCTACACAAATTATACGTATGCTTGTTCTCTTCATTTTCAATGGTACTGAAAACGTTGACGTCAGCTCCCGTAGCCAGTGCACAATGAAAATTCGGTATGCAGTTGAGCTGTATCGGTCGCCAACCTCGCCAATTCTGCTGCTGCCTACTGCATCATGCACGGAGATTTCTATCTATACACCTACATTCACAGAAACGGTTCGATCTCATTCTATTTCACACGCGTCCTTGTTGTACGCGACGTCCTTTGACGTCACGCCCAAACAGCGAAACAAGCACCTAACTGTTCCAGGTATAACTTACTTATAGTTGCCTATGTATATATATATATATACGAAAAAAATTGAGGAAAAATAACTAATCGTTTTCATTCATAAAACATATTATTGTCGGTAAATGAATCTTTCATATGTATTAATAAATGTATTTTCGTTTTTACTTAATTGACTAACATATCAATTTATTTACCGTTATTTAAATTCAATTGTTATAATTACATATATATATATATATATATATATATATATATATGTATATATATATAATGTAGATATAAATAATCATTTAATTAGAAGCCGATTTTCTAGATCACTTGATGATCTAAACAACTGAAAATGCTCTAAAATAAAAATACGATTATTTTAATTAATGAAAAATTTATAGTTAACATTTTATATCCTTATATATATATATATATATATATGAAAAAATTCGAAGAAAAATAACTAATCGTTTTCATTCATAAAACATATTATTGTCGGTAAATGAATCTTTCATGTGTTTTAATAAATGTATTTTCGTTTTTAGTGTATTGACTAACATATCAATTTATTTATCGTTATTTAAATTCAATTGTTATATATACATATATGTATATATATATATATATATATATATATATATATATATATATATATATAATGTAAATATAAATAATCATTTAATTAGAAGCCGATTTTCTTGACCATTTAATGATCTAAACAACTGAAAATGCTCTAAAATAAAAATACGATTATTTTAATTAGTGAAAAATTTATAGTTGACATTTTATATCCTTCAATAATATTTTTAACAATTTTTTTTATTAAATTACATATATATATATATATATATATATATATATAATAAACGTACTTGTATTGAGCTTAATTAAAATGGAGAATTAAACGTATAAAGTGTATTTCAATTAAAAAATAAATTAAATAGTTATAAGTAAAATTAAAAATAGTAAATCGTTAATTCTAAATCGGAAAAAAAATATATAATCATTCATTGAAAAGTTTCACGTCTTCGTGCAATATTGATGTTACATTTATGAAAATGTTGTAAAGGCTGAAATTATTTACTTTTTTCTTTCTTCGCTCTCTCTATCAGGAAGAATCAACTGTTTGAGATTTCTCACTGTGACATATTTTTTGTATGTTTTAACTTAACTCCTAACTAATTTATCTCATATTCAATTCAAACAGACTATTGTTTATTAAAACGAATCAATGTTATGAGATGAACTGTCAAAAGAGGTATTAAATATGTGATATAATTTTTAAAAAATATTTTAAAAAAACTAAGAAAAAAAACGAAAAATGGATTTTAATCCAGTATAAAACCGATTATCAAGTATCTAAAAACGAAATATTGGTCAAAAAGAGGATAGAAATTTAAATAAAAACTTCGAGTATCTGAAATACATAAAATATCATTAAAATGATTCTGTACAACTAGTTTGAAAACAGCACATGAAATTACCAATATTGATAATACAATAAAATTGACATTAATTCCAAATAAGGGAACAAGTTTGTTATATATTTAAAAAAAAACTTAAAAAAAATCTCATTAAAAAGTAAATAAATACATGTTCATTAAATCTCTTCGGTTAAAATATATTTTTCCTAGTAATATGTAACTAAAAGTTGAAAATGTTTGTCTATAATAATTTTTTTCTGAAAAGGAAAGAACTAAAAATTATTAAAATTGTTTTCTGGCTTTCACTTTAAATAAATAAAATATTTTCAAAAAGTAGACTTAAATAGGTTATCGTACATTATAAATAAATGAATATGATTAAAATTAAAATAATAAGTATTACTTTGATTTTGAATTGTTTATTCAGTTATAAGGTTATCATGTCGCACAGGTGTTTAAATCAATTGTGGTGATCAATTCATTGTAACACAATAGTTGAATATCAAAAAATCGTAATTGCAGATACTCAGATCTAAATATAAATATTATTGCTACAATAATACTAGATTTAGTAATGATGAAAAATCAAAATTTTATAAAAAAACAGTTGACAATATCATTTTTTTAAACAGTTCAACCAGTACAATTTATTTAATGAAAATATTTTTTATAAAAAATAAAAATTCATGTGTTATTCATGCATCCTAAACATTATTAAAAGCAATTATAAAAAATGATTCGACTGTACTGAACTGTAGTTTATTTCCAGCTCGAGCAGTTTTTTAAACAACTCAATATATCGCCAACCACATTCTGAGAATTTTCCACTTTTTGAAGCCCATATTCATTTTAAGTAGGTTAAAAAAAATATTCTATAATACTTTTTAATGGTAAAGAACTACAATTGAACTTTCACTAAGCTTTATAACTCTCATGCTATTTAAATAGTTCAATATTTTTTTGTGGTGCAATAATCTAAAATATTCTTTTAACATTTCATGGAAAGTGTTCAATTTGGATTAGATCTCGTAGATTATTTTTTGTACAGATTTCATGATGGATAAAAAATACCACAGAGATTATTTAATATATATATATATATATATATATATATATATATATATATATATATATCGATATAAAAGCATTAAATTGAGTTGAAAACAAACAACATGTAAAAGACTTGAAAATAATGTGTCATACGATGTGTCTCGTATGTATAATAATGTATTCAGATTTTATCTGCGAAAGATTAAAATACAATTCATTCTATTCATTCTTCTGTATTGTGATATTAATTTTTTGTTCGCAAATAGACAAAAACGCAACATTGTCTTGTTAATTAACATACATGTTTATATACTTTGCGGTTCAATAATATAGAAAATGTTGTCGAGCACTGATATACAAAGAAACACCGCACAGAACACACCTTCTGTCAGTGAGCAACGTTGGCAACCGTCACCCGAGACCATCTGACTGAAACGACTGGGACCATAAAAAAGCTCCATGTAAAATACGAAACGAACGCTAAAGCATATCAATTCGTAGTGAAGAAAATCATATCTGGTAGAAAATTTATAATATAAACATCGAATTTGAATCTATATATTTATAATTTTTATTCGATTACACTTTTCAAAATATTCGACTAAAACACACACACATATGTATATATATATATATGTAAATGGTGTGTAAATGTGTTTTTGAGAGTTAAAAATGGAGACTAAGTTAGAGTGTGTGTTTGTATATATCAGATTACAAAAAATCTAAATTTAATGGATTACCTTATTGAAATGTATTAAGTAAATATTCAAAATTTTAATTATCTTCGAAAATAATTATATAAAAAAATACATTTTACTCTTTGCATAATAAATATTAAATGTACATTATTATTAATTTTTATTTCTTTAATTTCTGAAACTTATCCAAATATAAACATTGTAGCTATAATGAAATAAAATCAAATTATTATTTAAAAATATCTAGGTATTTTTCTTAATAAATTCAACGTACACACATACACACATACACACACACGCACATATATATATATATATATATATATATATATATAATATGTATATATAC
The DNA here is from genome assembly GCA_034766995.1 of Acanthacorydalis orientalis. Taxonomy (NCBI): domain Eukaryota; kingdom Metazoa; phylum Arthropoda; class Insecta; order Megaloptera; family Corydalidae; genus Acanthacorydalis; species Acanthacorydalis orientalis. Next base: position 14,363,766 of record CM068322.1, on the reverse strand, counting down.
ATATATAAAATAATTTTATAATTATTTAATTTGTAGATAGATTAAACATGTCATTAATTGAATTTTAAAAAATGTCACCCATTAAATGAATGAATAATTTCATAAAATTATACGTGTACTATCCATTTTCATATATAGTATTTTTAAATGATTATATATATATATATATATATATATATATATATATATATATATATATTACAAATATCCTTATATTAGTTACAACATTACTTGGGGAAAAATATTCACTTTATATGAAATACACTTTATAGCCACATTATGAAATATTTAAACAATAAAGTGGATACAAAAGAAACTAAACCATACTTTCTATAAAATCTTTCAAAATTTATGAACAAATTATTAGATAATAATATAATAATATCTGGTACAAAACACTTAGAAAGAATATTCAATGGGAAAATAATCTATATAAACAAAATAACACATACAAACAATAGTTTTAGACATTATACCTGAGAAATTTTTATTTTAGGTATTGTTTTCAATATTGTGAATTACTAGGCAGCATTTATCCCCTTTAAATAATATATTTTAATAAATCCTTTGCATAACAATTTAATTATTTTATTTTTTAATATACCAGAGAGCTCTTCTCCCGTCGACCTCTGGGGGCTTTGCCCCCCGCTCACTGATCTTGTTCTCCCCTAACAAATAACAGAAATCAATAAATATACGCCACAATGAATCTGCATAAAATGTGAGTCTTAAAATTATTACTGGAAATGTTTATAAAAACTAACAATAAAATAAAATGTTGATATGTGTAACAATTTTTTTACTCTAAAGCTTCAGTGAATACAATATTTTGAATACATTTCTTATCGGTTTTACACTGGAATCGTATATATTCTTTCGTTATACACCGTGAGAGAGCTACATACATGTAACTGATTCAACCAATCAAAAAAGACCACGTGATATCAATCAACCGATCATTGCTGATCGGGAATGGAAATGGTTAACATGCTACTTGTTGATGTGGGGGGAGAGCGCGAGGAGGTGGTCTACACGAAAAATTAAAAATTTTTGTGTTATGGAAATTTTACGATGGAATTATTTATATATATATATATATATATATATATATATATATATATACACTATTAGCCCTTTTTTAAATTTTTTGAATTCTTTTATTTTTTTAGCTAACTATACAAATACTGGAAGAATTTTATGAGCGGGATTTTTTAAATTACTAATTTTTACTCGAAATTCATCGTTCTTAAAAATATTAAGCATTTTAAATTAGTATTAATTTGATACATGTTAATCCTGTAACTTGATGAAATCACTTTCATTTATAAATTTCTTCTTAATCATTTGTTATACATTAGACATATAAATATTGATTTATATGTTAAATTGTGCAGTTGATTAATAGATAGTAGTAAAATAAGCAAACATCAGTGTATTTTTAGTAAATGTATTAAACATTAATTAACCCATTCGGTGTGCGCAACTACTGAGATAAAACTAAACGGGTGTTCAGTACAAGATTTTTTATTATTATAAAAATAAGAAATATAATCCCAGATCATATTCAGGTATTCTATATAATGTTTTCCACCTATAATTGGTGTTGCACTGTACATTCTAGGAATATCATGAGTGACGCAGCGATTGGATTAAGATGTTAAATTTATTTTTTGATCAAAATTGTGAAAAAAAATATAACAATTCTCATTGTAAATTTTACCCAATTTATTATTTTAAATGCTGATCCTTTTTAGCAATATTCTTAACTGTTTTTAAACAATAAGCTGATATTTTTTATTATGTTGCACTTTTGAAAAACGTCAAACAAACTATTTTTTAGACCTTTTAGGTTAATTATATAATAACATATTGCTTATATATATACATATATATATATATATATAAATGTATATGTATATATACATATATAAATATAAAAATGTGTATGTATATATATATATATATGTATATAAATTATACAAATTATGCAAAAATAAAAAAATCAGATAAATAATCGTCTATACATTTTGAAAATGAAAATTGTTTCACGTGCTTTATATTAAGTCATGATACACAATTTTTTTCTCGTAAAGTTTGTTAATAATACAAATGAATTTAAATAGGTATTAGTGTTTCAATTTTATGGAATTAACTGACATATATATATATATATATATATATTTACATATACATATATACAGATACATATATATATATATATATATATATATATATATATATATATATATACAAACAAGTTAAGACAGATAATTAATACAAATATATTCGTTTTAATACAAATAAAACTCAAATATATTCCTCAAACAGTTATATTTTAAGTAGAGGTTAAATTAAAAAATAAATAAAAAGCATTGTTTTAGAAAAATCTTCTAAACCTTTAAATTAATTTTTATAATTTGATACAAATTTTAACTAAACTGTAATTATATATGCATTCTCGTATACAAACAAAGAAGCATATATATATATATATATATATATATATATATATATATATATATATACATATATATACATGCATACATACATACATACATATATACATACATATATACAACGATAAAAAGAGAGGGACGAGAGAGAGCGACGAATTGAAGAGAGCATTGTATGTTTAATAATTGGAGTAGTAGAAAACCGTGATACTGCAGATATTGCGCTATTATATTCGTATACGACCTTTTAAAAAAATACATTCGACATTTTTTTTACACTTTTAACCCGAATAATGACATATTTCAACCGATGATTGATTGTCGGCAATATGTTTACATACATCGTACATACACTCAATTATAAACATTTTATTATATTTTATTACACGTTTATCGTATTTAAAAATGACTACATTGATTTCATTACGCTTTATTCAGAATTTTTCACTTTCTGAAAATGATTTAATGTTATGAAGATAAGTATTAAATAATATAATAAATATG
>CM068322.1:14315809-14358309 GCA_034766995.1 Acanthacorydalis orientalis | reverse complement strand
CTAGTATACTGATTTGATGGTTTTTCTCAATTGCATGACATAAAAGAAATATCTAAAAGTGTGTTAGAAACTTTGATAATATAGATTCATACTACCAAGTATTCACAACGAAAATTTTCATTCCGTGATTTTAAGTAGCTACGGTTTTACTATTACTTTAATATTTATTGCCTCTAACCATTAATTTAGTACATGTTTACTTCGATCAATGACAATTTAATATACAAGTGTCTTTAAAGAAGTATCTGTAGTATGTGTATTCTTTATCTACTTTTTTATTTCATAAAATAATATATTTATATTTCCTTTATTAAACTAATATAAATTAACTGATGTCTAAACCCGACGATTGAAATAATTCTATCATATTTATTGATTAAACTCGTAATCGTATCTCGTTAGTTTTGTGCGAATCTTTGAAAACTGCTGTTCGAGCATCCCCGTCGTCGAACGGACGCCCATGGCGCAGCAACGTGGTATGTTGCTCCTGCAGGAGTGGCCGCCCGTACAACCGATCGATAGCCACACAATCTCATGGCAGAGAGACACCCTCTGCCTGGTCCCCCGCACCATCTGTACCGCGTACGCCAGCACATCCAGCGTCACTACGCTTTTCGCACACAATCACCGGTCTCAACCCCCGGCTGGCTCGTTTTGCTGGCTGGTCCTTTGCTCTTTACTATACTCTCTATTGCTGCCTATACACATATACATACGTACATCTGCGTACATACACATAAATAGTATATATATATATATATATATATATATATATATATATATATATATATATATGTATAAGGCAATGATAGTGTATGTATGTGGGAATGTATATGTATCATCACACTGTGTGTGACTGCTGATGCTGCTGACGTTGGTACACTAACCAACGACAAAATAAACCATGCACGTGTATTCTATTTATCACAATATTTATTTACTTTCCAGATACCTCGTGCATCCAATGGGACGTTGCTCATTTTTCATCATTATTTTCATTCCTAATAACGTTTCTATTCATGAAAAATTAGAGATTTTTCATAAATCCAGCCATTAATAATGCAACTAAAAGTATTATGGAGTTTCTGATTATTTACATATATATATATATATATATATATATATATATATATATATATATCAATGCTAACTATTAAAATGTTCTTATTTTCTTCATTACACCAATTTTGGTTTTTAGTTTTTAATTTGCTTGTAATTATGTACTTTTTTGTATATTTATTTAATTTAAACCCTCTTTTATAATAATAATATGAATATTTAAGATAAATTAGTCTGGTGTTAAGGGTCCCTTTGGAAACAACATTGTCCTCTGTCGAATATTCGCTAATTTATTCTTTCGTTGAAGGTAGATAAGAAAGAAGTGAATGTGATTCCATGATTCGAGATTATAAGTCGGTCTCAGCCCCACGTCTTTATTGATAATTCAATATTTATCTATACTTTTTATATAATTTTGCTTTTATTTTACATTTATGCTTGTTTTAGCTCTTGAAAATAAAGCAATAAACTTTGGTTAAATTCCTCTCAAAATAAGTACACATAAATGATTTAAAAAATGTACAAGCTAACATTTCACATTGACTTCTTTTTACTAAACTAGTCATTCTTTGTTATTTTAATTTTTAGTATGGGCAGTTGAGCTAATAAAATATATATATATATATATATATATATATATATATATATATATATATATATATTTATATATATATATACATATACATATATATATACACACTTATATATAATATATATATAATTATATGTATATATATATATATATTTATATATATATATATATATATATATATATATATATATATATATATGTATATAATCAAACGGAAAACGTTTCTTTGTAGATATTTACATTTTTTATATTTTACAAATAGTATTCAGACTTGACACACTATTATAATACTCCAATAATAGTTTCATTATTGTCACCTAATCTATTTTTTCTTTTACATTGCTCTGCCTAATAGTATTCGTTACATAATTAAAACCGTTATGAATTTTACTATCAATAATATGTGTGTTACTTTTCCATAATAGAAATGAAAAAGTACTCAGGCATTTACATAAATATGATATTTTTGTTTCTATTTCTCCAATAAAAAATATTATTATTTGTTAACTTGTTGTTATTTCCTATTTATTAATTAATTATTACAATTATATTAATACATTAAAAATTATATTAAAAATATTCATTTATTCATTATAATATTTATATACGCTACGCTATAGAAATAACAAATATTGATCTTTTTTATTTGTCGTTTTTGAACATTTATGAAATAAACATTTGTTATCATAACTTAAAAATATATTTTGTGTTATTTATAAAACTTGATTTAGTGTAAATCTATAAAACTTCAACCGACTTATTTTATTAAAAATAAAACTAATTTCAGAGCAATAATTATTTTATAAAATAATATAAAACTAACTTCTTTTATAATACGTACATCGGCTTATGTTTCAGTAAAATTTCATCATCTTCAAAATGAAGTGCTGATCTTTATTAATTTACTAATGCTTTAGTCTGAATATTATAGCATTGTCATCAAAATTTAGATAAGAGATTGAACAAAATATCCAAATATTGATTTTTTATGTTTCTATTAAAATTTTGACGTATCAAAATCTATTTTGATTTTACACTTTTTATCCAATAATATTTTTTCAGAGAATAACCAATGAATGACAAACGAATTACTTTTAAAGAATGATTTATTTTCTTAAAAAATAAAATTCTTTCATTATTTATTTTCTACAAAATTAATTTATTAGAAAAACATACAATCTGAACATTTCTTAAAGTGAATTTTCTTGTTTGATTTTTAAGAAAAATATTTTCTAGATAACTTTAGATATTGTGAGAATTGATAGTATGTAAATTCATACCATTTTAAATCATCGTTTCGTGTTTAAAGTGAATATTATATGAAATTGTTAAAATTTTTCGTCGTCAAAGACATTTTCATTTTGTCACCACGGACAGATTATTTTTTCCAAATAAATCACTTCCTTCTCCCAACAAAAACTTTTCTTTATTATACTTTTTTCTCGAATCTACTATCTATTACTCTGTGTAAATCCAAGAATTCCAAATCTACCTGAAAATGATGTGAGTATAAACTTACTCTGAAAAGCAGAGAATTCATACATAGCAATTTTTTTTCGAAAATGTCAAATAATTACTCATTGTTCATTTTGAAATGAATTATACGTATTTTGATGAAGAAGTCACTAACTTCAGAATATGAAAAAATAGAAAAATCATTTTCTAAACTTTTTATGCTTTCTGCAAGAAATGACATTGCACAGAAATATGTGAATAGAAATGAACGTAAGCTAAATAAAAATAAACAATAAATAATTTCTAAAAATTCGAAAAAAGATGATGATTTGCGAGGAGTGAATATAGAAAAATATCTTCATAAATGATAACATCTAAATATTTGTATAATTTAATTTTTAAGTGAAGTATATACAATTATTAAATTTTATATTAAACAATTATTTCAAAGAAAAATTGTATGTTTACATATTTTGAAAAAATCAAAAATCCAATTTAAAGAAACACGAATTTCTATGGCGATGTTATTATCTTCAAAGCACTAAAATATAGAAAAATCTGTACTTTGATTTCATTTTTCCGTAGGTTGATGTTCTGAACATGAAGGCATTTACATTTAAATGTGCATAAAACAATAATCAAAAATGATCAATAATGGTTTATTGAATATTTTTGACCAAACATTTTTTGTACTTTGTGGGGTAAAAAAATAAGTCATTTATAAAAATTAATTTATCCATAGTGTTAGAACTATATTTTTGAAAATTAGTTCAAAAGTAGGATTTTAAATCCTTAATACCAATAATGATTTGTTGAAAATTTCATAGTTTTTTTCACTGAAAAATAGTATGAAATTCATTTTTTAAATAATTCCGTTTTAAAATAAATGCTGATCATTTTATACTCTGACAAAAAATGTATTAACATTCTATGTATAACAATTTTTATATATGTATAACAATATTTACATTTCTAGTGGACGTTTATTAAGAATTTAATTAATTAATGCCATGACAAATTTAAAATTAAAACAATAAATTTTGAAATCGTTCTTTCATGACTAATAATATTAGGTTGGTAGAAAAATAATTGCGGTGTATTAAATTCAAATTCATTTTTTAATTTAAATGGCTTTAAGTGGTTCAGAACTGTTGAATGACTAACGCCTAAACTTTATTCAAACTCCTGAATTGCTGTGTGTTGTTCTGATTCAACTAGCACCTTCAATTGGTCGTTATGAACTGAAGAAGAATGTCCGCGACCTTTTTCATTTTCAAAACTCTCGTCCTCAGCACGAAATTCAAGGAACTACCATTGCACCGTACGTTCCTTAACAGTACCCACACCAAAAGCATCGTTTATTTTACGAGCAATTTCTACTGCTTTACCACCGTTTTTGAACACATAGAAAAAACTGCTCTTATTTGCTTCTTTATCATCTTTAATTCGATAGCTCAATTTGAAGCCAAATTAATAAAAAACTAAAGTCGATGTTACCAAAATACAGACCGAAAAATTCATTTTAAAATGATATTACATAAATACGATGAAATGACACTTTCATTGAAAAAAATTAAGGTCAGAATTCAGAAAATAAAAACCGCAACTATTTTCCTACCAACCTATTACTTTGTAAATAAATTAATAGAAATTTAATTATTTTCTTACATTGAAATATCATTGTTATATAAATTATATTTTTTTATTTTTATAAATTTTATTTAGCAAAAGTAATGCTGATATACATTTAAAATCTTTGATTTTTTACATTAACATAAATTTATTTATCATTTTCACAGTAATTGCTTATATATTATATAACTTCTCAGACAAGTATTTAATTTATTCTTTACTTTTATTTTTATGTGAAGTATTAAACATATTGTTCGCCAAATGTATTTTCATATGTTTGTACAATACTACGACTAAATTCATTTTTTCAAACAAAATTTTCAATTCTAATAAACTACAGAAAATCGGATTAAATAATTTAATAATTAATTCTTAATTATAATGATTATTTTTTTGTATATTTAGATAACAATTGTAGGATATTCTTAACGCTAATATGGAGAAAAATCTATACTTTAGCACTCTGAAATGATGACACTGTCGTCGAAATGCATTACAAGCTACATCAGAACTATCTATAAGCAGTGAATTCTTTGAATATAAGAAAGTGTATCTGCTTTTTGGGAAGTTAAATTCGGTTGTAAACAGATATTTCTCTTTTGATAATTTTTTAAGTATTTTATCATAATAAAATCTATTATTGAAGTTTTGTAGACATTTTCAGTTTTTTAAATAATACATCTATTCATTATTTATTCAATATTTTAAATCATTTTTCAGATTTTTTTCATATATTTGTACAGATATGTTATTTATATAATCATGTAAAATTTAAAACAGATATGTGTAGATTATTTATTTTAATATTTTTATAATTCGTTTGAAATAATAAAAATTGACAAACTTTCTTTAATATCCGCATAACTGTAATCTAAAACATTTATTTGGGAAATATCATTTAGTACTTTTAAAATAGTTAACAACAAAACTGTTAGAAATTAATTATTATGCCTTTAAGATGTTATTTTTAAGTTTTCAATAATTTTAATACTTAATTCATATTTCTTCATATGTAAAAACACTTTCTTTTCGAATATTTACTGTGTGGGTGGGTTGTAAATATTTTCTGTGTGGAACAGTGTTGTTGATTACACGATAAATACAAACATTGTGTAACTTTATGTATACTTTTATTTGATGACGTAAATATCATATCAAAGATTGTTCATATATTGAAATTTCATTAATTTAATATTAGCATAATTGTTTTCTTAACGATACTTATATATATATAGAGAGAGAGAGATGGAAATAAAGATAGATAGGTTCAAAACACAACATTATGCTAAAAAGGCCAAAAATACTTTTTTTACACGTGTTATAAAAATGATGTAGTCTAAAATATTTAAATGATATTTTTTGATTGTGGATCAATCAACAATAGACTATTCACTTTTATTATTTTATTTAACATTAATTCATTAAAAATGTATTTTGTGCATATATATATATATATATATATATATATATATATATATGTATATATGTATTTATATGTATTTATATGTATTTATATGTATATATATATATATATATATATATATATATATATATATATATATATATATTTCAATCTATATTTTGACCTTAAAAAGAAGTATTAAAAATGGTATTTATTCAATTCAATAATTGTTTTTTAAAATTATTTTTAACCTTCTCGTGTGAATGTAAATAATTCAGGTTCATATTTTTTCAATGAACGAGGATCGTTTGATAAGTATGGTAAAAAAAGCAAGTTAAAAATTAATTTTATTTCACAACATAGTCTCCATTGAGAGCTATGCAGTTGGTCCATCGAGTCTACAAAATACGCATTGACGGTGACGATGATATCCTTATTCGAAGGGAATTTCTTCCCTCTGAGCCAAATTTTCAAGTTTAGGAAAATGAAGAAGTCGCATGGGGCCAAGTCTGGGGAATAGGGTGGATGAAGAATGATTTGGAAGCATAATTCGTGTAATTTTGCCATTGCGACAAACGATTTGTAGGACGGCACGTTGTTCTGATGAAAGAGCACTTTTTGTGCCGCAATCTTGACCGTTTTTGTTTCAGCTCTTCTATAAAACGATCCAATAATGTTGCATAATAGGATCCTGTTATCATTTTTCCCTTCGTTAAGTAATCGGTCTGGATGATTCCTTGGAAATCACAAAAAAACAGTAATCATTACCTTCCCAGCCGACAAAACGGTATTGACCTTCTTCAGCGCACTTTTACCGGTCATTGTCCACTGTTTTGACTTCTGCTTCGACTCAGGTGTGTAGTAGTGGATCCATGTTTCATCCAAGGCGACGAATCAACCCAAAAAGACCAGCTTGTTTTTTCTGTTTGCTGAAACTGCTACAATGCTCACTTCAAACATTTGTAGAATGTGAACAACGCGTCGCTTCTGACTATAATTTCTCCTATGCTGGTTTGAAAAGTGGCACTTAATAACCATGACGTTACCAAATGAATGGTGGTGCCATATTATAGAAATTTACCAAATTTATCAAACGACCCTTGTAATTATATCTTTTACAAAACTGTGTAAATAATCCCTTGAAAAAATAAATTATAAATGTTATTCTTTTACATAAAAATCCAAATTATAAAGTCTAATATTTAATGTTCGTAAAGTATTCCATTGAAATAAAGGATTTTTGGATCGCATAGATTAATTTAATGATGAATCTATAATTATTTAAGTTTTCTATTAATACATGGAAGTTTACTAAAAACACTTACTATCAGAAATATCAAATACAACTATAAATATGTTTCGATATAGACATATATATTCTTTAATATTTCTTAAGTTGTTTTTTATTATCAGACGATGCCCATAAAAGTTTTGTCGGTCCAAATATAATATTCTTCATTTCAATATAATAGATTTTTGAAATATGGTTTATGGAAAAAATATTTTCCTTAGTACGTAATTATTATATATAAACAATTTGATTAAATACTCAATTTAATTAATTAATATTCTACTTGCTATAATTGTATTATATTCTACTTTATAATATTATGAACTAATAAAATTATTTTCTCTAATATTCACAAACTTCATATAATAATTTTTGATTAAATTATAATTATGATGCAAATAAAAAATATGGACTGAAAATTATTTAAAATTAGGATAATTACAAATAATATTAATTTGATAAACTCAAAATTAACATTAACAATGTAGTTTATATTTGATAGTTCATATGAAAATCAACCTCAGCTACATTCTAGAAATGAAACTCTTTTTTTAAAATGTATTATTACTTGTACGGTGTATGTTGTTTGAATTACATGTGAATATATATATATATATATATATATATATATATATATATATATATATATATATATATATATTCTTTTATATAGGTAGTGATATTTGTACGTATCAGACAGTCCATATAAGCTATGAAAACCCTTGGGCGCTACAACTATCTCAAATCCATCACTGGACTCGTAAATCCGATACACGACCTCGTTAAAACCAATGAGGTGATAGTGTAATTTTAACACACCACGTAAATCTTCTATTTAATGTGCAGTTGCAAAAATTCGAACGGCACAATGTTCCATTAGCGACTATTTTAAAAGTATTGTTTAGAAAAGGCATAGTTTTGTATTACATAAAAAAAATAATAAAATTAAAAATTAGTTTTAATTAATTTTAGTAAATATATACTACTACAGCTTTCATTCTAAATTGATTACATTAATCCATAGCTTTTAAACGTATTTTCAAATATTTCCATAAGATTATATATATATATATATATATATATATATATATAAAGTATCATAAAAAAATGCTACTACCTGCATTTCAAATTATTGTTGATTTAAATATTCTTTTATTAACATTATCAATTATTAATAACATTAATTTAAGACTATTAAGTATAGCAAGCATACATTTTATATAAAAAATTAGTAATGATTAAAAAACTCTTTTGTAAATCTGTTGATAGTTTTTTTTATTATTAATTATTGTTTTTTTTTACTTGAGAAAATGTACTAGTTTTAATCATTTACAGTTGTTGAGATTTTAATAGATTTTTTGTATATTAATTCTATTTAATAATATTCAATGGATCTATTTAAGTAACTTTTTCTAAAATACAATTATTTTAAAAATAAGTTTTTGGTTACTGTTTACGTATTATAATATAAATTCTATTAAAATATGTATGAAACATTGATAGAATTTACATGTATCTTATTAGTGTTAAATTAAAACAAAACATTAATATGGAATTTTAACTAATGGGTTTAATTAACTGCCTTATTACTAAAAAATATTAAAACGTATCTGAAATAAAAAAAATATTAAAATGTATCTGAAATAAATAAATACAAGTAAACAAGATGTAAAAAGGGAGACAAGTAACGAAAATTAATCCATATTTCTAAATTAGATTATTGAATTCACAAACGTAATAGAAATAATTTAATAATACAATGTAATTATTGTAGAATAACAGATAATCTAGTATAAAATAAAAAAAATAACTAGAGGACTTAATTAATTTAATTGTATGAAGCAAAGAAAACGAAAATCATAAAAAGTCCTTGCATAGTTACCACGACTTAAGGTTATGTCTTACTATTGTTATTGTTGTGTACAGAATTGCTTAATGTTCCTGTTTTGTTTTGATATAATCCGGACTTCTCAGTCGACTTTTATTGCCTTATTCGTTCAGTATCAAGTATAAAATTAAATTTCCTCAACGTAATTGCCAATGAAATATTAAAATGAAATGCAACGATATTTGCATAAAATGAATATTAAAATGTAAACCAAAATGCTTTGAAAATTAACAAACATATAATACTTCCTCTTATAAAATTATCGACGTTGACGAGAGACGATGTAATTTGTATTCAGCTATATCTCATCACATAATATTCTTTTTTATCTTTATTCGTTATTAAAATAAAATTTTAAATTGGTACTATTGTCTTCGGCGTATTACTGATACAATAAACTTCTTTTTACTTTAACGTTTCATGTAGGTGCTATATATATATATATATATATATATATATATATATATATATATATATATATATATATATTTAAATTGATTTCCATATTCAAAATTCTACTGAAATTCGATCGCATAATTACATGAAATTAAATATGAATTTACTAAAATGTTATTTATTAATAACATTAAATTGAATAAAAAATATCTGTGAGTATAAAATTTGACATTACCTGAAATGAAAAATATTTTTGTCTATTTTATGGAAACATCATAATATTACTTATGGTTAACAATTTAAATTTAAAAAAATAACAAATATTTACAATTAACAAAATAATGCTATTTGAAGCATTTCTCGGTTAAAAAGAAAAAATAAAAAATGTATGCAGCAAAAACAACATAAAACAAGTATATTTCTATATATTACTCTTGTGCAACTATTTTTTCCGAAAGTAATTTATTTACCGTACGATTCTTAAATTAATTTAAAAATTTCATTGAACGTAATTCAATTTATATGAACAAATTTTCGTCAGTGTTTGTTAAAATCATTTTGATTATTATTACAATTCAAATTTTTAATAGTTTTTAAACAAATTGTATCAATTACACTATTTATTTTCAATGTGTATATATATATATATATAGTCAGTTCATTCAACTTTTAAAATATATAGAACACCTAATCAATAACTCAGTTGTGTTTATACTTTTTGTAAATAGTTCACAAATATACAAAAAGTATTTTTGTTTATCAATTATAAACAATAAGCAATGCAAGTTACACCAATTATTGATCAATACAATTCCAGTTTTTAAATACCATCACATATATCATCATATATATATATATATATATATATATATATATATATATATATATATATATATATATATATATACAGCTGCATGTGTGTATATTTTAAGTAATCAAGCAGATATACAATCATATGTTTAAAAATGATATTCTCTTAAAATTATCTAATGAAAAATACAATTTTGTAATAATGAATAAAATTAAATTAATATTGTGTATAATTTCAAGTATAAGTTATATTATTCATATCCTCTATATCCTCCATGTTCACGGTATCGCTCATATTCGCAATATATGGTGGTTTTTGCGAATATCGAGGCCATCATAAATACAGCAGATATCGCGAAAATGTCAGAAATGACGGATATAATCCATAGATACAGCGGATAAAACAGATAATTAATAGATTATAAGGATCTTTTTTTATTTAAATTATAATCAAACATAATAAAATAAATGAATAATAATTTTTTTTAATGAAACATGAAATATAAACGTAAAAGTATTGTTTTCAACACTTAAATAAAGAAAACGTATGTTTTTGTCGATATTTTCAAATGATTCAATTCACAAAATTATTGAAATATATTTCTGTATTAATATTTAAAAGATAAAATAATATATTTATTCTGTTATAATAAAAATCATTGTATTCTTTATATATAATACATGACTAACATTTAAAATGCAATTATAATAAATTAAGAATTGTTTTTCTAGTATTTATTATAATATTCTGGAAAAGCATTTATTGACTCATTTTGTAATAGTTGATAAATTACAAATTCTACATTTGAAATCAGTTATAAAAATAGTTTACAAGACTGAGTTATCAACATTTTTTTTCTTGATAAAAAAAGTTTTTATATAATGTAAAAAATATATTGTAATTTGTATGTTTCCACACTGAAAATATGATATTATTATAGTATGTGATATCTTAAATTTCGATGTTTAAAATTTTCACTCTTCAATATTTCTATTCAATATTTGTAAAATATTGATATAACAACACCAGGCATATTACGGATACAGGGTTGAAAAATTAAATAATTTTTAGGTGTAAAAATTAATTCAGTACTTTTAAATTGAATCAATCATAACTCTTTTTTTAATTAAAATATTTTCTAGTCGTTTTAGAATTTTGAAATGCAAACATCAGCATTTAAAAGCATTATATATTTTGGCCAAGCAAATGGCATAACCGCACAAAACAATAGCGAATACGATGGCGTCCGAAAAGGATTATATTAGGTATTGCATACTTTTCGTATTTCAGTTAAAAGAAATGCTGCCAAAGCCATAGAAATAATTGTTCAGCTTTGGAAGAAAGTGTTGTGATGCATAAAATATGCAAAAAATGCTAAAACAGTGAAAAATGTCATAAAATACATTACGGCTTCATCGATTCAAAATCACCATCTTTTTTTCGACAAGGGATTCCTCAGTTACCCAACAGATCGAGCAAAGTTACATAAAATAATGAACGATATTTTGAGGTTTGAAATATATTCCATTTTTCTTAAACATTACTTTTCTATAAAAAGGCACCGAATTAATTTTTACTCCTTATATTTACAAGAAGTTATACACATTTTCATTACTATGTGTTTTTATTATATTGTTTTACATTATATTATTTTTTTACTGAATTACGACAATTCTTACCAATTTTGAAGACTTAAGAACCAATTATGAAATTTATATAGATAGAGAATGACAATACTATATTAATTCTTACGATTTCTTTGTATAACTTAACGGTTTAATTTTAAACTATAAAAAATATACACATTTGGTTGTATCTGTAGGTGTATATGTAAGTTTGCACATATATATATATATATATATATATATATACACAAATATAAAGTAATAAAAAAATAATATTTCTAATTTCGTGTCTTTGAGGTCATTATTTTTGTTTTTGTCTACAACCGGTTTTGTTTTTGTGACATAGTCAGGTGGATACTTGAGTATTCCTCTGACAATGTCGCAAGGACGAAACTCGTGGAAAAATAAGAAAAATAGTAAGCTTAAGGACACGAAACAAGAAATTCAAATTCAGAAGAACAGAAACGAAAAAACAACAATTGAAAATTTATATATTGCAGTAGATATTTTACAAAATAATCCATTTTTGCTTGCTGTAAAAAAAGTTTGTTATGTTTCTTCATTATTAATATATATATATATATATATATATATATACATATATGCACATGTGTATATATATATATATATATATAAGTTTGTATATGAATGATTAACATTAAATTAAAAAGTTAAAAAGTAGAAATTTTCATACATAATGTCGATTAATAGTACTTAATAATAGTCAATAATTATATTTCTTGCTTAGCTAATGTTTTCATATCTACGTAAAACTATTTACACTGATGGAATCATATTGATATTAAATACAAATTGACATTATATATATATATATATAGTACGCCACTGAGCACATCGTTGCATCTGTGTACTGATCATCTATCACGTTTTAGTCCTATAATTGGATTTATCGTATAAGTGCAGTGCAAACAAATGTAATGGCTTACGTCTGTAACATTCAACACCATTCTACTTGTAAATTGATATGTGTTCAGCTACTTTGAATGAATTTATATGTATTATTGTACAGATTTAAATTTGTAAGATATAAATATATATATATATATATATATATATATATATATATATACATATATATATATATATATATATATATATATATATATAAATGAATGTGTTCATTTTCTTATATTTATGTCTATACATAATAAAATATTCGTTTAACGAATGTAGGTGATGTTTTCTATACGTTTGATGATGTTCATTTTAGGTATATAAATGATTTGGTTCTTGTAGAAATTGGTTCCTGTACGCTTCAATAAAAGTTAATGAAACATGATTAATTGTTTTTGAAAATATCTATTGGCGAGGAAAAAGAGCTATTAGCTTTAATAGTTCATTCAGCTATACGTTCCGGCTGAATACAGTCATATCAAATTTGGCAAACATAATTTTTTGTTTTATGTTATATACTTATATAAAATTGTCTTCTAGGCACTGACCTAGATTTTAAATTTGTTTTATTTTTTAAATATTAGTAAAAATAATTAAATATTATATTTTTTTTCAAGCCATTTTTTTAAAAAAAGTACAATGCTTTATTATAAATTTATATTACTTAACGAAAATCTACGTTGACTTTATTTTTATACTCACTCTTTTTGCTCTTTATCTCTGTGTCTCTCGTTATACATGTATATATATATTATATATATATATATATATATATATAATAAAGAAAATGTACTAATTTCAAATAAAATGAAATATTTATCAAATATTTTAACTAAACTAATTTCATTTCGTTTTTATGCAGTGAAGTAAAAGAAGTACTAGTGGACATTTGTTTCAAAAGAGAAATTCAGATAATAGTAAATATTCATTCAATGTGAGGTTTGTTTTTAGATTTCGGTATTCACCCAGTTTTGATAAAAGTTTGATAATAATTTATTATCAGAACTTTTTAAATTCGTTTTTCTTAACAAAATAAAAATGTTTTCAGTAAAGATACGACACTATGTAAATAAATGAAATGATATATCCGGCTTAAGTTCAAGAAAGCTTTCTGTAAACAGTAATAAATAAATATCTAAACTTGTCATTATTTGAAAATGATTTTTTTCTTTCTCTATCTATTGTTATGTCTTTAATTTAATACATTACTTATTTAAAATACATTAAAATGTTATCTTTAAAAATTGTTTTATTAAACATATACTTTCATATAAAGTTTGCAAAAAATTACATTTATACACATTTTTTCTTACGTTATATATATATATATATCGATAATGAAAAATATTTATTTATTATATTATTTACATACATTTAAATGTAATATTATATCAATATTTACAACTATGCTCAAAAATATTCCTTAATTTATTTTTAAATATTAAAAACAACTCAAGCCAAAGTAGTAGTATTATTTATAAGTACGAATAAAAAACTAAATATTTAATCAATGAAATGAAATTAGAAAATGTAACAAATTGCATGAGCCAAACATTATAAAAACATTCTGTTTTTGTTATTATAAAAGAAATGTTCATTGAAGTCAGTTAAGTAATGTGTAATTAAATCTGATCAACAATTTTTAATGTTATTTGGAATATAAGAATCTGAAAATAGTTTGTATTTAACGATTCTTTTAACAGTACTTTTATACTTTTACTTGTTAAAACAGATTTAAAAATATATAAGGCAGAAAATCATTTAATTATAAGTAAAAAAGTAAATTTATTTAATTTTTAATAATTTTTCTTGTTATTAATATCAATACTTTTATTACATTCTTATATGTATGTATATATACATACATATATATGTACATATATATATATATATATATATATATATATATATATATATATATATGTATGTATGTATTGTAATTTTACGTTCGCTACATCTATTATCAACGAATCGTATAAAAAAATAATAAATATATAAATTAGCATTAAAGAAAGACGGCAGAGTCACTAATCCCAACATTGAATCATGCATGGGAACGCTCAGAGGATATTTTATGAACAAGATTATGTCAATATTAAACTATTTCAGGGTATTGTTTGCACAGTACAAGCAACCTATATAATGAGAAGCAAATGTTAAAATCCCTAGATTACCTCCAAATGAATTACCATCTTTTACTTACACATGAATAGAAACTTCTATGGATGGAGTATGTGTAATGCTTTTGTCTCGAACTCTCGCTCCAACTTTGATTATTATTTGAGGACGTTTTATTTATATCCTGGCGATATAATTAATGCAATTTATCAATGCCGTGCGGATATTTCAATTTGTATTTGGTATCGTTTAATATAGTACGAAATTGGTACCTACATATATATATATATATATATATATATATATATATATATATATATATATATATATATGTATGTATATGTATTAGTTTCTAATAAAACAGTTACTTGAATTTTACATTTAACATTTTTTAAATGTTTTATCTTTAGTTATGTATAAAGCTAAGTGTATGTATATATATATATATATATATATATATATATATATATATATATATATATATATTATGATATTAATTAGGAAATAATTGACATACATTTGAGATATTTCACAAGTATTTGTTATTAGATAAATACAAATTATGTATTATTAGCATTATAACGTTTAGTAGGCTATATATGTTAATTAAATCAATAGCCTGTGAAGAAATATTATTTTCGAAAATTATATGAATGAGAACAGAAAATATATTACATAATATTACTATATTTAAAGCTTTAAACAATTTAAGTGTTACTATTCACTTTTATGAATGTTTAAAATGAATAGTAATAAATTTATTCCATAATATATAGACTTGTTTTATTGTTCCAATTGAAAAAAATATCTCTTTATTTTCTGTGAAAAGTGTTATTTTATATATATATATTTTCTATAGTTGTTTATACTATACATGACTTTTGAATATAACTACTTGAAATATGTGCGGAATATTTCATCAAAATTGTTATAATTACTATATATAAAAAAATATGGCGTTGCAGTCTTCTATAATTGAAGAAAATTTTAATTTAAAACCAGTTTCAGTAATACTCGTAATCCTTTCGTTTTGTAGTACCATTCAAATAATAAGATAAGAGAAATGAAAGTTAAAAAATAAAACTTAAAAATATGTTCAATTAGAAAATATTTTTCTATAAAAAATTTTAAATATTAAAAAATGTATTTTTTAAAAAAGTACTTGTTGTCTAATATCGACTATTTTTTCTTAAGAAAAACATTTTAATTACCTAAATAAAATCTTATAAACAATTATACATTTCTGATCAGATTTTATGGATTGAAAATAAGATTTTATATTTAGAAATATTTTTAATTTAATATAATTATCAGTTTTATCGGAAATCGTATCAGTCTTAAATAAATGTTTATATTTAACTAAGTAGTTTTCAAATTATAAGTTAAACAATAAATTAATTTATAATGTTTTAAAAAAATTGAAAATAATTTCAAAAAAATAATTTAAATATATAGTAACTTGTTTTAAATACTTGAATATTTTATTTTGATAACATATTCTGAATTAATATAAATTAAATTATGGTATTATAAGCAATTTAATATAAAATGAAACAGAAATATATGTAATTTACACATCTTTTAGTATTTCTTAAATTATATTTTTTATTAGATTGGTAGGGAAATAATTGCGGAATAGAGAAATAAATAATTTTAATCCTAATTTTTTCAATGAATATGTCATTTCATCGTGTCCCTTTTAATATCATTTGAAATTGCATTTTTCGGCCTGTATTTTGGTAAGATTGATTTTGGTTTTATTATTAATTTTGCTTCAATTGGGTTATTGAATTGAAGATAAAAAAGAAAATAAGAGTAATTTTTGTATGAGTTCAAAATTGGTGGTAAAGCAGAAGAGACTACTCATAAACAAAAATATGCTTTTGGTGTGGGTACTGTTAAAGTATGTGCGGTGCAATGGTGGTTCCAAAAATTTCGTGCTGGGAACGAGAACCTTGAAGATGAAGAAGGTTACGAGCGTTCTTCTTCAGTTCATAACGACCAACTGAAGGCGTTAGTTGAATCAGAACCACGCACTACAATTCGAAAGCTTTCACAAAAGTAAGGCAATTATCCAACAGTTCTGGACCACTTAAAACAGCTAAGAAAATCAAAATGTTTATGAAGTTGGTGCATAAACCGCAATTATTTTTCTACCGACCAAATATATTTGGACATAAATAGTTTAATATATAATTCCTATATTACTTTAATCAAAAGTTAATCCTCTAAATAAGATTAAATCATTCCATCGAATAGTATAATTTAAATAATAAATTAGTTTCAATAAATACATAAATATATCCACAAACAAAAAAGGTTAAGAACTGTTTTTAAATGAAATAATTTTTGTAAGCAACGATAGAAAAATATTTCATTATCATATAAAATTTCCTGTTTTGTTAAGCTATTACATTATATTTAAAAAATCAATAATGGTAATTTATAATAAATTGAAAAAAAAACATTGTGGAATAATTTCAAAAATAAATTGGAGTAATCAGAATATAAATTTTATTATCAAAAAATTACTAATGTTGTTAGTAAATATTATATTACTTAACATTTCATTTTCTAACTTTCTCATTTTCTATAAATTCATACATCCTTTGACCTATTGAAACCAAAATCTGAGAATGTCTTCAACGGGCTCAGTTTTAAATATGAAAATTTTTGAGAATATCCATAATGATATTATGATTTTTTGATATTTAAATTGGTTATTTGGGGTTTGAGTGTGCGTCGACAACTAAGATATTTAACACCTGATCTCTTGATATGTAAATAAAATAAAATGTATGCTTCGATATAATTTTTGATAATGTGGTTTTAAATTTTATTTCACAAATTAATTTTTCATTCTTCCAAAAGCAACCAAATTTTGTTCAAAATTATTTAATAACTCTTAATATTAATTATTTATGATTGTTGTTTATGAATTTTCGATGCAATTCCTTCAATCTTCAATTAGAGCGTTAAGATTCATAAAAATAACCAATAGTCAATTATTGAACATTTATAATCATAAACAAATATTTCAGTTTATATAGGAAACGTATTCCTAATTACTTAGTTGTGTATTTATGTGTTAATGATGTAAATCGAAAACTAGAGGATTTAATAAAACTTGCTATGCGTGCTTAAAAAATCTTCAGAATTTGGAAGTATTTTGATTTACTTTCTCATTGAATGGGTAATGTTTAGTGTAATTTTTCATCAAAAGAAATTCATGGAAACAAATTAAATTCATACAATGATCTATAAAACTTTGTATTAATAACAGTAAATTATTTTACTTAGTATTTTTTTACTGTCCTGTGTTCTAAGAATATCTGGATAGGTTAATTCCAGTAAAGTATAAACTTAATGAAAATGTTTATAATAATGATATTATATATAGTACTTATATCATTATGAAACACGATTTGATTTCTTACTTTTTATGATGAGTTTATTTTATTTTCAATACATCCTATAGGTATATTCTTATTCTCACTCTATCTGTATAAATATATATATATATATATATATATACATATATATATATATATACATATATATATATATATATATATAAATATACATACATACATATATATATATACTCGTATATACTATTTTTAAATTCCTCTAATAATATTAATAAGACTACATCTAATTGGGATTGCATGTTCTGTTTTTTTATATTCAATAGAAATAAACTGAATTAATATATTCAAAATTATACAAAAACTCTAATTAATTTTGTTAGTAATTTAAATTTTACACCTAAAAAGTATTGATCAAAATAAAAATAAGTATGTTAAAAATGTATAAAACCATGTTAAAATTCATAATAAAAATAAATGTGTCTATGTATGACAGTTCAGGCTAGATATTAAGAATAAAGTTAATATATTTGAAACTTATATTCACAATTTGTATATTCGTAATAACAATTAATTTGTTTCATTTCTAAAATTCAATTTCATATTTGACAAATGTAACCATGGCTAGAAAAAAATTATTATCTTGTATATATATATATATATATATTATAAAATTATTAATATAAAATGATCTTTTTTATATTATTTTCTGTTATGAACCTACTTTTTCAACTAATATCTAGTTATTTTTTCAACATAAAATTATGAAATTGTCTGAAAATAATACTTTTATAAAGATTTTTTTGTATTTTTTCAAATTAATCTATTAAAGCTCTTAAATATAAATAAAAATTTTCTATTGATAAAAATGAATTACAAATTATTATAGTGTTTTTTTTTTAAAAAAAAAACATTTTCTATAAAATATAAGAGATTCTGTATACAGTTTTAATTTGTACGGGTATATTTCAATCCATCTAAATTTCAACATGTACATTATTCCATCTCTTTTATCTATGTATATGTATATATATATATATATATATATATATATATATATATGTATATATGTATATAATATATATATATATAAATTCATTACACATTCAATTTTGAAAAGTAGACAAATTCTATGTAAAGTGTTATAAATTTTGTAGACGATGTTGGATCAAATTAAAATCAAGTGCCAAGTATGTTGAAAATGATTAATGTCAAACTGTAATTAATAAATACGTGGAGGCTCGTTCGTTCGCTGATTAAAATGTTAAGTACATATGACGTTGTCTCTTTATATCGACGACGACGTCGTCGCGAAGCCTAAACTAAGGTGAAAAGATGAAATTCGATTCATTCATCTCTTTTTCATTTCGCACGTAATATTTCATACTATATCGATTTCATGTCAATGGAGAAATACATTCGTTCCATTACATAAAGACGTTTTGCATAAGTGAACTAATCGTCTGTGTATCACTTATTGCCACACACACACGTGTATATATATATATATATATATATATATATATATAAATATAATATATCGGCGTCATCATCACCAGCCTTTGTCAATCCATTGCTGGATTAAAGTTTCTTCCATTATTTTCCATTTTGTATATATATATATATGCGTGTGTGTGTTTTTGCGCCTATTAAACGTACATTTTTGTAAATATGTTTTAACATAGTTTATAAGTAACTATTAGCTTGGTAGTAAAATAATTGCTTTCTGGATTCTAACCTTTTTTTTCAATGGAAGTGTCATTTAATCGTGTTCATGTTAATATTATTTTAAAGTGCATTTTTGGTCTACATTTTGATAACATCGAATTTGGTTTTATTATTGATTTTGCTTCAACTTAGGATATTGAATTAAAGATTGAAAAGAAGCAAATAAGAGCAATTTTTTTGTATGAGTTCAGAACTTGTGGCAGAGCAGAAGAAACTAGTCGTAAACTAAACGATGGTTTTGGTGTGGGTACTGTTAAAGAACGTATGGTATAATCGTGGTTCTAAAAAATTCCAACTTGTGACGAGTGCCTTGAAGATGAAGAAGGTCGCGGGTGTTCTTCTTCAGTTCATAATGACCAACTGAAAGCGTTAGTTGAACCACGCACAACAATTTTACAGCTCGCACAAAAGTTAGACGTTAGTCATCCAAAAAATCTGGACCATAAATGGAAAAATTTATACGAATTTGAAGGTCATAAGTCGCAATTATTTTTCTACCAACCTAATATAAAAAAATGGGTTCGTTTAGCTGTGAAAACAAAATACATTTATTTAAATGGAAGGAAAAATATTATTTTCAGTGAGTGTTTTTTCCTTAAATAAACAGACGTGTATTGAAATACATTAATTATTTGGAAAAATCAAAATTAATTATAAAAAACTTTCATTTAATTCTTGAAAACTGTCTTTTAATTAAATTTGTTCTAGAAATATTTTTTAAAGGAATTTAATAATACAAATTTTATTTGCAGTCACAACTGGACTTATTTCAGTTTTTATTTATAATAAAATCAAACAAAACTTTTGGTTAAAAAATAATTAAGAATTTATTAGAATAAAAATGTTCACATTTATAGAATGAATTCCAAAATTATATTTCCATATTTTTTCAAATCTTGATAATTACAATAAAAAGTATTATTAACATTTAACATACACTAATAACATTGTAAAGATTAAGAAATACTCGATTCAAATAATAATAAAAATTATAAAAACACCTGTCTAGTATATTAAACTTGGTTTTAAACCTTTCAGATAGAGATAAATACTTCATTTTTTATTAAGTCGCCCTTAAATTTACAATTGAAGGCTTTTCTTAATGCAGGTAATTGATTTAATACTTAAAAATTCAATTCATTCCAGATATTATTGCCTTTATGAAAAAGTAAATATTAATTCTCTAGTTTTTAATAATTATCTAATTTATTTTCAAAATAATAATCATTATTTTCCGAAAAATGAAAAATTATTCTACCATTAAATTCTGACTATCCTAAAAACCTTACAAATGAGTTAAATAAGCCAAAGTTACTAGTTTTCTCATGCACTATGAATTTTCCCATGTAATTGTTTTTAATTATTTTATTTGTCAAAATTTAGTACACAAATAAATATTAAATATGCTTAATAACATTTTAATTATGTAAATAGATATAAATGAAAAATTATTTAAAAAATAATTTGATATTTACACCTTAATTAGTAATCATGATGAAATAAATAAGAATATAAAGTTATCTACAACAATTTATAAATTATTACTTTATTTTTCACGTTTATCACTTTATTATATATTATATATATATATATATATGTGTATATATGTATGTATGTATACATTATACATATAAATGTATTTGAAATTATTTTTAACTAATGTTTGTGATCTGTAAATAGATCAATTTTAAAATATAAAAATGTATATAAAACTATATAATATTAGGTAAAACATTTAATTTAAATCGAAAAATTGAAAATCTGTTAATAGGACGTTAAGTAATTTAAATTTATTTTTACATAAACATGTTTTTCTAAGACGACTACAATTGAAAAGAAATTTTTGGGTTTAAATTGATAAATTTTTAAAAAGATAGAAATCTAAGATATTTAAAGGTTTAATTTTGTAACTTATAGTTAAAAAAATATAACATTTTGATTTTATTTACTTATATGCATATAAAATTTGACTTTATACAAATTATTTAGAAACGAATCAAATATTAATTTAATCATTATTAAGAAACCCCTAAATCAATACATCAAGATATAAATATTTATTTTATACTGGAAATAAATGTAGATAAATAATTCTTTTTCATTATTCGCTTGATAATTGTTGGACATAAATATTAAAAAATAAATATAAATAATGTGAAAATTAATATAAGCATTATATAAAGTATACTTGCAGAAAAACATTATTAATATATTATAAAATAATCTTACTAATAAATTTTATAAACATACATATTAAATATCAATTTAATAAAAACTGTAACTCCATGCATCATATTAAATTTTGAGTTAAACATTAAAAAATGTTTCATCATGCGTATACATAATCTCAGAAAAAGACACTCTGCAATTTAACAAACAATTTAACAAAAAGTGTAAGCACTACAATTTTTAACATAATAAGTATTCAATTTTTCTTCTTGCATTTATTGATTAGAATCTAATAACGACATTTTTATAATTTGTATTCTACTTTGATTTATCGATTTGATCATTTCTATTATTTTTAATATAAAATTATACTGTATTTAATACTCTCTTAATTTTTTCTCATAAGTATGGTTTTTGGAAAAAAATTTATTATCACGCATGAACATTTATGAATCGAAATTATTTGATATTAAAAAAAATTCAGCTAGATATTAATAAAAAAAATACTCTTTACCAATTAAAATACAGAGTTTGGTTTGACATATTAAAATGTTTCAAGTAATAAATTTATATTACCTAGACAAAAAAATTCAACGAATCAAAAATAACAAAGTTAATTGTATAAATACGAGTAGTAGTCTGAAAACTATTACCAGATTAGTTTTGAAACTGTCATTTTATTTTACAATTATAAATTTAAATTCATCTTCAATCGAATAGAACATTGAAAACGTGTTAATTATCAGATAGTTTACTTATTTACTTTTAATTTCAAATTGAGAATGTCGTCTTAATCCAATTTGTCATACTTTCTAATCATTATTCCATATACTTCTGTATTATCTGTATTATACATGATATTGTATAACACTTTTCTCTGAAAGTATGTGTATATATATATATATATATATATATATTTGTATATATAGATATATTATTATATATTTTTACACCTATGATACGATTTATGTGTTTTCATGATGGTCTTCATTATTTTGAACCACTTAAGTTTTTGTTTTCAACTACTTGTTTCAGCACGTGTGTTAATATCATGTTGATTTCAGATAACTATATATATGAATATAACAAGACTTATTTCAAATTTATCACAGGATATCACACGTGGAGAAACTAGTAGTAGAAAATAGGAAATTCAATTGAGTGAAAAAGAGAAAGACGACTATAATAACACATACACACACATATATATATACATACATACATATATATATATATATATATATATATATATATATATATATATATATATATATTTATAAATTGAACTTAGAGTAGCTGTTTTTTACATGGTCGTCTGAATATATACTTTATTTTAGATTTTTGAAATCTAGAAGGGATTTGAATTTAATTGATTAAAATTATCATATAAATGTAAGTAATAAAATATTAATGTATTATCAAATGCTAGTTTTATTAGATCTGTTCAATTCAAAATAAAAACAGCTTTCAAAAGAATAATAAGTAATATTGATTTATGAAAACTGTTAATGAACATTTGACCAAATTAGTGTTTTGTTAATCAACTATAATTATATCTGGAATTATCACTAGATTGTATAAAAAAATGGGAGAATAATGAATGACAATTTTTTTTCTGAAATAATAATTTGCATATAGCATACATACGTACATACATATGTACATACATACATACAAATATATATATATATATATATATATATATATATATATATATATAATGTTAAAACTAAACTATATATCAAAAACTTGAAAATGTAATAAATTTTACTATAAATATTAAAATATTTTACCCATTGCTCCTAGTTTTTCAATTTTGAAAAACACAACTATTTTTATTTTCTCTTTAATAACAATAAACTGTATGTACTGTTACTATAATCAGTTAATAGCTAACAGTGCCAAGAAGTTTATTACAGTACATTATAAAAAAAATTAAATCTAATCTAAAATGAAGTTTATTGATAAATTATTTGTTACAATTTCTAATAAAATTGAATTGAATTTAATTTTATATAAAGTAAAAAAATAAGAATCGAAAAATATATGTTAAGCAAGTTATTTTTTAATACTCATTTCAAAAAAGTATGTATGACATGTTCATTATATATTGGTATGTTTCTTTCAAACTATGAAAATAATAAGTTTATAATTACAAAAACTAGTAATTCTCGAAAACAGATATTTGAATACAATTTCAGATGAAAAACACTTATCTAACCGACATTGAGGTTATGTATGTTAAAATATTTTTAAACAAAAATATATAAATATATTTTGAGCGTCTTTTTCTGGACAGCAATCAAGAACCAGTGTGTAAAATGTGATAATAATAATAATAACAATAATAATATTTCGAACAATCATTTAAATAAATAAATGTGATGAAGGTGGTGCAAATTATTAGAACGAATAGTGTTTTTGTGCTTTAGGTGATATACTTTATTTAAATACTTTTTTAATAAACATATTGTTTTAAATCTTCTTCGTACACATAGTATTATAAATCGCTTAAAAAGACATTCTTTAAAATTTTTACGTTTCGGTACATTTTTCGTTTTAATTAAAATACATATAGTTAATTGTTAACAATATGTGTAGAAAAATATTTGTTTAATTTTTAAAAAAATATATATAAATAAAATATTATTGTGTTTATATACATTTTTTTATGTACATTGTTTAAAATTCGCTTTAAATATCTTTACATTTTTTTATAAATATATATTTCGTGCTTTAGATATTTGTAGTACAATTTGCTTCGTTTTATCAGAAGTATCGGAAAACATTCACTTTTCAAATAATAATAAGAATATGGTTTTGGTTGACATTCATTTCAGATTTAAAATTGCTCTTATTACATGCAAATTTTTAATGTAGAATTTATTTTAGTAAATAGAAACTATGCTAATACACATACGATTACATATATATATATATATATATATATATATATATATATATATATATATATATATGGATGTGTATTAATAACGAAGGTTATTTATAAAATATCTTCTGAGATCGTGCAAAAGGATCTTGCATTAGTGCGGACCTGGGGGTTTATATACCAACCTCAAGATTATTCCAGTTTTGTGCATTGAACTTGGCAGCTTCCACACTTCCTTTGGCACCCATTTTAATATATAAACGTATTTAATTCTTTAGTAAACGATTTAAAAAAAATAATAATCTAATGCACAATTCCTTTCGATTCGAAACCTCAGTTTAATCTTGTATTCATTTAACGGAAAAAATATAATAAAAATCAGTACTCAGTCAACCCTTTGGATAAAAATATCACAACTCTGTTTTGGTCACTGTTTTCATACAAAAAATGTCATTCAGTTTAATGTTTTTCTTCGTTTTAAAATCGAATAAATATCGATATAATTTTTTTTATCAGTTGATTTATACGGATATCGATTTTTTTAGCACGATGCTTTTTTCATTGGTTGGCACGTTTGTTAATAAGACAACGATTGTGTTGTTGGATGTATTTTTGACACTTTTTGGCACTTATTTTATTTGTTTGTTTCTGTTTATCTTTAATGTTTATTATTTATATTTTATTTTTATATTTTGAAAATTAATCTAAGTTATGTCTATCTATTTTTACTATTTATAATTGAGTTTTGATATTTTCTTTTACAGATTAAAAAATCAGATATATTTGGTCACAATATTTTTTCTAAGATTATAAACGATATGCTATATATTTCGATTATAAATAATTTTAAAATTCATGTGTATTCATTTTATTTGGATTCGGATATCAATTTAAGTACCTGAAACTATATTTATTTACTATAAAAATTCATTTTATAGGATATAAAAGCTCTTTTCTATACTATTTATCAATAATTTGAAAAAAAAACACCTTTTTTAAAATTAAAATCGACTAAATATTTATTGATTAAATATAAAGTTTACCACATTTAGGGAATATATTTAACAATAATTAAATAATTTAAATATAATAAATATTTTATACTTTATGTCAAACTGAATTAAAAGTCAATCTTTAAGAATCTTTCTTTTTATTCGAATATAATATTTTTTATATATTTTCTTTAATATAAAAACAATAAAACAATAAAAATGCGTTGTAATTTTATAAAAAAAGTTTACTATTTTTTTAAATGAATAATTGAAAACCTTGGTTATAATTTTTGAATAAAATTTTAAACTACTTAAAATATAATAATGAGTTTTGTTGCAGTTTTGAATTGCCACTTCATACGAAAATAATAAACTCAGCATTAATAAAAATTTTCTTTACGTAATCTCATTTTTCTTTGCAAAGAAAAAAATAAATGTATATTTTTTTCTGTTCTTATTCGTTATATTGAATATATCTAAAACAAAGGATAATATCATTACAATGATTCTTTTTACAAACGAATTACAAATTATTATTATATATATATATATATATATATATATATATGAATTAAAAAATTATAAAATTTAAGTTATAAATACGAACAAATATCAAATCTAATACAATTATACTATTCTTGCATATATTTTAAAAAGTTATAAAATTTTATTTAAAAAGAAATTTAATGAAGATTGTTTTTAAATCAACTAACATTATTTTCGTAGAAAACTATTATTTATTTATTTATGTTTTCTTAAATATAAACCTTTATTAGAGAAGTAAATTTTACTTTTATTCAGATACTTAGACCATTTTTCTTATATTAATATTATTAAAATTTTATTTTTAAACGTTTGATTATAACAATTTGTTAAAAACAAAACTTTCTATTTCAATAGAAATTTAGACAAAAAACAAATTAAATTTTTTCAATCCAAAGTGTATATCATTTAAATGGAAATTGATAAATAATTTTATTTATATATTACTTATGAGAAAAATAAAATTAATATACTTAAAATAAATACAAATATTTTCAATATTAGACTCGTTTTTTTTAATTTTATGTTAAATTTAAATGTGATCTTACTTTTATTTTACAATTTCATTTTATATTATTTTTTTTATTAATTACATTTAATATATGAAGATCAGTATTACTTTTTTTATTTTTCAAAAGATGTGAAAAAATTTATTTCACGATCGAAACATGTTTGTAATTGAATAATTCAGTTCATTTTTTATTCAGTTTAAAAATCAATTTTTATGATTTGTTTATTTCACTTCATGTAGAAAATTGAGAATCGATTTGTTTATTAAAATGTTGCGATAATTTATAAGTTTTAAATAAAATATAACATACATTTTAAACCAAAATTTGTTAATGATATTACAAACATTATTAATCTACCTTAAAAAAAACATACATTAATAATACTTATTAAGATAACAACAAAACGTGTGACAACTATTTTTTATCATTTGAACAGATCGGATTAGTTATTTCGTAGGTCGTTTTCGTACAAATTTATAGATTCATCTATTAAAATTCATCCGTAGATATAATAAAAATTCAATTAAATGTTATGAGGTACACAAAACGAAAAAAAAACAAACATAAAACGACAAATCAGTTTAGATCAATGAAGGCCCAACTGAAACATTCGATGCAGAACTGTCCGTCGAACTGATGAGAAGTTTGTTATTGAAGAAACGTTAGTTGAACAAAATAAATAGCACAAACATGCACTGCAAAAAAATGTTTATCAAAACAAACTTAGATCGAATAACCCTATTTTTGAGAAACACGCCCTCGTTTAACACCTGATACGTATTTCACACATGAATCGATAGAAACGAGATGTAGGATATAGGAATATATATATATATATATATATATATATATATATATATATATATATAAACAAATGATCAAGTCTGAAGTTATTGATGAATAGTGTATAACAGCACTGGCCGAACACAGAATCTCACAAGAAATTAACATAAATAGAAGTAAAACGACCGCAACAATGCGCGTGTAAATATATTTATATATGTAATCAACAAACTATAAAATATCAACATAGCACAGTGTAACAAAAATAACTGAAGCAGATATATGTATGTATATTATATATATATATATATATATATAACGAAACCGCGAAATGTTGCCGCCCAAAAATCAATAATCGAAGCGAGTAAAAAAGAAAACCGATATTTGTTGTTTAGTTTAGAGTTTGAGGAGGTGTTTTGCTTCTGTTGACGAGATACGAACCGGCGACTTACGGTTGGTAGTCAAGCCCAGTCGATACTGAAGCACCCCATTTAGCTGCTGCTGCTTCGTGCGAGCTGCGCTGTTCATTCACTTATATTACTGACATGACTGTGTCTGTACTAGATTGTTGTTGGAAGCCGAAGTTCGTTAGTTCTGTACCAATCGGACGACCGAATCTTGCCATAAGTCCTTTATCCAATTCTTATTTTATTTATTTTTTATTTCAACCACTAAAAATACCCCTAGCTAGAGATTGGTAACCATAGTAAGATTTAAATTTAGGAAGCATTAACTTTAATTATAACTAAGAAATTAAGTTATTTGGAATGGTTCAAAAAGTGTTTGAACAGGAGCTATTTCATGCGTTTGTAGTTATTTATTGATAATCGCAATGTATTTTTCAGATTTCTTTCGTCTTGTTACATAATATCAAAATTATATTATTAAATGAATAATGTCATGACAAATTAATATCAGAATTGGCTTGTATAACATTTTATACGATTTTTTTAATCTCATGAACCACAAAGCAGTTTTCCAATCAAAAATGTTCGATAAATAATTATTGATCATTATTAATCGTTGCTTACACGCATTTCTACGGCGATCTCATCATCCTCAGAGCTATAATATTTTCATAATTTTGTGACTTGGCTTTCAAAGATAATGACATCACTATTGATATACACATAAGCAGCAAATAAAAATAATCAATAATCATTTATTAAATCTTTTTGATTAGTAAAATTATGTGTGGTTTATGAGGCGAAAAAATGATTCGTTTATGAAAGTGAATTTAGCCATAGTGTCAGAATTGTACTGACAAATTCAATTGTATAAAACGTTTTAATTATTAGATCTTAGTTCCGCTTATACCCACGGACAAAAGAGGTGTTGTTTATAGGCACGTGACCGATATTTAATATGGCGTTCGCTAATAAACCATCTGTCAATCGGTCAGTTATTAATATTTATACGATTTTTTACATAGTAATAATGGAATGAATTACTTCAAGCAATTTTTGAACATTTATCTATATAGTTGTGTTATAAAATGTTTTATTCGTTTGTAATTTGGTAAGTGAAATATTAACTATATTATTTAACATGAGAAAATTTAATGTAAAAAGATTTTTTTTAATAATAAAATTTGGTGTTTATATATATATATACAAAATATAATATATATATATATATATATATATATATAATATATAAATGTGTATGTGGATTTGTAACTTATTTTAATTATTGTTGAATACTAAATGATAGAAAAAGTATGTTCAAAATTTGTAATTCAATGTTCAGTTCTAGAGACTTATCAGGTGTGTATAAGGAAAATTATTAAATTTCTCTTATTTCTTAAATATTAAATAGTCAAAGTTATTTAACTGGATGATTATATTCAGTATTAATTCTTGATGTTTATTTTTCGTAATTCAAAAAATATTTTTTAAAAAAATATTACATTTTATATAATCAGACAAAAAGTTCAAGTTGAGAAATGTATTTATATCTTATACTTGCATTTATATTATTGTAGGGGTCTTTTTTCTCTACGATTAGCTGAGTGTTTGCTTCCGCGACCAGTTTTGGCATGAATACCAGCTACACATAGATTTTGAATAGTAAAGGGCCTTCAAAATCTATTTGAGGATGACACTCGTGCCGAAATCGGTCGCAAAATGCATGCATTCGGCTGATATTAAAAGACGAAGACCCATAGAACCACATATCAACACGATCACAGATATAACATCTAACAATTATACTTATGAATTTATTTTATAATAATATTATTATTATATATATATATATATATATATATATATAAAAGTTATGTAATTCCAATCATCTGTATTCATAAAAGAAAAACATTTTTTTGTAAATGTTGTACTCAAATAAAGATTTTTGACGTTTTCGAAAAATTTACAAATGGTTGATTTTTTTAAAAAAAATAACAATGGCGTACTAAATTGAAACAAATATATTTTTTTTATTAACAGTTCGTATTCTTCACTTATTGTACATGCACTGTTACTCAATATTCAATAATGTTTTCTTTGATAATTCAATATAATTTACTATATAAAAAATCCACATGATATTATATTGTTCAGCTGTTTATAGTAATTGTATAATTTAAAACCATTAAGTAGACAAAATAACTACTTCTTATATATGACACTTTAAAAACTTATAATGGAATTACTGATCTGTATTTACATAAAGTCGAGTTATCACAATCTCTCGACTTTTAAATACATAGCTAGTAGAATATAAAGCATTACACTATTAGCTGACTGAGTCCTCAATTAAGTTCAGTACTCATCAGAAATAAATATCATTTTCGATTTAACTACAATTGTCATTATGTGATGTATTGTATGTTTTATTTTGGAATTCTTAAATTTATTAATATGTTTTTTTATATTCATATATTAATATGTTCGTGTACACAAAATAGCATACAAATTTCTTATAGTCATATCTAATTATAACTAAAAAAACCATTAAAAATTAGAAACGATTGCTCACATATCGAAAAATGATAAAAAATTTCAAATAATCTTTCTGTGTCATTCATTTTTAATATTTATTAAGAAGGGAAGAAGTTATAAATTGTGCTCATTGAACTGGGTATGAAAATTTTATTTCGAATAATTGATGAGTACTTCAGACAAGCTGCTCTGTATCAGCCAACGTTAATTTCATCGATGTTAATACAATTAATTTCTTCCAATAACCAACTGTTTTTGGAGCAAGTCCATGACGCTTAGGCATAGGTACAATTTTCAGTTAATCCTTAATCAAAACTCAATAACATCCATTACTGACAATGAACTTTTTGACATTATTTTCACAAAATTATACACTTCTTGTCTAAATTTAAATAATGTTATACATTTTTAATCCACGAAATAGTGTCTTTATGTTTTTATCGACACTCTTTAAATATATCAGTTATTCCAAATACTCTTGTTTCTACACGGCAATTATTTTCATGTATATTTTAATTGTTAACAGTCATTTAGGATTGAAAAATAGTATAATTCATTCATTTTCTCAAAATGCAATGTTCTGAGACTGATATTTTTTAAATTCATTCATGAAGGCATTTTTAACCTTATTCTAACATTTTAAAAATATTATCTCCATTATTTCAAAATATTGTACATTTATATAATAAATGCTATATTATATAACATGTATCATTAAGTATATATATATATATATATACATATATATATATAAGAAAATACATTTTTCTTAAAACGCCCATTAATTTTTTGTTTATTTGTGTATAGAAACAAATAATTAAACATTTTATAACAGTAATATGGTACAATAAAGACAAAAACGTAACAAATAATCTTTTATAAATTTCTTAAGAATATATATTAATAATTTAAATACTTTTTTTCTTTCACAAGTAGTAAAATCTACTTAAACATGACGAAAACATAACTTATACATCTCAATTGTTTGAAACAAAATTTCATCTGCAGCCGACACATAACCGAAAACCCTCATAATAACGACCTATGAATAACTGGAAACGCAACATTCAAACATAATTTTATCATACATTTAACATACTAATATGTATGTGTGTATATATATATAATTAATTATATTATAATTTAGAGCATTATTAAACAAATATAAAAAAATCACTAAAAATACTCTGATACATATGCATTTCTGTTTTCTTTTTTACTTGAGATTCTAATATTATGTTTAAATATTATTATCATTGTTTGTTATATATATAACATAATACACCAAACGAAAAAGTTGATGTTTTCGTTTCTCCCTCTTCATTCAGATGGTTTACAAGATAACTTCATTTATCGAAATATCATTTATAGCATTAATAATACAACTTGTCATTTTGATTGGCATTTACTTTGGCAGGTTAATAAACTGTCTGTTCTTTATTTTAACTCATGTCTTACAGATAACTCAAATTGTTCTTTTTTTATAAAATTACACACACACACGCACACACACACACATATATATATATATATCATTTAATCTACTTTTCAATAGATTTATTCCAATTTTCTCTCCAAAAATTTCAATACGGATTTTTGTATTAAATTTCCGTAATGTATTTTATTTATTTATATCATATATTTATCTAAACATTTTTTTCGTTTACATCTTCGCATAATTTAACAAAATGCGTTTTTAGTTAATGGGTCAGATTTTTCGTTATTGTCTTTGTTTTGCTTAACCCTTCATTACATTTAATTTTAAATTCTACGTTGTTTTCATTGACATTTCACGTAATTACTTAATTTGATTGGTACAGTAATAAAGATCGGTATTTATAATTAACAAATTAATTTTTATATTTTTAAAGATTTTGCAAATTATTTTCAAAAAATTTTCAAAGAAATTAATTGTATATAATTTAATATTTTGTATATAAACTTTTCATTTCGATATACTTATATGTAATAAGATTAAACATGATCATTATTTTCTCAAAGATGATGTACTTTTCTTTCGATACAAATTTTGAAATATTGTATCTTTTTGTACTTTGAAGCATATAATTTCTTTTTAAATTTTGTTATATTTTTTCACAATTAAATTGAATTGTTGTTTGGAATTGTTAATATTAAATATAATTCCAAGATATTTCCAGAAATACAAACAAAATATGTTTAAACCT
This sequence comes from Acanthacorydalis orientalis, assembly GCA_034766995.1. Lineage (NCBI taxonomy): Eukaryota > Metazoa > Arthropoda > Insecta > Megaloptera > Corydalidae > Acanthacorydalis > Acanthacorydalis orientalis. The sequence continues at coordinate 14,325,012 of CM068322.1, read as the reverse complement.
TTTGTCATTTTTAATTAACTTTTATATAATAATACTAGTTATAGAAATATATTTCCTATATTAATTATTTTTATTCATCCCATTCTAATTAATAAAATGAGATAAAAATTAAAATTTAGTTGAGGATAGGTTTTAAAATGTATTTTCTCTCAGTTTAACATTATATGATTTTATTATTCATTCTATAATCTGAATATTTCTCTAAGTATTTACTTTAATTTTAAAAATTTAAGTATTGTAATAATGGTCTTAATTTTTACATACATTACCAAGTACATTAACTTTTTATTTTTTTCTTTGCATTCTACTATGCGAATCTTAAAGATTACATATGAGTAGGTTTTTTCTAAATCTGGTTTCAACTTTCTTCAATTTATAATAGTATGAAGACAATTAGAATTGAAACCAGTTACAGAATAAGTCAACTCATACTTGTTTTACAGAATTTTCAACAATTATTTATAACAGATGCACAGAAAAAGACCATAATAAAGACATTCACATTTAATTTATTATTTTTATACTAACTTTGTTTTCATTCAAACACAATAAAATCTTTTATAGTGAATTAAAAATATTCTTAATAGATTTTCGGATTTTTTTTATATTCATATCTTAGATTTTTTGTTCTCAACATTAATGAACTAAAATATACTAATTCTACCTGTATATGTAACGCCACCTATGTAAAGTCAATTTTTGTCAGAGTTTGACTTTAAAATAATCTTCAAATATATAGTTAATTTTATTTCAAAGTGTAACTGAAAAAATAATTAATAAAAAGAATAACTACTAATTATTTGTCAATACTCATAGAAATAGTATCATTCTAGTTAAACTCTTCAGAAATACGTCATTAATTGTTTAACAACATGGACAAATAGATTAATTGTAAATATTTAATATTTTCAAATTAGTTATTAAATTTATATCAAAGTGAATAGTCTAAAATGTATATTTATTATTCGTACTAGATTCAAAATGAATCAGTTCAGACACTCACCCAACCTATATTAATGTCACAGACCGGCAACATATGTACATGACTTGGAACGAGACTATAATTAGTGAATAATCAATTTTAAATTTAAAAAAAATCAAAATGACATTAGTGATAAATCGTTCCAGTTTAATAAGTAAAGTCTTAACGTTCATAGACTTTTTTTGTGAAATTATCCGCATATGTTAATAACAATACGTTTATATATATATATATATATATATATATATATATATATATATATATATATAATGGTGTATGTGTGTGTGTATGTTTAATTAAATAACGTTTCACGAGAACACGTTCAATAATATTAAACTACTAATTATGCAATAATTTACTAGAAGTTTGTGGTCCACTGTCAGCCCCTAGACTACTATAGACGGTTTTGGTACATACTCATACAGATGATGAACTCGCGTGCTCTACTTAGTTTATATTTCAGATTTATAGACGTCTTTATCCTTCAATAACGTTACATGAAAAAGTTCAAAGACAAATTCGCTTGTTTACTGCAGAAAGTATCGATATTTAGTACATATTTTTTCCTATCGATAACATAGGTTTCTTCTTTCACTGTACGAAAACCAAACGAAAAAACAAGATAACTATTCATTTTATTTTGATAAATGTCTAAAGTTTTTTTAACTGATCTAATCCACTGAGAGAATATTTAAATTAGAAAAAGTTTTCGTAAATCTATTATACATATAAATACACACACTCACACATATATATATATATATATATATATATACATATATACATATATATATATATATATATATATATAAAATTGTGGAAAGGTCGTAATTCATAGTGAAAATAAGTTTCAAAGAGTAATAAAATAATATTATAATCATATGTCAATCACTTATAAAGTATTGTTGCTCATATTTATATTTGCAAGAAATATAAATTATGCATGCACAAATATAGTCGTATGTATATTTAAATTTATATATATATATATATATATATATATATATATATATATATATATTCTACTCTAAAAGTAATGTGGTTTTTTTATAGTTCCAAGTTAAAGCCAGTTAAATTTTATGTTGACAGTATTGAAAAGCTCCTCAATAAATACAGTACAGTCGTGAATAATAATAGGAAGTATATATATGTATATGTAAATATATATATATAGAAACATATATATATATATATATATATATATGCAAACAAAAGGCTTAATTTAAGAAATATTTCTTTTACAATAATTTACAATCGTAAACTCTTTCTATATAAATAGAACATTTATTTATATGTATATATATATATATATATATATATATATATATATATATATATATCCAGACAATAATTTTTGTATGAAAATTTTTCTTTCTATTATTTGTTGAACATATATGAGTTAAAGTCTAATCAAAATCTATTTTTATATTCGCTTAAAATCTAATTTTTAAAATGTCATAGCTTTTATTTCTTTTTCTCTCTTCGTTCATATATATATATATATATATATATATATATAAATGTGTGTGTGTGTATGATTTTTGAAAAATACTTGATTAAAATTATTTTCATACAAAAAAAATTAAGAAAAATATAAGAAATGTAAAATTAATATTTTTAAATATTACAAAATATATTGCTTTCTCACCTTTTTTTGACTAGTAAATATATTCTGACTTAAATCATATTAACAATACACATTCTAAAGTAATAAAATACTATTCATTCTAAAAAGTATTTATTTTTTAAATTAGATCGAAATTTATAAACCTAATTGGTTATTAGGAATGGTTACTAACATTCTAAACGATTTGTTTAAACATATTTTTCTCGTACAGAAAGTTAACCTATCATGATGTTTATTTCTTTAAATAAAGTTTGAAATACATTATATATAAAATTTTTCATATTGGAAATAATATTCTATCAATACGCATATTGTACAATCTAAGTATTTCATAAATACACACATCTAAAATAAGGTGTAATTAGATATTTGAATTAACAAATTTGAAGCCAATTACGAATTATCTTCGTTATCATCACTCAAATTTTCCTCAACAGCCTCTACTATGAAAAAGAATCGAGGAATTTATTGTTAACATGATTTAACCAAAAAATATATTCAAAAATCACACGTAAAAGTATCGTGAATCCCAGTTTCAATTAATTATAATTCGAATTATTTACTTCTAAGGTATTTTTAAATTTGCTTATTTAAAGCAATTGACTATTGATAAAGTCAAAAAAATATATTTTCCAAAGTTCGTGTCATTATAGATTTTTCAGATAATACGTTATACGAGGCTTATATCGTATACTAGGCTTTTTTAATTTGTTAACTATAAGTATTGTATATACATATATATATATATAAATATATATATATATATATATATATATATATATATATATATACGGTTATTAGAAAATAATTGTGATTTAGTTAGGCACCCATTTATCAAGCTTTTTTGACTTTCCTAGCTGTTTTAAGTGGGTCCAAAACTATTGGATGACTAACGCCTAACTTCTGTACAAGCTCTAGAATTATAGTGCATGGTTTTGATTCAACTAACGCCTTGAGTAGGTCGTTATGAACTGAAGAAGGACGCTCACGACCTTCTTCCTCTTCAAGGCTCTTATCCCCAATACGACATTTTTGGAACCACCATTGTACCCTACGTTTCTTAACAGTAGCCACACCAAAAGCATTGGTTAATTTACGAGCAGTTTCTGCTGCTTTTCCACTCATTTTGAACTCACAAAAATTGTTCTTATTTGCTTCTTTTCCATCTTTAATTCAATAGATCAATTTTAATTAGAATTGATAATAAAACCAAAGTCGATGTTACATAAATACAGACCAAAAATTCACTTTAAAATGATATTAGCATGAAAACGATGAAATGACAATTTCAATGAAAAAAATTAAGATTAAAAAACAAAAATCGCACATATTTTCCTACAAACTTAATATTCATATAGTATACTCCATCTATTTTCATATTATATAAATATAATAAGTAAAAATATGGAAATGAAAACAATAAGTGTGTTTCTCTAGTAAATTCAATCTCATTATTAAATAAACATACACTTTGTATTAGTTTTTAGAAATGCATTATTCAAAACATATTTTTTTGTATAGACATTAATTCTATATTCAGATATATACTTTTTTTATAATATGAGCCGTACGATTATTTCAGTAAAATGTTTTTTAAACTAAATTCACGCTCGTAAATATACGTTTCGTAGGCATACATCCTATTTTATAAAGAATATTTTATACTTTTTTAGGTCTGCAGTTTGTAATAAAGAATATTGAAACAAAATACAGAAACTTGCTTAAACAATAAAACTCACTTGTATGATATATATATATATATATATATATATATATATATATATATATATATATATAAGACCATTGAAAATAAGACCATTTTTGTGGAAAAATATATAGTTATTTTATAATTACATGGAGTAATATGAATATATGGTTTTATATAAGTTGATTAAAAAAATAACTATGTATAAAATTATGAGAAGAAAAATTGTAAATTTACCAATAAAGATCAAAGTGGGTTATATAAAAAAAAATACATGGTACTTAATTATAGTATTTTACTGACTAAAAACAACATCATATCAAGAAACTGTTTCAGTAATGATATTCATGAAAATATATATTGTAACCGCCGTGATGTTGCAGAGTTGGCAATGGAACAGAAGTTAAAAGAAATTGCGTTACCGCCAGTAAGAAACAAAAATATATGTATATATATATATATATATATATTGCATTTGTATACTAGCACATGTATAATACGGTTTGTATGAAACTGGCGATATGTGTGAATAATGTGTGCGGACATATAAACTCCACATGGTGCCAGATCATGTAACCATGGCACAGGAAGCGCATACTCTTTGGTAGCGGTCGACGCGCTGGAAATGTGGAATATCAGTCGATTCAGTTCGGCGGACGACGCCTCCGCCTTGAAGACACCCAACAAAGTGACCGCTGTGCTCTCAGAACTTGCACAAATCATCCACTCGACTGACTGACTGTACTCTCACCACCGCACGATGGTTTATTCCGGAGGCGGCGCAACGGTCGATGCCTGTAACGCCATCTCGCACTGAACCGGCGCGCAGGTGTGCACAAAATGGCGCCGGCACATGAACGGGACATGCGCACGCCTCCGTTCGATTCGAAAAACCATCTTCCGATTGTCTTGCGATTGCGTTCGCACGTGTCGAGCCGTTGAATTTTTCAATAGTGTGCCAAACGGCATTGTAATTCATATGATGCAGTATAAAACGCCTGCATTTAATATCATTTTGTACTTTATTAGTGAGTAGGGGAAAGATACTCATCGTTTTTTGAAAGATGTATGAGAGATTCTAATGCAAAATGTATAATGAATGCATTAAATTTGATTGTTTTCAACTAATTAAATTCACTTGATAACATAATTTTATAAAATTAAATACCATAAAATAATATGTACCGGTATATATTAATCTCTTTATATAAATAATATTACAACCTTGAAAATTCTAATCTAATTTTAGACAGTAAAGTACCCAGATGCCATCTCAATTACTTTTTAAAATCTCGGTATTAAAGTATACCTATATAGTGAAAGTTGTAATTTTCAATATTAAATATATCTTCTGATCATTAAATCTGTCTGACATAAACCCTAGTTCTTCTCACCAAGTATGCTATTTATTATTTTTGAACGGCCTAATATTATAGTCATTTCTAACAAGAAATAGTATATTTTACTGCACTGAATTTCGAATGCTTTCTTAAAATTGGTCATAATATTAAAATAAATTTATATAATCACTAAAAAAATTTAAAGAATTTTTATACTCTTGCATGTTCAGAGAAGAATAAAAAATAATCGACGAAAAATTTACTGTGAAATAAATTTCATTTTGAGGAAATTTATTTTTATTTCACGGAAATATGAAATATAAAATTATAGATCATAAAATATTTATATTTGATAAATTCTGTTGTTAATTAATAAAAGAACTAATATTTTATTCAATTAGTCACTCAATATTTCTCAAAATTAATTTTATTATAGATAGTATTTTACTTTGAATACGTATACATTTAAATGTAACCCAATTATATTCTATTGAATAAAGAAAGAAAATAAGTTAGGAGTAAATTTTTATTCAGCACTTAACCCAATTTGTGGAAATTGTTACAACTTTAATAGTATTTTTACTGACTTACAATAAAATAAACTTAGTTCAAATTAAGTTTTATTCTTTTCGTCTTTCATAATTGTTTTCTATTTGTTTTTTTTTTGTTGCCTATAGTTATTACGTTGTTCATTTGCATTTTTAATTAATAAATGTATAAAATTACTTTTTCTTATTCTTTACTAAACATGCACGACGTTATAGCTATTTATGTAATAAAGACATACGCCTTAAAAACATTATTATTAAGAAAGAATTACTAGAGGATATGAAGCAATATAAAATTTTATATGCATTTTTTATAAATTTAAATTAATACAAAAATTATTTTCCTCCAACTTGTTCATGAAAAGATTGTTTACGGAATATATTTCTGTCAATTATATTCATTAAACTAATCATTCGGATCATATATCAAAGTATTAATTTTATCCTACATTTCTTAAATATACAATTCCTTTGAATAAGGAAAATATACAGTTCTATATAAATATGTGTACATATAACTATACACATTTTACATTAACACAATGTTGAACTTGTATTGTTAAACAATCCAGACAACCTCCACATCGCCAGCAACTTTATGAACAGTTCTACATGCGTAACGAGTTTCACTATTCCCAATATTAATATATGAAGTTTTAAATAGGGTTAGGTCAAGTCAAGACAATTTCCGAGTCCGTTAATTATTTTCCTACTGATATATTTATGAATATTGTTATAGGATATAATATGGTGTACGTGTCAAAATTACCTGCTACAAAATATTGTTTGAAAATGGATATTGGTAGGCAAAGATGTCGATACACACACACACACATATATATATATATATATATATATATATATATATATATATATATATATATATATATATAATATGTGATTACTACAATTATCTCAATTTTTCACGCTTTAATTTACATTGATTCACCTAAGTGTTATACCCATTTTACGTATCTTCATTGTCCCAAGTTTAAATTTGACTCATATAGTAATACCTGTTATATACATTGGTAAAAAGCTTTTAGAGTACAATGATAGATTATTTATTTAAACAGGTATCTGACGAATTTGAACAGAATTCTTAGTGGAATCGAGGCCAAAGAAACGATTTCAGAGAAACTAACCATTTATATATATATATATATATATATATATATATATATATATATACTTCTAATATAAATATTCAATATCAAAAGTTTTAGGAAAATAACTTACAATTATTTACTATTTAATGTATTATTAGTGCGCTGTATACTATTTAATTTTATGCTGAAAATTTAGAAGAATAGAATATTGAATATCATTTATAAGTTATTAGTATTATTATATCTTTAAGAGGTATACAAAAAATAAATACATTTCACTTGTAAATGAATAATAATATTTTTTTAATGAGAATCTTAAAAAAATAACCCAAAAAATTCATGAGAGTATAAAATAAACAAAAGTTATTATTGAATTATATATATATATATGTATAAATGGTTTTAAAAATATATTTATGTAACAAAGTTGCTATTTCGTAATAGAATTTTTGAAGAAAAATCACTAAGAAAAACGAATAAATGAATTATTTTTATTATATTATTTCAAAAATGTGGCAACAAAATCATTAATTCAGCGATTTTTTTAAAAAAAAATACATTGTAAGATTTAAAAATTTTCTTTATCGGGTTATTTCAGATTTTATGACAAATCTTACAATCTCGGCTCGATACAGAAGAGCATGAATTTCAGTATACTTTCCTAAAAACTATTCTAGTTGCAAACTTCGTTTTAGAGTAAACATTTGCAGAAATATTTCTTTAATATGAAATACCAATTTCTTTTTTTTTAAATTTTTAATGTTTCTCAGAATAAGCAGAATGGCAGTCAAAATTTTGATCGTCATGTTATTTTGACAATGAATACCCAAAAAATGTTAGTGTAAATGATTCTTAAATTTTTTCCTTGGAAAAAATATATATCTCTTCTATTTTCGAGAAAAGTGCGCCTGAAGATTGAGAAACTGTACTATTGGGAAATCGCGTTTTTACTGTATACTCACAGTTACCAATAGTTCTAAATATTAATAACAGTCAGGCTTATAATATATTTTTTAGTAGATAAATTATCTTTTATCACATTTTTTGTTTCTTTTTTTGAATTTTAGTGTTATTTTTAACTCATTAAATATTTTTTATACGATTTCCACATAACAGCAGCTATAACGTACCTTACACATTCATGTGCACTGCCATAAAAACATTTTTTTTGTTCATAGAAACCTTTTAAACTTATATATATATATATATATATATATATATATATATATTATTTCCCACAAGAATATTTTGTACGACATTATATAAAAGTTATTTTAGTGGATTTTATTACAAAAATTATCTTAAAATTAACACTTTTTGTTTTGTGTAAAGAAAAGTAAATCGAATTGAATAAAAAAGGTTATCTGTTCGAGTATGTTATTCTTAATCAAAATAACAAATTATTAAATATAAAGAAAATATTGATGTTTTCAATTAAATCAAAAAATTATAAATTGTTGTTAGTAAACACTTGATTTCGTAATAAAAATTTAAAAATATTTTTTACCAGAAAATGCCATTTTTTATATAAATGTCTGCCTTATGAATTATTTTTTTATTTTTCTTCCCATCGAGAAAACACTGTATTTTTAAATGTTCTTGTTTATTATTTACATCAAGAATGTTTATATTCAGTGCACAACAATATTATCATTTTTTTCAAATATTAAATGATTTCAAACTCCATTAAGAAATATATATATATATATATATATATATATATATATATATCACTTGAAACTCGTAAAATAGATAGAAATCATTATAAAAGAAAATCGGATAATGTCTGTTGTTCAATTACGTTTTAAACGCTTCAGTAAACAAATACACTTCAACTGTAATACGTCCATTAAAAACGTTCAAGTTTTGCATTCGCTTCTAATTGAGTGTAT
>CM068322.1:14303309-14310809 GCA_034766995.1 Acanthacorydalis orientalis | reverse complement strand
CACCACGGAAAGTAGTCCAACGGTGTTAAATCGCAGGTTGACCAATTAATGACTTCATTTCTGGAAATAACACGACCAGGAAATTTCGTCTTCGGTAAATTAATTGTTTCACCGCTTGTGTAGCTTGTTGCATCGTCCTGTTGAAACCACATAACCTCCAAATCAATATCATCCAATTCTGCTCACAAAAAATTAATTATTATGTTTCGGTATTTTTCTTCATTCACAGTAATGGCTTTACCAACTCAATTCTCAAAAAAAGTACTGACCAATGACTCCACGGTACCAGCAAACACGTGTTAGTGTTTCTTGATCTTTAACCGATCCAATCTCTTCAAATTTACTCACTAATCGAAGAATTGTTGTTTCAGATAGATGAGTATGTCATGAATAAATATCGCGTAATTTATGAAATGTATTTTTTATAGAACGACCATTTTCATAATACAATTGTATTATTCTGTTACGTTGTTTTGTTGTATACAAAGCAATAACTAGAAATGCCAATGTCTAAATTTAACAAATATCAAGAAATACAGCTGTTAGTTAGACATCTGTGAAATATGACATCTTAAAAAATTGCATCCTTATTGGAAAAGCCTTTAGTTTGAAAACAATCTATGGCTGAATTTTTTTATTAAAATGCCTTAAAATAATCTTTCATTCACTTCCTCTAACTTTTACCTAATATATGAAATACCTATTATATTTGATTTTTTATGCAGTGTACTGTCACTCATTTCTCAAGATTTGAAAATTACAAATAATATTAACATATATTATCATATATATTATAAATGATAATAAAAACATTATTACCTGGAAGAACTAACTATTGTTACACTTAAATATCTCTCTCTCTCTCTTTATATATATATATATATATATATATATATATATATATATTAAAGCACTAAAACAACCAAGCCCTCAACAAGTGTAAAAGGAGATAGATACATAAAAAGATGTCCTAAAATCAATAGAAACAGAAAGAGTACAAAAATGTATATATGTAAATATATATATATATATATATATATATATATATATATATATATATGTATATATATATATATATATATAATTTAATTAGATTTTGAAAGTTTGGTGAAAATGTTACACCTTCAATTATTTTTTATAGAGCATTTTATTATTGCCTTTAAAAATATAATCATTAAAAAATAAATCTTACAATGTTGTATCGAATACTATATAATATGTTAAACAAAATGTATTAATTAATGTGACAAAATGACAAGTAAGTAATAAATATAATTGATTATTAAAATCAATTCCTTACAATTTTGGTATTTAAAAACTAATATCATCGATGCATGAATTTAATTGCAGCCATATAAAAGCACTTGTAAATATGTGACAGAAACAACACATTTCAATATAATTTTATATTCTTGAAATTTGTAAGAGTTTTTAAATAAATACATATTTGTTTGACCATTTTTATCAAAATTAATTTATCGTTTTATCACTAATTAGAAATATTGTTATGTATAAAATATTTTAAACATTCTGAATAAATCCATACTACGTTCTTTATAAATACAATACATTTTATAAGACAAGTATATATATATATATATATATATATATTATTTAAACAAATAAACATTTTACAATAAACAAAATATGTATACAAGACTCGTAATGGGAATTCTCTTGTAATTTACAAATGTACCTAATTATTCAAATCATGAAAAATGTATAAGACCCTAGTTTATTAGTAAGAGTCATATAAAAAATGATTTTGTTATCGAATAGTTAATAATACATAACATAGTAAACCTCGCTAAATTAATTGAATATATTAATAATGGAATATGTGTGTGTATATATATATATATATATATAATGATTTAACTTTAGTTTCCACACGAAAATATTTAAAAAAACACAAAAAAAAACATATTATACCCCATTTATTATTTTAGTTCAATTGTATTTTAGTATTGAATTAATCTAAAATACTAAATAACAAATAACGTGCCTTTTCTTAACCCCTGCGCCCCATTTTACTGGTTCCATGTGAAAGCCTAAAATGAATCTCTCTCTCTCTCTCTCTATATATATATATATATATATATATATATATATATATATATATATATATATATATATATATATATATATATATATATATATATATATGTGTGTGTATGTATGCGTACACATTTTTTAAAAAGTATATATTCGCATCTTCAAATAATAAAAAAATCATATATTTCACTTATTTTTCTAAATCAGTATAATTTTATGAATAATTATCACTTAATGCATTCATTAGGATAATAAATTCAGATTAAAACATCACTTTTTAGAGAAAAATATCTTTTCAGTATATATAGACAATTTAGATTTGATAGTATTAAAAAAAAATATCTATCAAAATTTAATAATAATATTTTAAGATCTGTACAATTACTTTTTAGTTACCTATTTTTTCAAATAATACACAAATACATACATAAAATTTTAATAATTTTTTAAACCATTACTGTTATATCACTCATAATACAGTAGAAAATTTTTTAACTGTTTTACATATATGCTATTTTTCTTTATTCAATTATTTTATCAAAGAATTTCAAATCGACACTGAATAAAATTTTAATTTCAATATTTATACTTTAATATATTTTCCACAAATAACTAAAATGTCTTAAAGTTAAGGAAGCGATCGATTGTAACTAATTGTATAATATATATATATATATATATATATATATATATATATATATATATTAATAAACTAATTATAAATAATCATAGAAATTCATACAGATTTGAAGCTATAGGGACATCAGGAAATGATTATCACAGGAAATTGAATAGTAAATAGATAGACGTCATATGAAGGGAGTTTCCCTCGAATGCATCTTGTCGAAACGTCATACGTCGTTCATATACACACACACTCACTTCCACATTTAAAACGTAAATTCTCATCCAAAACAAACACATGCATGCACAACATTGACATCTGAAATTCATACCGCACAGAATTTCCTCGCAAATTCCTAATACCTTTAAATAAATCAGAAACAAAAAAATTACACATAAAACGCAAATAATTTCGTATGTCATTAAAGGCACATCAAGTATATCTATGTCCGCCATCCCGCCCGTACTGAAAACGACCTACGAAATGTGTCACACGATTTCCGTCTCTGTCCATTTCACCTACATTACTTCCTATATTTATTTACGAATTTTTAAAAGAGTACAGGACACATATCTCTTTTTTAATAATTCAACATCGTGTAATCGAAATATAAAACAAGTAAACATTTCATTTATTTTATATATTTTAGTTTAATTCGAATCTTTTATATAAATTAGTTTTTTATTTATCAACTTTTTTCGTACTTTTCATGAATTTGCACGTTGTCAATTTTCCCGTTGCGTGTAATTTTAAAAATATGTAATGTCGTAAACGAAATGTAAATAAAATGATTTTACATGAATTTCAAAAGAAACTGAATCAATATGAACACAAATAATAACGATAATAATATGAAAACGAACAGAATAATATGAATTGTATCAAAATCTACATATGAATATGTAAATATATGTATATAGATATAAATATATATCATGCTATTACTAATCTACATTCTTTTCTATAAACCTACCTTATTTAAATGTAGGTTGATAGTAAATTACACTTTTATTATATTAAAAGGTCGCTCTCTCAATATCACTCAATTGTGTCCAAAATCACGAAAAGTTTGTTGTTGATACATTTATTTAATACAGTATTTTATATTTATGTATGTTTTTTTTTAGTTTTTCTCTTTTTTATTTATTTGTTTATATTTTAAGCTCTTTTATTTTTACAATATCACAATCAATCGATTAGATATAATATACATATTTTAATACTCGTTAAAATAAATATATTTGTATGTATATATTTATTCATTTCACCGTATGGGGTTTTTAAGTATATTAATATTAATACATTTTTAAATTATTTTAAAAAATACCACAAAAATACTTCAATCTAAAAATTATAATAAATAGATCAATAATTAAATTAAGAATTAATTTCAAATATATAGATGAAATAATATAGTTTAAAATTAACTAATTATTTTTCATATTTTATATATATATATATATATATATATATATATATATATATAATGCATAGAATTATTTTTAATATAGTTACCTAACAATATATTTCTATGAAATAAACACAAAATTATTATCGGTTTGACAATTTTTTTGAAAAAATAGAGCACTTGTAGGAAATGAACTGTCACTGTGATGTTTAAAAATTGACACGGATACAAAGAAAAAGAATAATAGTAATAAATGATAAACGAACTCACGGCAAACAATGGATTTATCACAAAATATAACCGAATGTAAAAATAAACGATTCTTTAATCTCCAGTATATGAACGTATATTTATAAATATTTATGTATGTGTGTATGTAATAGGTGAATATAAATATTTGTGTATATGAGTATGTATATATATATAGGTAATAGTATCCGATCCGAGATGAATAATATCACAAAAGAGTATAGGTAACTGCGAAATTGACAAATGTTCCGCCCCTGTACGCACTAAGAGCACCTTCACCACCACCGCACTTTGTTTAACAATACCATGGTAACGTTTTTTTCGTCGGGGGCCCCCGCGAGACTCTGTTTAATTGTTGAATTATTAATCGTGATCGTTTTGTCAGCGTAACGAGAGCGCGGCGATTTCGGTTACCGCGAAATGGCAGCAAGTACTCCGACGCCCGCTTCAGGGTGGGTCGGACGTTTCAGACGAGATTTTTTGATGACACACTTACGGAGTTAGGGCGTTGCGCCGTTGCTCGCTTTTCCCTGTTTCGTACTCGTAGAGCAGCGCACGTTTTTAGTACGTTATCCCGGCACGACGGCGCTAGTGTGACGGTTCGCGCCGAACCCTCTCCTATCCCGACGGATAGCGGACGGCGATGGCTGCGGAGCGGAGGTCACCCCGCGCGCGCGTCCTCGCCGACGTCCGTCTTTGTTTTTCTTGCACGGCGGTGCAGCGTCCGAGATCGAAATGTTTGTATACGATAAAACGGGCGCTGATTTATTTTCGCTATCTTTCAATCTGCGATAAATGACTGAAATACAAAAAACTTTCCGACGAAAAATTCGACTTAATGCATAGTTTTGATAAGTTTCAAGTTATGGAACTTTTTTTTCGCCCTGCTCTCTGCCACCGCCGCCGTGAGTTATTGTGCCGTTCGTTATTGTCATTATCGTTTTCATCATCTAGGATAACGTCTTCTGATTTAATATTTTATTATACATCCGATCTGTATTATTTTTTCTCGCTTTTTACTTTAAGTATTTCGTTAATTAACATGTACGGTAACGTTTTCGGCTGATAAACGATAGGGTCTTGTATAAATAGATTTAGCACATATGCAAACAATTTAATTTTTGCTACGAGTGCTTTGTTTTAAAATATGTACATTTTCTGTATTTCGTTCGAAAAAATGTACCTTGTATTTTAAGTTTTCGAAAATTCTTTTAAAAATATTTGACTTAAAAACGCCATTAAATAAAGTACCACGTACAAATACTTCGATAACATATCTTATGAACTCTGACTATTTATAATAATAACAATGGACACATATCAACGAATTAGAATCACTATGCACTAATAAATCGAAGGAATAGTTGTTATTGTTTAATCATCAGGTATTAGTTTTCATACCTGATGATTATACTCACTAGATGAATAATTATATATCAAATATTGTAGAAAATAACATTTTTGTTATTTATTTCGTCTAAATTAATAATTACATTATTTTCGACAATAATATATATATATATATATATATATATATGTGTGTGTGTGTGTGTAAGTATATTAGGTTGGTGCAAAAATAATTACGGTTTTTACGTATTGAGGTAAAAATGCATATATCAGTAAAAATCATATTTATTAATCAAAATAAAGACCATTGGTATGCACACATTTCTCCCAAAAGGAAACAAGTTTGTTTATTTCTACAAAATAGAACTCTAGATTCGTGAAATTAAAGAATTTATCGAAAGCGTTTTGAGCTGATACTTGATCTTTGAAAACCTTCTCTCGTTGTAAATTACTCAAATGTTTAAAAAAATGATAATAATGTCGGAGACAGGTTCGGAAAATAGGGTGGATGAGGTAAGGTTTCATAACCCAGTTCATTTAATTTTTTTATTCATTTGTGAGACGTGTGGTCGGGTGTTGTCATGAAGAAGGATTGGCCCTTTTTGATTGAGTAATGCTAGCCGTAAACAATGCAAATTCACATGATTTTTTTCAATTTCCTGATAATATTTTTCTGCTGTTATTGTTTCACTAGAATTTAAAAATTGTAGTGAATGATGCCACTCGCCGACCACCAAACAGTGATCATAATTTTTCTTTCACGAAACTTCGGTTTAGGAAACTGTTTTGGTGATTCTCCTTGATCTAGCCACTGTGATAAACGTTTTCGATTGTTGTAGAAAATCCATTTTTCATCACATGTGACAATGCGGTTAAGAGAGGGATCATTTTTGTTACGCAGAAGAAACGCAGACTTCATGTCACTGAATTGCTTGATGTTCGTTTAATTCAAACGGCACATTATCTAGGTTTTTTGATTTTCCAATTAGGCTCAAGTCTCGAACAACTGTTAAATGATCAAAATTGAGTTCTTCTGCCACCTCTCGATTTAATAATGGTTCTTATCATTATTGTCTATAGCTAGTTAATCATTATTGTCTATAGCTGAAGAACATCCACCTCCACATCATCAAGACTCGTTTCCATTACGAAATTTTTGGAACTAGTGTTGAGCTGTACGTTCACAATTAACTCTTCGCCAAAAACATATTTGATATTTCGAATAGTTTCTATTGCTTTACATACATCGAATTTGCTTTTTCCATGATTATATCCAACAATACTAAAGAATGAAAACAATAGACATAATCTGAAATCAGTAATACTAATTCCATTGTTTACAATAATATATCACATGACTATAACAAAAGATAACAGTAAATAGAAAAATCGGCGCAAAATTGAAAATAATCAAAACCGCAATTATTTTTGCACCAACCTAATATATATATATATATATATATATATATATATACATATATACACATATATATGTACTCATATATATATATATATATATATATATATATATATATAGTTAGAACTCATTGTTGAATACAATGTACTGTTCTAATCAATAAACTGTTATTTTAAATGTCATTTAAATGTTATGTATTATTTTTACAACAAAACTGCTGATTTCAAATATTTCGTTTAAGAGACTAAACCCTAATGGAAAATTACTAGTACTTTAGATAAATTGACGTGCACAAAACCAACAACCCTATTAAGAAACATTCAATAACCAGATATGACTTCCGGATCAAGAGAAAGTATAGATGTGTAGATAACTAGAAGTGTATGTTTATTTTCCTGT
>CM068322.1:14295809-14298309 GCA_034766995.1 Acanthacorydalis orientalis | reverse complement strand
TGGGTATTATTAAAATGTACAATCTAAGTTTGTGTGTATGTACAGATGTATGTTTAAATAGCTGCAATCGCATAGCTGTTTTCATGTTTTCAATTTTACTAACGTTACATATATTTACATTGTGTTTACGAGTTGGATTCTTTTCAAAATACATTGAAATAGAATTGGAATTCCAATTGATTGATTAAATTTCCTATTAACTGTAAATGAAACGAATAAATATCGTTCAGCGTGTTTAGTTGCATTATAAAATGTATTGCACAATTAGAAATTGATAGTATTTATTTGTTTTAGAAATTTTTAATTTCATTTAAATGCCGTTTAAATTCGTATTCTTTATATTTCAATTTCAAAACGAAACTATTACGAACGGTTCTTTTAAAATAATTTTATCGTCGTTTAAAAAATAATATTTCTTATAATTGTTCAAATGTATTGACTGACTTTTCAAGAGATTAAAATTTTTACAATGTATAGATATATCTCGTTTCATTAAATATACAAACAACAATCCATTGAAAATTGTTTATAGCTTAATAAACTTTCAACTAAAGAATTAAACGTTCTTAGATAGTAACTATAAAAAAATCATGACATTTTATATACTTAACTAAAATAGTTTTTAAATTACTTTTTTTTAGTGTCAACAAAAAAAATATTTTTTGCAAACATACACGATTTTAGCAACACTTTATTTCTATCGCAAGTGGTAAACGATAAACTAAAAATCAATTAGTGAAATGTATTAAAATTGAATTCTAATTTTACCAAATTTCAAACTGTCCTGATGAAACGGCCTTTTATACATTTTATACATCCGTGTACGACAGCAAATTATCTTTGTTCTAATAATTTTCAATCTCCAGAGGCTATGGAACTACTACTAAATAAATTGAAATGTTGGCTTATCACCCTTGTCACTATTTTCTCCATAAACGAATAATGAATCATTTGTACTCATATATATATATATATATATATATATATTCCTCCTCAATTAAAAACAATACAAATTGGCTGTGCCCATCTATCAATATTGAGCTCTATACGCGCCGTCATAAATTCTGAATATAATTGAAAGCCATTAGTGAGAAGTGGGATCATTACAGGAACGAGAATGATTTCGTTTATTGTCTTTCATTATCACACGTACGCTATATTGTGGTAATAAGAAAAGGAAACTGTGCCTAAGAATAGAACTGACATTTCACCCATTCACTTCTATGTAATTTAGTGAATTCATAGGGTTATACCGGGCTAGTTCGATATAAGGATTCTGCACTTTCAGTCGTTTTGCGAATTATATTACAGTGCATAAACGTGTAATATTGAATGATATTTTTTATTTTATTTTTCATTCTTAATTTTATATCAAATAATATTCAAGTAATATATATATATATATATACATATATATATATATATATATATATACATACATATATATATATATATATATATATATATATATATATATACATATTCATATATTTATATAAGAATGAAAATTTTATTGGAATTTGTAAGGACTCGAATTGTTCATAAATGAAAATGAATATGTTTAAAAAATATAAAAGTACATTTAATAACTGTCTTATGTTTTTCTGTTAAAATTAACATCTTTTCTCAAAGAAACATAATTCATTTTAAATTAAATAACTTATTATTTCTTCTAAAGAATATTTTTTTGAAAAAAAATCTAATGATATTTACTTCAATTTCAAAAATGTTTACAAACAAATAAATACAAAACTATCAAATTCTATACATACAGTCGTATTCATTTGCAGTCAGTATTAATATAACTAAATTAGGGCTATAGCGCGTAAATATTCACATGAATTTTGATTCACACATACTTTTGTACAAACATTCAGTTCTATAACGAGCTCATTTCATGAATATATAAAGTATATTTGGCCTTCCTTAGGTACATTTTATTTACATAATGGGTGATAAGCCCTATTTTTAAAACAAGTAGAAGTTAATTGTTTACACAACTCTAAATACAAAATATCAATATTATTCTTATTTAACTTTTACGTTGATTCTATATTAAATGTACCTATTTTTTCAAACATCAATTACAATCTTATATTTAAAATAGAAACATAAAAAGAAAATATTTAGATAGAACTTACATGTTACAAATACAACGGGGAAGTGCAATTAATTTGCAATACTCGCTATAATAGAATGTACCTATATGTTTGTGTATATATATATATACATAATGTATTTATATTAACAATATATCGCAAAAAACAATAACACTACATTATATAACAATAAAAATATGTAAATATAATTAAAATTTAATGTTTATAAAATATAATTTACAAAAAATTTCATTCTATGAAATTAAATGATTTAGATTGGATTATTGTTAAAAAAATTATAAAATTTTCAGCTTTATCATTTGAAATTAATTCAACTGGAGAAAATTTAAAACTAATTACGTTTTGATCTTTGGCAAAAATTACCAAGAATTCGAAATTGA
>CM068322.1:14285809-14290809 GCA_034766995.1 Acanthacorydalis orientalis | reverse complement strand
AAAATTGAAAATTGGATAATTTGATTTTTGTATAGAATGTTCTAACTATTGAACAATGAACATTAGAAATTACTAATTATTGTTCATAAAAATCAAACTGACTTACCTCTATGCATGTTATTATATTTTACTTACTATTTATAATGAAAGTAAATGATAATATCACATATGAAAAAGCTCCTGCTATTTTTCATTATTTACAATAAACATATCTGTACAAACTATTTATTATTTAAAAGTATTATTACAATATTTGGTACAATGAGTTAAAGTTTTATATTTGAACTGCTAACTTGTAAGTATTGAGAATATATTACTTCCGTAATGTCACTGCACATAAACAGTGAAAATAATATTTCGTCTCGAGTCCGATAAAATACGATCGACTCGGATTTAAATTTATTCTGCGAGTGCTGTGACATTATGACGGATCTTATAAACTCTTCTATTTCCCTGAGTATATTGTGAAGTAAAATTAATATTGGCAAATAAATCAGTCTATATGTTGAAGAGGAAAATAAATACTTAAAATTAAATAATTAAGTACTTGCACACAATTGAGCAAAACGAGGTACATATGTATCTACAC
This sequence comes from Acanthacorydalis orientalis, assembly GCA_034766995.1. Lineage (NCBI taxonomy): Eukaryota > Metazoa > Arthropoda > Insecta > Megaloptera > Corydalidae > Acanthacorydalis > Acanthacorydalis orientalis. Next base: position 14,290,220 of record CM068322.1, on the reverse strand, counting down.
TATATAAAAAGCTGAATTTATGTTACAATATTTGTCGTTTTACACAAAAGAAATATCGAAATTAGTTCCGAGGTAGATTAGTTGTACAGTACAAATTACAATCAAAAATTTCGTTAGAAAAATTAATACTAAGTCAAACATACCTTCAGTTAAACATTGTCAAAATATTATATAAAAAATTATTGTCATCCTGTTGCAAGTATTAATAGTAGTGAACTATAATGATTAGGAACTAATATTCCAGTTGTAGTTTGATTTACTTTTATAGGCGTGGTTTGTATTCTTAATATAGTATCTATAGCGTTATGAAAATAATTAAAAATCATATATACACATAAATCAGAAATTAAAAGAGGTGTATATTTAATATTATATAATTGAAAAATAGGATATATTCGTCTACGTTTACTTTTAACTTAAATATAATATAATACATTTCACATCTATTAAAAATATTTCAGTTTTCGGAACGACCTTTCGACTGTAAATATTGAACGGACAATGAATGTTTATTTTTTCTCATATTGACGATATTTAACTGAACACTTAAATAATATTACCTAATGCTACAAATAACTTAAAATTCAGTTATATTTCTTATTTTACGTAGAAAAAATCATTACAAATATCAAAACATTTCAATAACTCCAAATTTATGATGTCTTTAGCGCCAAAAATTTTTCAATTGTTTTTCTCTCCAAATTTAATTTTATTTCTACGAAAAATATCGTCTGTCATTATAATATAATATAAAGAAAAGGATAAAATTTTAAAATGAAAACTTCAATAAAAAATCGCCAAAGGAAAAAGAATTAATTGTGTAATAACTCTGTTATATTAAAACAAAATCAAACAAAAATTAAATTTTTGCATTATAAAAATTTTGACATAAATAAATAAATTCTTTAATTTATTACTTTTGTACATCGTATAGATTTGGAATTTTTGTATTAGTTGTTTTTTTTCAATTATTATTCTTAATTTTGCTCCTATTAAAAGAAATCATTTCACCTAGTGTTATTAACTATTCTATTGGTAACATTTACAGTGAGATGTTCCATAATTCCATATAGATTTTAATGAATGGAATTACGGAACTTGTCACCTGAACTATTAATCATTTTTGTACAAAAATACAAAAATATGTTTGAGAAAATATTGTATCTGAACAATTTTCCAATGTGAAAATTGTTAAAATACAAAACTGTTTTCTATAAAGTATTAAGTAATGCCCTAAATCTTAATTAAACAATATGAAAACATGATTTATTTCATTTGTGTTTTGTATAAATGGTGACGATTAATTTTCATGTATTAAAATAAGGTAAAAGAAAAAAAAACGAACACTCATGATAAATCATATTAATGATAAATGATTGTTCGACTATATGTGATAAACTTATACTTCTGCATTATCTGATAATGATAATATTTCATAACAGACTCTTGAAGAAGATTAATGATAAAAGTTGAACACTGCCTATCACATGTAGTATTTTAAGAAATGATGAAAATTAAATGTGACCATTTAAAATTGTCATTGAATTCTATAGTTTCTAAACATATCAGATAATAAAATTAAAACTAAATGAACACATTTAAAGGAATTCAAAGAGTTTTGATGACAAAAAAAAACAATCAAATAAACGGTAATTAATTTTAAAATGGGATTAAATTTAGTATCCCATTGATTTACGTAGTATAAGGTATAAATAGTAATTGTGTCCATATATATTATTTTTTACCCCAATATTATTTTGAAAGGGGGCTGGACATTGACCCCCTTAAAATTGTTTATGTTTTTGTTTGTTTCACAGCGCGATATGTTAATAAATTCGATTTTGCTTTTTTCTAATGCGGCGACCTTCAGTCAATTAATTGCACTCACTTTTCAAACAGAGAAAAAGAATTATGCGATATAAATAAGTTTAGTTGGTCCTATTGAACATTTTCACCAATTTCAAAAAATATTTCTCACTTTGGCAACATTTTTATGAAGAATAAGAAATATTTGATGAAATTAAAATGCTAATGTAATGTAAATTTCAAACTAAAATAGATGCAATAGGAGCTGTATAAAATTGAAAAATATACACATGTAAATAATTATAAAAAAAAATAAGTTTTGTATTACATAATTCTTTTTCTCAGCTTTGAAAAGTTCGCTAAAAAATAATTTCTATACAAATCTACTTCTGTATATTTTAAATGAAATATTCATATCAGTTCATAAATTAACTTTTTCTTGAGTAATCATCTAAACTACAGAAAAAGTTACTTTATAATATGAAATAATGATATGTATAATTTTTAACTTTTGATGTATTTTCACATATTGAATATTGTCACCCATTGTAATAATTTTCGTCGCCTTAATTTTAATGGGGGTTTTTTTTTGAAATTTCATTCATAGGGCTGCCCCTAACTTTGCCATGAATAAATATGATTTTTTTTTAATATTCTATATACAAATTAAAATCAAACTATAACCTATAATTGATTTATTTTCGGTTCAATGAGTACTTCATAGTATATGTCATAAAAATCAAATTTCATGTAATTATTCAAGATTCTTTTAAATTTATTTAATAAAAGAATTGATATGATTGATACAAAATTTTCAGTGTTTAATTGAAATCATTATTTTCATTATTAAGAATATTTATTCGAATTTTGAAATACAAACTAAAAATTTCGAAAAAAAATTGTTATTTTCATATTTCAATTATAGATAAAAAAAAAACGGAAAAATAACAATCTCACGTGAAAAAATACAACCCGAATGTTGCAACGAGAATAGAACCGAACATTTGCTAGTGATCGTGTGCCGATAATACAGATCCCATTTACTTTCTATTTAGGCGCAACACATTATAGAAACAACCCCAATGTACCCTTACCAACGGACCATTGTTGCGCCCTTTTTAACCCACCCCTATTTATCGCTTTTCAGTATCGTTTTTGAATCAGCGGAAGCGCTCTTGTCACACTCGCTGATATTATTACCACCGGAAGTTGTACCCGACGAGTCACCAGCCTGTGATGAATCACCGTTGTCCGTGTGCTTTGATCTTCGTGGTTCTATAATCGGTCTGTTCGGACAGTCTGCTATCAGATGGTCTTCGCTCTTACACGAATGGCAACGTTTCGGTTGTGGTCCCAGGGAACATTTCGCAGCTATATGATTTGCAAATTCTCCACAATTATAACACCTAATACATAAATATTTACTTAATATTTAATTAACAATACGCGCATGGACATAAATAATAGTCAAAATATATTTCATTAAGTACCTGATTTTTCTAAATCTCTTTTTACTAGCAGGACGTCGATGAGAGCCTTGACAATCGGTGGAATTTGGACCAGTTACTTTCGTTGCCTCTAATCCTTTATCTGATATCCGACATTCAAACTCGACCTGTTCTTCGTCGCCAAGAGATCGAAACCCCGACATTTGAATCACGCTCTAGAATAAAATCTATGATAAAATAGATATTTTCGTACTATTGTTTATCAAATAATCACTTATTTGAATGTTGTACATTGACCAATTCCTTTACATACACTAATATATATATATATATATATATATATATATATATATATATATATATATATATATATATATATATATATATATATATATATATGTACACCGAAATAATATGTACATTCAACAGACAAAAACTCAGTTCATGAAATCTAAATTCAATTCAGTTCTTTTATTTGTTCCCTACAAGTAAAACATTACTCGTGTTCCATTTATAACCTCGTATTGCAACTAAACAAGATATCTAATCTATAGTTCATTACTTTTTTATAAATTAATTAAACAAGTATATACTGAATTTCAAATAATGTCGGATTTTTATAGTTATGTATGCTTCCTACTGGCAATGAATGGCATATGGATTTAAAGCTCTTCACTTATGATAAATATGTATAGTTGAACTGCAATATAAGAGGGTTAATTTAATTTTAATTGAAATTTTCATTTCTTGAAAGTATTATTATCATATTTATACAAGTGTTTAGTATTTCTCATACTGAATAAAAATATTAACAGTAAGTACTGCACAATATTTACATCGAATAAAGATGATACACTAGGAAGGCAATTGTAACATTTTTATTTCGTACATTTTTTTAAAAAAAACATATAGCTGAGAACTTAAATATTATATGAGTACTTCAATAAATTCAGTGAAGAATTATAAAAGTTGTATACTTGAAGAATGTACTTATACACGTATACAAAAATAATATTATTACTAAATAAAAAAAAAATGAGCACAGAAAGTAGATTTTCAGTTTATTCTAATAGTTTATAAAATGTTACGTTTAATATTTCAAATAATACTGATTTAATATTTCAATATTTGAATTAGTGTTTTTGTTCTTATAAAAA
>CM068322.1:14268309-14283309 GCA_034766995.1 Acanthacorydalis orientalis | reverse complement strand
AAGAAAAATAAAATGAGAAATTAAAAATGCAATGGTCTTACAAATAGTTAATAAAATAATTTTAAATAATTCAAAACAAAATCATTCATTTTTAGTTAAATAAAATGCTCTTACATGTAGAAATCATTATTTATAGAACTATTTTTTTCAGTTTTTTGTTATTAGCAAAATATTTTATTTTTTATACACTGAAAATACGTTTGATTAATTAATAATTATTTTTATTAATAAAATAATTCTTTACTATAAAACTTATATATTATATATTTTTATATTTACAAAAAGTAAATATTTTATAATTGGTAAATTTAGTAAATTAAATGTATTATTTAAAAGAAATCAATATTTTGAGACACTTGAAAGGACGAATAATAAATTGTATTTAATTGTATACAATTATTTAATTGTATACAAATTGATGAAATAGTTCAGTGGATGGAAATTCCAACAAATAATTTCGTAATAACATCTAGAATCTGATTTTCCTCTTTTTTATATGGTAATTGGCTATTTACTATATAATGAATATTTTTTGCTTCAAACTATCAAAGGATTAAAATAGTTATATATTAAATTAATAACTCATTGTACAAATTAATGTAAAATTTAAAGATATTATTCATACATTGCTATGATATACCATACATCTTTTTTTAAGTATATACTTTTTTATAATTGTAGTGAAATTTATTTAATAACAATGAGTTGAGTTGAGTATGGTTTTTGAATCTCTGGTTCTTGTTGAAGCTTTAGAAAAAAATGTTAAAAAGCATCTCTCTCTCTCTCTCTGTATATATATATATATATATATATATATATATATACAGATATATATATATGACTGTATATATATATATATACATAATTAAATTTTTAATTGTAAAAAAATCGTATACTTTAAAGAATACAATAAATAATTGCTATTTTATTAATTATTTTTATTTAGATTTTAAAACTAAAAATACAAATTAAAAAAAATTGATTAATAAAAAATATATTTAACAGAAAATATAAATGAACTATAATCTGCACTTTATGCTATTGATTTTTTTTAGTGAAAACGTTCAGCTGTGAAGAGAAATGGGAATTAATGATAAAAGCTTTTATCCTAAAATGAGCCCCTAACGCAGACCTGCTAATTTAAGTACATGTATTTGCGATTATTATTATTTATTCTGGTGTTTTAGAATGAAAATGTTTCATTTTATACATTTGTATTACAGAATGAACATAATTACAAAATAGTAATGAACTGATAGTATATTGACTATGAAAATAATGTGAAGCCTATATAAGTAAATATAGTTTTTAGACAATACAAAAAATGTTAAAAGGCTACTTTTAGATGATAATTTCAAGACGGTTTCTTTTCTGTTCTTCGTACATCTCTCTCTATATATAAAATCAAAATTATCCGCTAAAAATAAAAATTCCATGACGTCGACTTATTTATTTGGGATAGGGTTTCTATCGTACCCAAATATGTTTATCTCTCTTGTCTTCATATATATAAAATCAAAAATATCTACAAAAAATAAAAAAATCTAGGACGTCGATTTATTTATTTAGGACGAGGCTTCTATGAGACCTAAATATGTTTATTGTTTCATTCGGTTGTACATGATTATAATTGACAAGTGGGCGAACGCAGCGAGCCTGCGGGTTGAGGAGGAAATGCGAGTAGGGACGGAGCCTCCAGGTTTTAGTACAGAACAGAATTTTCATTATACACCAAAAAATTATTCTACCTATTTTCTTATTATACTGGTACTGATTTTTCTTAAATTTAAATTCGAATTGATTTCGAAATGATATTTATAATTTAGCTACAATTCCATTAAACGAAATTATTATTATTCAATAAATAAAAAAAGAAATTATTATTTAATAAATACAGATATTCAATATTTATTAAATTAAAATAATTACAATATAACAATAAGAATTATAAAAAAAACTGTTAAATTTATTGATTAATAACAAATTTGAATACTTAATAAAGATTGATTGCAGATCAGAGTATTATAAAAATATATTATTTTACCGTAAAATCTTTTTTATATTGAAGTACATCATTTTTCGTTTGTTATTAAGCGCTTAATAAGTTCTGTAATAATAATCAATTATCTTCATTCTAGGTTAATATATGTAATAACTATATATATATATGCATAATATTAATCTATATAATCTAAGAACAGTTATTGAAATTTTTTATCTAACTTTTAGATTAGATGCATATAAAATGTGTATATATATATATATATATATATAATTCTCAGAAATTGTTCTTTAATTAATTAAAATTAAATATGTATATAATTATTTACCTGATGGACAAAAACATCTTGTGAACCGTCGTCTGGAGTGATGAAGCCCCATCCTTTGGCCACGTTGAACCACTTACATTTTCCTTTTCGGAGCCCACTGATGGCAGGTGGGACTCCACCTTCTGTTGCGCTTCCACCGGCTGTTGGCGCTGCTGCAAAAAATGCAATTTACTACAGATCTTATTTTTAATCGATTTATATATAAACATCGACAAAAAGATTGATTAAACATATTTATTCCCCAAACACAACTAAATATCTTAATTGTCAGAACGCAAATCCTACAAAGTTTTAAATGACAATAAAAAGAATTGCCATTTTTCTGATTTAATTTTTTACTGGAGCACTATAAGTTTTTAAATTAAATTAAAATGTGTTTATATAGTTTAATAATGTATAGAATAAAATGATTTTTTTTAATGTAAAAAAATAAAGCCTTTCCAAATATAATTTCACATTAAATTTCAAAATTAACATGTTTAGAAATTGTTAGTACGATTTCTTTCAATTATTTCATACTATCTTTATTACAAATCGTACCCAAGTTTTTATTATCTAATTACATTTGAAAATTAGCAATATATATATATATATATATATACGAGTATATATACGGGCATAACAAATTAAAACAATGTATATTATACTTTCATGTAATACCAGGTCTTTCATTTTGATATTTATTTCACTATTTAAGAAATGTACACATTGCATTAGTTTATTATTCCTATTTTAATTACCAATTTCTTAAACAAATTTCTCATTTTATGTAATAATTATGATTTTAGATCTATTACACAGAAGTCTGGATTGCTTCTAAAAAATAGAAATTTAATACTTGATATATTTTTAAATATTTAATTTTTGTAAAAAAATCTATTATTTATATATATATATATATATATATATATATATATATATATATATATATATATATATATATATATATATTTCTCATACTTTTTAAAACCAATTATTTTATATTTTTGTATTCCGACAAATTTGATATCTTAAAACGCATTTTTTTCTTATTTACACATATTTCCATATACACTAAACTATTTTTAGATTATGTAGCAACATTTGTTTACTTTATATTTATTATTAATGTATCTATAAATTAAAAAATTTTTCGTTTTTCATACATTTTTTAAAATGTATTTATTTTTAGTACTGTGATTAACAGATGCTTAAGCATTTAGTTCAAAATAAAACTGTTCGATCATTTATTAACATAAAAAGAAATCAATTTTTCATCTCTAAATGTATTTCTTTTAATTCAACAACATATAAAACATAATGAACTGTATTATGTAACACAAACTATTTTGTATAGGCTCAGTATATGTGAAAATCACTTAAAAGGTTGTTAGATAAACAAAAATTTTCGCATTTTTTTTAAAAAAAATCAGTAAAAAGGGTAAACCATAAAATATCAAAAGTTTAAATTACATAATCTAAAACTAGAAAGTTAAATATTTTTAATATTTAACTTTCTACTTTTATAAAATAAATTAAAATATAAACTCCAATAAATAATTAAAACGTACAACAATCGAAACTTTGCATTTAATCTAACAAATTTTTAATATAATTATGAGAACCACATGGTCACAATGGGTCTAATTCTTGGAAGTCGACTAGTCACATTCGTTTCCTGTTCGGCATGACGAAGAACGTTCTACTAATTTAAATATCTTCTCTTTGTCATAAGATACACATTGTCTTTTTTATTAAATGTCAAATTGTTGCTGTAACGTTTATTCATTTTTCACACATTTGCATCATATACATATATATATATATATATATATATATATATATATATATATATATATATATATGTCAAAAATGTAATTCACGCACTAAATATCATTATTGACGATCGAAAATATCTTCTTGGGAAATCGAAGAGAAACTGAATTAAAATGCGTTACGCACTATCCATGTGGTAATATTTCCTGTAAATAACATTCTTTGTATTTGATAATTAATTAGAAATTATGTTTCTTTGCACTAACAGATCTTTATATTATTAAAAGTAAAAAATATATTATCATAAATGTAATATACTGTCGTAGATATAATTAAAATAATATTTTTAACACTAACTTTTATTATGTAACGATATTTTTATTTATGGCAGCATTTCCGAAACGTCCTTCTCGGAGCTGTGAGCTTTTCGAAGCTACTTTAGAGGCGCTATGTACTGAAAACTATATATATATATATATATATATATATATATATATATATATATATATAAAAAAATATACATACATATATATGTTTGTACGTGTAAATTTTAAGACAGTATACATGAATTAAAGTAATCCACATAAATAAAAGTTATTTGGGACTATGCAATAATTTTAAGGAGTGTAAACGACGTTGGAGATCAGACCGTTAGAAAAAAACGTTTTACAGATTTTAATTGAAAAATTAAAATCAAATATTCTCTCGTATGTCTGGTTTGAAAGTCGATTTGATCTTTTAGTTCGCGTGTAGAGGTCTCGAGGAGCCCTAAGACTTTGTGGAGCACACTTAAAGAACAGCTACTGTCGATCCCGTTTTAGTAAAATTTATTAATACATTAAATATGAATTAACTTAATTGATCATTCAGCTTTCTTCTAATAGAAATCTATTAGGTATACACATCATTTTTGGCTTCCTTCTTCATTTGTAAAACAGGAATTTCTTCATAAACTGTTTTCAAAACAATTAATAACATATGCATATTTATATACTAGGTTGGTAGGAAAATAATTGCGAGTTTGTGTTTTTTTATTCTAATTCGAAACTTATTTTTTCAGTGAAAGTGTCATTTCATAGTGTTCAGGTTAATATCATTTTAAAGTTCATTTTTCGGTCTGTATTTTGGTAACATCGACTTTGGTTTTAATATTAATTTTGCTTCAAATTAGGCTGTGGACTTAAAGATGAAAAAGAAGAAAATAAGAACATTCTTTTATAGTACCAAACGGGTGGAAAAGCAGCAGAAACTGCTCGTAAACTAAACGATACTTTTAGTGTGGGTACTGTTAAGGAACGTGCAATGGTGGTTCCAAAAATTTCTTACTGGGGAAGACAGCCCTGAACATGAAGATATTGGGCGTCCTTCTTCAATTCATGACGACCAAATAAAGGCGTTAGTTGAATCAGAACCATGCACAACAATTCGAGAACTTGTATAAAAGTTAAGCATTAATCATCCAATAGTTCTGGACTATTTAAAACAGCTAGAAAAATCAAAAATCTTGACATGCACATGAATTTGATGATCATAAACTGCAATCATTTTTGTATCAACCTAATACTTTATTAAAACATTTCCGTAAAATCACATAAATTTTACTAAATGTTATATACATTTAAATCGATTTGTATTCTATAGTCATATGTATTTAGCTAATTAATTACCCAGTTATCAATTAAGATTGTCAATTTTACAATTAAGTTAGAGTATTATATAAGTCTTTTTATATTATAATCTATTTCACTCTTTTGTTTCACAGATAACCTCATTCAGAATTAAACTAATAACCAAATATTATTCATTCCTTCTTAAATATCATTAGTATATATATATATATATATATATATATATATATATATATATATATATATATGAATGAAATTGATTTTCTTATTCTTTTGAAAATATATAAATTAAGTATTACTTAGATGAATGTTGACAATTGTCACAAAAATAGTAAGTGTCGAACCATAACCACAATTTTCTTGAATAATTAATATTATACTCCAAATATTTAACAATATAACATTAATAAGTAATAATAGCATACGGTCTTGTTAATAAATACGTATCATTACATCTTTACAGATCTCACAAAAACTATAAAAACAATTCACTGGAAACATATTTCCGTATAGGTTTGTGTGCCTGTGTTCGTGATTCGTTCATTTATTGAACTTGCTGCGTGATTACATGCATTTTTAATATTTTATCATTTTTTTTTACTGACTATATTTCATTAATATTTTTCTATTAAAGCTTAATTTGACTAAAATATGAAAAATTATTCACTTAACATAAAATTCCCTCTGCGGGTTATGTAATATATTACTGTTTGAGCCACATTTTAAAATAAACATTCAAACATTTTGAGTTTTCTCTCGGCCATTGATTCATATATATATATATATATATATATATATATATATATATATGTGTATGTGTGTGTGTGTTTGTATATGAATTATATATTTTGATCTCAAATACATAATTAAATGTTGATCATAAATTTTTCTTAAATTACTGTTCACAACCAATTTAAACATGTCACGACAAAAACCTATCACTAGTCGAAACGTATTTACATTTTAATTTGAATATATTTTTATTTAAATGTAGAAAAATGAGGAACATTATTATAATCAGACAATCAATCTCTTGATAATATTTTTAAGGATATGTATTAGTTTATATATATATATATATACACATACATACATATACATATATATATATATATATATATATATATATATATACATATATATATATATATATAATTAATTATTATTTTCAGCATGCATATTCTATGAAGTTTTTATTTCTGCTTGATAACAAAAATGCATTTGATCTAAAATTCGTTTGTCGAGCTTTGCGTGTCGAAGCTGTTCCAACAATAGTTGCATATATATATATATATATATATATATATATATATATATATATATATATATATATATATGCGTTCTTCCTATTAATAGTTTTCAGCTGTTTCGAACGCATATTTAACATAATTAAATGGGTTGCATAATATACTGTCATGAATAATAATCAATCATATTTTCATTATGTTTTGAATGATTCGTCGTTTCAAGATAATATTATATATAAATTAGTTTAGTTGTTGTTTTTTAAAATCGATCTTAATAAACGTCAATGTCGGGATTGAATTATTCCAACGATTTGAGAAATTGGTTATTAAGGTCGTCTCTTTCGTATTTTGTTTTTGTTATCTATATAAGTATATATGTATATTTACTACTATCTGAGATTTCTATCAGTAAATGACTTTTGATAAACGTATTTTAATATGTTCAATTATATAAAATAAAAATAGAATAGCGTAGAATTTACCAACTGTGATAGGACAATAAAGATATATTTGGAAAAATGAAATTCGGTTACTTTTATACTTCTACAATATACATTCTATACAAATACTGTCAACGTTTTGAAGCTTTTGGATAGTTTGAATATTTATTTGATTCTTTTTAGTAAAATAGTCGAAAAAGATTGGCTAGTAACATTTTTTACCTATAAAAAAATAAAAGTTTTTCATTAATATTTTTAATCGAATTTATGAAATAATAAACGTGAATTTCATACTCAAATTAGTAATTTGTAAAATGTCTTTTAATTATATAAAATGTAGATCAGTATGTCAAACAAACATTTTGTCAAGCATTAAATTCGTTACAACGTTTGGTTTTTAGTAAATATTAGAAAAGAGTTCATAATTATTTTCATTATATGTAATATATATATATATATATATATATATATATATATAAACTGTTTGAAGAGTAACTTGGTTCCTGAAGTCACTGAAAAAGAGAGGGACAGCTGTATATATTTTCATACAGTTCCACCACTTTTAGTAACGCATATCAAGTTGCGAGTCATTTCACCATTAATTATTCGTTTGACAATTGTTTCAAACACAAACGTTTCGTGTAAAAGTGTAAAATGGATAAAATCGAAATTCGAGGTGTGATTCATTATTTTTTTGGAAGGGAAAACAACTTTCTACATTGGGTGAATCTTGGTCTTCCTACGAAACTGTTCGACTTTGGTTAATGAATTTAAATGTGGAAGAATAAGCATCAAAGATACACCACGCTCAGGAGGCCCGAGAACAGCTATCACGTCAAAAATCATCGATCAAATCCAGGATATCTTTTCTCCATCGATGAGTGAAAGTGAGGAATATGGCAGAAACCATAGGAATCTCAACTGAGTGAACGCACTTCATTTTTCATAATGAATTGCATATTAAAAACCTTTCCGCAGGATAGGCGTTGCGTTTGCTCACTGCAGGACAAAAACGAGTTCGTACACGAACATCGGTCGACTTCTTAGAACTGTTTAAGAAGAATCCAATGGATTTCATTCGAAGTTTTGTTCACCATTACAGGCCAGAATCGAAAATGCAATCAAAACAACTGAACGATATGAAACGGCTCCGAAGAAGGCAAAAGGTGATGGCGTTAGTTTTCTTGGATGCGAAGAGAATTCTCTTGATCGATTATCTTCAGAAGGGAAAAACAATTGCTGAACAGCACTATGAAAAACTTTTTGAGAAGTTGAAGGCAACGATCGCGGAAAAACATCCCGGAATGCTAAAGAAAAAAATATTGTTTCATTATGGAAATCCACCAGCTCATTTAAGCATTGTCACTCAGCAAAAATTGGTCCAATTGAACCTTGCAATCTTTCCGCATCCACCATATGTGCCTGATTTGGCTTCCTCGAACTCCCATCTGTTCCCAAAATTCAAAATTTTAGCTGGAAAACAATTTCGGTCAAATAAAGAAGTGATAGAGATCAAAAACGGTTATGTTGGAAACCTCAAAGAAACCCACTTCTAGGAGGGAATCGGTAAGCTGGAGAAGCGTTGGGGACGTACGTTGAGCTTCGAGCGGATTATGTCGAAAAATAAAGTATACTTTGAAACTGAAGTTGTTATTTCTAATATCGAATCAAGTTATTCTTCAAACCACTCTCGTATATATATATATATATATATAACTTCTTCATCATCGAGACGCTACAGCCCAAATCGAGCATTGCCCTTAAGGATAAGAATTATATTTTATAAGAATTATATTATTAAGGACAATTATTATATATTAGTACTTCTTACTAATTTTGTATAAATTACAAAAAACACAAATAGATACAATTCATATTTATGTTTATTTTCATCAAGATAATATATGTATATATATATATATATATATATATATATATATATATATATATATACGTATATATATATATATATATATACACGTATATATACATATGACTATATTATGTAAAATATAGTCATAGTTATGTTAATAAGTGGATTAATATTTATAATTTTACTATTTTACAACTGATAAATTTATTTAAAATATCTTAATGGAAAATTAAAAACAAAAAAAATGTTTGTTTAATATTAAATGTTGTGAGATAATAAGTTAATGATTGTTTTCAATATAACCGTTAAGTAATAAAAAAACAAGTAGTAATAAACGATAATCTGCTGTTATGAAGATAATATAATTATGATTAAAATCCTCATAAACAATAAAAATATAATTTTATTGTGTTTAAAATATAATTAATTTGTGAATATATTAAGATGCATTTAAAACAAATCAAATATACAAAAAACAATTTTATCATCAAACAAGTGTGATTATTCAAATAGTTTTTCAGCAATTATTTAACTGTATTACAATATATATATATATATATATATATATATATATATATATATATATATTCTACAAAGTTAGATGGATCGTAGTTGTATACTCTATATACTGTTTATAAAAAAATAGTCTTGAAATTTTATTATATAAAAATATGATTTATTATTGAATTCAAAAATCAATTAATCTGTTACAAAATATATTCATATTTTTTAATCAAGTCCTGAATTAATTAATATGGAAATACGTTCACGTATCAAGGTAAATATCAAGAACGACTGTACTTACAATATGTGTAACGTCTTTTTCTAACGTAAATATTTCAAATTTTCGAATACCGTACTTACGTTATAATATACATGTGGAAGTGTGTTACACACACATCCACATATATGTTGTACATTATATATATATATATCCCTTCAGTAAAAATAGATGCAACTGCATTTGGTTGTAATGCATTTTTCTATACGATATAATTCCCAAACGGGATGTATATGTCAGTGTGTATGCACACGTTGCCTGCTGTTTGATGTCCGTTGCTCTCTAGTCTAAACCAGCAATAGATAATAATACCTTTGTTAAATAGTGAAATACAACCCTCTCAAGATAATTTGAAATAAGGGTGAATAGATACGCACCCCTTTGAATTCTCAAACGGGACCCAGTTTGTTGTCTGTACGAAAAAAAAGTTTATATTGAGTTAAGGGTTTAAACAGGTAAAATAATCGTTTGTTATAAGTTATAACTAATACTTACACCGCATAAAATGTTTAAAAAGCTATAAAACCAGTGCATAATTACTTGTCTTTTATATAAATTTTCGTTACAATTTAAAAATGTTGAACAGTCCATTTAAATTATAGAGATATCCGTAATTATTATTTATCACACATATGAAATATTTTTTTAAATTACGAAATCAATATACGAACGGTACTATTTATATTCTGTTTTCGTCTATAAAATATTTTTCATTTTATTACAATATTTTTTTAGATAAATTATAATAAATTTTTCGTTAAATCTGTAATAAAAAATATTTTTGATTAACATCGTCTTCGTTTATTCAAAAAATTGATTGTGATAAAATTCACAAGTTTCTAAATAAAACTAACTGATTATTAACTGAAACAAGGGTTAGAACAGATTGAACAGTTCATTGGTGTTATAATCAATCAACTTTAATTTTGAATATTTTGTATACATATTTTAGTATTTATTGGATAGTTCAAAAAATTGAAAAAAGACAGAAATATATTCGTTTCCAAGAAAAAATACTAATAAGTCAAAATAGATATTGTGTTCTGTAAATTATAATTGACAATAAATATTATAACTTTTGCTAGTTAATGGATTAAAATTGTGTTTATTTTTGGCATACAAGTTTGTTATATTTTATAAATATGTTTCTACAAATTGAATAACAGTTTTATTCTGAGAAAAATATTATGTAATTGGGGAAAAATTCAAATCATATGTATAAAGGTACCAGATGTTTTTATGGGGTTCTTCGCAGTAAACACAAATAATTAATACAATTATATTACAAATCTAAAACTTTCCTACATGTAAATTATATTCATGCATTTATATACATACAAATACATGCATATGTCTAATATATATATATATATATTGTGTATATAGTGTGTGAGTATACTCATTTATATTGTAATGTTATTTTTTCCATTATCACTTAATTACTTACAACATGCATATTGGTAATAATTTTTTGTGACTAACAAAACTTTACTGTTGTATGTAACGTGCATTCAAAACAATAAAAATGGTATGTCGATGATTTTACCAGTTTAGATAATTATATGGGATGTTTATTATATTTAAAAACTATTTTGAATTTACCACAATAATAAAGATTTGTCTCAATACCAGTCGATATTAAATTTTAAAAATATGATTATATATGTCCTGTTTCAACGGTTTTTATTTAACTGATTTAAATTAGAAATTGAACAATTTTATATTTAAAATATAAAATCTCTTCTAAATCATACTTTATAGTTTTTATTAGAAACATTAATTTCAAATTAGAATAATATGAAATAATTATTTTTTTATAAAATTATAAAACTATATATTATTGTCTGTTAGCATATAATGTTAGAATAGTTATTAGTTCTTTTTAAAATATAAAAGAACTAATATTGTTTTTAACTTCAAACACCCCTTTTTTAGTGTCTTATAAGTTAATTATTTAAATTGTGTTTTATTATCTCAATTTTAAAATGAACAATTTTGTAATTTGTTAACTATAGGAAAATTAATGAAAAATAATAATAACTATAAATTTAGACTCTGAATCTCTTCTATTCGAATTATAGTAGAAAAGCATTAAAATTATATACTTAATAATAAATAAAAATAATACAATATTGTTTTTATTAAGTTTAATTCCATACATTGTCTTATTTTTTGATTTATTTTTGACAATTGTACTTAAAATTGTAATTTTACTGAATTATTATGCTTACCGTTATGCTTAAATTATATTTATTCTTTTCACAACTAATTATGGTAATAATCGGATATATATATATATATATATATATATATATACATATATATACATATATATATATATATATATATATATATATATATATATTTATATATTACCTCAAATATTATGTTAACATAATATTTTTATCATCATGTGGATCATTTTATTTTAATTTTGTCACCACATGCAATTGTAGTTATTTCTATTGAATTTGAAATGCTCTTAATATTTGTATTGGCACACACTACAAACATACGTATATATATATATATATGTACATGAAATAAAAAGAGATATAAAATTAAATTTGAAATATTTATTCCAAAAACCGTTATTAATAGCTTTTTAATGTATTTTTAATTAGCTTTTTAAATAGAAAATAATTCTTCGCTTTTAGATAAAAAACATGTTGTATATATTTTGAGTTAACGGTTATTTTCCGTTTTTGAAATATACGAAATGTGTAATTAAATATTTTTCACGACATAATTACTTCATGATTATTTTTTTTCTGATTTCAATTTCTTGTTATACTGTTATTTATAATTGATATGCATTTTATATTTGTTTTCCAATTTGTTTAAATAGTTATTTAAAATAAAACATAAATGTATTTCAGGAGTACTTGAATAAAATGAAGGAAAAAAATTATAATTATATATATATATATATATATATATATATATATATATATATATATATATATATATGTATATATGATTATAAACTTAAAAAATGTTTATAATTAATAAATTAAGAAATACATTTATAAGTTAATAAATCATTTTAATCTATATTACTTATGGATTTTAAATGATAACAGAAACGCCCATTATGAAAATATACCATTTTAATCTTTTTTTTAATTTGGTTTTAATAAGAAGTTTTTTTCAATAAGTGCTATTTGCAGATAAATCTTCAGTTGATTTAAAACATTAAGTATAATTAGAAATTAAATTGAAAAAGTACATGGAACACCTTTTAAACCCTTCCATTTGATACTAATTTTTCACTGTCTTAGATTAATCAAATTCTGCATTTTTTGAGTTAAATGTATTTCATAAACATATTGCAAAAACTCTACAAGAAATCTAAGATGTTAAATACAACAATGATTATAATAAATATCGGTTAATGTTTATAGGAGTAAATTATAATAAATATCAGTTAATATTTATACAAGTAAATTATGCAGTACTTTTTTTATGATTACTCGATTTAAATAATAAATCAAATCAAACAAAACAGACAAAATACTTCTTTAGCGCAACAATATGACCATAAATTGACGATTTACGAAACGAACGTTAATCAACTTTCGTATACTTGAAAAGTAGATTCGAAAGAAGAAGACGAAAAACATGTATTCCTTTGACCTACAATGTCATGGGAACAGTTTTCAAACCGAAAAACGTTCAGGAATAGCATATTCCCATATGGGCCGATGTCGAATAAAATATATAAAAAAAAAATACATGCACAGACATTCATACGACGAGAGACTGCTACCAGACATAAATGCACCCTGTTCCATTTAAAAATACGCTGATCAAAGGCCATCCAGGGGTTAAGGGTGCAATCCATAGTATTTTTATACCTGATTCAACCCTTAATATAACAAAAAAAGAACTTGTCTTGGTTAGATATACATGCTTGTGGATACTTTCTGTTTGATGAACATATTGATCGATAGAAGTACTATATTTTCCATTGATCATCTTATTTATTTTAATTTTTTTAATAATTATATAATTTTTCAATATTATTAAGCTGAAAAGGCATTATTATAAATAAAAGAATAAATAATTTTAAACAAAAATGTATGAAAATTAAAATTCTATATTCTTTTTTTAATAAATAAATTATATATTTACTTTACAAAATGAAAAGGCTATAAAGATTAAATAAAATATGCAATACTTTTTATTGATATTCAATCATTTATGTACAGTTCCATAACAATATGATCAAAAAATATTTAATAATTTCTAAACAATAAAATTTTCTAAAATTAATATTATCTTGATTAATTAGATGATTTCAAGATTAAACTTTTTATAAATTAATTAATTTTTGTATGTTATAGAAGAAAAATAAGTAGGTGTGTATTGTATGACAGTTTTATCCATAAAGAAGTAAATGATTTATATTAATACAATACTAGATAATTAATAAAATGGACACTTTGCTAATTAGTGTGCTAATTAGTTTTTATATAATGAAACCTGACTAGTACGTTTTATATAAAATTATTCATAACATTTGAAAAATATACGTTTTTTCCAATGTTTCTCACGGAACTGCAGCAATAAAATATTAAATAATAGTACAAATTAACATAGATACAAATGCATTTTAGCTAAAATCTATTCGAATTATTTTTTGAGTATGCATTATTATTTAATTTGCTTGATATTTAATATTCAAAACGTTACTCTTACGTTACTGTTACTCTGTTAAGAAATAAAAATGAAAAATATGCAAGTTTTATAAAAAAAAAATATTTAAAACATCTTCAGTTTACATTTGGAACTTTACATAAAATAGGATAAAGTTTTTAAATTCTTGAACAACATTTATTAAAAAGGTTTTAATGAACAAATGAGGTCACCCTAAATGTATAAAATTATTAGTTATCTTTCATACAATTTTATTTTTATGTTTTTTGAATTGTACATATAACTTG
>CM068322.1:14243309-14263309 GCA_034766995.1 Acanthacorydalis orientalis | reverse complement strand
CTATTCGTAAAATAACTAGAATTTTTTTCATATATATATATATATATATAAAGTATAATGTATATGCAAAAAAATATACGAATATAAGGTACATACATTTTTGGCATAATAAAAATGTTTTGGTTATAAAATAGCGGAAAATAATAAAAACACATAAAATAAATTAAGAAAATAAATTAATAGCTATTATAAATTGATTGAGAAGCAAGATACTTAAATATATAGATAGAAATCAATGAATAATCAGAAAAAGAAGATCAGAAAATGTTTGAAAATGTGTAGAAAAAGAGGTACCAGATAATTTAAACTGAAAAAAAAAATAGAAAATGTTTCCATTATGCAATTTAAACAATGTACTATATGATGAAGAAAAGAATAATAATAATAACAATGTTTATGTATGGAAAGAACGGGAGAGCACGTACTTTAATAAAAAGATGTATAAAACACAATACATTTGTTTATAATGAAACATAATATTTTACAAAGGTAGTAGTACAATTTACTCTTTTCAATGTTTGTATCTAATTTTAAGAAATAAATTCTAAGTCCAGCTTAAAAAAATTCCGATTACATTGTTAATATAAAAAAAGAATATTTAATTCTTATAATACAGAGTCAAACAGTTATTGTAACAACTGAATAATAGTAATTAAATGTGACAAAATAATTCAATAAAATCTAAAATAATATTTAATTGTATATTATAAAGCAATCCTGTTCTTCACTGCTATGAAATGAATATAAGATATATTTTTAAGCGATCTTCCATTATTTTGTTTTAAATTTATTATTGATAGTTTAAGACATTTTTTAAAGAGAATTTAATTAATTCTACATTAATTTGAAACTATCTTTTTTAATTGTTATTACATGTTCAATACTGTTGCATTGAAAGTGACTATATTAAAAAATCTATCGTAGCTAAATTGTTGATCGATGTGTCATGAGTTCGATTTTGACCTTGTAGTATATGTCATTTGCAATTTAGAAAGCTATTTGTTCAAAAAACATGAAATGTGGTTCGTTCTTAATAGAATTGTAACACAACTATACAAATAATAATAATAGGTAGACAATTATAACTATTAAGTAATATATTTAAAATAGGAATAGATTTTTAAAATAATGTTTTCTTAGAAACAAGAATAATACTAAGTATTAACATTATAAAATAGTTTATCGTGATTCAAATAGACAGTTAATCATATATATATATATATATATATATATATATATATATATATATATATATATACATATATATTCTTGTTTATATATATATATATTTATATATATATGTATATATATATATATATACATATATATACGAGTATATATATGTATATATATATATATGTATATATATATATGTATGCATATATATGTATGTATTAATGTGAAATTTAAATGAATATATATTTACCTTTATTTATGGAAGTTTATGTTGTTATATATACATATATATATATATATATATATGTATATGTATATATGTATATATATATATATATATGTTTATATATGTATGCATATATATGTATGTATTAATGTGAAATTTAAATGAATATATATTTACCTTTATTTATGGAAGTTTATGTTGTTATATATACATATATATATATATATATATATATATATATATATATATATTTACATATATATATATACATATATATATATACATATATATATATATATATACACACACGAGGTTAGACAATTAAGTAATGCGACCGATTTTTTTCTCGGCCTGTGGTAACACTGCGAACCTGTAACTCCGCCACCGTAATAGCAGATCCCTACTCTCTCGATTGAGACCTTGACCACCCTCGTACGATCATTTCTTCGCCAGCTGTTTAGTGTTTTGTAACAACGCGCGAGTAGTGCATGTCACGAAAATGGAACAGAGAAATTTGGAGCAACAGGTCTCGAGGAGGTTGAAAGTGATCCTACTCTTCTCGATCGAGTTATTACTGGTGATGAAAGTTGGTTCTTTCAATATGACCCCGAAACTAAACGACAAAACCAACAGTGGCTGTCCCCTGGAGCACCAAGGCCAAAAAAGGCAAGAATGAGCAAGTCCAAAGTGAAAACCATGTTGATTTGCTTCTTCGACAGCAAAGGGGTGGTTCACAAAGAGTTCGTACCACCTGGACAAACCGTAAATCAAGTATTCTACCGCAATGTGCTCGAAAAGTTACGAAAAAGGGTGCTCAGAGTGCGTCCAGAGATCGCGAAGACTTGGGTTCTGCATCACGACAATGCTCCCTGTCACAGTGCGTTCAGTGCCTCTCAGTTTTTGGCGTCTAAAGGCATCGCAACGTTACCACAACCGCCCTATTCACCGGACATGTCACCCTGCGACTTTTTCCTATTCCCCCATATGAAAAAATTCGTCAAAGGTCGACATTTTGACTCCGTTAAAGATATCCAAGAATCTGTGACGAGGGTACTCAGAGAGGTCCCACAAGAAGTGTTCCAGAATTGTTACGAAAACTGGAAAACTCGCTGGAATAAGTGTATAGATGCGGGAGGGGACTACTTTGAAGGGGATCGCAGCGATGTACCTTAATTTTTAAATATACTCGATTTTTGAATTTTGTCGCATTACTTAATTGTCTGACCTCGTATACATACATATATATGTATTTATATATGTATATATTTATGTATATATATATATATATATATATATATACTCATACATATACATGTATGTATATATACGAGTATATATACATATATATATATATATATATATATATATATATATATATATATGTATATATATATATATTTATATACGTATGTATATATATGTATATATTAATACAAGTTAATTGTTCAGACACGTTATGTTTTAGTATTTTTTGGATACATTTGTAATCATATGCTAGTATCCATCTTTGACTAAAATCTAAAAAATATCCAAGAAAATAAATCCATTCTATATTAAAATGTGTATATATATATATATATATATATATATATATATATATATATATATATATATATATATATCTATTAAAATTTTAACTTAAGATAAGTAAATTAAAAAATATAAACACAATACATATTCATGTGTACCTTTCGTAATTAAACATTATTGTTATAAATTTAGAGATAATATTTACATACAATTCATATAAAAAATGTATACACACAGACACACACACACACACACACATATATATATACACGTATACACATGCCCGTGTGTGTGTATATAGGTATATGTGTTTACAAAAAATAAAAATTAAAAATTCGATAAATCTCAAATCTAAAAATACAATTTGCATTTTCTTAAATATAAATACTATAATTTAAATTTATATTTAAATAATAAATAACTTGACATGATACAAAGATGTTTCCTCCTTTTATTTTCTTCCGGAGTATAATTGTTTCATTGTAATTTCACAATTTTCATAATGTATTTTTTTTCAGAATATATTTACAAGATTATCAAAATATTTGAATAATACAATATACATATAAAATATTTTGTGTGCCTAGGTGTTTTATAAAAAAATGTAGTTTTGTTTTAATTATAAAAGTTATTATTTTTCATGATAATTAATACTATAAAATTCAATATTTGAAATAATGAATATATATGTATATATATATATATATATATATATATATATATATATATATATATATATGTAACTTAGATAAAAAGTCCAAATATTCGAAAATTTATATAAATGAAAAAAATATTTTTTTTGAGTTTTGTAACAAATTTTCTTATAAAAACTCTTGAATATTATTTTAACGCAAAATATTAAATCATCAATAGATATTAGTATGCTTCTAATAAAATTTTTATTTTTTTTTCTAAACACTGACATATTTGAGGACATTTTTTTATTAAAACATTTCAATAAATATTCACAATAATTCTTTATTAATATTATCATAATAATATAATGTATATGCAAAAAAATATAGAAATATAAGGTACATACATTTTTGGCATAATAAAAATGTTTTCGTTATGAAATAGCGGAAAATATTAAAAAACAAATAAAACAAATTAAGAAAATAAATTAATAGCTATTATAAATTGATTGACAAGCAAGATACTTAAATATATAGATAGAAATCAATGAATAATCAGAAAAAGAAATCAGAAAATGTTTTGAAAATGTGTGGAAAAAGAGGTACCAGATAATTTAAATTGAAAAAAAAAATAGAAAATGTTTCCATTATGCAATTTAAACAATGTACTATATGATGAAGAAAAGAATAATAATAATAACAATGTTTATGTATGGAAAGAACGGGAGAGCACGTACTTTAATAAAAAGATTTTGTTGCTTCACTTGCATTTTTATTTTTGTAAGATAACATTTCATATTTTAAATTCAGATACAAATGTTTTTAACAATAAACAAACCGATTAATAATTTGTTTATAATAAAGCAGTTTATAATAAAACACAATACATTTGTTTATAATGAAACATATTTGAGGACATTTTTTCATTAAAACATTTCAATAAATATTCACAATAATTCTTTATTAATATTATCAGGTTAGAATAAATCAATTTATCGACAGAAGTTTTCTTTGGAACTATAAATTGTCTCTTATTCTTCAAAGGCAATCATAAAAAAGAATTGGTTTCAGAATGCAAAATTTTCAATGAATAGGTTCTAATACCTTTATTACGAATTAAATAGTTATTTCCATTTTTACATTTCTACTTTAATTTTATGCTCGCTATCGTTCCTAGACATATAAGAGGAAACCAATAACCTGAAGAATTTTCTCTCATATTCAATTATCCATTAATAAATAAATGAATAAAAGGCAAAGAAAAGCTGCTACTGCAAGATTTTATTATTAACTCCTTTTATTCAAATAATCTATTTAACCACATTTCATATTTAACCTTATATATATATATATATATATATATATATATATATAATATTTAACTACTATTATTAAACGTATGTGCATGCAAAAGGAAATGGTCTTCTTTTCTTTATATATACTAATTATACCGAATTTTATAGATATTGTTTAGATCCTATACACTACTGCAGAATTATAATCAAGGTTTTGCTAACATTAGGTAAACCGTTTGTTTTATATTAAAAGTTCTAATAATTCTTAATGTAAAAGTGAAAAGTTATTTCAAATAAGCAAAATAAAAGTTTAACTATCTCATTTTACTGAAACAAACTATTTTTTCTTATTAATGATTGGTATATGTTGATTTCCTTTTCAAAATGTAAACAAAAAAAAATAATAGTCAGGAATATATCACTAAAACACTTTATAAATAAATTATACTAAATGTTTTTATTTCGGAAAATTCTTAATCAAAATATGACAAATTCTTTTCTTTGTTATGAACTATTTCTTGTTTGTAAAACCCTTGTTTTTTATTTTATTACATCTATATTTGTTTAATTATAACTACCATTAATATAGTTCTCAAAAATTAAACTATATCATTTTATTCAGTAAAGCAAAAACCATTTAGGAAAGATTATTTTTAATCAAACTGTGATTTTTAAACGTATTGTTTTAACAAAATACATCAAAATATGATCATGAAATTTGTTTCTATATAACTGTATTGAGGATTACGGAATTGCTGTCGACATTTATATAAACATTAATCAAAAATTCTTAAATAATAATTCATATAACTTTTTTACAATGAATGAATATATTCTTATACGCAAATATAAGTATATAAGAAGTTTTTTTTAATATATGAAAGCTTAATTTTTAAATAAAAATGCCAATTTTATTGTTTTATAAAAATTATTAAAAAAATAAAATTTATATATATATATATATATATATATAACAATAAAAAATAAATTATTTACAAATTGATAACACTTCTGATTTCTTTGTTAATTAATTTCTTTTAAACTTGTGTGTTAATTCGATAAAATTTTAATTGTACATACAATAATTGTAACATTAAATATTATTTTATATTTATAATCAGATGCAAAGCATTGATAAATCACTATCCATTCGTCTATTATTTTAAAATATTGTCCTTACAAACAAAAACAAAATCATTTAGTGGCTATTTAAAAACACACATTTCACAAAACATCGATTTGTAAACAAAATCAAAATAGATATTATCATTTATAACATCACGACAAATGTTCAATAACCAGATAATGATCAAAAATTAATAGCTATTCGCGAATGAAACTTATTTAAAATTATGTCGTATATTTTCAAGTATAGAACGGTTAATGACTTTGGAATATTAAATAATCGAAACTGATGTATAAAATTTCTGTTTCTTACACGTATATATATATATATATATATATATATATATATATATATAATTTATTCTTGATACTATTACAAATACTATCTGCCAGTGGCTGAAACAAAGGAAAAAATTCAAAGAGTAAATTACTGTCATTAAAAACATCTGCATGTTGAATTCAGTTATTTATGAGATACAATAGTTGTAGTATTCGGTGAAAAAATATTCAAAACACATTTATAGATAAATTCCAAATCACATATAAAGTTTTAATTAAAATATATTCACCTCTAAATATACATGCATATATATAAAATGTAAAACGGGTCGATTTTTGGTCGTTTCCCCCGATAGATAAAATGTATTGAAAAAACTAATTAATAGATAAATATTCAGTTACAGAATAATGTTCTGTCTCTATTCAACGGCGTCACAATTATAAAGAAATATAGCAATGTTTGAGGAAATGAAACGAATTCTTCAGGCGAATCCGGAAACATCTGTTAGTTTTAATACCAAGACTGCTGTAATCACATTAAATACATTTTTGGATTATTTTTGTTTTCCTTTTTTTTTAACAAAAACATATATGTTTTGGTCATATATTTTTACTTAAATACCTGGAAATTTTATGTCATAATGTAATGTAATTATTAGGTATACAGATATAAATTGATATGTGATAAAATATACCGGTGGCAGGGTGGAAATAATGAAGTGTATATATATATATATATATATATATATATATATATATATATATATATATATATAATTCACAATACCATATTCTAATGTAACTGTTTTCTAATATTTATTGTATATTTTATTCTAACACTGACAAAATCTTATCTCATTAAATCTTTTTACCGAGAATAAAGTTTCATAAAATATGAAAAACATTACAAAATAAATTCAAAATAAACCATTTCAATGAACTGTATGCTAAACTGTATTTTTCGCTTAAATCTTTTATTATTACTCAAATGAATTTATTTGCAAAAAAATTCGAAACAATTAAGTTTCTTATAATAATATTAAGAAATCATATAACCGAAGTGTTTTTTCTAAATAATAGTTAAACATTTAATTATTCTTTTTAACATATTTTTTTATTGTAGATATTAAGTTATATAATATAAGTAAAAAATTAACAATATAACTTGTTAATCTATTTTTTTGTTACATCGGTTATTAGAGTTTAATTATTTAATAAGTCACATTTGTATTGATCTATACAAATGTGATTATATTTGAAATGGAATTACAACGAATTCTTCTAATGTAATCAAAATATTAACTAAATCGTTCTGTAAAATTAATAAATCATACGTACGTTTCCTACTAGGTAGGTACTATTTTTATGATGCATATATAATGCTACTTTTAATTAACTAATTAATTTTAATAGAATAATAAGAAAGTAACTCAAATATAATATATATATATATATATATATATATATATATATATATATATATATACATATATATATATATATATATATGTGTGTGTATTATATTATATTTTTCTCTTTAAAAAATAGTTTTTGTTTCATATAACTGGAATTTGAAAAAAGAATACAAGATTATTTATAACCGTTGTTAATTATGACAAAGTTCAATAAGTATGTCACTACATTATTGGTAGGATTATCGAAGGTTTTGGTAAACATTATAAATACAATTTTATGTATCATTTATTAGGAAATTTAATTAATTATTTTATTTTTACATCTGTAAAATTATTTATATAAACTTTTTAAACGAAATAAGGATTTTTTCGAAAATTGGCTCATTCTGAGTTGACTTCTATACTATTATATATATATATATATATATATATATATATATATATATATATATATATATATATATATATATATATATATATAGGGGAGATAAGAGAGAAAGAAAAAAATTAACCCAATGAAGTGTATTTTAAACTTAATAGTATACTTTCATTTATTCTGTCTCATGTCTATATATTTTACAATTTGTACTCTTTATTTAATACACTATATATATACATATACACTATATATGTACATATACTTACTAAATACATGTGTAATAAATGTTAAAGAACCAGATATCTCAAATTTTCTAGTGAACAAACTACTAAGATTCTACTGACATCCAATGACTATTTATATATATATATATATACACAAGGGGGCTTGGCCCCTTGCTCGTTGCGCTCACCAATCCCTGTGCTCGTTTCGCTCGCCCACGTGTTAACTATAAGCATGTACACATAACCCAATAAAACAATAAACATAGTTTTTAAAACTCATTTATGTCTATATAATCATTCTCGCAGCTATATTGCAACGTGTTGTTATATATATATATATATATATGTATATGTATATATATATATATATATATATATATATATATATATATAAGTATTGTTATATAATCATTATCGCAAATAGATTTCAGCGTAATTGTTTTATACATGAGATAAACATAATTGGTTATTTAAATCCAGCAAACACTTTTTTATGTCTCTTTACTCTTTACTGCAGAGTATTAAATTAAAAATTCGGTAAATGGGTAAATTATGCATAATGAGTTTTACTTTATTTGTGTGCAACATATTACTCTATATAGTAATTTGTATCAATTATCTTTTAATACTTTGTTGATCGCTCGCCCATAAGATGAATACCATTGACATAAAAAATGAATACCATTGACGCCCTAACATATATAACTTATTAATTCTATGTTGTTTACAGATTATCGCATATATGTATAGAATTATCCTTTTTATTTATATTTGAAAATATAAAATCATTCCATGATTAAAAAGTAAATACTAATTTCTCGTGGTTTGCCTTCCATACCTATAGGCATGTGTAAATCTCATTTTGGAATTATTCTCTGAATTAATCTATGTATGTATTGATACGTATCAGTAGTTTTTTTATCTAAAAAAAACTTATTTTCAATTGTAATGAATAAGATAGAAAATATTCAATATAATATAATTTACACAAATGATTCATTACTTAATTCCAAGAAAGTTATTAATTCTTTATCTATTTACAATTTAACCTTTTGTGTGGGATTCGACCTTTATATATATGTATATGTATATATATATATATATATATATATATATATATATATATATATATATTACTAATAGAATTTAAAG
Organism: Acanthacorydalis orientalis; assembly: GCA_034766995.1. Classification (NCBI taxonomy): domain Eukaryota; kingdom Metazoa; phylum Arthropoda; class Insecta; order Megaloptera; family Corydalidae; genus Acanthacorydalis; species Acanthacorydalis orientalis. Next base: position 14,253,873 of record CM068322.1, on the reverse strand, counting down.
AATCATATATTGAAAATTTGATTATATCACGTCATCTACAAGAATTTCTAAACAGCACGCTGTTATTATAATGAGATGAATCTAACACATACATTTAAAATATTACGTGTATATGTATGTAGTATGTGTATGTATATATATATATATATGTGTGTGTGTGTGTGAAAATAAAAATATTGATATCACGTCCACTCACTATTTCAAAATATCAATGTTAAATGACTGATAAATTTAAGCGGAAATTTAATTGTTACAAATACTCTTACGAACCGCTGATTAATTTCGACACGTGATTCATGATGTATGTGAATCATTAGAAAGAATAGTCCAAATTTGGACATGAATCATTTTCTACGTTTACGCCGAAATCCAGTCAAGGAAGGTAAGTATATAGAACACAGTACCTGATGCGTAAATCTCTTTATTAATAATTTATTTTTGAATGGCATTGCATTAGTGTTAGAAACAATAATAGTACATATGCGGTTATATAGCATGCGTATGTTTGTGTTGTATTCATGATTTATAATATAAATTATCTGAAACTATTTAAATCGTATAACGGCATGAAAATAATTAGAATATAATATTAAGTTGTTTATATTTCAATACGTACACGACACGTGCGCATTGATATTTAACATGATATATATATATATATATATATATATATATATATATATATATATATATATATATATATATATATATATATATGTTTATATATGACAATAATAAAAGAAATAAAAATTATTCTTATAAAGGAATGATGATATTATTAAGTTTACATTGAAGGACTAAGGTATCACAAAAAATGTCCATTCTTTTATTTGTGTTAACGTATGTTGTTGACCTTAGGACAGAAGGTAATAAACAGAAATATGTTAAAGCAGATTATCACCACATCACATTATGCATTAAGCTTAATAATTAAAAAGTTTCTTTCACATATCACTTCTTTTTTATTGTAATTATTTGTTTTATTTTATTTTTAAATTTGTAGTGTATCGACTACACATTTAACTGTACATCTGTATTTACAAATACATAAATACATATATATATATATATATATATATATATATATATATATATATATATGTATATATAAGTAAGTAGGTAGATAGATAGATAGAGAGAGAGAGAGAGATTTTCAATAAAAATAAATATTTGATTTTATAAAATTGTGTATATGAGTACTCAATTATTAATTTATTTCTAAAATAAATTAAGGCTAACTTGTAAGAAAAGGAAGTAGCAAACAATACATGTAAATATTATATATATATATATATATATATAATTTTCTCCTCGATAAAATCTGCAGAGCTTTATCATTTTGAGTTATACAGACAATAAATATAGATTTTTATTTTCTTTCCAAATTATGCTAGATATTCTTATTTAAATAGTGTTATGAGCTAAAATGTATTGGTAATTAGAATTTAAGTTTAAAATAATAAAAAAAATATAAGAACGTATTTACTTTTGAATATTGTCAAATCAAAGCGTTGTTTTTTGACTTAAACCTTTTTTACTCTTTACTTGCTAAAATTTTTATACAAATATCCATTAATCGATGTTTACAGTAAGAAAAATAATTAGGGAATATTATATTCAGACATTTTTTCTTGTATAAACGTATATAGTAAAACAGGAATTAATACTTTTTTATTTTATACTTTTTTATTATGAACTTTTTCACTTTTTCTCTAATATATATATATATATATATATATAAAGAGAGAGAAACTTAAAAAGAAAAATTTTAAATCTTTATTTTATACTAAAAAAGAGAAAAGCAGAATACAATATTATAATTATTTTTAAAATAATGTCATATTAATGAACCACAAGACTTGAAAATATATTAAATACTATATATATATATATATATATATATATATATATATATATATATATATATATATATATATATATATATATATATATATATATGATAACGTATTGGTATATCACAAAACTATTGCTATTTTCAATAATTATTAAGAGTTTACATTAAATTCTAACTTTTATAAAAGGAACTTCTTTAATTCGGAAAGTATATCAACAATACATAAAGCTTATTTGCTAAAAAAAGGTTTTTTGTTTACTAGAGAAACAAAAAAAAATATATATTGTTAAACTTGGCTATCAGATTAACTGTTTCATATTTAATGATATTTGAAGAATGTCTTCTGTAACTAAGTTTGAAAAAATATATAACAGAAAAGAATATTAAAACATTATGTTGTTACTAAAATAATGGTGTTATTTACAATATAAATTGCAGCAAATTTTAGATTTCTATTCAAAGTACTATTTCATCATTTTATGTTCTAATTTATTCATATCTCATTTTTATAGTTCAGATTATAAATATATATATATATATATATATATATATATATATATATATATACATATATACACATATATAGAAAGAACGAAAGAGAGAAATAAATACATAGATTATTATATAAAAAAATCATTGTAGGAAACAATGAAGATGTAATAAAAAAGAATGTTTGAAATATAGATACTTATTTTTTATATATTTATATGATATATTTACTTAATTCTCAGAACAAAATGTGTATAATATTTTCATGAGAAATATATGTAATATATAAAATTTCCACCCCCGTATTAATACATATCCATCTTCTAACTGATATTAAAATGTAATGAACATAATATTGATAAAATAAAAGTTATCCCTACAATAATGTTATATATAAACCAGTTAAATAGTTCTACATAAAATTGTACCTGTACACTTAGAAAGAATGTCGTTTTTTTATATACTATTTTAATTTAAATTTTTACTTAAATGTCAAAAACATTAGAAGTGTAGTTACATGCTTATACACGATTCTATGTATATACAAGATGTATATACAAGATTCATAATTTTATTAAGAAATAATAAATTAAAAAAATTAGATATTGAATAAAATTAATATATAACCAACTTTAAATTAGAAACACAAATTCAGATATTCTTTTTTACCGCATAGTATACGGACACACACACACACACACATATATATATATATATATATATATATATAAAGTGGGAGAGAGGACAACAGTTAAATATTTAATTTTATATATAATTAAAATATATTTTTTTTCATATATATATACACATAGATGTGTGTGTGTATGTATATATATATATATATATATATATATATATATATACACATAGATGTGTGTGTGTATGTATATATATATATGATTTATAATTTCAGTAAGATAGGTAAAACGTTTTGTTTTTCTTTATGATTTAATATTAACTGAATGACCTAAATTGTGATGTTTGTTTTCAATATTTATGATTTTCATATTATTTGTATTGTTATAGAATTTCCAACTAGTTTACAAGTATAACTATAAAAATAATATTTCAGTTAAAAATGTACAAAATATACTTCCATATATACACACACACACACACACACATATATATATATATATATATATATATATATATATTTGTATGTGTGTGTGTAAAGAGGGAAAATGTAATCAATACACTCTTCCCTCCTTTAGAAGTTACCCTCTTCGTTAATGTGAATATTTTTAATAATTCATAATTTAAAACGAATTTTTTTCAGTTAACTTGAACCACTTATTTATTTTTATTAAAATGACTTATCTATTGTAATTAATTTTAATTTAAAGATCATCAATTGTACTATATAAGAAAAGGTGGTGATTATTGTAAGAATGAAGTTCCTTTATAAACATCTCTCTCTCTCTCTCTCTCTCTCTCTATATATATATATATATATATATATGTAGTAGTTTAGTGGATTACTCATTATTCCTTGATTAAGAAATAATTAATAATATTTTTTAATTTAATGGAATTAAAGTATAAATAAATACTCTTTCTCCCTCTCTTTCTGTATATATATATATATATATATATAGAGAGAGAGAGAGATGTAATTTTTTTTATTAATTTAAATAAAGGAATTATCTAATAAAATTTTATTTGTTAGTTTTTAATATGGAAATAAAAAATGTAATTATATATGAATAGTTGGATTTATTTGTAAAATACAATTATAACTTCATTTAATTCTTAAATGTTCTTTTAAAAGAATCATTTTAATTTTTGTTTTCGGTAAACTAAATCTAAATTTAATATTTATATATTTTTAAAAAGTTATAATATGAATAGCACATTGTTTCATCAAATATTTTAAATTGTTTTTGTAATAATTTGTTTTGCAGTATATTTTTTGTTAATTTTTAATGAAATAACTATTCTTTATTAATATAACGCTTTCATAAAATATAAAAAAAAATAATAAAAATATTGAAACAGGTCAATAATAATGTTTTTCAATCAAATCTTATTCTTTTTTATTATTTACATTCAGTTTAACAGTTTTTAATAATTAAGATATGAAATTAAAAAAGCTTATAGGAAAAACACAAACATCATATTTATTTCTCATTAGTATATAATGAGCCTGTAATAGTAATTTGCTTTTTTTATATAAACATCTAGAAAATTTTAACAGTAAGAAAATGTACGTTCCCTTAATTAAGTTTTTAATACATATTTTGTATAGAAATATTTATCTATATTTTTAATAGTAAATAAAATAACTAATATTAGTAATAGTGTTTGTACTCTCACAACAATTTAAATATAGCTACATTTTTCAGGTTCTTGTATGATTACTTTAGAAAAAAACAATATTTTATTTATTTTTTTATTAATTTTCCAGAAAGATATATATATATATATATATATATATATATATATATATATATATATATATATATATATATATATATATATATGTACATGTATATAGTGACAAAACAATTATAGTGTCAGTGTATTTACAAAAAAAAATAAACAATTTGAAAGATTTATTAAGTTGCCTTTTCATTACACTATATATATATATATACATACATTAGAAGAAATTTTCATAAAAGAAGTACTGTTTTTACTCAAATGGAATAAATATGATAACCATTTATCCAGTAGTGGATTGTCAGATAAGAGGAAATACAGATTGTTATATATATTTTTGAGTAATATATGAATTCACTACAAAATATTAACTAAAATTTTAAAAATTTATACAGGGACTTTAATTTTATTTTCTTTATAATTTTTGATAGGATATAATTCTGATATTTTTTAAATTATTATTATATATATATATATATATGTCAAAATATTTATGTAAGGTATTAAATACATTAAATTAAATAAACTTAATATTCATTTGAAGTAATAGATTATATTTGATAAGAATAATCACGTTGTAAGATGACATTCATTAGATATTATTAGTAGAATTACCAGGCGTTGTTCGAATTTTTAATTTTTTACCCCATATAATAATTTATAGAAGTCGGATATTTTTTCCTCAGATGAATAAATTCAACAAAAGAAGTTGATGTATTCAAATGAAGATATTATATTAAAAAATATAATTACATAGTCTTGTTTTTTTAAATCTTACTTTATTTTATATATATATATATATATATATATATATATATCAAGCAATTTTTTAAATTTGATAATCTCAATTTTTGTGAAACACTAATATGTAATAAAAAAATAAAACTTATTGATATAGTTTTTATGATATTAAGTTTACTTTATTACATCTATTACATACATATATGCAAACATACATATACATGTAAGTGTGTATATATGTATATATATATATATATATATATATATATAATTCATATATTATTATATCAAGAGGACAACAAATTGACTTATGCAGGAAAATTTACAGAAATAATTTTAGACTTATAAGGTATTATTTTTTATGTTTTTCCGAAAAAAATATCATTTGAAATTAGTTATTAAATATGAATATTAATTCATATATATATATATATATATATATATATATATATATGTATATGTATATATATATATGTATATGTATATATATATATATGTATATGTATATATATATATATCTACGAATAAGTAATATTTTTCATATCAGTGTTATTTATATTAAAACATGTTTGTATAATTAATACATTTCTTATTCATTAATTTTGTGGAATATTTATAAGTAAAGGGGATATATCTGACTTTTATGTTTCCGACATATACAGAAACAATTTGAATATATAACGAGCATTTCAGTCATAAAAAATACTTATTTAATACTGTTTTTGTCTTGACTTAAAATCAAGTATTTATAGCTAATAAGAATTTCGAATTTAATTTATTTAAAATTTTAATTTTAAACAATTAAAGATATTTTATATTGAAATCATATTAATAATAATAAAGTGAATATTATATAATAAATATATTTAATCAATATTTTTAATATTTCACATTCTGATATACAAATGTTTTTGTAATTTGTATATTGTAAAATGCTGTTTTTCATTTAAAAAATCTATTTTGTTATTAGCATATGATTAAAATTTATGATTATACAAATTTCTCCTCCTTTTATGTGTATTATTTTCTATTTATGAGTTATTTTTTAAATATATTTAGACTAATTGAAGTAAATAAAGAAATAATATTCAATAAAGTATTAATATTTTTCAATGGATATGATTTACAAATTAAAACACGGAGGGGAATATTAAATTTTACTTTTTCTATTATTCTATTTTGTATTTTATTAAATATATATATATATATATATATATATATATATATATATATATATATATATGTATGTATATATTCATTAAATATTGAAAACATTGTAGAAGAAAGTACAAATTAAATCCTGATTTCCTTGTTATAATATTTTACATGTTACTCTTAGTTTAAACATACTTTCTTTAAAACATTTGGAGAAAGGCATATTCCTTATAATTAGTTAACAGAAAATAACAATGAATATATTCAATACAAAATTGAGGAAATAAAGTGTATATTTCTCTCATATTGTCATTTATATCTATTAACTATTTCTTTTACATATTTTTTTTAAAAAATAGCACTCAATCCAAATATATTTCTTATATTAACATTTAGTTATTTTGTTATATATATATATATATATATATATATATATATATATATATATATATATATATATACACACACATTTAACTACTTTTTCATCACCAATTATTGATAATATGAACATAAATTTATAATATCTTGCAAATCTAATGGTCAGTTATTATTTGGAGAATTAAAAAATAAATAAAAATACTCTGTTGATGTGTGAATTATTGGGACAAATGTTTAGTAACGAATAATTTTGTACTTGCTTATTTAAAATGCAACAACCAGAAAATAAAGCACAAAACTTTAATTTTCATATCTAACGAATGAAAGTTTCGTACAAGACATGGTTTTTATACTGATTGTTGTGGTTTTTCTAGGCGTAAATATGTTACAAATTCTAAAACAGATAACAATGAATTCATTTCGAATTTAAAACCGTATTAAGAGCGGTAAAAACATGGTACTAGTGTAAAATTTCGGCCGTGTGTTCTAAAACAGCTACTATTTGAAAAACAATGGTACATACCTTCATCTCCCTCCATTTCATTCTATTTTTCGCGCGTCAATTTAAACCTAAACACACTGAAAAATTTTGAAAACGCATCGCCCTGTTTGATTAACCTTTGCATAATTTCAGCCGAAACTTGAGGACAAATCCACAACAACACGACCGATCAATGCGCATGTCGAAATTTTCAAATTGTAATTTTGAAAATTGCCCGTGGTACAAATAATAATCGGATCCGATGTCACAACATCGTGATGGAATATATTTAAAAGATATGTGATATAATACACGGACGGCGTACACGTGGTTATTAACAATTGTATTTTTATTTTGTCACGACGGACTGTGGCTCACTGATTTATCGGACGCGAAATTACACACTGTTTATCTGTCAATGGATTTGTCATTTGGCGAGAGACGTAGTACGGAATAAACAAGACGCAGTTGCACGGTGCGCGCACGGTCCGGTTGTACGCTAGAACGCGGCAAAATACGAACTGCTTGAATGGAGAACAAGGTAGAGCCGATGTGCCCCGTATGCGTTGGCTTTTTTTCTTTTCCTTTTTTTGTGATCCATGCATGGTGCATCGGTCGCAGTGACGGACTTGCCCAATTTGTACAAGGAATGCAAGGGAAATTTAAACTCATATCCAAATATTAAACGGTATTTTTTTATTTTCGTCGATTATTTATCATATTTGTATTAAATCCTTTACAAAATATGAATCATTTAAATATATATACAAACATACATACATACTTATATACAGAACAATTTAAATATAAAAGTAAATAAATTTATGAATAAAGACATGTTTTTATAATATACTTTACTCTTTTCTATACATTTATCGGAAATAGTATTTATTTCTGAATAATTTTATACCAAGTAAAATTATTAAAAAAATGTATACATTTATGGACTGCTTAAATTTATTTTTTTTGTATCTTGGTAATTTTTGATGATTGCGAAGTAATTAATTAGCTCTTGGAATTACAAATAAGTCAATTATTGAAACGAAATAACCTTTTTATGAACAGGATTTTTAAAAATATTTACATATACTGTAATAAATATTTTAAAATTAATTTTATTCAATAATTTTATCTTTAACTTTAAATAAATTACTATATATATATATAAGAATATAATAATTAGATATTTTATTTAAAACAAATTGGGCCTAGTATTTAGTAGCATCTTATTTATATGACATACTCTTCCCATACTTATTTAATACATTTTTTGTCATTTATAAAAAAATATTATTCTTTTTTTAAAAATATTTTTTTATTTAATGCATATTGTAGCGTTGGTTTTTCATGAAATTGTTGATAAAATTTGAATTGTTATTTTTGTCACTTTATACTACAGAATATTAAACTGAAATGAAGTAAACATTCGTATTTTATAATATAATATGGATACTAATACATAATAATTTGAAGAGTACGATTTGTTTTTTTTTCGAGTTTTTAAAAATAGATAAAATGAATGCTTCAAACATGCTTGATTTTATACATATTTTTTTATAAATAATATATATATATATATTCTCAATATAAATGGAAATAAGTAGAAGACACTTACATTGAATATATATATATATATATATATATATATATATATATATATATATATATACAGTGAAAATCTATTGGAACACTTCCAATTTATTCCAATTTAGTAGTGCTTCTATTTTTCACACATTATCTAATATATTTTCTAGCTATATGTATTGATATTTTTTATAACTCTCTTTTTGCTTGTTTTTATAATTCTCTCTCTCTCTGTATATATATATATATATATATATTATATATATATATATATATATATATGAGAATTATCTCACTGGAAGTGTCCAAATCACTAATCCAAATAATCAATAACATTTTTAATTAATTTATTTTGTGATTTATGAGGAAGTTAAAAATAATTGTTTGAAAAGAAACTAAATTAAAATAAATACTCAAATAATAATTTAAAAAAACATTAGACCAGTACAGTTTTGACACTGCGGGTCAATTCATTTTCAAAAATGAATTCGATTTCCCTATATTTTTTTTCGTCAGATAATCATTATTGATAATTTTAATTGTTACTTATGAGCATTTCGACTGCGATGTCATCATTGCTAGAACGCCAAAGTATAAACATTTTTGATTTTTATGCACTTTGGCGTTTGGTTTGTGGCCTACAAAACTAATTCATTTGTTAAAAAAAATATTTGAAATTTACAATAAATTTACTCAGAACATAAATAGTGCCAAATATAAGTATTACGTATATTTGCCAACACTGTGCTGTAAATATATAAATAATGATAATTATCATTATAAAATTATTCCAGCTTATACGGTATTGCGTTTTTTGTACTTTGATATTTGATGCGTTTGTATCAAATATTCAAATTAAATTTAAAAATTGTAATATTTTAATTAAGTTCGGACCTGTACGCATGTATATATATATATATATATATATAAAATTTTAAAATGTATATATAAAAAATAATCCACAATAGAACAGGAAAATACATATATATCCCATTCACTTTATTTCTGACATTTTTTTTGTATGTTATTTAAAAGAAGCATCGATAAAACGTACACACACACACACATATATATATATATATATATATATATATATATATATATATATATATATATATATATATATATATATACTGTGTAAGGAAGAAAGAGCTATGTAGAACAGAAGTCATAAACATACTTTTACCTATCCGTTTAGAAATAGATTTTAAAGTGGGGGAAAGTTTGTATTTCGTCCCTTAGTATATCGTCTTTTTTCTTCGTCGAAGAGTAAATGTTTTTTTACCCGTTGTTCAATTTAAGGTAGGGTTCAATATTTTTTTAAGCCTAAAATTATATATATATATATATATAAACGCACATCCTCTCACTTGTAAAAAATTCTATGTGAAGTTTATGATTAAATTATTGTTTTTTTTTTGTAGTTTATTTAAAATAAAAGCAATATAAATTGAAAACATTTAACAGTTCAACAAATATTTAATAATTTCCAAATAACT
>CM068322.1:14193309-14238309 GCA_034766995.1 Acanthacorydalis orientalis | reverse complement strand
TAATCAATTTGCATAACATCAAAACAAGCAAGCAAGTTAAGCAAGTTAGCAAGTTAAGTTAGTTCTTAATAATCTTTAAGTCAAAAAGATATATTTTGAAAAAATGATAATACAGATTAAATTTTATTTTTAGAGTAACACAAAAAAGATATAATAAGGGTATTAAATAATTGCTTTTAAATATATAGACAATTTAAATATTTAATGATATACCATAAATTGTTACAAAAGTTTGCACACTAGTAAAAGTTATTAAAAAACTATAAATAAAATAGATCTAACTTAATTTCAAAATATATCCAAATTTGAATATATTGTTTTTTTCTATATAAAAATGTTAATTGATTTTATAAACATTTAATTCACCTTCGTATTAGCATTATTTATACTAAATTAAAGATAAAATTTATTATGTAGATATTTAATACATTTTGTCAAGTACCAAATATTCTAATAAATTCGAATCAAATATCAAATATTTTGATAAAAAAATTTAGTAGTGTTTCAACACTTTTTGTATAAAAAAATCAATATATTCAAATGTGGATATCTTCTCAAATGAAAGTTAGATCTATTTTTATTTATAGTCTTTTATAGTAAATTTTACTATAGTGCAAATTTTTGTAAAAATTTCTGATACACCATTAAATATTTCAATTGTGCATAAATTTAATAGCAGATATTTAATACCCTTTTATATCTTCCTTTTGTGTTATTCCAAACATGAAATTCAATCTGTATTATCATTATTTCAAAATATATCTGTTTACAAAAGAATATTCTTTTCTGGTCAAAAAAAGTAATCAAACTACCCATCTACTCAGCTGCCATCATATTCAGATCTCCAAGTAAAGAAAAATCTTAAAAAGTAACTTTTTATGGGATCAATTAGATACAAATTCCAAGAATAGTCTGATATCTCTTGAAAATTTATATCTTAGCAAACCAGTAATAAATCACTCTTTAATGCGAGACTAAGACAAATTCAATAATAATTTTTATTATTAATATACCACCTGTTGCGGACAGAAAATTCAGAGAAAGAGGCTTTAATAAGTATCATTTTTTTTACTGATTTATTTCTTTGCTTTTTTTAAAGAAATGAATGAATTAGACGAGCTACAAAGAGTATGAGGAAACAAAAGAATAGTAATTGATAGAAATTTATAATATTAATAAAAAAGTGTATTTACTATATATGACTACTGAATATATACAGTTTACCTCAAAATTTCTTGACTTGTTTAAAAAAAACTTCTATCTTCAATAAATTTTTTATTACGTATTGTTTGAAATATATTCCTTCTGCTGAAACACACTTATTACAATAATTGTACATTTTTTCAAATCATTACTTATGCCTTTCTCAAGTATAACCTTCAAAAAGTCGATCGCCAGTTTTTGAATATTTCTATGTCATCACAAAGTGTAAATTTCATGTTATTTGCAGAGAAAAAAAATTATGGTAAGGTGACACATCGAGCAATTGAGGTGATAAGGAACAAAGATACTTTTTAAAAATCAATAATCACAAAAAACAATGATTTATAATCTAGGACATTATTATGGAAAAGCGACAAACTATTTTATTCTTAATGCTATAAACAGACTTTTCAAACGTTTATTATTAAGTACTTCAAAACTTCCCTCGAATAGTTGACAGGAATTTTAAATTAAATAGTCATAATGGTATTCAATGGATGTAGCCAGTATCTCATAAGCAATTTCGGGAACTAATGAACTTAGATGCACCTTTAAAGCCCAAATAACATCATCATAAATAAATAAAACACTTCAGGACATTCTAGGATCGACTATGTATTATAAAAAAATAATAAAAATTGATAGTTTTTGATATCTCTAATAATTAATGAACGATGTAAGATTTAATATATTAAAGAAAACAATTATATATAATTATTTTATTAGTATTTCAAAGTCCAATTGTTTTTGTTTGTCAACAATATTCATTAAAAATTATAACTAAAGTTTTTGGTTAAGAAAAAAACTAGTTTGATAAATAGAAAACTATTTTAACAGATTTTGATATATATATATATATATATATATATATATATATATATATATATATATATATATATATATATATATATAAGAAACTTATTTACTAAAGTGTACTGAAATCAAATAATACTGTTTACAAAAGTAATGTATTCTGAGAAAAAATACAGATATATCTAAAAATGTTTTTTTTATGTGAACTCTCAAAGTCGGGTCGAGAAACCGACCACCACTATACTAAAAACTTCAACTATCACAATTCTTTTCGAAGAAAAAATAATAATAAACGATCTACTGAACTAACGCTTGCGTCGTATAACTAATTTAAACTTTTCGGCGATAGTTTTCTATGTATATTATTATTGTCCATCGCATTCTAACCATGCGCTTGACACGACCTCCGGAGAACAATGTTTATTCTTGTTTCCGTTTTTATCAACTCTAGTATATACTGGAGGTGGCGGCATATGTACGCACCAACGACTACCATACGATTTTTCGGTATCTTTCCTATTCATTGCTCTGTTGATAAGAAATGTTTTGAATCATAATGTGTATATAGTAAATAGTAAAACCGTACGGCGTATAGTAGTTAGTTTGTAACCTAGACCGCCCCATCCATTCAGGAATTCTTGTGAGATTTTTTATACACACGTTCGACATGGATGTATGTGTGAGTCAGTGTGTAGTGAGCGTATAAGAAGCACGCATTTGTGGACCTGACAAATTATTAACATTGATATTGTAAGCGTAGAGATACACGACAAATTTGTTTTCAAACAGTAATTTCCTTTATTTTTTCATTTATTTATGATGTGTCACGGAAAAAGTATAGTTACTATTTTTAAATTGAATTTATGTATTAGATCGTTTTATTTTCGTAAATAAACAGTAGATATCAAACAGTTATTTTATCCTTATTGTTATTATACATATATATGTATATATACATAAATGCATAATATTTATAAAAAGTACAAAAAAGTAGATGGACTTTTCTGAATGGAAAAGTAATAAAACATTTTATAATATTTTTTCGAAAATATTTTTATTCCCGCCATAGCTCCTTTAAAATTAAGTCATTTAGATATACCTTTATTAGTTTTCTCATTACATTTTCTGCTCATAATGCTTGATTACTATAAACCAGCAATTTTATATTCAAATAGGAGTTTAATAGTTGCTACAGAATTAAGAAATCCTGAGTAGTTATTTAGTTTATTGATAATACCTGTATATATGTATTGCCGAAGAAGGAGTATATACTGAACCCTTATTGTAACAAATTGTAATGACTTCAAGAATCTCCATTTATTCTTATTAATTGTATTATTTTCACTGATAAGTGCTGATTGTTGCTTATAATGATTCACAGAGTATAATAGATAAAACAATATTATTGTAAAATAATGAAGAGAATTATTTAGCTGTTGTTAAATATTAAATATTATTGATGTTAAATATTTTAATGAAGCCTGTCGGTAATATTAAATTTTGGTCGGGAAAGTTAAAATCTCAATAGCTGTTTTAAAACTGAAAACTCAATTACAATTTTGAAATATATTATTTAGCAGCACACTTGTTTATGTTATTTGAATATAAAAATATCGCTCAACAATAAATCAGACATTATAAAGAGAAAATTGATGCATCTAAACGACCATATTTTATAAACTTTACATCGGAAAAACGAAGAGTTTCCTAAAAGGTTTCATATAGAAATTTTTATTATTTTTGTACCTAGATAATCACACACTATATTTGTATCTTTGTATATATGTTTCCGGTAAAGTCCGGCTTTGCTTAGGTAAACTGCGATTTGTCCGACCGCCGTCAGTCAAAGTCCGACTTTGACTATGCAATGTACATCCTGATTTATAAAATTAAAATTTGATCACCTTCACCTTCATCCTTACCCTCACACCTCTACTCTGGGTTATATACCTGCGCACAGCCAGGTCAAAAAATGGTAAGGGTAAGAGTGAAGATGGTCTAATTTTAATTTTATAAATCAGGATATAAATTGACTAGTCAAAGTCCGAAGTAGAACCTCTTTTCAGGGCTACCTGCGCTTAGCCAGGTCAAAAAAGGGTGAGAGTGAAGGAGATCTAGTTGTAATTTTATAAATCAGGATATATATTGACTAGTCAAAGTCGGACTTTGCCTGTTCGTCGGGCTTTACCTACAACATGTTGTCGGCAAAATCCGATGACCAGACAAAGTCGGACTTTGACCGACAGCAGTCGGGTAAATCACAGTTTGACTAAGCAAAGTCGGACTTTGTCTGGTCGTTGAACTTTACTGGCAACATATACATATATTTGATCATAAATAGATTGAAAATAAACTAAACTCTTTAATTATTAGACTGGTAGAAAAATAATTGTGGCTTATGACTTTCAAATTCATATACAGCTTCATACAATACCTGTTTTAAATGATCTTGATCTATTAGATGACTAACGCCTAATTTTTGTGCAAGCTCTCAAATTTTTGTACATGGTTCTGATTCAACTAACTCCTTCAGTTAGTCGTTATGATCTCAAGAAGAACACCCGCGACCTTCTTCATTTTCAAAGCTCTCGTCCCCAGCATGAAATTTTTGAAACCACCATTACACCGTACGTTTCTTAATATTATCCACATTAAAAGCATCGTTTAATTTAAGAACAATTTCTGTTGTTTTACCACCTGTTTTGAACTCATACAAAAAATTGCTCTTATTTGCTTTTTTCCATTTCTAATTCAATAGCCTAATTTGAAGCAAAATTTATAATAAAACCAAAGGTGATGTTACCAAAATATAGACCGAAAAATGCACTTTAAAATGATATTAACACGAACGCGATGAAGTGATACTTTCATCGAAAAAAATAAGGTTAGAATTCAGAAAACAAAAACTGCAATTATTTTTCTACTAACCTAATGAAAATACAAGATTGAATAAACTTAGAAATTAAATTTAATGTGACACTTTTTTAATTTCAATAACCAGTTTTGTTAATATGAAATCTAGAATAAATAAAAAATGTTTTATTTTTATTTTTTCGTTTTTATTATAAATTGCCACATTTTGATCTCAAAATTTGATCTTTAAATTAATTCAATAATTACGGAAAACATTCCAATAAAAAAAACACAAATGTAATAATATATACTTAAATAATAATTTATAGGAAAATCTTGAAACGTTTACTATTTTTAAGAATTTTCTTTAACCATTCCCTAATAATGATGGTATCTTGAATCCATCAGTTTCGTTTAATATAATTATTTTTTAAAATGTTATAAAATGATTTGTGCGTTATATTTTTTTACGCAATGAAATAAAATTATAGATTATAATATCTGTGGTCTTCAGTCACTCCAGATATTGGATCGCAAGTCCTTTCTTAGGCTCTGTGATGTATGGTTTAATATTTATATCATTGTCTTATGTTTTGTTTAAATTTTATACCAATAACAAATCATGTATTGTCTCGATATTAGACTCTTATATTTTTTATAATCTGTATTATTCGTAAAAAACAGTGTTGAATTTCTGTCTATTCTGAATGTGAATCTTTTGTATGACATCTTTCATTAATTTAAACAAATAAATAGTATATATAAGTTCCTACTGTAAGTAAGAGGAAGCAGTGTATTACAGTCATTTTGGTATCTTGAATAATAATAGTTAAGTCGTTACACTCATACCGTACAATTGTTTTTATAATTCAGTTTATTATAAATACCTAATTTAACCGTTTGTACTATTATTGATAAGTTTATTACTTCTGTCCTCTATCATTTCCAATCATTTTTTCAAATTAGTTGAATAGAAATTTCAATAGATCTGTCAGTAAGTCATGTAGATATTATATATCTCTAATTATTTTTGTATATATCAATGAAATAAGTTGCACATTTTTATTATCGATTGTTCTCTTTGTCAAGGTAATCATATTCACTTCCGTATCCATACATACAAAACAAATAAGCAACTTAATAGAATTTTAATAGTAATAGTAATAATTTGAATAGTTATTCTTATCTTCAAAATAAAATTTTGATTAAATTTTAAAGTAGTGACTAGCAATTACGTTGTTAGACTTGCTGTTATATTCAGCTACAGCTACAAAATTCTAATATTTAACTGTCCTAAGAGTTTATGATAAATATTATTTGAATAATAAAATAATAAATAACTTACATGTCAATAAACTTTCGAAATCATTTATGTATGATTAAGTTTGTTCTATATTAGACTATTGGGAAATGTTTGATATTTCCATTCGAAGTTATAATATTTATCGAAATTTATCAAAAAGAGATTATCGTGAGTTTAATAAAAATTAAATTTTAATGAATTTTGAATTACTTTAAATTTTAAAAAAACTTTAGCATGTTTTTAAGTTAACAAATTTACATTATATATATCTTATGTGATTGTACTTAAGTATTCGTATGTGAAAATATTAATTTATGATGTTCTGCGTGAATATGTATTGGTTGATTAAAATAATAATAAATCATTAAGTGTAAATATTTATTTTATTTTTCTATTTAACAGCTCTTTATGGTATTATTTTATGGATAATTCGGGAAACTCAATTTAAAAGAAAGAAAAAAAGCAATAAATTGCGATATCAGTCGAATTATCAGAAACTAAACAAGTTAACCAAATCGTTATTGAAATTTTAATATGGATTATAATTAAATTGAATTTCAGATGTATTTTAACTTATTCATATTTAATAAAATAAATATATAATTACATAAAACTTGGCAAAAATACAGTTTTTCCTTTAATAAGAATTCACTTATATCATTTCATCGCAGGACATCATTTATTAGTGTAGATTGACATAATTAAAAAAGTTTTAAAGAATCGCTTAATAAGAAATAAAAGTTTTTTAAATTTTCTATTCGTTCTTAATTTTTGTTTTATTTTCTTTGTCACGGAATACTTTTCTTTGCTATTTAAAATACTGCCAACATCAAAATTTATTAGAAATTTTAGATAGTAGGTTTTTAATATATGTTTTTTTGTCGTGCATATATGATTATGGTATAGATATATGATTTTTTTTTACCGCGACTAAGAAAATTCTATAAATTCGCATTTACGAATGTGAAATTTTCTACATACATTTACGAATTATAACGCATAAAAGCTAAATGGAAAAAAAAAGTACAATAACCTATCACACCTTACTTGATAAAAAAGTTTACTGATCAACAAAATTTAATTGAATTTCTGGATCGTTTTCAGCTTACGATTCATTTAAAGATAACTAGTAAATCTATAATCACAAAAGAATTAATATTTTATGTTATATATATATATATATATATATATATATATATATATATATATATATATATATATGTGCGTGTGTGTATGTTTATATGTATGTATATATACGTATGTACGTTTTTCTTAATAAATCTTGAACACATTGAAAGCAGATGAAAAATATTGTCGTATTTAACAGCGATTTTTTTGAAACTAAAAGTTGAATATTATTAAAAAATGCGAACGGTAAACTTTTATAATATTAAAAATCTTTATTTTTTTGAAATCCACGCCTGTGAGATAGGTGTTCAAACGTACGACCGTATCTATAATATCCATTGGTCACGAAGGATCCCAGTGGCATAATAGAATATAGAGCTATAAACGTTCAGGTAGCTGACTTTCTTCATTATATTAAGTACCCTTTTTGCGCATATACGTTTCAACAACTGGTCATTTCTTTTATGTTTACTTAGTATACCATGTATATAAATATGTATATATATATACGAGCTCTCGTATATATATATATATATATATATATATATATATATATATATATATATATATATATATATATATATAGATAGATAGATAGAGTGATTCAATTTAGGCTTCCGCATTGAAGTATTACACAAGTGTACAAAAATACTAAATATATTGGTTGGTAGGAAAATGATTGCGGTTTATGACCTTCAAATTTATATACAGCTTCATACACTAGCTGTTTTAGTGTTTAGTGGTCCAAAACTGTTACATGATAAACGCTTAACTTTTGTGTAAGCTCTCAAATTGTTGTGTGTGGTTCTGATTGAACTAACGCCTTCAGTTGATCGTTATAAACTGAAGAAGAACATCCGTGACCGTCTTCATTTTAAAGGTTCTCGTCCCCAGCACGAAATTTTAGACCCATCATTGCACCATACATTACTTAACAGTACCCACACTAAAAGCATCGTTTAGTTTACGAGCAGTTTCTGCTGCTTTACCACCCGTTTGAAACTCATGCAAAGAAAATTCTCTTATTTGCTTCTTTTCCATCTTCAATTCAATAGCCCAGTTTCAAGCAAAATTAATAATAAAACAAAAGTTGATGTTACTAAAATGCAGACCGAAAAATGCACTTTAAAATCATATTAATATGAACCCGATGAAATGTCACTTTCAATGAAAAAAATAAGGTTAAAAATTAAAAAAACAAAAACCGCAACTATTTTCCCACCAACCTAATATATATATATATATATATATATATATATATATATATATAATATAATATATATATATATATATATATATATATATATATTATGTAATATACAAAAGATAAATGTAGCTCCAAAACTGTCCCGAAAGAATTATTTTGTATAATCTGTTGAAATAATTAGAATTACTTTTTTTCGTCTTCAATGAGAATACCTTAAAATATTACCATTATATTACAATACCAGCATGCCAGTCTCTAGAACCATGACTTTTCTGTATATATTTATGATTCTATTTTAATTACTTTTTATAGCTATCTATGAATTGAGGAATGCATATATATCCATATTTTATGTACAGTTTAATCATTGATTTCAACACATCTGTGATGTTGAGATCATCTTAGCTCCAGCAGCGACGTCATCGATTATTCATACAGTAGGATCGTCCTAGCTAGTGACTATCATCAATATTTTATTTAGTCATTTGAAAAACATTTATATTCATTCGTACATTTATTGCGTGTGCGTCATACACCTGTCGCTGTTTATCAGTACCAATTTTTCCTATAAACCTTAATCACTCTTACGTGGTTAATCCACTAAAATATAAGTAATTTCTATTTATTTTATGTAAGCGTCGATGTTAGTACATTTTAGATTTCATAAACAATATAAATAAATCTTTTAAAAAAAAATCATTTACTATTTTAGGAAAATTACATTATAAAAATCGTTTTTTTTTAACATTTTTTGTTTAAATATACTAAAAAATATAGTTTTTCATTTCAATTCGTATTACTCACTCTAGTTCGTAAGTGTAAATATTTTTACTTTATCTTTATTTTAAATTATTAAATTTATGAATCCGTTTTTAAATAAGTTATAGAATTTAAATTTATTATTCTAATATAGGGTTTTCCAATAGAGAAGCAATTTTTTATGAGATTTATTTCACAGATGTCAAACTGGCAGCTATTATTTTCTTTACATTTGCCAAGTTTTGACATTGCCATTTTTAGTTATATCGTTGTATACAACAAAACAACACATTGAAATAATACAATTGTATTATGAAAATTGACGTAGTATAAAAAATACATTTCTTAAATTACACTATATTTATTCTTGACATACTCGTCCACCTGAATCAATAATTCTTCGATTAGTGAGTCAATTTGAAGACACTGGATCGGTTAAAGATAAAGAAACACCAACACGTGTTCGTAGTACTCGTTCTGAAGAAAACATTGACTTGGTTCGTGAAAATGTATCGGAAGAGACAGGAATGTCAATTCCACGACGTTCACAGCAATAGGACGTTTCACAGTCGACCACATGGCGTATTTTTTATAAGGATTTATTGCTGAAGGCTTATAAGGGTCAAAATTAATACAAAAATTGAAGCAAACACACCATACACTGCGTCGGTCGGAGACATGCTAATTGGATAATGGAACAACAACACTGTTTTTCTGAAAAAGTCATCTTTAGCGATGAGGTTCATTTCGAAAACCGTGGACTACTTTCAGTGAGGTGAGATTAAAGAACACGGGCATACGCCAACGATTCTAAAACAATTAAAGACCTAAAAGATGAAATCCGAAGAGTAATTGGTGAGGATTTGTGTAGAAATGTTATTGAAAATTTTTACAAATGAATGGTTACTTGTAAGAAAGCACGCGGTTGTCACTTTCATGATCTCGTTTCTCATTTATAAATGGCATACCTCCAACTGTTATATAATAAAGAAAATGTAAATTTCAGCGCAAATTGTATTTTATTGCAAATTAAAAAATTGCGTCCTTAAATACCGCGTCTTGTAAAATCCTGTATAATTATATTATTTATCATTTTATTTAATAAATATTTATAAGAACACACACACACACAATTACAATTAAACACATACAACTGAAGTATACAGATATATATATATATATATATATATATATATATATATATATATAATATTCTTTATATAAAATTCATTAAATATATAATTATATATTTTTATACCAGTGATTCTATTGACGCTTTAACATGATGATCTTCGTCCATTTGCATCACATAAGATTCTATTCTTCATTACTACTGTTGATGCGTATACTATTTTCAAATATATTTCAGATTAGAATAGAATTGTCTGAAATGTGCCTAGATTCTATACGTACTGAAACTAGTAGTGGAGACCAGCAACTCAAATAATCTAAAAAGATAAATATGATGAGGACAAAATAAAAGTTTATATTTACATAAGTTATTTGAACAAGTTAAAGATTATAAAAAAAAACTCAGTTTGAGTGATAGGCAGTGTTTAGAATAATTCTCAAAATTTTGTGTAAACAGACTCAATATATTTCGTTACTGTTAAAAATATTTAATATGTTTCGGACTAATATTCAAACTGTATCGAGCCTATATTTCTTTCGGATACAATGTTCACAGTATGGAATATGCTGTAGGATACTAATTTTGTTTCAATTTTCTATTAGTAATTATTATTCTTGATCATCATTAAGTAATTTTTAGTTTTAATATTTAAGTTTTGAGAATATTAAAGACTCGGGTATAAAAAATTTAAGATATCCGAAAGTAATTTAAGAGTTAAACAGTATGCAAAAAATCATACTAAAATATTATTTAAAAAAATAACTAAATGAAAAAAAAATATTCAGTTAGAATAAATTTAAGTATCAATCCACTATTAAAAAAATTGAAGTTCTATTGATATCACAAAGAACAAAAAAATATAAGATGTATTTCTTGTAAATAATAAACAATTATTGTAATTCGGTGAGATTGATAAAACATATTATTTATTTATTTTAATAAAACTTTTAAATTGATTTGAAAATGAGTATTTCTAACTAGATATTCAAATGATTTATGATGATCCATTTGTGTATAAATTATTGAAATGTGTTATTTTTTAGAATAATTCTATATGTATTGTGATAAAATATATACTAAGTTCAGTAATGTAGATTAAAATTAAATAATTGTTAGATAAAAAAGTGCGAATAAATTAATACAAATACATTTTATGAACAGCATACTGGACAATGTATGGATCATGAATTAATCAAGTTTCCAAGAACTGATTGTGTTCTATTCTTAGTATTATTTTCAAGTTCGTTTACGATATTTGAAGGTAAAAAAATTCGTTACCGTACAATTTTTCGAATTTATTCTTACATTCAAATTAAAAGAATGTCGGGAATGTACTTATATACTTTACGGTCAACCTTGATGAAAAATAATACAGGTCATATTTCAATAATCTTTAAGTTATTCAGGTTATAATTGACGTATCCGTTGTGAATAGCAGCTTATTTTTACTTGTAGATTCAAGTAACAAATGTTTGATAAAATATCTACAGACATGCAAATATGTAATTTGTAAAATGTGTTAAGATCTGTTAAATTTGTATAGATTAAACTCTAGCACACAAAACAATTACTGATTTAGAAGTCACGAGTAATCATTATTAGTTTTGAAATATTAATCTCATGGGAACGAATGCACAGAACTAAATCGAATAATGTCCACGGATTAATATAATTTATATATGCCTCAAGAAAAAAATTCTTTATATATACATATATATATATATATATATATATATATACATATATATATATATACATATATATATATACATATATATATATATATATATATATATATAAATATATATATATATATATATATATATATATATATATATATATATATATATATATATATATATATATATATATATATATATGTATATATATATATATATATGTGTGTGTGTGTGTGTGTGTTTAAAAAAGAATAAAAAAAATATATAAATCATAAATTATGGCTTATTTTCATTTGAGAAAACTATTTAAATATTATATTTTTTAACAGTGGCTAGTTATCCTACGGGTTAAAAGGACAATTAACTGGGACCCCATCAACAAGGGGAGAGCAAACCAATCTTTTATAAACTAATTACCTTAGAACAACATTGTACATAGGGCCTCCTAATTCAAATTTGTCTGGACCCCATGAAGCTAGAACGCGCCACTGTTTTTTTAATGGATTCAGAATAGTAGTTTTTTAAAAAGTCTGCTCTGTGTAAAATAGAAATATTTCTATATTATATTAACAAAAGAATTCTATAACGTGTTTATATAAACTTTTTTGATCATAACTTCAAAATTTGTTTTATCAGATAATAAATTCTCGTTAGAATATTTTTTTATTGATTCAGTTATTAAATATTACCACGGAACACAACATATTTTGTTGTTTCAGAATATTTTTATTTTTAAAAAAATAATGTGTAATACTCAATTTTATTCATAAATTTACTTCATAAAAAATCAATTAATATAAATACATACGTACATATATACATATATATATATATATATATATATATATATATATATATTATATTACTCGTAAACATTCACACTTAATATGCCACTGATTCATTTTATTATACTATCTACATACTACATATCTATGATATAGTCTACATTGAATTACATGATGTGAAACATGTATTTCTATCGACAAGCCGAGAAAAAAAGTGATGAGATAAATTGAACGTCGTTGAATAAATTGTTGGTCGATTGGAATTCCAAACGTTTAAAAACAAGAGGAGAAATGCACTCTAAAAACAACATCGAAAATACAGTTCTGAAGTCTCTGAACTTTAAATGATGTAATCGGATAGCAGTGAGTGCAATGTGCATCTATGTACACATATATAGATACAAAATATCCATACACATGGAGCATTTTATCTTAGGAAACATTTCGACGGCGGCAGCAATTACGATTTCTAACTTCCTGTTTGAGAACTAGTAATCAAAGCAGAATAGTAAATATTAAATATAATTTTGTTCTGGTGTACAGGATGCCACTTGATTTCTTAAAATCACAGTGAGTTTATATAAGTGATTCAATTTATACTTCCACATGAAAATATTAAGTAAATCGCAAAAACATGTTATTTTTTATTTAGTATTTTAGTTCAATTCAATACTAAAATACGATTGAATTAAATACTAAATAAAAAATAAAATGTTTTTTAATTTTTTAGATTTTTTAATACTTTTATGTGAAAGTCTAAATTGAATCATTTATATATAACTATTTTTTTGCAACCATTATTAGATCATGTTTCACAAAAATGTGGCTAAAAACTGTTAATTTACTTTTATTATATATATATATATATATATATATATATATATATTATATTTGAATATTTTTTAGTACTGAAAAGCGTAAAAGTGTATTAAAAAATATAATATATACTCAGAGTAATGATTATTACCATTACAATATGTAATTAAAACACAAACTTGATTTTAGCAACATAGGTAATCATTGTTTAATAATTCTGTGTGGATATATGTTTTAATCTTAATTTTTTTACATTCCTTACTCGCATAAATATTTTACTATATTAAATATTTATATAGTCAAACTATTTGGATATAATGTGTTCACAAACATAGTGAACAAACGTTCACATGGATTTTTATCCGCGTATATATCAGTATTTACTTTTATAACAAACTCTTTTTAAGATTATATCGAAAAAAAATTGCTCTTTAAGAAGTTTATTTCTTACCTAATTGGCGGTAAACTTCATTTTTTACATTAGATAAAAGATAGCTGTTCTCTACATTCCCAAAAACAAAACTTATAGTATATAAAACTGATTTAGAAATATGAAATAATATAAAACTGTCATTTCTGTGTCCTAATGTATTAGCAATAAATGACGCATGACTACCAATAGATGTATAGTAAAAAATAAAAATATATATATAGAAAATGAATGTGCAGTACCTGATCAACTGAAAGAAACTCAACGAGCATATGTCGATGTAGATGCTATTTCGATGCTATAACTGAACTAAGCTGTATAAAAGTTAAAATATTTATTGTTAATATTATTAAGTAAAATTATATACATATATATATATATATATATATATATATAATCAAAATTATCCACAAAAACTTTATAAAACACTACGTTGCTAAAAATAATCTACTTGCCAAAATGTATATATAGACATACTAATATATATATATATATATATATATATCCATGACGTCGACTTATTTGATGTTTATTGTTTCATTCGGTTGCATGTGCATGTTTATAATTGATAAGTGAGCGAGAGCAGCGAGCTTAGGGCTTGGTGAGCGCACAGATCAGGGGGCAAAGCCCCCTAGTGTATATAAATACGATAAATTTGTATATGGACATGTTTCTGTTTACTATATTGTAAATGATCTTATACCGCGTATGAAACCATATGTGATAAATATTAAAAAAGTTGTTATATCGCCAAAATATTTATTTTTTTACGACCTAAGTAACTTTTACTCCATATAAAGTGGTTTATCTATTACAAAAAAAAATTGAAAAGTAAAAATCAATAATCATATATCCGTAATCATCATCAAGTGCTTTAATTTCGTTATTCCCATGTATATTTTTCTGTACATATTATTCTTTGCTGTTTAATCCTTTTTTCAAAATAGCAAACAATGTGTGTACTGGAGGTTTTTATTTTTTATAATAAACACATTATTTATTGAAAAAATGTTATTTAACACATATTTATTAGATAATTCATTCATGTTTTAGTAAATTGTATGCGAGACTTTTACTATAAATACTTTCAATTAGTTTACTATTAATACTTCTAATTAGTTATTTTTTAAATCCATTGCTTTAAAGCTATAATAGCCATAATCAAAATGCTCTTAAGATATTTTTGAGGTATTTCAGTTTAATAAATACTATCCTCCAGATGCAGTATCTACTAGTGTCATTCAAATAAGAAAATACAACCCTTACAAATTGTAAAGTTTAAGCACTGTCCAAAAGATGTCAGAATAATTTAATGGTAGCAGAGATCACAACCTACGTGCTATAATCTAAAATAGAATATCAAAAATAATTTAATTAAAAAAATGTTTAAATTACATTTACACATTTTTACCCTTCTTGATGCTCGTTTTTATACTAGATGCTCACTAACTTTCCTTTATGTAAATTGTAATAAATATAGATTGTAAAATTTACTAGAATACATTTTTTTTAAATAAGTTGAAAGAGTAAAATTAGTTATTTGGGATTTAGGGGCGCGTCGACGACTAAAGTCATTATCTCCAGGTCAACGAGTTAAACTTAAATGTTAATACAAATAAAAAAATATATTAATAACTGTATTTAAAATTATATGTTGAAAAAAGGACCTGAAAACTTAAAATAAACTTAGTAAATTAACTAATAACAGTACGTTGTAATGTTATCTAGTACTAATAAGTTCTAAATTCAGCTGGTTAAGAAATATGTTTTTATCAAAAAGATAGTTTATTTTGAATAAGCATTGATTTTAACAAATTCTAAAAAAATGAATTAATAAAATGTACATACAAATTACTTACACGATATGAATTAATTAAATTTATTTTTTATAATAAATAATACATCGACTTTTTAAATGTATAAATATGTATGTATAAAACATTTTTATTATTATTATAATTTATAAATAATTTTATGAATGATTATTGTCTTTTTTATTATAGTTTTTTATTTTTTCCTTTTTGTTATGAAAGAAAAATATAATTTAAAATAAAATGTTTTATACACTTTTTGATCATTTGAAAATTATTGATGTTAAAAAAATAATATTATAAATCGATGATATTTTCATAAAAATAATCGATCATTTACTTTAATGTCTTTGATAAAAAAATAATGAACACAAACTCATTTACTAATTTTTAACCATAATTTAACACATTTCAGTAATATATATGTTTTTAATAAATTTTTAAATATTTTGATTAATTCTTGTTTAAAATAATTACCTTATTCGATAATAATAATTACTCTACACGGATTTTAAAATCAGTTTGCAACTTAATTATATGATAATAGCTTATTAATTGATATTTTAACGTTAGAGTTTATTGACTCGTTCAAATTACATAAATACGTTCTAGTACAAAAAAAAAAACGATTCGTTCAAACAAATTTAAAAATCAATACAGTCAACTATTATTCATTATTTAAATAATTATACTTGTTTATGGACATCTTGAAGATTACTTATAATGCAGCTAATTAATTATTACAGCTTATAAAGTCATTAACGTATTTCTAATGCGTTTCTTTTACAAATGAATAGTATTTTTCGGAATGAGAATAACGAAACGTACATATATACACGCACATTATATATATATATATATATATATATATATATATATATATATATATATATATATATATCACAAAAAGTATTCATTAATCTTGTCGAAATATGACCAGTGTATTTACGTCGATAGCAGGAAGTATGAGTTATTAGATATTAAAGATGACATGGCTGTGCCTAGTGTTTCTTAAATGTAGTGATTATGAGTCAGGTGCAATCTTATCTTTAATTTATTCACCCTTTTTTATTTAAAAAACGGAACGCGTCTTGAAGCTTTATTTTTCAAAATTTAGTATAAATTTATACGAAAATATCTAAACATAAATTTACATATATAATTCAAATATATACAAGTATTAAATATTCACAAGCAGTTTTCAAACACATCTAGTTAAATAATATATCCAAGGTAAAATAGTATACAGATTTCTTTTAATAAGTTATTATGTTTTGAATTAATCAACATATTTAATACACACATTTTTTATATATTTAATTAAGACAATATTTACATCTTATTCATAGAATTTAATGTTAATAAACAGATTGAATACTTGACGATTTGTAAATTTGTAATAAATGAACTAAATTTTATATTTCATTGAAAATAGGCAATCGTTTATATCCATATTCATTTTACTTAAAAATTGATAGAATTCATACTTCACATATTGCCGGAAGAATGGGTAGATCTACCCCATTTGCATTATGGCACTGCACGACCGAATGAGTATTGCGGTCAGCAATGTGTCAATAGTGACTGTCAATTTCGATCTGTTCATATATATATATATATATATATATATATATATATATATATATATATATATATATATATATATATATATACCCAAGCAAATTATATAAATATCTAAGTTAGTATTCCTTAATAATTAATGACATACCCCCATATATCTAATGGATATATCTTATAAAATAAAACTATTTTTTGTTAATAATTTTTAATCCGTAGTCTATTATTATTAATTATTAATAAAATATCATTAACATTTAACAAATATGTTATTAATTTTAATAAACAAATCGCTTACAGTGCATACATTTTAACTATTTGGATTTTAAGTATTTTTTTTAAAATATATTTTGTTAATATTTAATTTATAATTAATTATTAGGCCGATTTATATTCATGTAAAATTTAATGTCATGAAATTTTAAATAAGAACAGATATATCAAATATAAAATTATATACTCAGTTATATACAATTATATAAAATATAAGTTTAATATTTTTCATGAAAATAAGAGTTGAAAATTATAGATAATTACTAAAAGTATGCATAACTTTTAATTAATTGTAGTGGTTTTATTAGTATAATTTTTATTTTATTACTTTTAAATGAGTCAATAATATCAATTTTCATTGCCTGCCCTTGCTCTACATTTAAAAGATAGTAACATTTTAAATTCAACAGTTATTCACGATTGTTGTTATGATTATAGTGACAACTGTAGCTAACCACACACTAGAAAACTTTATTTTATCAAAAGATGCAATTATTTTTATATTAATACATTTTTATTGTAATTTATTACTATATTAAGGAAAATAATCTATTTTTTAATTCTTCCAAATCTTGAATATTAAATATCAAATACATTATATTTGAATTTTCCTAAAAGTCAAAATTTAAATGCGGTTAATATTAAAAGATGTTTTAAAAAGCAATATTATAAAGTTCTTTTTTATGTATTTTTTTAAAAAAATAAAAATAAAATTTAAACATTCTGAACACTTATGAAATAAATTTAAATGGCACCTTTTTTGAGTATTCATAAATCATAGTCAAAATAGTTAATTCAGATATTTAAAATGAATTTCATTTCCGAATTGAAAGAAAAAAATATCTAAACTGCATTAATTTCTGTATTTTTTCAATAAAAAGAACGTAATGTAAAGCTTAAATTATTTTTTTAAATATAAAATATGTTACTCTGTATAACAATAAAAAATGTATTTAAAAAAAAATCAACTATGTAACAATAAATTTAGTTTTATAACAGTTTTCTTTAAAATGTTTGGGATTTCAATAGTTTTTATATTTTTAAAAAAGTTAGTTGACTATACTAGTAATAAGAATTGCAGCAAAAATTACATTAAAACAAATATACTGTTTGAAAGTGTATATAACTCTTACGAAAGATATTACTTCTATATATTTTAATTCTTTTCTATTTTGTTTTTGAATTAATTTATTTAAAAATATAATAAATTTAAGTGTGTCTCAAATGACTTTTAAAAGAAGTTTTGAAAGAATTCAGGAAATATTGTCTTTTTGATGTTTAGATGAAACCTGTATAAAGAAAAAAACTGTCTACATATGAGACAAATGTTTATATGAAATATAAATCTTTATTAAACACATCACACCTAGCATTATCTAATATTGAAACAGGACAAGTGGACGAGTAAAAAAAAACAACGTAGAATTCGATATCATCATTCCATTAACTCGAACGATAATTCAAGACCGAAGTCCGGGATAATCTTCATACTCGAAAGACAGAAACAGTTGTGTTGCACGGCGTTGCGGCCGTCCGAAGTCGCTTGCCTTTCAGCTCACTCGCTCGCTTGCTCGTCAGATGCATGCGTGCCTGGCTCACACACTAGCCTCGCAAAGAAGGAATTCACCCATTCCCAGTCCGGTGTGCGCGAGATATCTCTCCCCTACCTCATTCCGCTGCTACGTTTCACGGGCCGCCGATGGCATTTCGTTATATTTCTAAAGTATTGATCTGAAAAGTGCGTGGGGAGTTCGCCAGTGTAAACCTCCCCTAGCCATTTCGAAATCAAAGTGGACGCGTGACGTCACGACCGACGCCGAAATATGATTGGTGGATGAAAAACGACGCCCCCTTTCCATAATGGCGTCGAATTTAATTTGTAAGAGGACGACGCAAAATGCTTGAAAAGTTCTCTTCCCCTGCCGATGTCAGTGTTGCCTCACCGTATTTCACATTTGTTTTCTTTTGTTCCTTGAGATAGAGGATTTTTTTCATTCGTCCGGTTTCCTTAAATAGATATAGGACGGGCTTCCTTTTAAAAGTTGATTTTTCTATCATTATTTTCTATTAAAACCCAATGCTTTTGACTCTATTATTATTTATTAAATAATAATGTCTCTTTGAAAGTGTCCAATTTTAATAAAACTATTAAAGTCATATCAATTATATCGAATTCTCTTATCTAAAATATCATTTAAGAGAAAAAATAGTCTTCTCTGTAAGAAGTTAGGAACTGTTTAATATAGTTTAAATTGATTTTTTATTAATTAATAATGTATAATATTTCAAATACTGCATACAAATTGATATTTTGTATTATTGCTGCCTTTTATATTGATATTTTCTAAAGGAACTAAACTTGAAAATAGTGAGTTTTTCATTCAATAACTTGGAAAAATTTAGGTAAAAAAGAAAACAATATTAATATTAACAATAGAATATTAAATTACAAAATACAAGCTGAGGATATACTTTTTATTTTAAAAATAATTAGTAGAGATGTTTTAGAAAAATATGAATAATTAATTTCGTAAGTCAATTAAAAAAATACAGTTATAAATTACTTTAATATAAAACATTAAATTGCCAACAAAACTATTTATTAGATAAAACCGTAAACTAAGCTATAAAAATAAATTATTTTCTTGAAATGAAATTACTTTACAAAGAAATCAATTAAATATCAATAATGATTCAAAATAATTTATTCAATATTTAATAATAGAATCGTATAAACAAAAAAATAAATTTATTTATTAAAATATAATATTAATTGTCATTATTTCAATCGAATGAATTATAAATGCTACTAATTATTTCATGTGAAATATTTTCTTCTCAATATTTCCTGTTAAAAAATAATCATTGAATTTATTATATGTATATGAAATAAAAAAATCTAATCTGATTTTTATAAATTTCATAGAAATATTCGAAAATACTTTTAAATTTCCCTTTTACGAAATAAAGATTTTAAAGTGGGAATGTCTATTAATTCAATTAGAGTACTAACAAAATCGTCTTTTCATTTAGATATTGTAATTTAATGTTATGATGTGCGCAAAAACTTGAAGTAATTAGTAAATTGAATCGAAAAATAAACATTGAACATAGATTGTATAAATACGTCTCTTTCATTCTAAAAAAGGAAAGAAAAAGAAAACAGTATCATTTAAGAACGAAAAGAAGACCTTCCTCACTAATCTGATAATATCTAACAGTTATACACTATGTAAGAAACGAGTTAAATAGAGCGTTATAAACATGAGTTTATTGCGTGTGAAGACACAGTAATTGCCATAGTTATGTGATTGCATTGCATTAAATCGTAGTTTAGCGAGTTTAACAAAAAAACTCAATATGTACAGTTTTTCAAAATGGTGACAACTTAATAAAATCTTTATATATATATATATATATATATATATATATGTATATATATATATATGTATGTATGTATGTATGTATGTATGTATGTATATACATACAAGTAAATTTAAATTTCCAGTAATTATTTATTAAAAAAGCTTTTTACTATTTAGTATATAATTGACAACAGATACATTACCTCACATTAAACTGAATACTGAAATATTATTCATATAGACATTTAGTAATTTTCCATTTACGTAGTAAATATAATTATTCTTTATTGGAAAAAAACTATTTGTGTTTTTCGATTACTATTTTTATCAATTATAATTTCATGTATTAAATATAAATCAATTTTTGAAACCAGTATTATGAATATGCATTTTTAAAAATGATTTTTAGTGTAAATCAAATTTCTGAACAAATGTACTATTCTTTAAATTTAAAATTTTTAATTGTTTATACACAAAATATTTAGAAACAAAGAAAAAATGAATTTGACAAGATACTATATGTACATAAATATTTATTTTTCCTCTCGTTTCTTCCTTTTTGTTCTTATTTTTATTCTATTTCTTCTTGTTATTTTTATTAATACATCTAATAGAAGTTATTGATTTTAATGATATTTCCATTCTTATGAATATTTGAGTAACTTTAATTGAGACGTTCAGATTTTTTGACGATCTTAAAAAATCGTCTGTTGCTATGTGTGCATATATACGTGGACCGTTTGATAAGTTTGGTAAATTTCTATGATGTGGCTTCACCATTCATTTGGTTATGTCATGACTATCAAGAGTCACTTTTCAAACTAGCATAGGCGAAATTTCAGCCAGAAGCGACATGTTGTTCACGTTCTACAAATGTTTGAAGTGAGCATTGTAATAGTTGCCACAAAAATGGAAAAAGAACAGCAGGCCTTTTTATGTCGATTCGTCACCGTGTAGGGACCACCACTACACACCTGCTGAATCTAAGCTGCAGTCAAAGCAGTGGACGACTGGTGAAAGTGCGCCAAAGAAGGCGTAGACCGTTTTGTCGGCTGGGAAGGTGATGGCCACTGTTTTTTGGTATTCTCAAGGAAACATCTTGATTGACTTGACGATAACAGAAGCCTATTAGCCAATATTATTGGACCGTCTGAAAGAAGAACTGAAAGAAAAACGGCTAAGATTGGAGCACAAAAAAGTGCTCTTCCACCAGGGCAACGAGCCGTCCCACAAATCGATCGTCGCAATGGCAAAATAGCACGAATTAAATATCGAATTGTTATCGACCCTATTCTCCAGACTTGGCCCTATGTGACATCTTTCTCTTCCTAAACTTGAACGTTTGGCTCGTTGGGAAGAAATTCTCGTCGAATGAAGATGTCAATGCTGCCGTTAATGCATATTTTTCATACTTGGTAGACCAAGTGTATAGCCCTCAATGGAGGCTATGTTAAGAAATAAAATCGATTTTTTCCACACTGATCGATTTTTTAAACATTGTTTAATTTTCTTTTTTACTATACTTATCAAACGACTCGCGTATATATATATATATATATATATATATATATATATATATATATATGTATATATATATATTAAGTATGTGTTGTGTTTCTATTAAAAGTTAAACTTTTTGTAGCTCTTGTATTTTTAATCTATTAATATTATATATTTCATATTCATTGAATGTATGTATATATATATATATATATATATATATATATATATATATATATATATGTTAAAAAATTTCAACAAGATTTTTTTTATAAATCAAATAATAATTTCTTGAAATATGTTTATGTAAACAATTAAACGAAGTTATTTTCTATGATTTAAGTTGATTTTCTAGGTGTCCCCTTAGTTTGTGGTATGAGTTGAGACACGTATGTAATAGAAGGTAGTGATGAATAAAGAAAGAACAAGGGGGTGAACATTAACTAATACAAACAGTCTGGAATTTTTATAGTCAGCAAAGAATAACGCTGAAGAATCAACACAGTACCGACGAGAAAAGCAACAATTTCGATCAAGTTTGATTATTTTGTTTTGTTCCATTCTTTGTCCACCATTCTACTAATTTTTTTTTCCTATTTTTTGATTTAAGTACTTTTTCCCGTCAGACGGGACTATGTTAGGCAAGAAGTATAAAAAAAAGCTTAAGAAGCGACGAATAAACTACGAAGTATGGCTATCAGGAAATAAATTATATATATATATATATATATATATATATATATATATATATATAATTTATAATATATATAATATATATATATATATATATATATATTTATATAATTTGTATGTCATGTATGTATGAATTGAACACAAGGTTATTCATTTATATTAGTCATTATTTACGCACAAAAATTGAACGCAATAATAATATGAGAATATTTGTTCTGTAAATATGTAACATGGTACGCATCGTTTTTATCAATGTTATTGTCATATTAAGATAACGCCGTTATGAAATTATCCAATAATAATTTTACTTCCGATAAGAATGTGTTTTTTTCCTGTGCGTTGTTGTTTGTCATATTCGAACGTCAACAGTTAACTGTATGTCGCAACCGGACAGATGTGTTTTAAGAAAATGCGTTGCATCTTTCCAAATGATTTATAATACATTGCTCAATAGTATGTAAATATATATATATATATATATATATATATATATATATATATATATATATATATATATATATATTATATATGTATGTATGTGTGTGTACATCTATCCAAACATGCGTACTATGTATGATGGTGCCGAAGATACTTTAAACATTCTTAATTTCAAAGTTGTTTTTCTATTGACAAGTTATTTATTTCCATGTCAAGACATTTGTCTGTATTAAAGAAATGGATAAGGACTTTAATGATTTGTAACAAGTAAAATATTGTGAATTCTTTTCGTATTAGATTTTATTTTAGTAATTAAAATTCTTTTTTTAATAGAGGAGGTCGGGGCAAATCCGTCCACGGGGTAATTCCGTCCAGGGTGGTTATTTCATGATGCGTCATATAAACTCGTCATAAATATTGTAAACGCGTCTTATAGTTCCTCCTTCATCAAAGGAATTTTGTTTGTTTATGCGGCACGATATGAGTTTTATTCTCTCCAATGTGTTTCCGGTGACCAAAAGTGAAATCGTTCTCTCTTCGAAAATTTGTTTTATCTATTATTAATCTTCCGTCAAATAATCTTTAAATAAGTGATTCTTATGTAGAAACGTATGCAGAACACGAATCCGGTTACAGTCTTTTCATTTTCTTTAATTTTTTATATTTTATTAACGGTCAAAACAAAAAGATGCGTTTGGGGCAAATCCGTCCGTGAGATGGTTTAATTCCGGTGGAATCACTTTGTTTTTCGTTACAAATATCTTATATTTTTCAATTGCGAGCATGCGATGCGCAATTATAAACGTAAAAAGGCTCCTATCGATGAAGAGCAACTCAAAATGAACCTTCTTTCTGTCAAAAGAGACAAAATTAACGTTCATGAAGCCGCAAGAAGATTCGGAGTAGCCAGGAGTGATTTGAGTGATTTGTTGAAGAGGAATGGAAATGAAGTCGAATGTACTGATGACGTCATCTTCCAAAACTCTGCAGCAGAACACGAGGAGTTTGATTCCATGGCTCCCCCCCCTCCCTCCGTGTTGTTGCGACTAACATGAGCGCACTACTCGAAAGTATTCAAGCATTTCCGAAAGCCCCCTCCCTCGAGAAATCTAACGAGAAGAGGAAGGAAACGAAGTACAATCGTGGTCCTTACTGACTCACCTTCCATGCGAAATTTAGCGGCGAATCAGGCCGAATCGCAAAGAAAAAAATAAAAAAATACTCTGAGAAAGAAAGCTGTCAAATCGACCATCGAAACAACGCCGAAACAAAGAGAGCGACCAAAGAAAAATGCACAAAGTTTGGAACCGCAGCTTTCGATGAGCTGAGTGCGAAAGACAAAACGAAAGTCTTGATTGGTCAGATTCCTACGAGGACTGCGATGACATGTTCTAACACATTTGCTACAAAGAGATAGGAAGAAAGGTCTAGCGAAAGAATGCATTTCGTGCGACAGGAAAGCACATAACATGTGTGTTTGCACTTCAAATAGATATTTTATGTGAATAAATTGCATGGGAAACAAAAATGATGAGGATACAGATTAAGTTTTGATGTATATTTTGTAATTAAAATACTTTAATGAAATGCTTTGTACGTTTTTATTATTTAAAAATGATTAATAAAATGTGTAAAATAATTTTAAATAAACTGAATTCATTATTTTCATTAAAAAAACAGTTAGACAATGAGTGGATGCATTTGCCCTGGGAGGTGAACGAATTTACCCCGGAATTTTTGAGATTCAATATTTGCATATTTTGAAATTTTACTAAATAACGCTTAAACAAAACGACTTAGACTATTTTTTTTTGCATATATTAAAGCCAAAGTTCACTCTTTACAACCGTATAGCTCAATTCATGAAAATTATATGTTTTGTTATTGAAAATCGGCAACGAAAACAAGTGGATGGATTTGCTCCGGTCCCCCCTATATGCATTTAATAATATTAAAATAATTTAAAATTTGTTTTTAATTATATTTTCACTTTGAACATGAGAACTTTTTAAAATATCAAATAGTTTGGTATTTTATGTTATAATTTCTTTTTCAATGTTATACATTTTTTTTAGTTCAATATATTTACTGGACATTTTATATATTTCATTTCTTGATAAATAGTCATTGTTTATGCCTGACAATATTGTATTGAGACTGAAATTATTTTAGATAATTTGAACTTTGCAACTGGATTAACGATCAACACTTTATATAAGTTCCTTTATGAATGTGTCTAATAATTGTTTATTGTTTAATTGATATATAATTATAAATGTTAATAATAATAATATCAATTTTGAATGATTATGAAATGGTCTTTGAAAATGATGAAATTATGTAAAAAGTGTTTTGTTTCAACAGTATCGTAATTATTTTTAAGGAATGACTAAAATTTCAGAAAAATATTACTATATCAATTTTTAAAAGATGATATCTACAAACAAAAAAAAACAATTTCGTGAAAAACTACTAGCTGAGTAACATACAAAGCTTTATTTTATTTGACTTAAACTTACGATAAAAATCCTTAGATAGTCTTTTAAAATAATATTCGATTAATCAAAAAAATATATCATTTTTTGACTATGAAATATGCCATTTTTTCACTATTGAATACATACGTTTTATACGAAACCTCCTCCTCAGTTATAGTTTAGCATAGCAGAAAATTTATTTTCACAACTGAATTAACACCCTGCACCCATCTAAATATCAACAGTTATAGAAATCATATTTTCTGTCTGCACTTTAAGAATGATGATATTATTAAATTAGATATTAGATTCATTAGTGGACAATGGATTCAATTACTGGACATTTTGATTACAGAATATTTTAAGAATTAAATCATTCATAAGAGATATTATCGAATAAAAAGGAAAACATAAAAAGGAAGTATAAAAATATACAAATAAGAAACAGATTATATAAAAATTTTTTGACTTTCACAGATGGATTCTTTTTTCACTCCACAAACCACAAGGATTTTTTCGGTCAAAAATAATCAATAAATTACTATTGACTATTTTTTACTGTCGTTAATGCGCATTTTAATGGCTCGCCGCCATTCTCAGAGCACCAAGGTGCAGAAAAATGATTTATTTATAATACCAGGGAGCTCTGCCCCTATTTGCTACGCTCGCCAACCCCGGGGAGCTCCGCCACCGCTCGCTTCCCCAACTCGCTACGCTCGCAACGTAGTTGTTTTATAAAGTCCACATTTCATGCAGTTATTATGATATCAATATCATAATTTTTTGTGAAAATTTCTTGTAATTTTGGTTGTCATCTTTAATAGTAATTTAATACAAAATCTCTACACATTCTTTTTTTAAAAAAATGTGCATTTTTTTTAAATTTCACGAAATATTTTTTTACATATAGATAGACATATAATCTTTATGTATTTAAGAAGACAAAAACAAAAAAATTACACTATAAATATTTTTTGTACATCCAAGATTTCACTAACAAAAAGTCTTTTTATAAAACTGTATGAACGAAAATAAAATTTTACACTTAAGGTTTAAATTATTTACTATCTTATTTAATTAGAAAATATTTGTAATGAGATATCTTATAGAGAAGAATCATAAAAAGAAATAATTTGCATCGTAGAAATACAATATTAAATTTAAACCAACTAAATACATCAAACGTGATTTGTTTCAATTTAATTTTGTTTTGAAAACTATTTCATTGATATATATATATATATATATATTACTTATTATTACAAAATAGCCATATAAATCTTAATTCCAAGGTATAACCAAACAAAAATCGTGATATTAATATAAATATTAAAATTTAAATCAAGAATGTCTACCAAATACAAATTTATATTATATATATATATATATATATATATATATATATATATATATATATATATATATATATATATATATATATATATATTTACATAGACACACATTAATCAAATTTATTTTGTGATAAAAAAATACGTTAAATAAAATACAACTGTTTTATTTATTGTTAAGACATGCTATATCGTACAAACTGAACATAGACAATACATCCATATAAAAAGAAAAATTATTTACTCGCAAGAAAAGTGTATTGAAACAAATTCAAGAAAATAGTTACAGGAAACTTTTCACTTTCTTAGAGCAGAAAAAGATTCTTAATAGTTAACAAGTTTCCGCTTTTGTAATGTGTATATATATATATATATACTCATATGTGTATATGTGTGTATGTGTGCATTTATATCTGTATCAATAAATGTCTATTAATGTTTGTGCATGTGTGCGTATCATATAAACAATGTAAAATAAAAGAAAGTTTTTATTTTATCATGAAACTTAATCAATAATTGAACAATTTTTCAATAAATATTTTTGTATAGTACATATACTTCAACATATGTATATATATATATATATATATATATATATATATATATATATATATATATATATATATATATATATATATATGTCAATATACATTTATTTTATTTAAGAAACATTTTTAAATTATATGTTGATATTTTTAACCATTTCGTAATGATTCTTATTTCAAAAATAAAATAAAACTTTAAATTTTTATTTTTCATTTTTTTTTTAAATTGCAATCTTGTAATTCATTTTTAAACAATCAATAAGAAACATAAGGCATTGAAAGAAAGGATGGAATATTTTCTTCTTCCGAAACATTCGTTTCAGTTCTTAACAATTTATATGCGGCCTGCGGCCTAAAGCTGATTTGATTAAGATAATAAAATAAAATTTAAAAAAAATATAAAATACATTTTTAAAACATTGCAAATTATAGAAGTATATTGTAAAGAATACCGTTTTATCGTCACCGGTATATTTGTTGTAATTTCCCTAATTTAAATTTTTATAAATTCATTAAAGGAAAAATAAATGTAAAATTTATTAAGTTATTTCCGAATATAAATAAAAGACCATTTTTCGCTCGCTAAATTTTTTTAGGTGACTTTTTGTCTGCGGCCCGCAGGTTCTTTTACACTGAATTTGGTGGCCCGTGTTCGTATATGAGTTTGACACCACTGATGTACGTCAATACAAAGATAGAAATACATTTTAATAAAAGATTACTATCATATATTCGTCTATATAAAATAGGTATAATAAAGAGATACTAGTGGATACATTTAACATTTTTCTTTAAGGTGTAAATTTCTTCTTTATAAATGTATATTACAAATAATAATATTTTGTAGAATGAATAGAAATTGTCTATTTCTTAAAAATTAATATAAATGTAATTCAGAAATAAATTCCTTTTATCATTTTTTAATACATCATAATTTTTATACAATTTTAATTATATTGTTACTTAATATTCAATACGCTAATATATATATAAAGTTATTATATTAAAATAAAAAAAAATCTGATTAAATTTGTACAAAAAAAAATAAAAAAAGAAGCATTTATGATCATACTGTACAAATAAGTTTTTTAAGTGGTAATTAATACTATTTACAAGTCCATATCTTCTACACAATTGTTACAATTCCTTAACTTTCACCACTACATACCCTCAATATTAAACCTATGATCTATTAATACATCATTCGATTTGTAAAAAAAATATTTACAAAATAACTAATAACATTACACGCCTTAGTATCTAATATCAACCCCTCTGTTGACATTTGTTAACTTGAAATTTAGAAGAGG
This sequence comes from Acanthacorydalis orientalis, assembly GCA_034766995.1. Classification (NCBI taxonomy): domain Eukaryota; kingdom Metazoa; phylum Arthropoda; class Insecta; order Megaloptera; family Corydalidae; genus Acanthacorydalis; species Acanthacorydalis orientalis. The sequence goes on along the minus strand of CM068322.1, from coordinate 14,208,862 downwards.
GAATGATAAAAAAATCTAAAAAAACATACCGCTCGTGTACTCGAATTGGGGTGTTTCGCGTGAAAATAGCACATATTTCATAGCGTGGTTCACTGTCTATTGACAAGTTAAATAATGGGACTCTTTAACACAGGTTAAACACTTTAACATACCTTAACAATAAACGTGAGCACGATATAAGAATGTGTGATGTGATTTTATGGTTATTATGAACACCTGTATTGTTGTAGGGGTCAATTAATACTTCAGTAAATCAGCGATCGATTCTGCTGATCTTTCATTTATTTAATTTTTTTCCAGTAAAACTTACATATATTTATATATATATATATATGATATGTAACTTTTCTAATACTTTTTTTCATATTTAATATTCACATTTTCATTTTTCAGGATATCGAAATCAAATTCCAATATAACCTTTAATAAGTTACGTTGTAGTATAATATTTTATAAGATTTTTTTATTATTATACTGGTTATGAAGGTGTTCTTTTTTGGAAATATTATTGTTTGATATATTAATATACACTAATGGACAAACATAAATATTTCATTTTCTGTCTACTAAAGACAGTATAATATTTGTAAACGTTTTTGTAGTACCGAATCTATCATTATATATATATATATATATATATATATATATATATATATATATATATATAGACGATGCATTACTATAAAACATTTACAAATATACTTTTCAAATAAACTAACGAATAAATACTTATTCGTTGTTCAATTTAATTTAAAATAGATTTGGTGGAAGATATATTACTATTTATCTATAATATATTGATATTTGTTTATATTTTAGATTTTAATTATGTAGATTATCAAAATGGTATTTCTTTCAATACTGTATATAGATATATATATATATATATAGATATATATATATATATATATATATATATCAACAGGAATTTTAACTTATAAAATACATAAATTACTAGTGTAAAGATTTTTGTATATATTTTTTTATATAATTATTTAGACAGAAAAATCATTCTCCAGATGAAATTTACTTGTTGATTAATTGTATTTCTTTACTATTTATTTTTTTATACAAGAGAATTTGCATTTATTTACTACAAGATAATACAGTAATAAATTCATTTTAAACTTAAATAATTTAAATACTGATGTGTCTTTCTCTCTGTTTTTCTCTCTCTATATATATAGTGAGAGAGAGAGAGAAAGAGAGAGAGAAAGAGAGAAACAAATTCAGAAACTAATATATATATATATATATATATATATTTTAATAATTAATAATATCAAATATTATGTATTTTTAAAATAGCTAATCAATCAAATCGTCAATAGTTTAAATTAACACTCCTACTAATATTTAATTTTCTCCTGTAAATTTACTGAATGATTATATTAATTAAGAATATAAAGTAAACCTTACTATTTAAAAAAATATACAAAACAGTATTTTTTTGTCAAGCATATTCTTATTTTCATTTCTTTTATTACAAAAATGTTTTATACTTTTACACGAATATATATATATATATATATATATATATATATATATATAACATTGGACATTTCCAAAAACTCCATAAGGTATTTTATTTTGTTGTCGCGTCGAATTGAAAACAGGTCGTAACTTTTGTAGTACTACAAACACCACGCGTAGCAGGTAAAAAATATTTCATTTTCAAATAAGGTGGAACCTTACCTTGAGAAGTTGCATGAATCGTTTCTTCTTCAGCTAATACACCAGTCATACCGACAACCTGTAATATTATCAGTTTTAGATACACACAATATCTGTATAACGCACATAATATATATAAATATATACATATATATATATATATATATATATATATATATATATATATATATATATATATATTTGTACATAGATACGTACATATATTTGTTTCATTCGATTAAATAAAATCTTGTAATTCAATATCTTATTAATATATCTACGTGTTTTGATACATAAATGTATATAAAATTTTATAAAAAATATATTTACAATTATATATATATATATATATATATATAATATGTGTTTACATATTCCAACGTAGTAATTTGACATATAGAAATTTTGGCGCCAACATCAAGCGGAAAATATAAAAGCGAAAGATTGTGAATGTAAGAAGAATAATAAATAACAATACACTAACATTGTTCAATATGTTTTTATATAAAAAACGCATACAAATTCTCCTTCCATTTAATATTTTTTTTATTAATATTTCCTGCCACAATTGACATATAAAACTATTGTCTATGAATAGATATGCGTTTAAACTACGAGTAAGTAGTTGTGCATGCGCATTTTTCTAAGAACTTTACTAGTCGAAAGAGTAAATAGATTTAAATAAGTTTCACGTGCGTTGTACACAAGTTTAAAGTATATTTACATTTAATTAAAATGGATGTGAAAGTGTGATTGTTGACAACAATCGCCGTTCTTACCTTTAAATATCACTTAAATAATTTCAAAATGAACGATAGTCGCGCGTCTAAAATAATAATTCTTTATGTTATCTTCGATAAATATATATATATACACAGATTTATAACTTTTTTTAAATAAAAAACTTTTCACGTGTACGTTGTCAGACCGATCATTGGTTTAAACAAACGAACATTAATATTAAAAAATCGTTTTAAATATATATTTTTTTGATTGATTAGCGTTAATTTTAAATAAAATATTAAACAATTAGAAGATGTATTTCTCGACTCCCGGCAACACATAAACCCCCACTCGAGGTCCTTGTCTCTTTCTAACTAAACCGAATAGATGGAATCTAAACTAAAAACACGAGAACTGGGCATTCTCCGGGGTAACACGTTAAGGGTGCAAAAATCACAGAGTACTATTTTGTTAATAAATTTTTGAACGAATCATCTTTTAATGGCTGTCGCGTGATTTTCGTGCATTGATGGATTTTTGTTTACTGTTCGAGAAGATTTATGTAATCAGAATTGTTATATTATGCTTTTATGTTAATTTCAGTATCTACATTTAATTGTTCAGTTTCGATCGGTTGAAAAACTTTCCTTTACAATTTTAAATTGTGATTTTTTTAATTTGTCATACTATATAATTGAAATATAATTTATATCATATGTGGAGGATAATCAACTAGTTTTAGTATTTCCTATATAACATAATTATAGTAAATTGTTTTCTAGTCATTTTTATATTTTCTTTTTAATTATTTATATTTTCATTAACACATAACGAGAAATAGTATATTGTAATGAAATAAATTTCAAACTACTATATTTTTAATTAGTATACACAGTTCAAAAAGTTCTCCTGTTTAAATGTAACTGAGTTTATCTTAATAAAAAATATATGATTACAATGAATTGAATTTATTCTCTTTTTCGTCCCCTTACAAATTATTTAAATATGCAATAAATGATGTAATATTTTTTTATTTTAATAAATTATTGATTTTGAAAATTTAACGATTTTGATGTTAAGCGCATTATACATATTATATATTTTTTCATGAACAAAAAATCGTTTTGAAACAAGTCATCTTTAATCAGAAAGGAAAACGTTTAAAAAATCTTGCGTTTTGAAATTTATTTTTAAATGATTTAATTAAAAATTAATTATATAAATATAAACATTTTAAATAATCCATTATCAATAACAGATTTTGTGTTTAGACCTTTAATGAATGATAAGATAACATGGGTTGAAAAATGTTTGAGATAATTTCATTTCTTGTAGATATTTTATTATTTGTTATTTGATAATTTATTATTTGTGTGGGTTTTACTAACCGTTACTCAAAAATAATTACAAATTGTATGATTATATCTAAATCACTAAAGGCATATATTTATTTGATTTTATGGAAGCTATTTTAAAAGTTGTCGTACATAAGAGGTGGGTGGATTTCCTTGAGAAAATTTCTATAATTTAAAAGTTTAATAATTTGAACATCAGTTGTGGCTTCTCATTCAAAATTATTTCAATAACTTTTGTGGTAATGTAAGATAGGGGTAAGAGAATGCAAATATTTATGTATGTGAATAAATTATAGATTCAATTCAGTTCACAATATTTTTTTAATGCTATCAAAAAACGATTTTAAACAAATTCGTCAATAAATTAAAAAATACAAATCTTTTCTGAATTATAATTTATTTTAGACATATTTAGTAATTTTTAGAATACAAAAATGTTTTTCAAATTGATATTAAAGAAATATTACTAAATGATATATATATATATATATATCATAAACTTTTATTAACATCTTCCATGGTAAAAATTATTTAATTCACTAAAAGCCCAAAATTAAAATGATCACTTGCTTTATGGATATTAAAAAGTAAACATTTTTACTGGATACCATTTTTTTAATTTTTTATTAAGTGTTTTTTTTTAAATTTATTCTTAATTGTATAAAAAATTGTATTAATAATTAATTTTAATGAAATAATAATTACATCACAATGTATACACATATATGTACATACATATATATATATATATATATATATATATAATATATATATATATATATATATATATATATATATATACATACACATACATATATACATACAATCTATATTAATAAAAAGATACTCTGTTAAAATGTACAAAAATATAAAAAATGTAGCAAAAAATATATTAGGAAAATATTTCTTATATTATCACAGCGAGTTATTTTCAATCAATATAGATAATTGAAAGATTGAAATTCAATAATATTAAATGAGATTTTCTTTATAAATAAAATATATTTTCTTCATGAAATTGTGTTCATTAATTTTCTAATGTATTTTTTCATTATTCTTGGAATATCTATATTTTATACAATTTATATTTTGTAAATATAAATAGTTTGCGTTAGTAATTGAATTTATTTCTGTAATATAACTTCATATTTGAATACTATCTTAAAATTTAAATGAAATGAAAATTGTAATCGACATTTTATTAAAGCAATTTATTAGTTTTTAAACTCATTTAGTTTCTGTCAATTTGACTACTAATGCGTAGAAAAAATGTTAATAAAATGTATGTTTTAAAAGAGAAAGATTTTAATAAATTTGCATATGAATTATACCAATTTCTAATTATATATTAAATACTTTTTATTTACATCAAAGTAATGTCATGCTATATATTTTTTATAATTTATTAGAAATGTTGTTTTTAAGCCTTTGATTTCAAAGATTATTTAATATTTTAAGCGGCCATCTTTTCAAGAGGAATTTTTTCTCATTTGTGATTTAAATTTAAGACATTATCTTATTCTATCCATAGCCTGAATAATTGTACAGAAGAATAAAATTTACGTAAAACAATTAGAAAGTTTCTATGTATTTTATAATTTTCAATAAGTAAATATTGTTCTTAAAAACGATAAAACAAAAAATAGAAACCTTTTTGAAAAAAATGCTTCTCGTAATTCATTGTAAATATAGTATATCAATAACTCTCTTCAATATTTATTTCAATCATTGTAACTATACAAGTGTGTTTCTTACTTTTCATCAAGAGAATATCTAGATACTTTTAAGCCTTTACTGTTACAGATTTTTAAAAATATTTCTATTAATTCAATTATAACTTCAGGCCGGTTTTACTACGTATTCATTATTTATTTGTAATAATCAAAGAATAAAATATATTATCAAACAGAATAATTTGTAAATAAGATATTTTAGATCGAGGATATTAAGTCAAATACACAATTTTAAACTACACACATAACAAATACCAAATGTTATAAAATATTAAAAAATAAAAAACTGTATTTTTAAACTGATAATTAAATTCAATTTGAAATAAACTATGCAGTTGCATTGATATGCACAAATCAGTTTAGTGTAACTTTGAAATGAATGTCTGTGAATGGTCCTTTGCAATCATCCCCCGCCCCGCGTGGTCTGTGAAATTCCCACCTCACCCCGCTTGTGCCCCGCACTGCCAGGCTACGTGTGCGGACGTCTTTCATCCCTTATTTCCTGTGATATTTTTGCAGCCCAGCCACCCCCGAATACTATGCTCGATGCCATACTAGAGAGTTATGGCTCAACAAATATTTTTGACTCGTTTACATTGTGTTTAAAATACGAAGACAGTTTTTTTAAAAAAAATCAATGCGTGGGAGATTATAATTTGAAAAATAATATCAAATACAACTTTATTGTTTTTAATAAGTTTGGTCCTCTATTCAGTGTTTAATTTACCAACACAGTTTTATTTATTTGTTGTCTGACATGTTTATAGTTCCCTGAGACTTACCTAAATAAATTATTTTTTGATGCTCCAAAGAGTAAATAAACATTGAAATAATTTTATATACATGTTGGTAATTTTATAATTTGTACATTTTTTATTCTAATAGTTAATCCATTTTTAAAGTTATTGACTTTAATCTGTTGAATGTGTCTTTGTTTTATCATGTATATATCTCTTGTTACAGAACAATCAAAAGCTTTATAAGTCTTTATTATATATTTTTACTAAATATATAATTTGTATTCTAGATGAAATTAAAAATACTGACTTGAATTTTAAGATAAGTATCTACAATAAGAATAATTTATCTTAGCTGTAAATTAAATATTTTTAATACAATTAATCCTGTATTTAAATAGATATGTTTTTTTAATAATGAATCTTTTTAAAATTTTATATATGAACTTAAGAAATATTATTTTAAATGTTATAATCCTTAATGAAGTATATTTATGTATGTGATTTTTAACTACTTGATTCAACAGTTATTGCATCGTTTCTATTAATATTTTTCATGAAAATTTCTTTATCCTTCACATAATCTAGATTTTTCATTGTTTAATTCAATAAAAACGTATAAATAAACGTACGAATAAACGCTCTATTTTTAATAAGAAGTTTACCTCTTGAATTACCTCTTACAAACATATATTGTTCACATTATAAAATGTTCCTGTGTTCGTGCGTATAAGAGGAAAAAGCCATGTTATAAAAGATTTAAAACGTAATATGTATTTCCTATAACCGTTCGAATATATATATATATATATATATATATATATATATATATATATATATATATATATATATATATATATATAGAAAGAAAAAAAGTAAACAATATAAAATCGTCTATTGCTACAATGTAAACAACACCGTCAGAATCTACAAAAACGAAAACAGTCGTGATAAAACGATGGTGACCGAACCACTATTTAGCTTTTCCTGGAAATTGACAAAGTTTACACTGTATGTTCTTTACCTACTACCCCTCTCGCAGTCTTACATAAAATTATGTATACAAACTTAAAAAAACTGAAACACTTTCATTTTTTGAAGAAAATTCCTGTTGCATTACTGAATACATACTTTACCATATATTTGATATATATATATATATATATAATGCACATATATCTACTCTAATTTCAAAAATTGTTGAAAGTAGATTGCAATTTTTTATATAGATAGAAGAATATTATTAAATTTATTAAAAATCATTTTCTTGCAGAAAAGTGGTTGTTCAGTTTGTATTAAAAACGGAAAATAAATGTACTTAATATGTTATTCTTTCACGTAAACAAATTTATTTAATAAATGTGTTTTAATATTATTTTATTTTGTTGTTACTCTTCTACATAAAATTAATATTTTTTAAAAAAATATGTATTTTAGACAGTAAATTTAATTAACTCTACATTTACCTTTCAGTTAATCACTGAAAAGTAAATCAAAAACTGTAAATCATAAATGAACTAACCGCCTGAATACTATAATATTTTTTTGAAATTAAAACATCTTGATAAATTTGTAGATGATTGCATTTGAGAAAAGATTATAATGTTTTCGGTATCAATTAATTTAATTTCAATACAATGTTTTTTACATTTTATAACAATTAACAACAATAACAATTCTGTTATCATCAGTGCAGGTATAGTGTGAATATGTAGTACAAATATGCGAATGGATGTATTTGTATCTATGTTCTATATCCATACTTTATGACAATTGTTGCTTATAATCATTTTTATAAATTTTCATTCTGCTTTATTGTGCATATTTACATTCATTATTTAATATGAGGAATGAGTGATTTTTTTTAAGATACGAGTATTATGCATTCTTGACTCTTCATATTACTTATACTATTTTTTATTACCTGTATATATATGTATATATATATATATATATTATCCAAAGCAGTCAGGTTTATAAAAAACGAAAACAGTACAAAGCGGTTTCGAATCTTGTGGCATATAAATACCACAGTTGTTTTTAAGTAGAAAGAAATTATAAATTAAATTCACTTTTTTTTAAATCTAAATTTCATTTTATGGACTATTTAATAAATTTATAGATTTTTTTTCAAAATATTTATTTCATTGGCTATATTTTAAAATTAATTCATTTATTAATTGCAAACTTTACAATGAAGTATGATGCAATGAAAATAATACAAAAGTAGAGTAGTACATGTAAATTGTTTATTAAAAATTGTCTCAAAACAATACCATACATCTAAAAGTAGTGCGGATAGCCAATATTTAATATATATGTATTATTTATATATATATATATATATATATATATATATATATATATATGTATATATATATATACATATATATATATATATATATATATATATATATATATATGCACACATGTACATATTCTACAAGAATTTTTAATGTTTTCCTTACACAAAAAGACCACTACAGCATAAGAAAATAATCAATAACAGTTAAATTCGTGTAAAGTTCAAACATACAAGTGTGTATATATATATATATATATATATATATATACATATGTATATATATATATATATACATATATATGTATATATATATATGAGTGTATGTATATGGATGTATATATATAGAGAGAGAGAGAAAGAAATGGAGAAAATTTTCTCCTAGTCATGGGTAATTAAGAATGAACGCGTAACGCCATTGTGATTATTGGTGTAAAATATTATTCTACCAATAAATTTGATTTTACTAACACACATTCACATTTGTAATCATACAGCATTCTTATTTTATATATCCGCTTTATGTTTTATATAATTTATGAGCACAATTTTAGCACAGTCTTAGTTTACAAGTACTTGAAAATCCAAAGACATCATCAGTCATTGAAGACAGTTTAATGATATTATTATCTCACGTTTCATGATAAAATCAATATGAGTTTCTCTTCAAACATATTAGAAATAAAATTATTTTCATGTAAGTGTAATCATTTCAGTAGTGTTTAACTCTGTTATAATCGCTTCACTGTTTTAGAATAGAAAAATACGGTTGTTCCTATTATATTTTGATAGATACTATTAATAAATTTCAAATATGTTAGTTATAAATAGATTGTTTTAAGAACTACAGTAATATAATGAATTAAAAATGAATTAAAGGAATGAAAGTGTACATTATACAAAAATATTTAATTATCACTATTTTGTGCTTTAATAAATATGAAGTAAATAATATTTTTTAAATGTTTGGTTCTCACAGAAGAATTTATATTATATATACATACATACATATATATATATATATATATATATATATATATATAAATATATATAATTTTAGTTTGAATATACATGTACATCAAATATAATACTTAAAGATCATGTGTTTTGTTTGTTGTGTGTACAAGGAATACGATCACCGACAAAATGGCGCACATATGATATTATTATTGAACCCCTGCGTTATTAAAAGTAGACAGAAACCCCTTATTTGAAATAAGGGGTGGCGTAGCGCGAGCACGCAGCGCGCAATGGACCGTGATGTATGAAAAATGATTTGCGCTGTCACTTTTCAATTATCGCTCGAAAGTAAAATCGACCGCAGCACATAATAGCGCGAGCCATTGTCATTTATAAAAGTTTATTTTATTAAGTTTTTCATTCTCATCTCGTTATTTATTACAAAACGTTCGTTCTTAAGTCGATATTTGATTTATTGGTTGTTGAAATTAATTATAAGTCTTCTTTCTCTTATACATGCATTGAAACATATACACACACACACACACATACATACATATATATATATATATATATATAACCTAAATCACAAAAATATATTTGTTTGTATAATGTACTTTCATTGCTTTTTACTTAAATATTTCCTTAAAAGAGCAATATAATATTAAATACATTTTATATTTCAATGGATATATATATATATATATATATATATATATGTATATATAAAGTATTCGTTGTTAATTCGTAATATTAAATAGATGTTAATATTACTTTTTTAATATTTTCATGGTTAGTAAAGCACGGCCAGTTAGAACTGCTTCATTAATTCGTTAAAAATAAATATATCTGCAAATATAGTTATTAAAAATATCTTATAATTTCATAAAAAAATATTTTCATTAAAATTAAATAATTTTTTTTTCTTTGACTTCGATAATATGTTAATATTTGTTATACATTGCATTGAAATTAAATTAAATTTTGCTTCAATATTTTTTAATTAAAATATTGTGTTTTTGACTAAAAATCTATTGTATTCTGAATAATCAGATTATTAATTCTTTTTACTAAGGAGTGTTATTGTTTAAAGCATTTTCTAAAATTTTATGTAGTTTTTTAATTCATAAAATACAACTGAAAAAAGTAATTAATTTAATAATTGTGAATACACCTGCTTAGGAAAGCAAATTAAGAGACAGAAGTTCCATTTCATAATAGCGTTTTATCTTTTACTGATTCTCCTTAAAGACTTACTGAAATAGGGTATGTTTTCAATATAAAGGAACGCAATTATTTCCAAATTCAAGCGTTTTTATAAAAGATTAAAATAGTCATCAACATTTTTTTAATAATTTTTAAACTTAATTCGTAGTTGATTATCATTTTTTCCATAAAAATTATATATATATATATATATATATATATATATATATGTATATATATATATATATATATATATATATATATATATATATATATATATATATATGACACGAAATAAAAACGATTCATTAACACACATAATTTTGTGTAGGGATGTATTTTAGAATCTATATGTTTGTGTACATGCATGTGTGTGTATTCAAATATATCGTATTTGCGGAGTCGTTTTTAAGTTCTTCTACCCAATTTTATAGACGGTGTGGTCACCTGGCCGGGCACATGCTGTTTCGGCGTGGACAATCGTCCTGCCCTTTTGCACATATTGTTTGACAAACAATACTCAGCTAAACTCTATGTCTCTTTGACAGCATATCGGCTAGCTTTAGTGCAAACTATGTGCTACACAATAATATTTTTACGAGAAATATTACAAGCAGGAGATGTATGGAAGTAAATTAAAATATACACAGATAAGTGTACACATATATAGCATTCACTATCATTGATATACGAGTATATATATATATAACGAAATACTTTTAGAATTTCCATAGTAAGTTGTAACAAATTTAGTTATCTGTTAGATAGATTCATTATTAAAAAATCCAAGTTTAATTCACTTTATAGAAAAAATAATTTACTCCAACATTGCACATTTTTAATAAAATGAAAGGAGAACTATATAACATATTACTTTTTGTACAAAAATGATATATATATATATATATATATATATATATTAATTTGATTGTGTAACATAATAGAGATCAAGTATAAAATGTAAATATTTATCAGTTTTTGTAAAATAAGTATTTTAATACTTTTGTATTTAAAAGTATTATAAATATATTTTCTTCACAAAAATAAGAGAAGTAGAAATTTTCTGAATAGTAATTAAATAAAGGACTGAATAGTACTTATTGAATATTTTTAATATATTATTGATTTTTTTCTAAGACAATTATTCATCATCTTAAAAAGTATATAAAATTATATAAATTAATTAAGTAAAAATAGTCATATCCTTCATATAGTAAAAATCAGCTATTGAAAATCACATTATATCCAAACAAATACAAAATTGTTGATGTTGATCATTAGTAAGCGTGCATAACAACATAGTACATATATATATATATATATATATATATATATATATATATATATATATATTGTATGTATTCTTTATCTTAAAAACGTCTACAAGTAATTATTTTGTCCACTTGTTTACGTATCGGTTTTTGTACACGTGCTATATTTTTTCATTTGCAGAGAAAAATTAAATAAAATATACAAGATGAAATTTAATTAATTTTGGTAGTTGTTATTCTCTCTCTCTCTCTCTCTCTCTATATATATATAACCGGAAATTAAAATCGTTTTCTTTTAATGAATATAAATGTCTATTTATATAAAATGTTTCATTTTCAATTAGTTTTATAATTTTCTTTATTATTGAAAGTAGTATACAGTATTTTCATTTTAATTTAATGTAATATCCTGTTTATAGTTAAAATGTCGTGATATTTTATAAAATAATATTTCACATGATGATAAAATCTATGTTCATGACAGAGCTTCGTTTAGATATTTGAAAGCGGTGAAAGATTGAATTTTTCAATAAGTCTGATTAACGATAAAGTCAATCAAAGAAGTGCTAAATAAGTCTATATACACAACAAAAAAGTGCTGAATTACTCTAACCATTTTTGAGTAATTGACTGCATTGGATAATTAGGTTATTATTTGTTGCACATATATCGTAATTTATTTTTATTGAGATTTTAATTTTGAATAGTTTTTGTCATGACATAAAATTAAATATTTTTATATACAGAAAACTGAATAATTTGACTTATAATAAATAAATAAATAAACTATATTTATGAAGTAGATAGCTAGAGTGTATAATAAAGTAATTCCTTCGACACTTAAAATAGTATAATCATTATAAAATAGTTTTTTTAAAAATGATTAAATTATTGAGTTTTATAGAAATGTTCACTACTCATTAATTTTATATTGATTGCAAATTAAAGAGTTTTCCGATAGGGACGTAATTTTTTAAAAGGTTTTATTTCACTGATAATTATTTTTTTTTTTTGAGATTTGTTAAGTTTTGACATTGCTATTTTTACTTATGGCTTCACATACAACAAAACAATATATTGAAATAATACAATTGTATTATGAAAATGGTCTTTCTATGAAAAATACATTTCGTAAATACGCGGTATTTATTCTCGACCATCTGAATCAATAATTCTTCGATTAGTGAGTCGATTTGAAGAGATTGAATCGATTAAAGATAAAAAAAACACAAATACGTGTTCGTAGTGCTCGTTCTGAAGAAAACATTGACTTTTTTCATGAAACTGTATCGGAAATGCCAGGAATGTCAATTCCACGACGTTCACAGTAATTGGGCTTCACGGCGGAAGACCACATGGCGTATTTTGCATAAGGATTTATTGATGATGGCTTATAAGGTTCAATTAATATAAGAATTGAAGCAAACAGATCATACCCTAAGTCGGAAATTTGTTAATTTGATACTGGAACAACATCAATGGTTTTCTGAGAAAGTAATCATTAGCAATGAGGCTTATTTCAAACTCTCTGGCCACGTTAACAAGCAAAAATTCTGTATCTGAGGTGAAAAAAATTCGAGATTGATCGTTAAGAAACCACTGCATACCGAAAAAGTGACTGTTTGGTACGAACTTCGGTCTGATGGGTTCACTGGTCCTTATTTTTTTGAAAATCAGACTGGTAAAGCGATTACACTGAATGGAGAAAGATACCGAAACAAGATAATTAATTTTTTGTTGGCAGAATTGGATGATATTGATCTAGACGACATGGGGTTTTAATAGGATGGTGTAACAACAACAAGCCACCCATCTGGTGAAACAATTGATGTGTTGAGGACAAAATTTCCTGGTTTACGTTATTTCCAGAAATGGAGACATTAATTGGCCATCGAGATCCTGAGAATTAATAACGTTGGACTACTTTTTTTGGGGTCATGTTAAAGAACAAACGTACGCCAATAATTTAACACGATTTCTGTCCTGAACAATGAAATTCGAAGAGTAATTGGTCAGACAGAGACCCAGTTGTGTAGAGCTGTTATTGAAAAATTTAACAAATGAATGGTTACTTGTAAGAAAGCGTGCATCGGTCACTTACACGATATTATTTTTTATTTATAAATGAAATACCCTCAACTATTATATATCTCCAATTATTAACACGTTCGCGGACAAGACGGCTACAGCCGTCGACAAACAAGTATCGTTTGGGGACAAGACGGCTGTAACCGCCTTATGCTATATTGATTTTTTAAGCTTAATTGATTCAACAATTGATATAAAAGAATGTCTACAGGTTTTGAAATGTTGTCTAGTTTCGTGAAATACTTGTGAATTTCTACGCACGACTTCATTCTAATAAAGTGTGTACGCGAACGTGTTAATAAAAAAACTTAAAATTTCGGCCCAAATTCTGTGCTTGATTTCAAATTAAAAAACTGCGTCCTTAGTATAAAACCCTGTACATGTTGTAAATTTGAAATCGGTTAAAACAACGCTACTAATTACTTTACTCATTTATACAAATGAATTAACATCCAAAATGCCACAAAATTTTCTTATAACAAAACATTTTTTGTATATATATATATATATACATGTATATATATATATATACACATGTATATATATACATACATATATATATATATATATATATATATATATATATATATATATATATATACAATAATGTGATAAGACTTGTGTGTTTGTATGTATAATATATTTTAAAAACTTACACAGTTTCATCTTATCTTACATTCTTCTTTTTTGAATCGTTCATAACATAAATCTTTCAAAGGTGACGAATGGAAACGGCATACATTTTAGACGAGGATCGACATACAAAGTGGAAAAAAACACACATCACTGATTATGTTATCATTGGCCAACACGTCAATGATAAAATCACCCCACGGAGATAGCGCAACGCGTGAGCAGTTCCACCCTCACGTATTTTTGAAACAGATTTGTTGTTTCGAAGGGCGACGGGGCGAAAGTGTGGTAACTTGACAGGGTGGAAAGTAAACACGACAGTTTGAATACGTGTACCGAAAATGGAGAGTGAAAGTTATAACCCACCACCGTCACCGTCGACGTCGTCTACAATCCTCTCTCTAAATACGTCCGTCAGAATGCGGACTCACAAATGAAACGCGAACAACCATAAAAGTTAGACGAATCGATATGATTTATTTCTTTCAGTATATATTTTTTAAACCTACTCTTTCAACATTTATAAGCCCACACACACGCACACACACACACACACACACACACACACATATATATATATATATATATATATATATATATATATATATATATATATATATATATATAAGAAAAAGCATGGATATTTTATTCCTTCTTAATGCAATATTTAAAAAATATTTTTTTACAAATAAAAACGTATCAGTTCTAATAAAAAATGTTCGACTTTTGTATCTTTGATTCGGAGAATGAGATCGATTTGAAACTTTGTGTCGATAATACTTTATCTTATTAGCTCTAGATATGAAACAAAGAATATTCACTCCCCCACAAACCACGCACTTTTTTCTGCCCAACATTTGTAATAGTACAT
>CM068322.1:14180809-14188309 GCA_034766995.1 Acanthacorydalis orientalis | reverse complement strand
ATAACTAATTTCTTTTAACATACAAGTACACTGTCTTTCATTTGTCTGCATTGTATAAGAGATTGTATGTATACCTAATAATAATATATTAGTATAAGATAGAGGACGTCAACGAAAGAACATGAATCTTTTCTTATTATTATCCTTACAAAATAATTGTCATCTATCATCATCACTAGCAAGGTTAGAAATACCAAAGAATATTAAAAATAAAGATATCTGAATACAATCAATATATATGAATCAGTTTCATTTCAAGTGAGTTATTGCTATGCTTGTTTCTTTTCTGATTACATAACTCCAAGACAAATATAACATACTATATAACTATTTTCTATTTTGTTATTCAATATATAGATTTGTATGTGTTTGAAAATATTAAAATTTTAATATAATTATATAACTTTGTAATGTAAATCTATTCGATTTTGTATACGATATTCGAGTGGTGCAGTTGTGTTTTGTATCTGATAGTGGACGGTTTTCTTGACGGTGAGGCTCTTATCATTTATTTATATGCTTTATATATATATATATATATATATATATATATATATATATATATATATATATATATATATGTATATATATATATGTATATATATATATATAAATTTTACTTTTTAAAAAATGTAATTTGTACAAAATCCATTGCTTTTAACTTCGCTCTAGTAGCTTTGTCCAGTGCGTACACACTTATTTTTGTTATAAATCTGTATACGTATTGTAATGCATTGTCCGTTCTATTTGTATTGAAGTCCATCGGCGAGTCTTTTGTATCTCGATCGTCAAGAGGGCGAACATGTATTCATGGAAATCGTCCGGATTTAGTAAAAATCATCGCCATATTGATTGACAAGCACTTTGTGTTTGTTCAATCAAATAGAAGTACGTTTGACATATCAGAATGTG
This sequence comes from Acanthacorydalis orientalis, assembly GCA_034766995.1. Taxonomy (NCBI): domain Eukaryota; kingdom Metazoa; phylum Arthropoda; class Insecta; order Megaloptera; family Corydalidae; genus Acanthacorydalis; species Acanthacorydalis orientalis. Next base: position 14,187,397 of record CM068322.1, on the reverse strand, counting down.
ACATATGCATACAGTAATGTAAACAATATCAAATTATATATATATATATATATATATATATATATATATATATATATATATATATATATATATATATATATCACGCATAGAAATATACAAATTGTCTCAAGTTGTACACTGTATTTCATCCGTTTCGAAATTATATAATCACAAGAAAGTTCACCAACGTTGAAATAAAAATAATAAATATATTTTAGTATAGATATTAGGCTGGTAGGAAAATAATTGCGGTTTTTGTTTTCTGAATTCTAACATTTTTTTCACTGAAAGTGTCATTTCGTCGTGTTCATGTTAATATCATTTTAATGTGCACTTTTCGGTCCGTATTTCGGTAATATCGACTTTTGGTTTATTATTAATTTTTCTTTAAATTGGGCTATTGAATTAAAGATTGAGAAGAACCAAATAGGAGCAAATTTTTTGTATGGGTTCAAAACTGGTGAGAAAGCAACAGAAACTGCTCGTTAACTAAACGATGGTTTTGGTGTGGATACTATTAAGGAACCTATGATGCAAGGGTGGTTCCAAAAAATCGTGCTGGGGACAAGAGCAAGAAAGATGGTCTCGGGTGTCATTCTTTAGTTCATAACGACCAACTAAATGCGTTTGTTACATCAGAACTACGTACAACAATTCGAGAACTTGTACAAAAGTTAGGTGTTAGTCATCCAACAGTTCTGGACCACTTAAAACAGCTAGCCAAGAAAAATGTATATGCATTTGAAGGTCATTAAACGCAATTATTTTTCTACCAACCTAATATTTTTTCCAACTTATATTTTCGGATGGTTATTAGGTGAAGATAAACTATATTATATAATTCAAAAACGAATACGATATTATAATTTTCTTGTCAGTAATAAAAATTACTTTTAATTCAAACAGATATATTAAAGTAAAGCAATATATTACGAATTATTCGATGAAATCATGAAAAATTTTATTTAAAATGATGTAATACAAAATACATAACGCATCGTTGGAGAAGAGAATTGTTATTAATTTAGTTCATATAATTACTTGGTTATATTAATTATTATTTTAAATAAATTACAAGACAATAATTAATCAGTAACTATTCATTGATGTATTTATTAGTGTTAGTCATTATTATTGTAAAATATTTAAACTTTTATTACTTCTAATTCATTTCAATCTCGTATATTTTTCGTACAATACAGTATGAAACATTTATTTATTAGTTTATTATCCATAAACAAAAATCAACTTGATCTGAATTCATCACATGATTTTATCTGACCTGATCTAAATCAGGTCTAATATGAGACAGGATCCCACTGTCTCATTCAAAAAACGCACCTTCTTCTCTTTACCTAATAAACTTTTATGTGAGTATAAGAGAATTATATATAATAAAACATATTTATCGACTTATTTCCTCTTTTTTATATCTTTTCTGATTGCATAATACCTAAACGGATGGAACAACCTGTATATTTTTGTATGATTTTATATAATTGTTATGTCTTTATAATTAATATTTTGATGAAATGTATCAGAATGTTTAAACACGTTAAATAAAACTACTTTAACATCAAACTATTCACAGAAATTTACAGTCCATAAAATTTAATTAGTCATTTAGGCATCGAAAAAAAACAACGTAATTATAATTAAAATTAATTTAGTGCGTATAAACCGTTACTCAATTATAATTTTTAAATTAGTTTTCTCAATGTGTGACGTACATATTTTAATATAAAAATAATTCAAATGATATTAAATCGTGATCAAATAGAAAAAACGATGATTTCAATTTTAAGTCTGAATTTGTGAAAATCATTTTTTCCTTCTCTGTTACTTAATAGTTTATAGTAACAAATTTACGATAATGACAGTAGGTATTTTTTTTATAATTGCCATTGGTTTTTTCCATTCTATTTAACAGTTGAATGTGAAAATATGTATTATAATATACGTGTTATTTATTAATTAACATTTTAATGAAAATATCATTCAATTGATTGAAATGTAAATTTTATATATATATATATATATATATATATATTTATATATATATATATATATATATTTGTTAGTTGCTCTAATATGTAATATAAAATCTTGGAAATTGCTAAGTTGGTTTCATACGGGTTTCATCATATAATTATTATCCCTATATATAGATTAAAAAAGTTTAAATTTACAATAAAGTTCTATAAAAGTCAATCTGAAATTTTTCATAAATTTTGTATTTTTCAATGGAATATTAAAAAAAATTATGAATGGTAATATAAAAACTCCTAGCGATAAAAATGTGAAAATGTTTGGAAAAGCTGTAATTTGTTATACAGAACGACCATAAAGATAATGAAATATCATGACACTATCGTTAATATGATATTGTTCAAATACCACTGAATCTATTTCGTTGAGACTTTTAATGAGAGTTAATTTTGCTTTTTGGATCTATGTAATTTTTTTCATTAAAAATGTGTACATTGGAAAAAATTAACTGTATCTATCTTTTCTCATAATAATTAATATTAGTATGCATCATTCTGTGCTCGTTTTGAACACAATTATTTTTGATTTATGTCTTAGTGATAATTAGTATACTTTTCTAGTATTAAGAATTTACATCATACGAGATTTTAAATAAATAAATAATAAATTAATTAATAAATTAATAAATAAATAAATAAATTTAAAATATAATAAATAAATAAATTAATTAATTAATAAGTGTAAAACAATATACAAAATTATAAATTAATAAATACTTATAATACTTAATAAATAAATATATTTTTGCTAGGGTAATAATTACCATTACTTACATAAGTATTTAATTAGGTTCAATGATATTTTTTCTTACTTTAGAGAATATTCATTAAATTTTTTTATCAGCTATTATGGTTATAGCGTCTTTTAGAAGCAGAGAAATAGTAAATTCTGTATGGGCTTTTTATTTTTTTAAAAAATAATTTAAATTAAAATAAGCTATTTTAAGCAGAATACTATTTATTATTTTTCTTTTCATTATAATTTTAAGTATGTACATTCAGTGTTTTAATAATTCAATAAAAACTATTTTTTTACAAAACACATTTAATAAAAAAATCATTTAACAGTGCAACACACGTCATTTTCACGACAAAACCCTCATTTCTGCTTACATTTTTTCCAATAAGCAGATTTGTGATCGCCATGAGTGATAATAGGGCAGCATCTTTTCAAATAAGGGGCATTTATTATTATTCCAAACGACCGCACAAATAGTCTTTGACGACATATGACATCTACGTGTTCTTATATACAGAGTGTTATGTTGGTCAAGTCTCAAATAGCCATCTGCGGCTACAGATGACCCCTCGTTTGCTTTGCTAAAAGTCGATGACATGTTTTTGAGCCAAAAACTGTCTAAAATAATTTATTTGTTCAGTCATGGAATAATAATGGTAATTTTATGAAACTCTACAATTTATTGTAACGATTGTGAATGCACGCGGGTTCGTAGTTCAGTTAATTTCATAATTATTTTTAATTATTTTATATATTGGATTCTATATATATATATATATATATATATATATATATATATATATATATATATATATATACATATATATATAATTCTAATTTACAAATGTTATGTAATTAAATTTCATTTTACCTAAAATTGAAAGAAATACTTCTTTAGAAATATAATTATAAAAAAAATAACAAAAAAATATGGAATTAATTTTTTTCTTCAATTTTTGATATACTTTTTTCGAAGCCAGAAGATAATACTTTCTTGTATTCCTATGATGTTAATCTGTAATATATATATATATATATATATATATATATATATATATATATATCTTCTCTCTTTATATCTTTGCTGTTCTATTTATGTAATAGAAAAAAAATAATTCATGTTTTACATTTATACGTCCATAATATGAAAAAATAAAATTTAATATGCATTTTGTGCACTTATTTTATATAGTTATTAACTAATTAACATCCTAGCGATGTTAATACATGAATATATTAAAATAATCAATAATTATTTTGCTGATGTTAAATATAATGTTACACTGGCAACTAAATATTTTGAAAAAAGTATTTTTTTATGATATTTGGGGTGTTACTTCAGCTGTAAAAATTAATTTAACTATTGCATTTAATTATCATTTATAAATAAATTTATGATTGTTTTATATTGTAATTAAAAGAATCCATGTTTCTTAAGGTAAAAATGCATTATAGATTACATCTTTTGTACATAATATATGTATATATATATATATTTATACAAAATCTTTCTTTAAATCTATAATGTTGGATAACTACCAAAAAACAATAATGTTTATTTTAAAGAAATTAATTAGGTATTAAAGGTGTTAAAGTTATTTAATACCTTTTATTAGGTATTAAATTACGGTACCCGGTAAATACGCGTGTTTAAAGTCAGACATTTTATAGATTTTTTTAATATAAAAAGACGTCGTGCGAATTTGCTTGCACCTCATTGGTCCAGAGCGCCCCTCCGGTAAATACTGTTCCGATTGGTCCGTCGTACTTTTTTATAATTCAAATATGTTAGGGTGACTGACATGACCCCACACAATTGGCTTTTTATGTATTGATTTTTATGAAGTATTCTCTAGTGTTCGTCCTTTTTCCACTATTAAATAAATAAATGCTTATTTTATGATTCATACACTCTACATCCACACACACATACACTCACTCATTATATATATTTATATAAACAATAATTTTAATATAAATAAATAGATGCTATATAATTCATGAAATTAAATTAATTAAGATCTTTTCAGTTTAAGAACGAACCATTTCTATTTAAAAATAATTACTGAGAAATGTATAAATTGTCGAACGATATAAACATTTTTATTTGCTTATCAGCTGCTCGTTTTATCATTCTACTGAGTATTATCATTACTATTAAAAATACAACACTCGATTTTAAAATGTAATAAATAAGTTCATATTTTTTTATTTTATATTACTTGGATAAAAATACACTATTACGTATCATATTTATTTCTATAAAAGAAAATATTTTGTATTTTTAATTCATTTAGAAAATATCTAGAAAAATATATAATAATTATCATTAAATCCTTAATTTTTACAGTAAGTTGCGTTATTTATCAAGCCATCAAGATTTTCATATATAGGAATAATAATAATACATAAAAAATAATAGCAGGAATAAAAAATATCACAATTTTTAATAGTGTATTTATATCTTAGTGATACTACAAGTTTATTATATATGACAATAATACCTAAAAATATTTTCTCATTTTACAACTAAATTTAATTAACTAAAACATTCTGATTAATAGTTATAAATAATTTTGTTTGATTAAATGACAAGTTCTACAAAGAAAGAATTTAGATTCGGTCATAATTAAATGACTGTCCCATTAAATTTTTGATAATATATCTCAGCTTGAGTTCGAACTTCTAACATACGTAATTCTTTATTAAAAAGTGGTTGTTTTGAATAATTAACTTTGATAGAAATCAAAATACTTCTCACAAAAAAGATTTAGCTTTATCTCTCTATCGGAAAAATGTTAAGACAGTATTTCATCGTTTATATATTTTTTATCGCATAAAAAAACGCATTTCCAGTTATTCAATGAAAAAATTGCAAAATTGTGAACACTTTCTGAGCCCTTGCATGTGTGTATTGTACAGTCTAATTCGGTTATAGTAAATAATACAGAGGCTATTAAATTTATTCTTTACATCATTAAAGTCAGTTAGATGTTATCTGTTAAAACCAAATTCTCAATAACATGATCGTATGTCAAAATATATTTCTAAATAACAAATAAATGTGCAATTTAAATACCTAGTAAATATCTGGGATTTATCAGTAACTAATAAAGTATATTTTTGTAGATAAGATTAAATTTGTTCACTATATTCATGAAATAAGCTTTTTATTAGGAGGTTGCATTGAAAGTCGCTGTTTTTTTGAGCATTTATTTCAATAACACAATATGTGAATACATTAATCAAAGTATTTACACTCGGAAGCTATGACTTTTTCCCACTCTTCTGGCAGGAGTTGAATTCCGTGACGAAAGAATGGTCTGTCTTTTGAGCCAATCCATTCAGCAACCCAATTTTTGACTTCTCCGTAGTTATGGAAATCTTCCAAAGTGTGTTGCATCGATAGGAACAGATGATAATCTCTTGGGGCTTGGTTCGGAGAATACGTTGGGTGCGGGAGAACCTCCCATTCGAGCTCCACCAGTGTTTGTTTCACCGCTATAACATGGGGCCGAGCGTTCTCATGGAGAAGAATCACTTTTCGACGATTTGATACAATTGATGGCCGTTTTTACATCAAATTATCATTCAAACACTCCAACTGTTGTCGATAACGTTAATCGGTGATTGTTTCTTTCAGTTCCAACAGCTCATAATACACGATACCCTCTATATCCCACAAAATAGAGAGCATTTCTTTGTGACCGTAGATGTTTCGCTTTGGTGTCAACTTTGATGGTTGGCCAGGATCAACCAATGATTTCTTGGGTTTCAGGTAGTCGAAATAGATTCATTTTT
>CM068322.1:14163309-14175809 GCA_034766995.1 Acanthacorydalis orientalis | reverse complement strand
CCGAATTGTTTTCAATCTTAATACATACAAAGAAATTCTGATGCCAGATATGAAATTATTAAATTATGATATTGTACATAGTACATACTAAAATGATCAATAATAAACTATTGTATTTAAAAAAATGAGTAATTTTAAATTAATGATTATAAACAAAATGTACATATACGAAAATAAATTACACGAATGTTGAAATAAAATTGATGTAAAAATATTTCTCGATAAAATTGCTGTTGTGCTTTTCGAATTGAAAACATTAAAGTAGTGATACAGTAATGAGAAAATGTAGAAGGTTAAATGAATGTGAAGAGAAATGAAATATATTAAAAATACTTCGAAAATTAATTTTGAATAAATCGGTGGGACATTATTCAAAGCGATAGAATATTTGTTTCTCGAGATATTAATCGTTCAGAAAACCCTTAAACATTTGATTTAATATATGAAAATTCACATGCTTGTGATTTATAGATTTACTGAAAAATTATCTTTCCATAAAAAATATCTATCTAAATATTTGCACCATATTTTAGAAAATACATAAAACCTAAATTAAAAAATCAGAGTTATCAGTACTAGAGATGATGAATTAGAAATACTTACTTAAGGATAATTTAAATATCCTTAAATATATCAGCTTATAAATTTAGTGAATTGAGATACTTGTATTGAAATACAGAAATATTTATTGTTTAAAAGCACTCGTGTAAAATAACAAGGTACGTTTCATTTAATACATAAATAATATCATTAATAGAACACATTAAAACACGTTTTATCTAACACTTAATTTAGCATACAGATGATTAACAACCAGGTATGCAGTTCGTATAAATTCTTTTTAAAAGTACATTGTATTTTTCTTTTGCAAAATTGTTAAATATGTCCTATGCCATCTTAAAAAGATATTTCAATAAATAGAGTTACAGTCTATTCCTTAACAACTATTGAACTTAAATTTAGTAAATTCATTTTTCACATTACGGGTACAACGAAATATAATATAAATATAATATTCCATGTTATAATAGAATTTTTTTAATAATCATGTTTTATTTTATTTAAAAAATTCTATCATAAACCATTTGATTTTTTTCTTATTACATTTTTATAATAAATAATATGTCACGGCAAATATTGCTAGACAAAGTCAGTCATTTTTCAGCTCACTAACATTATATTTGTTCTACAAATAGTTCAATTTTGATGATTTATTTTAAAATTAAACACACTTGTATAGTTCTGTCATGTGGAAAATTATTTTTTTTATATTTATATATATATTTATACTTTTTTTATTCCCTGTACAATATAAATTCCTTTCAGTTTTAAACGAGTTATAAATATATGTGAATATTCATTTGTGTGAAAAAAATTAATAGAAATATTTCTTGCAGAGTAAAAAAATAGTGTAGCATACATACATTGTGATTTTAAAATATGTCATCAAAATTAATAACAGTCAAAATATAGAACTATAATAATGTAGATAATACTAAGTCTAATTTAATAAATAAATAAATCTTTGCAAACTTAACAAACAGTTACCCTATGATATAAAAAAACGTTTGTAACAGTCAAACTCTATTCCTCTAGTACTGCTACAATTAAAAAAATAAACGAAAACTATTTCATTATAAAATAAGTTATGAGCAAAATACTTTCCATTCAGTTTTAAGTTTGTTAATAATATACAATAATTTTTTAATCTAAATCTATGTACATTCAATAATGTGTGGCTGAGAAGATTCAATTACTGTCGGTCGTGTCTCTCCATTTGAATGAACACTATGTTGTCCAACCGGTCCACTCGACACTTGTGCATTGTTAGAGACATGCGTTACCATATGACTGTGATTGAGGTGGCCGTGCATTTCAAAAGAATCTCTTGAATCTTCAGGATGAGGAATGTCTTTTTCATTAGAACCTACAATAAATTGTTGTTTGTCTTTATATCAATATGAAACACTTGAAACTTCAGTGCACATATTATTTTTTAATGATTATAAAATTGTATATTGAGATAAAATGCATCAGATTCAAACATATAATTGGGTATATTATTTAAACTTTCATTATATTTACCTAAACTGCCTTCTGAATGTGCATATTCATAACCAGTATATCCTCCCATGCCTGGTGGTGAATTATCAGCACCTACAGATGCAGCAAGCATTTCTTCCTCATCGCTGTTAGGTTTGCAGCTTGTTGTTTTCCAGTGTGTTCTTAAACCAGATGCTGATATATACTTTTTATCACATTTCTGGCAATTATAAGGGCGTTCATTTGTATGCAATCTTTTATGTAGTTTTAGGTGCACGAATTGTGTGAATTTTGCTGGGCATAAATCACAAGCATAAGGTTTTTGTCCACTGTGTAGCCTTAAATGTGTTTTCAGATTCGATGTCGACGAAAATCTCTTTTTACAAATATGACACTGGTGCGGGCGTTCGCCAGTGTGTACAAGATGATGTTTTTGTAAGTGTGCTAGTTGTGTAAAACTCTTTGTACAGACTGTACACTTAAAAGGCCTTTCTCCAGAATGGGTTCTTAGATGGACTTTCAAATTCGATAACTGTCCAAAAGTTTTACAGCATACATTACATTCATAATGCATTTTTCCATCTTTCTTCTTTAAAGGATATGGCAGAGATCTATAACCTCTTGAACCATTGGAATTGGGACTTGAAGGACTACCACTGCTAGCATCAGGACTGATGGAGCATGATCTTGAACTGACATTTAAAGAATTCGAACCTCCATTATGTTGCAAAGGATTTAGGGGTGTAAGAATATGATGAGTGGGATGATGTGATAGATTCAAATTTAAATTATGATTCTGAAAAGTTTTATCTAAATTTAAATGAGTTTGAAACTGAGTAGTTGTTGGATGAAATGATGAATAGGATAAACCTTGTGGAGAATATGCAGCAGATGTTGAATTTGGACTTGTATTCGAATGTATTTTCAAATTATTTGTGTTTGAATTTGGACTCTGATTGGAAGAATGCACGTGACTATTTGAATAATAATAATTATTAGGCGAGTGTTGTACGTGATTTGTATTGTGTTGCCTATAATCATCCGTACTGTGAGGAAGAATTACATTTGTAGCATATATTAATGTGGGAGGTTGTTGAATGTTATTTGGGGATTGAGAACTGCTTTGACTTTGAGGTAAATGATTCGGCCTAGGAATAATTATTTGTGGTGTTGTGGCTAATAAGGGTGTGGTGTTATTTTGTAAATTTGAACTTGAATCAGGACTGCATGGAATTGTTCCATACCGATGGCTTTTCTTATACGAGTAAGCCATTTCTGTAGGCGAGTTAGGTGGAGGTGTTGCATTCGGTTGCCTTTCATTATGATTTTGATTATTGTTAGTATCGATACGATTTCTAAGTAAGATATTTTCCAAAATAGAAGATGGAGGAGAGGTGTATCTTGTAATTTGTCCTTGTGGAGAAGAAACATGAACATCTTCTTCATAGTAAGGTTTCTGATTGTTTTGTAATGATCCATTATGAACATCTTCAGTAATTTCTTGATGTCGATGAGTATCTATCACAATCACTGTCGAATTTGGAGGAGTGATCGATATTAAATTTCTATGTTGATTCGGCGGACTTCTAGAATGTGTCTTCCTTGATTCAGGACTGTGTAAAGTTGAGGGACTTCTCGAAGAACTTCTAGAAATTCTCGTCGGTGTACAAAGTTTCCTCGACGGTGATGTAGGTGTTCGTCGTAAGACCGGACTAGAAAGAGGTGTAATAAGGCGCTGATGTGGATTAGGAGGGCTTTGTGGTGGTAATGTACGGACGAGTTCTTGTTTATTTTGTATAGGACAAGAGTCTACAACCATGAGATCTTTATCAGTGTCTAACTCCATATCTGGCTGTGTATGTTTATATTGGTATGCCTTTGAAATTTTGATTTTAACTTTTCGATATTCATTCTTTTGAATATCATTTAGTTCTTGATTTCTTGAAATTATGTTTGGTTTAATAACATTTTCATTGTCTTTGGCATCATTAAGTTCTGGTGTCTTTTTACTAAAAACAAACATTTAATAAAATTTGTACATGGAAAAAATACAAAAAAAATATTTAAGTTCTTAATTTTTATGTTAATATATATTAAATTACAACTTTTAAAAATACTTTCTTTATTTGTACTTTGTTTTTAATCTAAGTAAAATCATTCAACTTACCTGAAATCCAAAACATAATTGTTCTCTGAATCACTGTCACTGGAATCTTCTGGAGGTGTGAAAACATCATCATGATATCCGTTACTGTGGTATCCTTCATCAGATCTTACACTTCCATCTGCTGGTGTTAACTGATGCTCATAAGGTTGGCCCGAGGTATCTCCTGCTCCTCGTCCAACAGTAACCACACCGTTTTGTGATTGAATTACATCTTTTACAACAGTTTGTACATTTGCTCCTTGTGTAATTCCACCATGAGAATGATGGTTTTGAATGTCTTGAGCTCTTTCATTTCCAGGGCCAGATGTGGTGCTAACTGTAATTATTTCAGGAGTAGATGCTGGTGGAGTAACAGGATTTGAAGGGATTACTGATTGTTGCACTTGTTGACCTAAAAATAAATATTTATTTTCAATTTAGTTTAGATAAGTTTTAATACAGATTTTTTTATTAGATAACTGTATGTACTTATAATTATGTTTAGCTACTTATACACTACTGAACAATTTTATAAATAAATATTATTTTATATAATTAAAAATAAGATATTTTACTGAGGTATATTTAATATTTATAAATTTTATAATTATAGAAAACAGATTATAAAAAGTTCAAGTTTAAATTAAATGCAACATATAACTTACGTATTCTTTGTAGCATCAATTCTCCAGTTAATGGATAATTTAGTCTTTCTGCAAATTCCTTACAATACCAAACTAAAAGTTCTTGATCTGGTAAAATCGGTTTAATTGTATAAAAATATATGTTCATATTATATTGACAAGCAATTAAATTTTGAGAATCACTCGAATAAGCTGGATTTACATATCTCATCCAATTTGATTTACTTATGTCATAACCATCAATATAATAGAAAAGCTCATTGTCCTTATAAATCTGAAAATATTATAAAACAATTCTCATTAAGATTATTTAAAAAATAGAAATATCGATTATAATAACATTTTAAAAAAACTGTTAGTATCTAGAAAATAAAAATAAAAATTAAAATGTATTATTAATGAGTATTAAACAATTAATATATAATATTGGTCTATAAAAGCAATATTCAAATTAACAATTTCTATTCAATTCTATGTTGTATTTTACAATAAATTAATTTTATATTAAATATACAATCAGAAATTATTTGGAATTTTTCACAAAATTATTTCTTAAAATTCGTGTTATATATATATATTATATATATATATATATATATTATATATATATATATATATATATATATATATATATATATATATATATATATATATATAATATATGTTATATATAATATATATATATATATATATATATATATATATATACATATATATATTATATATGTATATATATATATATATATAATATATATATATATATATATATATATATATATATATATATTATATAGTATATATATATATATATATATATATATATATTATATATATACACGGTTTGCAAAAAATAAGTATAAAAATAATAAACATTTTTTTCTATCAAAAAAATCTGTAATATTAAATAAAATGTTGAATAAGCCGAATTTTAATGTTTGTGTTATAGACATGCCTTTTTTATTGCATTTTTAATAATAAAAATTAATAAAAAATGTTAAAAAAAATATCTACCCAAAATAGGTTATATTATAGAAAGCAAGATTAAAGTGCTTATATTTTTATGTTTGAAATGTATACAGTAGGACATATAAATCAAATACTGAATTCAGGTATTCATAAAATACTTAATGTGATATAATCTGTATGAAATATCTTCGTACCTTATTATAATTAGAATATCTACAGTAGTCATCTTTGAATTGAACCTATGCACCAAGGAAAGAAGAGCATTGTAACGAAGAACCAATCACCAGTATAGATTTAACATAATATACATTAAGAGTCCATTAACGTAGCAATTCATTAAATAATAGTTTTTATTCAGTTTTACTTACCCTCCAAAAATATTTTCTATTTGCTGTATTAGGTACAGCATCTTTGGCGTAAATTTGTCCAACGAGAGGTCCAAACCGAGTGCCTCTAGGAATATATCCCGTGCTCCACACACCTTGTACCTATAGATCAATTTACAATTACTCATATAAAAATGTAACCATACTATCTTTTTCAGAATAAACATGAATTATCTTTAATTCAACAAAATATGAATTTTTAAAAAATATACATGTATTATAGTTTCGTATTTTACTTTCCAACAATTATAAATATATTATTTATATGATTTGTAATATAATATATAGTACGTATACAGTGAAAATTTTATTTATATTTTTATGTATAAAAATAAAAGAGAACAATGTTAGAATGTTTTATATTTTTCATAATATTTCAAATATGAATTTTAATATAAAAAGAATGTTTAAAAATAATTACTTTCTAAAATATTATTAATACACAGATTTTAGGTCAAAAAGATTAATCATCTAACATATAATTTTATGAGCTAGCCTGTAATGTCTAAATATTAGATGAGTCATTCATTACTGGTTTATAGGTAGCCAGAAAAATATAAAAAAATGTGTCAAATAAGTAATGTAATTAAGTTTTATGATTATTCAATTCTTTTTTATATTTCTTTAATTTAATAAAATAAATATATAAAAAAACATTAACTGGAAGAAGTAACTGTTAAGAAAATATTTATAAAAAAACAATTAACTATTTTAGTAAAGTGCTTAAAATAAGGTAACTTGTGTTATAATTCGAATGAAAAATATTTGAATCTAATTTTAAACAAAATAATAGAAATAATTCCGATTTTCTTTAACAAAAATAATGTTTTTAATAGTCGAAAAAATTTAAGTTGAAAAAATTAATTTTACAATTTTAAGTGCTAGTAAAAATATATTCAAGAATTGGTTCACTAACTTTTAAGCTTTAAAACTTGATTAAACATATTTTGCAGAAACGTTTTAGTATTTATTATAAAAGTATAAAGTTTCATTATTATTTTATTTACATTATGTCAAGTCTAAATATAATAAAAAAATATGATTTTTTGTGTAATGTATGAATAAAAAAAATGTAGCCAGGTTACAAAATTAGATTTCAAGTTAATTTTTTCAACGCAAATAAAAAAAATAATAAAACTGAAAAAAAAATCCTAAATATACTTTTATATAATAAATATATTTCATAATGTACAATCTTACATTTAATTTTATTAACATATTTATGATTCGTTTTTATAACATTTCGACTTGTTTTGACTAAAAATATTGGACAATACTTTATTTCATTCTAAAAAGGATGGGTTTGTTGTAAAATGTTATTTGTTTATAAATTTATATTTTTTCAGATATGTAAGAAAATTAAAGTCGTACAGGCTATCTTGATTATTTTATCATTCGGTATCAAACTAACACTGTTCCTTATTAATAAATTTTTATATATGTATTCTTTTATTTGAAGCTGAAATATTTTTGAGAAGTGAAATTAATAAAATTTATTTATTTATGAAATATATTTGACAAATATAACATTTTTTTATACATAATTTAGTACATCAATGTAAATAGAAAAATATTTTCAAGAAATTGGCAAAAATAGTACATGTATTAATGGTTCTCAAACTTTAAAATAGAACAAATGTATAAATTAAATGTAATTATGACCTAATACTCACATCGCTCAAAGCTTGAGAAGCTTTCAGAACCAGATTCCTCGGTAGACTAGCTTCGGCCTTATTTGTAACGCTATCATCGACGGCAAGATCTGGTACAATATAAGTCGTGTGCTTTTCAAAATCCTCTTCTTTTAACGAATAAAAATTGTAATCGTCGTCATTCGTCGTCCTCGATCCAGATACGCGACAATTATCGCCGGTATCTGAAACGACGCCCTTGCCATTCCTCGAGTCTGTCTGTATCGGTGGCGAAACAACCGTCGTCCGGTTGTTGAATTTATGACTCTCGGATGAGACGCCCTCGTTCAATGGCATTTTAGATCTCTGCAATAGAATATCCATATAAATGTTAATTTTATGCATCATATACACACATGCACATACATACATACATATATATATATACATATATATATATATATATATATATATATATATATATATATATATGTAAGTATATATATATATGTAAGTATATATATACATATATACAGAGAGGTTGTTTGAATGAACTCTAACCGATTTTGTTTTTTAATAATTTTTAAATAAAATACCATTATTTTTTATATATTGTTTATTTAACTCATGGAATTAATTTGTAAAATGATATCGGCCAAATGGTCGCCTTTGGCCACGTTACAAATATGGGCTCTTTCAATCACATTTTTCATGACTTTTCCACATATTTCGCATGTTATTTATGCGATTTCTCATTGAATGTTGTCTGTAAGCTACTGTAACATTAACCCATATATACATCCAAATAGTTTTATATTGCATATGTATTAATTTAAGAATTAAAATTTAAGGAGCAGTCTACTATATTCACTTGCCTCTTAAATTATCTGATGTAAAAATTAATACGGTGCCTTTACACTGCATCATGCATAACTTTGTTTAAAATTAAAATATTTTCTCATCGCTGTAGGATTTTGAAGTGTCAACTATAAAAAAAACACTATGTATGTATGTTGCCAAGCAATTTGTATAACCTCAAAAAACAGAAGTGAATACGATCGCGTCCGAAAAGCAGCATAATAGGCATTGCATACTATTTGCATCCTAGTCGAAAAAAATGCTGCCGAAGCTGCGGGAATGATTTGTTCAGCTCTGGAGGAAGGTGCGATGGCCAATAAAACATGCAAAAAATGCTTCAATAATGGAATAGATTCTAAAATGGATTACGACTTCATTGACTCAAAACCGTTATCGTTTTTTTTTTCGACAAGGGATTCGTCAGTTACTCTACATATGGAGCAAAGTTTTACAAAATAATGGAGATATTTTGAAGATTGAAATGTATTCGATTTTTTCGCAAACATTAATTTTGTATAAAGAAGGCACCGATTTAATTTGTATACCGAATTATTACCTAACATAAGTATGAAAAAGTGAAATGGATTAGTGTAGTAAAAATGAAGCAGCTCACAGCATTAACTTATCTTTTTGAATTATTTAGAAATTCAGAATGGAAGGAATTTCTCCAAAGATTAATTGCTTTATTCTTCTTAGATAAAATTTATCACAAATGAATGTAGAAAATTAAATAAATGTCTGCCGATATTTAATTTTCAATAGATGCGTGGAAACTTTGAATTGTGTCATTTTATTCCAGATCCATTTTTTGTGTAGTTACCTTCAGTAAAAACGAAGCAAGGAATATACGACATATGATTTTGTTTTGTTCCCAATGATATCGCTGCCACCAAATTGACTTTAAACAGGCATATTATTAATATTAATATACTCGTACAGTGACTTACATTCCTGGCAGTTTTGTTTGGAATTAATGCAATAGTTTAATTTATTTAATGGTACTTTTCGATACAGTAGTCATAGGATTGTTCGTATTTGACTATTTAAATATAATAACTTCATTTTAATGTCTCAAAAATTATTTATTGCTTTCCTATTGTTTATATATATATATATATATATATATATACGTAATTATATTTGGGTTTTTATAAGTAATTGTTTATAATTCAAATGTATGGTATTGTAATTTGGAAAAGATTACAATTCGTGAAGAAACAATTTTATTTATTTTTTATATTGTGTAACTTTTAAAGAAATTTAAAGCATATTCTTTCAAATTTAATTACCAAACCGTCATTAAGGTTTGAAGTCGTTTTTTATTTTATTATTAATAGAAGTAAAAAGCAATTTTGGAAATTGATTAGGAAGTATAAAAAAGTTAGAAATTTGTATAAATAACAAGTATGGGCAAATAAATGTTATTATGTAAACAACTCTCTTACTTATATCAGCAAGTACATTCCTATGAAACGTTTTATTCCCTTTTTTATTTATTTGTTCCAAGTGCGATAAATAAAGTGTATACAATTATGCAAGTACAATAGTTTAAGTTCAGTAGGTCAGTCAGCCATGTCACTGTTGCTTTCTATTAACTTGACCTTCGTCTAATCACAGAACACATACTATGCAATGGTGTCATAAACTGATAAGAGATATTGTGCAGTTCTCGTGCGTCGTGTATGAATGTATTAATTACACTCCTTTATTGCTTATTTAGAAACGAATAAACTCAGCTCTTGCCTATAAAATATTGTCATTATATTAGCAATTATTATTATTAATATGTTTGTCCTTTATAGTTTTTGCAAAATAACAAATGTTATTTGATATGAAATGTTTTAAAACGCCCGTTTGACACACATGATCTGAAATAAAATAATTATACAGAGCTTTCGAAACGAAACTATGAATGGATATAATTTTAAATTAAGATGCAAAATAATACACTGTAAACTTATGACAAGTCAACTTTTATATATTAATTTATTATCATTGTGAATACATTGTAATATGTAAAAATCAACAGTTTATTTATTTGAACTGTTTCAATAATGTTCAAAATTTTTTCAATTAATTATTATTTGTTTGCAGTTAAAAAAATATATACATTTATCATAGAAACATCTAAATATTAGAATTATTATATAAATTTCATTTATATAATAATTCTATCAACTATACTTTGAATATATTCTTTATAATCTTTGTTTTTCTAAATAACAATTTTTATTCATTTTAATTTTTGCATACGAAATATTTTTTTAATAGAAATACATGTTTTTCTTTTTCATTAATGTAATATTTTATTTATTATACTTTAAAAAATGTTTTCAACATTGATGATTTTTATAAACAGAATAAGTTTGAGTTTTAATGGTAAATAATTATATATAAAAGTAATACATTTGTCTTTAAATTTACAAATTTACGTATACCTAATTTTCGTAATCATTTTTTCTTTTAACGTGTGTGTTCTAAATAAGAAAACCGTAATGATTTGGTAAATGAAAAATATTAGTAAATTTTGATAAGTCATAAAAAATAAGGTAACGATTGCATAGATATATTAGCGGGAGTTTTAATATTTTAAGTTACATTTTTTGACATTTAAATTGTATACATATACATAAATATATATATATATATATATATATATATATATACTTTATGCATGTGTGATATATTCAAGGGTACTAGGCCTCTTTGTTATATTCAAGGAGATTAGTTACGTAAAAACTGACTAGAAACAAAGCGTTAAGTATTTTATTCATAACCATTTAAATGCCATGAAGCGAAAAGAAGTGTAAAAAGTATTCGAATTGAAAGAGGTTGTACTTCAGTGATCAAAAAATGACTAATAAATATGTATATATATATATAAAGAGGAGGGGGTGTTAAAAACTATTTATGAAAAGAAAACTTTTTTATTTCGAGAAATGTGAGGGTGAGAGACGTCCAAAAAAAAGAATAGACTTATAATAGCAAAAATATTTATGAAAATTATTACTGTTATTTTAAAATGAACTAGTATAAGTTTTCTTTGAAAATTACCTAAATTATTTATTTAATCAATTAATCAAATGTTAATACGTATCGAAACTATACTTTTTTATTTTTTAAAAACTTGTTTCGGAATATTATTCGAATTAATATATTTAAAAAAATTAATGCAGCCACGAATCGACATATATACATATGTATATGTATATATATATATAAATATATATATATACACATATATATATATATATATATACACATATATATACAAATATATATATATATACATATATATATATATATATAAATATAAATAAATATATACATATATATATATATATATATATACATATATATATATATACATATATATATATATATATACATACATATATATATATATACATATATATACATATATATACACATATATATATACATAAACACATATATATATATATATATATATATATATATATATATATATATATATGTATATATTTAATATAATCGTTTTTTTGATATAATGATATATTTAAACCAATAATCAATCAAAGCAAACATCTGTAAAAGGAAGTTACCGTTTCATAGACATTAAATATTCATGTATGCAATATGGGTCAGTAAGTTAATATCTATGCGCATAAAGTACTTATGTTCACTTTTCATTTCCTGATTATTCCTGCTGTTGTGTGAATATTTAAGAGAAAAAAGAGGCAAATCTCTCCCTTTGTTTTGATGTACAGTTGTACAGACAGGTAGGGTGTTGAGAGGATGAATATCTGAAGAGCCGAGTATATTTGTGCGTGTATATATAATTCAT
>CM068322.1:14150809-14155809 GCA_034766995.1 Acanthacorydalis orientalis | reverse complement strand
ATAAAAAATAAAGAGGAATGAATGAATAGTAATAAAAGTAATAAAAAAACATTATAAAATAACATCATAAAATTGAATTAAAATTTAGAGGATTTTTAAGAAAAAGTTCATTTTTATAACTAATAATAAAATAATTCAATAAATCCTAACATTGGATTATTGTCTTTAACTACATTTATAGAATTTAATAATTTATCTTTTTTTTAAAAAAATATGCTCAAAGTTGAATGAATATTTTAAATTCGTTTACTATTATTTTAGTTACAATTATAATCATCAAAAAACTGTTTAATGCACATGTATTTCTTATCTTTATTTTTCAAAATTTTTCTTTAATAATAATTTGTATACGATTCCTTTAACTTAATTATATAAATAAAAGTATAAAATAAGTTTAAAAAATATATTTTTGATGTAAATTATTTTATTTATTATTAAGAAATTTGATTAAAAAATGTAATACAATTTGGCAAATATTAATTATTAATATGTCAAGCGCGTTTATTTTATAATTGTTCAATAATTTTTTGTATAATTTCTAATAGTCTTTTTTTAAAAGATAAAGTCGTTTTCAAGGAAAAGATAACGCTTGCTAAATTAAATGAAAGTACGTACCGCAGTCACAATAAAAATGATAAAAATAATTTTTAAATATATTTAATTAATACAAATACTGAACTATGTAAATCCGTCAATAAAATTTTCAATCAGTCCTGAAAAAGAAAGCGAGGCAAGCTTGCTCAAATCAAATACATTTAGTTTTTCTATTACGTTTTTAATGTAGAAAATAAATAAAAATTATATTCGAAATTCGATAATAAATGTATATTTAAACGATTAATATCCAGACTAATAATGTCAACGTGTTATACGAAATTTTCTTGTTTTCTAAATATAAGTATTACATTAACCTTCTCTTGATACAAAAGAATGAGCGTTTTTAACGACACTAACAAATAACAAGTAAATTGTGGAATCAAAATATATATGACACACACACACACATTTATATATATATGTGTGTATATATATATATATATATATATATATATATATATATGTATACATACATTCATAATTTATATATAAAATAAATGATAAAAAGTAAATCAAATTTAAACATTTAATTTTGCAAAAGAAAGTAACTAAAATATTTATGATAACAAAATTAAAATATAATGTCTTTTTAATTATTAAAAAATATAATGAATCAATATATGAAAGCAGTTAACATAATTAAACAGGATTATAATATATTCTGTAAAACTGTGAATATGCTTTGGATTGTTTCAATTAATATAATATATATATATATATATATACACACAAATATATATGCATACGTGCATACATACATACACATACGACGAATGAAGTAATAGAGATTTTTCCCTAGAAATTGTTAATACGCAATTTGTTCATATTATCGATGCATACATTGATGCATGCATCCATATTGCATACAATATCCTTGGATTGACATTGAATATTCACTTTTATTGACTTCATTATCAAGAATACATCGTGAATTACACAATATGCATTTTTGATTCTATGTGCTTTATATACACTCACATGTATATAAACAATATATATATATATATATATATATATATATATATATACATAAATATATATATTTACATAATATATATATATATATATATATATATATATATAATAAATTATAAACTTAATAAAAAATACTTACTCAAGACAATAAATTCATCTGTACAAAGTACAATATTTCAATAAATTTTTAAATGTTGGTAAATATTTTTTAGTTCATTTTTTCAATTCTTTTAAGAGGCGAACTTGTTTATTATGTCTGTCCATTTTTTAAATAGTATATTTTTTATATAATCAATATTTTTAGTTTTTAACCTTTAAAATAAATTGGCATAAAATTTATTAATATGTAACAGTATGTAGACATATATATATATATATATATATATATATATATACATATGTAACTTTTGCATTTAGATAACGTTTTTTCCAGTAAGCTAAGAAATATATTTAATTATTTATTGTAGTTTTAAAGCTATTCAAATTGCGTCTGTCATCAAAAGAATAATGATCTATATATATATATATATACATATAAACAAATAATATGAAATATAATTTATTTTTTTTTAAATGTAATTATTATTAAATTAATTTAGTTTTTTTCGAAAATAATAACCAATTACCATACATTTTATGATTGATTTATTTCTGTTTTGTATTTATTTGTCTATTGAGAATAATTGAAATGAATCGAAATTAATATTCACTAAAATTTATATTTAGTTCTTGTATATTTTAGTAAAAAAAATAGTTAATATGAACAATAATATCACTTAATGTATTTGATTAAGAAAAATTTAAATTTTCAAATAATTTTTTTTTATATATGTAGAATAATGTATTTTTAATGTATGTAGTCTTAATAATGTATTTTTTAATGTCAGGTTATGTAACTTATTTAATCACAAAGAATAGCAACTGGAATTAATTGTATGAATAACTGGTTTTAACTTTTTATTTTTTTTTAAAAATGTTTTAGAATTAACAAATCTGTATCAGTACAGAGTCAGTTTTTTAAGCTGTTAAGTTAATTATTGATTTTTCAACTCACTCACTTTAATCGATTTTAAGATTCATAATAAAAAAATTAAAAGGTAACGAATATTTATTGATTTACAGTCAAACTAACTGAAGTCAAATATAAAGGTTATCTTTTCCGAATAATTTTTAAAATGATATACTGCTTATATTAGAGGCCTTATTGAATTTTTTAATGAATATATACGATTTGGTACGTATAAATTAGGAAAATAACTTCACAAAAGGTTTTATTTTAACGTTAATTGTTTACATTCAGTATGTTCAGTTATAAATTATATAAAAAAAAATTTTTTAGGTTCTTAAACACACAAATACTTAAAATAGTGAAAAAATGTTTTTAAATTTGGTGTGATTTAAACAATATTAATATTTTTTGTATCATTCATATTTCATCACATTTGACAAACGATTATGAATCTCAAACAAAAATATTTTGTTTTAAGTATAGATGAAAAATTAACTTTTTAATTATTATTTAGAAGTGTGTTTTTGAAAAAACTAATTTTTGTTTAATCATTAAAATTATTGTTTTATTTAATTTTAATCGAAAAAAAAACAAGTTTTAAAAAAACTGAAAGTTCTATTAATTTTTATGCAGTTTAAAAACAAAATAGCACACTTTTTTTTAAAAATCTAATACATAGTATGTTGATATTACTTCATCTGATGAAAGCTCCAGTTACAAATGTCAAAGTATCAATACATTTTTAAACGTTTTTTGATAGAATCAATAACATTCTTAAATAGTTTATTTATAATTCTGTTTGATTAAACTACGTTCAAAAATTATCGCAATAATAACGATTAATCAACGAATGAATGCATTTTTAAGATTATGCTTTATTTGAAAATGGACACCGCACTACCATCTCAAGTGCATAAAGACAACAAGGAAATTCAGCAATGTAAAACGGAAATAGAAGAGCAGCCATTTTGAAATCCTTGTGCAAGAACCGCCCTGTTAGTTTTCACTTTTTATCATATTGAACGAAAGAAATGTTACGCTTGTACGTATTGAACATATGATGAAACTCTGGAAAATTCCATTTCATTTAACCCTTCATTGAATGTTATCTTGTACCGATTTTGATTAATATGTTTACAATACAACACGTAATTATTTTCACGTTTTTATAAAAACACATTAACTACATTTTTTATATAACCTTACATTTTTTTACTTTTTATATAAAACTGTTTCTCGTTTTTATAGAACGTGTTTAGTAATATTCGTTTTCATTGGATATAGAGATATGTGACAGGTTCGTTATATTTTAGATATACAAATATTTGTCATTTGAAAAAAATTGAATATATATATATATATATATATATATATATGGGTGTGCTCATGTATGTGCATCTACATTAATCTAATTAAAATACAAAACAAAAACTATATAAAATGACATTTAATTTTATATTTAATCCACTTTTATTTAGAAAGAATTAATTCACTTGAAGAATTAACATTAAAGATTATTACTTTATAAAAACGTAATAAAAAAATAATTAAAATAGAAAAATAATGATTAACTTGTATACATTTAAAAAACATTTAATTTAAAAATAGATATCAGATTCTATGTAGATAATAATCTTTATAACCAAAAAAAAACATTAAACGTAAAAACAGGTAATTAAGTTTTAATTGAGAAAAGTTACAATTTAAAAGTATAGTTATTTTTTTAATGAAATAATTATTTTGAATAATATTCCTAAATTTCATTTCATTCAAATTTAATTTGAAACCACTAATATAATACAACCGGTATTATAATGAACGATTAAAAACTACATTACTATATTTTGTATATTTTTTTGTTTTAAAAATAAAGTAAATATTTCAAAGTATTTTTTTAATATTTTATTTAATAATAGAACAATATTTATCGATGTATTATTTTATATAAATATGTAAAAAAATATCAATGAAAATTATTAAGTAAACTTTTAAAAAACTATGACATGTAATATTCTCGATAAATGGAATAATTACTATAAATTATTAAATTTATTTAAATTTTAATACGTTTATCTATGTGTGTATATACTATAATAAAATAACTAGTATTAAAAATCTGTTCACCAAATGAATTTTCAGTATATGAATAAAATAAATGATGTTTAATTTGTTGAAAAATGTTTATTCTTTTGGCTACTTTTTAAAACGTCAAACGTCGCCCGTTTTTTTCACTTGGTTTTCAGATTTATTTTTCATAGACAATCGCATATTCAAAAGTTGTATATAAGTTTATATTTAAGTGCATAAGTGAATTACTTGTTCAGTGACAAGTAACTTGCATTTTCAATAAATCAATATTTTAAAAATAGCACGACGTATTGCATATAATTCCGCCATACTGTCAGCTAACAATGTGCGC
>CM068322.1:14143309-14145809 GCA_034766995.1 Acanthacorydalis orientalis | reverse complement strand
CGATTAAAAAAAATTATATTATATTATATATATATATATATATAGGTTGATTCAATTTAGTCTTCCACATGAAAGTATTAAGAGAGTGCAGTTTTTTAATAAGTCATATTATTTATTATTAAGGATTTTAGTTCAGTCCAGTACCAAAATACAATTTAACTGATATACTAAATAAAGGACATGTTTTCTCAATTTTTACGTTTTTTAATACTTCCGTGTAGAAACCTAAGTTGAATCACATTGTATATATACATATACATATACATATATATATATATATATATATATATATATATATATATATATATATATATGTACATAGTCGGAATAGACGTTTCTCATATTCATATTCTGGCACATACAAGACAGAATATTTATATTTTTCTATTTATTTTTTTGTATAAAAATATTCAGACCTTCTACATTTTTACAAAAAAATAACAAAAGATACGTGTATATTTGTTTCTGGTTTATTATTTGCTGAGTTTTGTAATAGCTATTCGTCAAACCAAACTCTTTTAAAATATATTAATAAAAACCAGTTTCTATTATAGAACGTGTGTAGCTTAAATTATATGCAAGCTTCCGTAAAATATTTGCCAATCTTTGAAAACGTTATGAAAAAATCGTTTGACTAAGTTATTTTATAAAAAGAATACATACACACAGTTCTTAGAGTGAAAAATAGAAATTTAAGACATACTTTGGTGGTGCAGTGTTGTTAAAAATCTTGAAGTTTTAAATCGTTTTCTAAAAATTATATATTTTAAAATATAATTTAAGAAATATTACAGAATAATTAATTAACATAATGATGGTTGAACTCGACTTATTTCTATTATTAAACCTAATATCAGTTCGTACATCATTTTTTATGTAGATTTTTCCCAAAATATTGATTTAGTTGACCCCGATCAGTATTTTCCAATTCATTTATTATGATCTTTTTAGAGCATAATCAATAATTATACTCCGTTTATACAAACGTTAATCTGTTTTTACCATAACAAGAAACAATTTAAAAAACTGTCAATTATGGAAAATGTGTCATTACGCAAAGTACATATGAATGTACTATTTTATCTATATACTATGCACTTGATCGACCTTCTTAAATGCACATGCGCCTACTAGAACAGTTCATGTTGGCATCACGAAATGTTTACATCTCTATCGTGTCGCACGTATTGAAAAAGGTTAAATCCGAACGAAATTATTTCACGAATTGACGCCAATATCATTTATTACATACCCCACGTCACACATTTCGTTAATCAAATATTGTAATTTCTACTTTCTTACCTATTTGTGCTTAAACAGTACAGCAAATCGAAAATAAATATTTTTCCATTGTGTGTATATATATATATATATATATATATATATATATATATATATATATATGCACAGATAAACACACTATTGTTTTATATGAAACTGTTTTACGATACCAGCTACATTATCTCTTAATGAATAATCATGTTTAAAATAGCTGTAACTGTGAACAAAATATATAGTACGAGGATTAAAACATTGTTGTACTCCACTTCAATAACACTTATTTTCGAATTTGGGACGATTCTGTGCTATTTATCAAAAATAATTATGCAATTCGTTTGAGCGAAATTAGTTCATAAAATATGAAGTATAATGTATATATGCATATATATATATATATATATATATATATATATATTGTAAATATAAATCAATTTTATATCAAAATAGGTTAAACATTAAAAAAATATTCACCAATTGAAGAAAACAATTTCTCTTTTTAATGTTAGTGTTATGAGAAAATAAATGATAGTGTTTGTAGTTGCCTATTATAAAACTAATTTCATTATTTATAAGTATAAATAAAGGGGAATGATTGCTGATATTTAATTATTGTTCTTCCTTTAGTTTAGAATATTAATGATTTTTTAATATCTATAATACAAAAAATAATAAATCTCTGATCTCAAACTTGTTATATAAAGATTAATTTCATATATATATATATATATATATATATATATATATATATTGATTAGGTTTATTGTAATGAGAATAAAAATTGTATGTCACATCAATAATCTTTATTAATGAATATTTAATTAAAATACGTCGATACCTAAAGTTAGTAAGTCAAGAGGAATTTTATTATTTAAAAAAGTAAAATCTATTCTACAAATATTTCTATTTTTTTAAAAATCACCCATTAGATTTTGATAATCCTTTACAAGATTTGTGTTCTTTCATTATATGATCCGTTTTAAAACTATTTTCGTTATTGAATTAAAAAATTATTAAAATCCGTATTTCAAACTTATTGTGATAATAGTACTAAATTCTTATCACTTTTTATTGCTTATATTTTCCATAAAATAAAATTTCTTTGTACTTAAATTTCTATTAAGTATATAACTATATTACACAATTTAGAAACAAATGTAATATTGTTCAAAGTTATAAAGAAATCAGTTTTGATACGAAACATTTTTTTGTTGTAAAAATG
>CM068322.1:14128309-14138309 GCA_034766995.1 Acanthacorydalis orientalis | reverse complement strand
AAATTGTTTATTTGGGGTTTTAAATAAGTATAGTTTCGAAAATTTGCTCTTATATCTCAATTAAAAGTAAAGAAATGTAATTTTATTTCCAAATTTAAATATAATAATGTTACTTTTAAAAATATCCATTTTTGTTTCGATTTACAATTAAAATTTTAGAATTTGGGTTAACTTAGATTGGTCTAATATCTTCACAAATGTCTTTTTTTGACTATAATTGTCGAAAAAGGATGAAAAGAGTAACATTATTGTAATATTATTTATAAGAGGAAAGAGACGAACATTTGGCAGGATTTAAGATAATTTTCAAGAATTTTAATTTTATTAACTGAACTCGACATTTTCATGAATTTTTAGAAAATTACTTTGATATTTTAGACTATTAAACTTTTATCAGAAAATAATAAATTACTTTTTTATTGGAAAGTTATTTTTCGTTTTATATTTTTAGCGATATTTTCAAATTGCTTTTTAAGAAAATGAGGAGTAGTTACTAAAATACACATATTTATTTCAATCAATATATATATATATATATATATATATATATAGTATGTTAATGAATAAAATTTTAATAACATATTTATTCTATAATATTTTAAATTATTACAAATTCATCTATTGTATTCGAAACCGAATGGATATTACAACGTTACTGTCTACTATTTTACATAATATACGAACACATTCAGTTATAAACCATTGAATCTAGTTCGAATTTATTGATTACTGTCGTATATCTATTATTAGATACAAACCTACATCGAAACATATATCTGAATCGTATTTGAGATACTTTTAGCAGTGTATTTTCCATAACAGTCCTTATGATTGAATAAACAATGCGAGGATATTTGATTTGACCTACCATGACCTGGGACAACACTTTCTATGTTATTCTCTCGTGTGTGTATATATATATATATGTGTGTGTGTACGCCCGACCGTCCGTACGTACTCTACTAGAAGTCCATAATCGATTCTCGTCATCGTGTAGCATGGTCAGAATGAGCTTGTGGATGTGCATGTATAGCTCATATGGATATGTACATGCTATTACATATCATATAGTTTTCGAACACAATCTATGTAACGATACTAGTAAGTAGTTTTGGTAATAAAATTTCTGTACTGTATTGAGTTACAAATAATGTATTTTGTGCAATTAGTGTTCAATGAACTTTCTGGTAAACAAGTAATTTAATATTTTAGGTTGGTGTAAAAATAATTGCGGTTTTTATCATTTTAGTGCTGATTTTTCTAGTTACCGTTATCTTTCGTTATAGTCATGTGATACATCATTGTAAATAATTAAATTAGTACACTACTGTTTTCAGCTTATGTCTATTGTTTTCATTCTTTAGTATTGTCTGATATAATCATGGAAAAAAACAAATTCGCAGGACGTAAAGCAACAGAAACTTTTCGAAATATCAAATTTGTTTTTGGGGAAGAGTTAATTAGTGAACGTACAGCTCAACACTGGTTCCAAAAATTTCGTAATGGAAATGAAAGCCTTGATGATATTGAGGTGGATGTCCTTCAGCTATAGACAACTTAAAACCTCTTAAATTAGTCGTGGAAAAAAAGCAAATTCGCGTGATTTTGTTGTATGAGATTAATTTGGGTCGTAAAGCAACAGAAACTGTTCGAAATATCAAATTGTTTTTGGGGAAGAGTCGATTATTGAACGAACAGCTTAATACTGGTTCCAAAAATTTCATAATGGAAACGAAAGCCTTGATAATTAGGAGGGTCGTGGACATCCTTCAGCTATAGACAATAATAATTTAAGAACCATTATTGAAGCGGACCCATGTAAAACAACTCGAGAGGTGGTAGAAGAACTCAATGCTGATCATTAAACAGTTGTTCGACATTTGATCCTAATTGGAAAAACAAAAAAGCTGGATAAATGGGTCCCGTATGAACTGAACGATCAATCAATTCGGCGATACGATGTCTTCTTTGCGCTTCTTTTGTGTAACAAAAATGATCCCTTTCTTGGTCATATTGTCACATGTGATGAAAAATGGATTCTCTACAACAATCGGAAACGTTCATCACAGTAGCTGGACCGAGGAGAAGCACCAAAACAGTTTCCTAAACCGAAGCTTCATGAAAAAAATATTATGGTCACTGTTTGATGGTCGGCAGTGGCATTATTCATTATAACTTCTTAAATCCTGATGAAACAATAACAGCAGGAAAATACTGTCAGTAAATTGAAAAAATGTATGAGAAGTGGCATCGTTTACGGCCAGCATTAGTCAATCGAAGATGACCCCAATTCTTCTTCATGACAACGTCCGACCACAAGTCTCACACATAATTTAAAAAAAAATAAATGAACAGGGTTATGAAACCTTACCTTACCTCACCCACTTTATTCTCCGGACCTGTCTCCGGCAGATTATCATTTGTTTAAAATTTGAGTAATTTCATATGTGTAGGCTAGTGGTTTTTATTTTGATTAATAAATATAATTTTTAACAGATTATACTCTATACGTAAAATTCAATTATTTTTGCATCAACCTAACATTTAGGTTGAAAATAAAATAAAAATATACAGATAACTAAATTAAACTGAACAACAATACATGTTATAATCTAATATTACAAAAATAACTTTGTAAAAGGGTAATTTAAAATGTGCAACATTTCAAAACTTAAACATACAAAATACACTACAAAATTAGTAGTTAATGCAGATTGTTTCTAATTTATTGCAATAATAATTTCCAATTCGGTCATTTTTTAATTTTTGACATTCAAAAATGTATTCTTATAGATTGCCATTCTTTATGGATTAATAAACACTAATCATATAACAAAACACACTTTTAAGAATGTTTTCTATCATCTAATATGTAAATTTTTATTATTGATTTTAATGTTCTTGTAATTACATATTTTTTTTAGTTTTAACCTTTAAACTACACGTTGGGGTCAAAGTGACCCCAACAACAGTGTGTTTCGTATGTTTCGTACACAGATAGTTTGTAATTTAAGGGTTAAATATAATCAAAATGTTCGATAATTTTATAGTCACGTGGAAAAGATCAATTTTAAAGTGGAGAGAAATGATTAGATTCTTGTCGTAAATTTTTCAAAAGTTAAAATCAGTTTACATGAATATTTCATAATTAAATACATCACATTAAAATTAAAAAAAGATTTGAACAAATGACTAGTATATTGTTTTTATACTTACTTCATTTGTGATTTAAATAAACCACAAACCTAATTTGTGATTTAAATAAAATGGAGATAACATTTCATTTTAGGAGAGAATACAAAATATATTTTAATGTGGACATTGCCATTATTAATTCCTAACCATAAGAGATAATACGCTAAGAAATAACAAAAACTGTTTAAAAGTTTCAACAAATTGTCTTTTAATTTATTTACTAACAGTTGTTTTATTTTTTTCTACTATTTAATTATATTGTTTTTATTTAAATTTGTGTGTAAGAAATGTTTTCCTTGAAGATTTTTTATAACATCTATTTATTTTTTTGTATAGTTCTATTATCAATAATAGTTACAATAGTCAGCCTAAAAGGTGTCATTATTAAAAAAAAAACTAGTAAAAGGTCTGATTTAATATCTAAAGGTGTTCATTAAGGACAAATGTTTCTTTGAAAATTATTAAATTGATATCTTGTTAGATAATTAACATTTTATAAACGATATCCAACAATCTGATTTCATATTATTTAAAATATGTTTAGATAGTTTAATTTATGTTACTGTTTCCTTCTTTGGTTTTACTTTTTTTTTTGTGATTTCTCAACGAATTCATGAATAATGTGAAATGATGAATATATAAAGGCAGTATCCATTACATATTATTAACAAGTTCAAAATCTGAATCATTAACGGCAAACCTACACCCATATATAAATGACAAGTTTTTAACTAGCAATGCACACTACCCACAAACGTTGACTTTGGAAAAAATAAACGAAAAAAATATCGGAAAGTATTTCACATATCGGCTAGGTCGTTGACCGCACGCAAATTTAGAAGAGAGATAAAGAAAAAAAATCTACGATGAAATTCACTACCAAAGTGTAGGTTATTCTGTCATTAGGCCAAAAGGACAAGAGGCGGTGTCTCTCTTGTCTTGCACACCGTGAAACAAAGCCGTCGCACGTGTTCACGTTGCAAAGCATTCTGGTCGTGACGTACTCGTCTACGATTCGTCGAAATTGGGTCGACGGTTGAACGTCAACCAATCACCATTAAGTATTTCACTGCTGGGAAAACGTGAACGGTCCGATGGTTTTTTACACGAATTTGTTTCGATGCAGTACGAACGTAATTTCTAGCGAATTGTATCGTTTTGGATTTTTCTACACATTGTTTCCAGTTGTCGTAAGCATAAAAACGCATTTCATGATGACTCAAACAGAATCATTCATATGTAGTGTCATAAATATAACGTTATTATTAGTCAAAGCGTACGTTATCTGCCTTCATTTTTGAATAACAATTATAATACTATATCTTTTATTCAACATCTTTCTTTTTCAGGAATCGTAAAAAATTGTTTATAAAATATTATGTAATAGAATATATATAGTAATAATATTCTATTAAGTAAAAATGCACTATATACATATATATATATATATATATATATACAAAATTAAAAATTCAAACTTAATTTATCAGTAATTATTTATTTGCTAGTAAAAACTTTTTGTATTTTTTTAAGAGCTGCCATATATATATATATATATATATATATATATATATATATATATTATAAATTTTAAATAACATTAAAAAGCGGACAAAAGAGTATCTAAAATATTAATATTTCAACAGTTAATATTATTTAAGATGAATATATTATTATTAGAAATAGTTTAACGGACAAAACTATTTCTTGGTAATCGTGTTAATATTTATAATTCCAGTACGATTAATAATTACAAACCAATATATGAAAATAATAAGATAATTTTTCTAAAAAAAATCTTCTAAATAATGCATATTTTTAACAACTGAGTTATAGAAATAACATTATTTGATGCTCAATATTTTAAAGTTTCTTTCAAAAAAAAACATGCCCATCGGTATTTCATGTTTCATAAGTGAATGATATTTACTCTACAGTATACACTTTGAAAATTTAATATTTTTTTAAAGACAAAATTACATAGAACGTAAATAAAAAAAATACAAAAGACATATTTATAAAAAAATAATTCTTTAACATTTTCAAACACTTACTATTCCAAATAATATATTTTTTAGTACATTTAATGTATTTTCTTATACACGATCGTCTCTTTTAACAATACGTTTTAAGTAATAAATTCTAAGGTCTTTTTTTATAAAAAAATAGTTCATTGAATTATGTCTGAAAAGAAAAACAAAATAAGAATTATAAATTGTGATTTTTTTTATTTTGAAAACAGTATACGTGGCGTATAATTTATAGTTTATCAGTTTTTTGGTTGGTGGCTATGTTTTTAAAAATAAAAATATTTTATTAAATAATTTTTAAATAATATTATATTTATACTCAGTATAAGGATTATATACATATATATATATATATATATATATATATATATATATATATATATATATATATGACGTAGTTTGGAATTTTGGTACCAAAATTATATTTCCTATATAATTTCTACGGAGCTCTACGCACATGTAAATGTATGTGTAAGTGTAACGCAGAAAGGTGAATGTTTACGATATATAAAAGTGGGATAGATATAGACAACATTGAGAGTTCAATGACCGACACAGTGCAAGTCGCAAGTATGACAAACTAACGTGACTCTATCCATTTCTCTCGCACTC
Organism: Acanthacorydalis orientalis; assembly: GCA_034766995.1. NCBI lineage: Eukaryota > Metazoa > Arthropoda > Insecta > Megaloptera > Corydalidae > Acanthacorydalis > Acanthacorydalis orientalis. The sequence goes on along the minus strand of CM068322.1, from coordinate 14,132,472 downwards.
GCACTCGTCCGAACGTGGATACAACCAACGAATATTTAAAAAAGAAGAAACGAGAGCATTGTAAAACAAAACAACACCAAACGATAAAGACAGAGGGTGTACGTGCGAGTGAAAGGAATGATAGTTCAACGATAAAGAGAACGGCCGTTACTTTTCCACTGTTCGTTAATTCGTTAACGTTGTGATTGTATAAGAATTAGATCGTTAAACTGTAAAAGACACTGCGTGTTGATTATTAAAATGTCATTGTTTTTGTTTAGTTTTTATTCATAGTATATAAACAGAATGTTATATATATATATATATATATATATATATATATATATAATGTAAAATCAATTTTTATTTTTTATTTAATTACTATATTTCAAATTCAAGAAAAACAAACCTTTCTAGTTCTATGCAAGATCCGATATATTTTCTTAGTTGTCATGAATTTCAATTATTTTTTGTTATTACACAATTAGTTTTACATGTCAGAATATTCCAAATTAAATCTGAGTGAATTTCCATACATAACTGAATGTTTCCTTCGATGATGTACGAATATGTTTTTTAATGTTGCTGAAAACTGTAATTGTATTGAATTTTGATTATAAATTGTAACAAAAACTAATTGTATGTAATAATGACTTGTCTCATATATTGATTTCTTGTGCAATACTAGTGTTATTTTTAATACAATTCAGTTCTTTTATTATACTTTTTCTGATATCATTTTTAATTACAACGTTGACCCTTTTTGTTTTACTGATCTACTGTATGTAACATCCTGTTTGGGAAATGTATACACAAATATTAAACTTTAAGTGTGTTCATATATATATATATATATATATATATATATATGTGTGTGTGTGTGTGTGTCTATAAATATATTAGACAATGAATATATTTTGTATATTCTAGTAATTTCTATCTACTATTTAGAATTTTTATTAGATACTGATGGAAAAATACGTCTGTTAAAGATAAAACAACTCAATGGCAAGAATAATTTTTGGAACAATTTTTCTTCTATAGCATATTTTTTTCTTTAGTCTTTTACTTGTTCTCTAACCAGTGATTTATTGACAGCAAATGTAGAAATTAAAGGTTACAGAATTAAAGAATTTCAGGCTTTTGTGCCTCTGTTGAAAATTAAAAAAATAGTTCTCTTCTTACTACATTTTTTTCACTTTAAAATTATAACTTGCATAATTTTTATCGATATAAGAATTAATATTTATTAGAATTATTTAATAATTGATATTTTGATATATTATATATTCATAAATAATGAAAGTTTATAAAATTTGATGACATATGCATAAATAAATTTTCGAAATTTAAAGATGACATGGCACTTCAAAAGCACTCATGGTAGTCGCTTTAAATAAACGTGATGTAAATAATAATAATACCTAAAAGTGATGCACTAATCTCAAATATCTAAAAACATGACAAATAAACCATACATTTCAACCAAAAATTTTTAAGCAAAATCTATTTATATCTAATTCTCTAATGGTGTGTGGTAAATTTTCTAATTTTTTTTAATTAATACATATAAGGGAAAAGTTTATTCTTGAAATATTTAAGTTTTTTTATACACCCACAAAATGTAATGTATAATAAAAAGAATAGAAATATTTATAAATAAATAACTTGATAATTTATTTAATAAATAAATTATCAAGTGAATTAATTGAACCTATTTGCTCTAATAAACTTAAATAAAAAATAAAATGCTAATAGATGAACAGTTTAAGCCTTTAATAATATTTGTGGTTATATACTTGTTTATGTATGTATATATATATATATATATATATATATATCTTTGTATGTGTGTCAATAAATTTTCGAACGTGCTTAAAAGAATCTGTTCTTTGCATACTGGCTAATCCTTTTTACAATTCAGTTCCAAGTAAATACAAAGAGTTGAGCTGAAAATGTCCTTTACCTACCACAGCCATAACGAACAAGAATTTATTTATTTGTGTACCTACTTAAAAATATTCTGAAATTTGCACATTGTATTTTAATATTTCTAAGAAACGATCATTTGTTACTGAAGTAGACTTTTTTTAAGACTTATCCGATTCGCAAATAATGTTCTTAAATCTTTACGATTGTCAACAGAAAATATTGTGTTGTTGTATTATTTCTAGGCATTAATTTGCATAATTACATAGAGACTTGTATGTATTTATATCGCATAATACAGATAAATAGATTTAAGTTATATTCATTTTTATAATTTATAATCAACGCGTCCTTAAACCCCAAATAACTAACCATATGTTCAATGAGTTTTAATATCATAATATTATATAAAAATCTATTGAAGAAAAAAAAGGCAATAGCATTGAATTAAGTAACATAGACATTTTTTACTTTCAATAATTAGTTTTTCAATCTGTTTTTTGAAGTTCTTCATAAAAGAATATATTAATTTTATGTACCACGCAAGAGTATAGATAATTTCAGGCTCGAGTACTTTTATAAAAAATTGAACATTCTTAACCATATTCTTATATTTTTTTAAACAATTTAAATGCCTAATTGTTTTTCTGTTAAAATGGTTATTCAATTATAACATGCTTCATACAAGTTATAAGCCACTTATTCTAACATTAAAATCTTTCCATGGTGGACTTTTCAAATTATTGAATAAATAAATAATCATGCCATGCTATTTCTTATTTTAGGAAATTAATTCTCCTATTTTTTTTAATTATTTCACTTGAATTAGCCAACTTAAAATGTTTATTTAAAACTTAATATATTTTATGTTTTAATGATTAAGTGTATCAAGAGTAATCACAAGTCTTCAAATAATTTAAATGAGGATAATTAAGTATTTTTTGAAAATGTAAGATTTTATTGCCGTCATTGTCAAATTTAGTTTTTTATAAGTTAAGGTATAGCTATTAGATTTTCTATATATGTCTTTTAGTAATAAAGATGACATTTTGAATATTTGCAGTAGTCACTAAGTAATATTTCACTGAAATAGTAAAATGAAAAGGTTTTAATTTGTCTGTTAATGAATTTTATGAAATTACATATCGTCGATTTAAGTTTCTATCTTTACACATTACTTAAACGCTTTATTTATTTTATTTTTTTACAAATTTTAGGTAATTCCAATACATTTTTTCTGTAATAATTATCAGTAAAAAAATGGTTGAAAATTTATCCGTTAGGGAAATTATTAAAAATATGAAAAATTTTCAAATTATAAATCAGATGTATTATTTATAATGAACAATATAATTCATAAAAAAACTATGTATATTCTTTAATTTTTTGATAATTATTTCAAAATCACTTTTACTGTTAAATATTTCCCAAAATACAGTATTTTGTTCAAAAATATATTGATGATTATAAATCGGTCACGTTTATAAATATTAAGTCTTTATATCTATAATATCTATGTAAACAGTATAAAAGATTTGTGTGTAGGTTGATGGTAATAGTACAAGAAGACATGGTTTGGACCCTTTAAAAAAGACAGGTGCTAGGTGCATTCGAGCGTTTACGGTCACAGCAAACATATCTGAAAACCGGTAATAAACTAAACGCACTACATATCTTTTTTCACTGTAAAATTTAAGAGTCCTGTTATTTTAGTACATAAAATTAACTATAAAAATTGATTAGACTGTTTTATGCTTACGGTACTGAAAATTATAAAAATGTCTTCTAACGATTACATATATTAAAAGTAATATCTTGCCTAAATATCCTTTTTTTATAATTAAATCGGTTCTCTGTGAGGTACGTGTCGATAGTAACGTCGGACACAATTATCGTTTGATAGTTTTCTTTTTTTATTCCGAGAAACATTTATCTAATGTGTTCTATTTCTTTGTTAGAACAGGTTTAACAGAGATTAGGTTGGGTCAAGTACCGCTATGTAATGTGTAATATATTCTTATAAATTATTTATTTCAAGGAATATTTGTATTCTTTTTTATTTCGGAGAACCTGTATTTTAAAGGCTTGTTTTTTATCATATAAAATAAATTCGACCTATCTGTTCAATGTTCAATAACATTAGTGTATAACAAGGATGTATATGTTGTAAATAACTAGTGAACATTTCAAAACAGTTGTAAACAAATTGTTCGCGTGGTTGTTTGATTATTAGTAGGTCAAAAGTTCAAATGAAA
>CM068322.1:14075809-14125809 GCA_034766995.1 Acanthacorydalis orientalis | reverse complement strand
TTTTTCAATTGTATCAGAAATTTGGCTCGTTTAAAATTTATAAGAAACAATTTGCATGTAGGAAACATTTTCAGGAATTTTATATTGAGGATAATAAAATATTCAAATGTAGGATTTCTTAATTTTTAAATGTGAAATACAGAATTTTCTTTAATGTGAATATTGAATGATACTATTATAAGAAAATCTATGTATTAAATGTTATTAAAAAGTTTAAACAGAATATATAAAAGAAAATGATCAAGTTATTTTTTTAAATACTGATATTATTATGTAAATTAACATTAAAACTATCATCAATCACATGAATCATGAAAATATTATGATATGATTGTATTGTAATTCAACGAATTCTATTTTTAATTCATAGTGAATAATAAACATCAATAAAATATAAAAGCATATTTGGCTGGTCAGGATAATAAAGTCCTAATATCTAAAGTTCTATACTAAATTATAAAATTAAAATATATTTCTTTATCGTTGGATCACACATTTAAATTGTATAACTTATGATGTCAATATTTTCCATTATATACTGACATTTTTTATTATTGATTATTAACGATTTCGCAATTGTGATATCTTTAACTATATTTTAAAAATAATTTAAAAATTAAATATCAGCGCAATGTAGTTGTCCTTTCGATTGTCACTTGGTTTAATTTTTCACTTTAACATTATTTATTTTACAACAGTGGTACATAAATACTTTAAAATTGAAGCTGTTTTGATCGCTATTGACATACAATAAGTAATATATATTAATTTACGATCAATCTCGATTGAACTGATCAAGAAATATAATTTTAATAAATTTAAATGTCGAAATTATTACCAAAAGAAAATAACAACAGACCAGTTTGAAAGCAAACGATGACAAGAATATGATTATGAGCCTGTTAGTTGAATACACAGCTAAATTCATAAAGTTTCTTTTTTCTATTAAACACCTCATCTTTTTGTAATACATTTTTTTCCAAAAAAACTTTTTTAAAACCTTGAGATATAACAAAACAAATTCCTTTTATCTTAAATATTTAATGTCTACTTGAATTATTGAATTATTTTTTTAAAAAAACAGCCAAAAATTAAAGTGACTGATTATCTGACAATTATCCACATAATTGTTTCATCAGGTTAATAATTTATATTTAAAATCCAGTCATTGTTGAAATTATGTTTCCATAATTAACTAAATATAAAAATAATTTATTATACTAATTAGATTTTATTTAATAAAACAATATAATTGCATGAACGAAATATAAAAATAACTGAAATAAAAACCACTTTTCTGAATGATTTTTATTGTAATTGTAATAATGTGTCAATAAACTATTCATATATAAGAATACCAATGAGACCATTTTCTCAAATGTTCAGTTAGAAGATTTAAAACGTTGTTTTGACTTTGATGTAATATTTATTGTCTACAAATTTAAATTCAGGATGAAACAATGGGATATGCAAAATAAGAAGATAAATAAAAGCAGAAACGTGCCGAAGACATAAATTCAGACAAAATGCTTTTTTTAACAAACAAGATTTTAAATATACATAACCCACGTGTCTCGAACAGTTAATAAAATTAATGTAATGTGTAATATAACCTTGATGCCTAGACATAAAGTTCATTGACAGCCCGTACAAAATATTGTCTAAAATTGCGAAATTATAATTTAGTAGCCAGTGCAACATATTCTTCACGGTAATGAAATCCACTTTAAAATTATATATATATATATATATATATATATATAAATGTATATATACATACATGTGTGTATGTTTGTTTGTGTACATTGAGTATGTGTATCTATCTCTGTTCAAATCTATTTGAAAATATTAGGAAATGAATGCGATAACAACATATAAAAATATATATTTATCTGATGGATCCAAAACAATAGTTTGATGACCTGACGCCGCAACCAAACGAAGGTGTTTCCAAGCGAATAATAAGAAGATATATGTTTACTTGTGATGCCTTTTTATAACATTTCAAAAACGTATATTTTTAAATTTCACAGAACCGGTATTGCGAGTTGTTTGTCGAATCGATAAATTTGTAAAGTCGAAATTCGATTGATCAATTTATATTGATTGACTTCTTGTTTTTTTTATCAGTCGCCTATCGGTCCAAAGTAGAATCATTCCATATGCTACGAACACTTTTTTTATAATTTGTTATTATATACTTGAATAAAAATCATCTTCGAATATGTGTATATTATTTATTACAGTTATACAATATCTTGAAGTTAAATTTGATTTGTATATATTTTATAACTGTTCATCAACTCGTGACGACCTTTTTCATAGTATTTTTACTGTTAAATTAAAATATAAACATATTTTTTATACAAGTGAAATATTACTCTGTGATGTTTTTAGTATATTCTAAATAAATAAAACAAAATCAATATTTCTAAAAAAATATTAATAAATAATATAAGTATACAAAAGATTGCTATAAGCAATTGATTAACGAATGCAGTTTACTGTAAAGATATCATAAGTTTAAATATTAACTATTAAAATTGTTTATTTTCAGTCATTTTTTATATTAAGCAAAGTTAAACGGCAAACAAATTTCGATTCTCATTCTGATTAATATATAATATTTACTTTTTTATTATTTAAAAACAGACCATCAATAAGTCTATATATAAAATAAATTAAGTTTACAAATGACAAAAAAATAATTTAAGGATATTTTATTTCAAAATTTTCGATTAGAATTAAGAACAATAAATTTTAATGAAATCTGAATTAAAATATAAAATAATATAATTGAAAAAAAGTAACTAATTAATAAAGATATCAAATATAAAATAATTAAAATTCTAAAATTAGTATTCAATGTGTTTTTATAGAAAAAATATTTAATTGTAATCTATGTATTAGGATTGGGTATTTCGCAGATTTCTCGATAATTAGAAATTAGAAATTTTAAAAAATGTGTTATTTCATTATCCCTTTGAATCTGGGCTTGGATCTATGAATTCATTGATGTTTTCGTAAGAAACTATGGTCTCGGAGTACTATCTTTCGGATGACATATTTAAAATTCACCAATCTCTTTCTAATGAGACTAGAGTTATAATATAACTCTTTCTTTCATTAAAAAAAATTACTGTCATCTAAAAATCAGAAAAATCGCGATTTTTCATTTGAAACCTATAAAAATTGTAAACTTGAGAATTGGCTTAAATAATATTTTTTTCCAAAAGTTTATCATTGTCAGAAAGAGTATAAATATTTTCTAGATTCTACGTCTAGATACAAAATGTGTCCGATGTGAAACCGTTTTGTGCGCACTTGATTGTTTCAAAATTTTTAACACTCAACAGTAATGTTATTTCTGTAAATTTTCAATTGTAATCAAATTTCCGCTTCCAATTATATGTTTTCAATCAACAGACTTATGTTTCTCTGAATATTATCAACGATTTACACGATGTATCAGATATATGTGAAATTTCTAATGGATAATCTGAATTAATATATTTTTGTTACAACCAACGAATTTGCCATTTTAATTTTGTTTACGATAAAAGAATGTCCAATCAATCGAAAAATATTTGTTGAACATTTTTAGCACCCTTTCTCCCTCCCTGGCTCCAAAGGGTTAACACCCACAGTATAATTTTATCTTATCAACATGCTTTATATATTTTTCTTTAAATCTTATTTTATATAGAGTACCATAAAACACCATTACCAAAAAATGAATTAAATGAAATGAATTAATATTTGTTGATTAGTTTTTGTAGCTAATTAATAGTTGAAGAACGTGAAGTTTTAAATTGTAATCACGCATGTAATAATGGTGTCAATAGTATTAATAATTTATTGAAATTATTTTCTAAATATTCTATAATTAAGTTACACTTAAAAGTTTATCTTTATTAATATATAAAAAGTGTAAATTACACAAATATTACTTGCACATTATTTTTTGATATTATATATATATACATATATATATATATATATATGTATATATGTATATATTTATATATGTATATATGTATATATATATATATATATATATATATATATATATATATATATGTATATTTATATATGTATATATATATATATATATATATGTATATTTATATATGTATATATATATATGTATATATATGTATATGTATATATATATATATATATATATATATATGTGTATATATATATATATATATATATATGCAGAGAGAGAGAGAGAACTGATATGTGGATATACAACGATTTGAAAACTATATTGAGTAAATGTTCATATAGATTTCGGTTTGCGCATATTATCATACAAATCACTTTATAGGATCTTGTTTCATTGATATAACGAATAAATTTGTTGTTCTCTAAAATCTTTATTCTTTTCCTAATTGGTGATATATTAATGTTTTGTATTAGGTAAAAGATAAGTTTTTCTCATCGCCAAATAAAAAAATCCTTGAATTTAAACCTGATGTTTGTCGTCTTCCAACGTAACTCCAATTGAATAACCGGCCGGCGTAGTTGTATTCAAAATGTTGGAATTGTTTATAAAACATTTATTGTATTAGAACTAATTAACTGAACGGAATAAAGTTTGAGAGTCTCGATTTTAGATGATATAAATAAATTGAATATTTCATGAAAAACGTTTCCACTAATATATTATTAGGATTTATACAGGAAACGATAATTAATATGTGGATTTATCTGTATTTGATATAACAAGCAGCGGTTATAATGTGAAAATATAGTCATTCGTGTAGTGCTTGGATATAAGAGTTCAATTGATCATATATACACTTACGTACATCTATATAAAAATTAATGTGTTTTATTCATAAGTAATAAATTCATTAATTACATTTCCTTATATAATTAGTCTCTTTTATATCATTAAAACTCGTTTGCACAACATGTACACCAAAAAATATTCATGAATTTTTTTCATATAAACAAAATATTTATAAAGATTTTCAAGTTCAATGAAATTTCATAACCTTTAAAATGGTATAAAATTAATGCCTTTTTTGATATGTCATGAATGTGTCATAAAATGCATGTACATATACATATGTACATACATACATAAACATATATATATATATATATATATATATATATATATATATATATATATATATTTGAAAAGTGTCAATGTATGTGTGTATGATTAAAGTCAGACGCACCTGTATAATTATTAATTTTAATACATGTTTATGTAAATGTCCATTTACCACCGGTAGCATAAAAATCATAACCTTATGCATATAAATCAAATATATATATATATATATATATATATATATATATATATATATATATATATATGTATATATATATATAGAGAGAGAGGGAGAGAGAAAGAGATGTGTGTATAATGAAGATGTAATAATGAACATGCTTTTTATATCATGCAAAATAAATTAGAATAATTTTTTAAGGTTGAGTAATATGTTTTAATCAAAGTATATTCGAGCAGGTAAATTTATTTTAATGTTTTTTGTTGTGGTACTTTAAATTAAATTATAAAAAAAATAACTAAAATAATTATGACTGCTTGAAAATGACAAATTTGCAAAAATGTTTCGTATCTTTCTTCGAAGAGAATAATTAAATGGTCAACTTCATGGAAGTAAATTCTATAGATTGTAGAAATAAAAATAAAAAGTGTGTATGTATTATATAACTAGAATTAAGAGAATGAAAAGTAATTAAAATTACTTTTAACTACAGTTGAACTTCATTCTCTATTCTTTAAATACAGATTTAATCTTAAGGTGCCAATTTGTGTTAGTTGATTTTATTAGTTGATAAAAATTAATTTGGGGTGTTATCACATCAGTTACAAATTAATTTCATATTTAAATTTTGAAATATAAAAAAATGATATAAAATTAAAAATTTTTAGATCAGAAAAATTGATAATTATGTTTAAACATACAAAAAAAATGCAATGAAAATAACAACGGATTTCTAATGACAAACGTTTCAAATATTTAAATCGCATGATTATTTTCAACTATTCGGGTTATGAAAAAAAATCATAGACAGGTTTTTTTTAGGAATATTCATATGACTGCAAGAATTAAAAATAAACAAAACGAGTGGAACGAAAACAAACAGATGAGATAATTTAATCGGGTGTGTAATATGCGAGGTGTTCCTAAAAGAATAGTTTGTAAAAAAATTCTTCAAGTTCAAGAACAATGTCACGTGCCGTTGCGAGTGGGCGTGTTATTTTTTTCGGCGTGATATCAAGGTAACAAATAGAGGAAAAAATTAACATTTGTCCTTGAGCGGTGTCAACAATATAGCTTCGGTATCCGCGAGGTCATTAACATTCGAAATGAAATTTGCGCATCGCGCATTAGAAGTCGATATAAATCATCTTCTTGTGCCCTTGACCATGCGATTATGCTTCTTGATGCGAAAATGTATAAAAATACGATTCCGTTCCATGATGAAATTTCATACCCACATATGTGCATGTGCACACACACACACACATTCATATATATATATATATATATATATATATATATATATATATATATAAGCATGTGTATATTTTTAAATGTATCTTAATTAAAGGCACCAAACCGAATATTAATGAGAATACGTGCAAAATGTTATTTTAATAGCTGATAAAAGTCAAAACAAAATAATTTTATTGTTCTTGAAACTTATAGTCAGTGAATGTATTATTTTAAGAAACCTTAATGAATATGTTCTTGTTTGCATTATTTTTTATTATTGTTTACAGTGATTAAATTGATTTTTGGAAACTGTCATGTTATGTCAGCGAAAATTTATTTACCAAGATTCAAAACATAGGACAAATATAAGAACCAGGAGATCAAAATGGAAATTTAAAAAACATATATTATTTATAATAATTATACAAACGTTTGTGCAATTTCAGTTTGATATATTTCTTGTTTGTGCAGTTACATAGATTGATCTGTTTCTGATCTTGATTTTTTTTAAATATCTTATTATTAACTCATTTTATATTGATTAATATGGATTAATAATTTAATACAATGAACAAAATTGTAAAATATTAATTAAATAGACATATTTAGTTCAATGGGTTGGCAATAGTTTTTATATTTAACAAATAAATAGTATATGATATTTAAAGTTTCAAATTTGGCAGAATTTTAGATTAAAATAATTATATGAGTTTCAAATAAAAATAAACTGTAAATTAGTGATTCATTAGAATCATATAATAAATTCAACGAATATATATATATATATATAATACATAAGCGTGTGCGTGCATGCCCTTTTTGCATAGCTGTTCCGTTTTGATACGTTGTCTATTTATTCTTTTTGCAACATTAAATGTAAATGGAGTATCAGACACGAACAAGGTGTTTGGACTTCCACTTTTTAATAATCTAGTTTGCTGTTTGTTCAGTTCTTAAAATATCCCATTGCTTTTACTATTAATCCCGTTTTTTTTCAATGGGTTTATGAAAATACTCTTTAAAATGATCTTTTTAAAAATCATTAATAATTGGACAAATAGTGGAGATAAATCAAGTATCAAAAAATAAATAAATCGAATATAAAAAACAGTAAACCAGTTGATTATATTAAAACACACACACACACACATATATATATATATATATACAGTCGAGTCTTTTTTTACGTGTATCTTTTCAACGAGGTTTTGAAATTCTGCGGTGCATATTTCATGCAAATTATATGACGTAGAAAGCTCTCGATTTTAAAGTTCTTTGTTAATTAATTGTTGACAATGCATCAGGTCATCCGTATTTAGAAATCCAATTGTGCAGGTAGTTTGTTTTCCATCCAATACAACAAGCATTATTCAGCAATTAGATCAAGTCATAATGACTTTTAAAAATATCACGTTAGGCGCACTTATTAAATTTATATTAGATAAATCATAAAATGTGTCGTTAACAGTAACTGACGTTTGGAATTTTTTTCTATTTTTGACTGTTTAAATCATATTGTATCTGCTATCACTGAAATAAGACCACATACTTTGAATGCAGCTTAGCCTGGTTGTGTTGCAAACAGTGTAACCATTCAAACATCGACATTCTCAGTTGAAATCATTATTTTAGCATATGAAATTGGCGAAAAAAGGTTTCAAAAAAGGTTCTGATACCTTTAGCCAAAATGATTTCGGAGAATTGCTTGTGGATAATGCCTTAAGTGACTATGATATTATTGGTATAACTATAGATATCATCGAAGATCCAGACTTAATTGATATAAGACTTAAAATAAATTTATTTTTAGTTTTATATCAGTTTCTTTCAAATTTTCGCAGGAATTTTTATGCATTCTTATTTTCCTGAATTTTCATTAATTTTTTTATTTAATTTTGGGTGTAGTTTAACTCATTGATTTGGTTTTATGCAGTTTTAGAAAATTATGAAACGTATATAATAAAAATAGTAAATTTAATAAATAAGAATGCAAAATATATATTCTACGAAAAACTAAACGCTCACTCGCCCAATTTACAACTATTTAATTATCTTAAACCTCTATCATTTTTTTCACAAAAAGAATAAAAAATGTTCTCTAGTTAAATTTCCACCGTACTGGATACCTTACAGATTATTTAAAAATGTAATATAAAAGTACATGATTATTTTATTTTCTCTAAAATGTTATGATTGAAGTTTTAATCATTTTACTTAGACTATCTGATCTGAATTATGAGTTTAAAACGAAGTGTGCTACTTTTCTTTTAGTTAGCGGGTAATATTAATCAGTGTATGTAATCATCATCATTAATAACAATTTACAATTATTTATCATAACTATTAATTATCTAAAATAATGTTTATTAAAAAGATAGTAAGACAATTCTCCAACCGAAATATACGCATTGCAGTTAAATCTGTTGAAAAAACTTCAATAGGTCTATTCAGATTGTAAACAAATTCATAACAATATGAATACAATTGGTATTGCAAAGTATAAAAAAAAGTAATCTCAGTTTTAACGAGCATATGTAAAGAAGCTGACTTCTCATGATCCATTCAATTTTTGTGAGGTTGCGAAATAATAAGAATATCTAACTGAACACAAGACACTTTTTAATAAAATTGATTTTTAGTTACATGTTTTACAGGTTTAAATATATTTTACCGTGTAATCAGAACTATACACACACATACATACATATATATATATATATATATATATATATATATGTACACATATATATATATATAAATATATATATATATATATATATATATATATATAAATGTATATATATATATATATATATATACATTTATATATACATATATATACATATATATATATATATATATATATATATATATATATATATATATTAAATACATTTGAATGTACATGTGTATAAACTTAATACGTTGAAAATATTTTCAATCTTGCGTTGTTAGTGTTGAACATACAAGGCCGATGACCTTGTTTATATATGTAGCGACGTAGATTCGAATAACGAAATGACATACATGTGGTTTTGTTTATGTTTTTGTCCAGTTTGAAAATATTATTCCTACCATTTATCGAATTCCAACAAATTTTGAGAAGCAAAGTTATCTAAGCTCCGTTTTTGTTTTTAAACAAATATTGTTTTAAAGAAATTCCAATCCGTGTAATTTATTGATTGTTTATCAAAAATTGCCATAACAAATATAAATAACACGCAAATAAGTGATTCCAGAAAATGCAAATTCAATATGAATGTTTTTTTTTCAAAAAAATATGCTATTGGTTTATAAACTACCGTGTAATTAAAATTATGACATTTTACATTAGATTGGTAGGCAAATACATAATAGACATATAAAAACAAATTGTAAATTGTGATATATTGATTTTAGAGTAATATAAAAAAACATTGATTCAAGGTTTACTATTAGATTGGTAGAAAAATAATTGCGGTTTTTGTTTTCTGAATTCTAACCTTATTTTTTTGAATTAAAAGTGTCATTTCATCGTATTCATGGTAATATCATTTTAATGTGCATTTTTCGGTCTGTATTTTGCTGATGTCAACTTTGCTTTTATTATTAATTTTGTTTAAAATTGGGCTATTGAATGAAAGATGCAATATAAAGCATAAAAGTAATTTTTTGAATGGGTTCAAAAGAGGTGGTAAAGCAGCAGAAACTTCTCCTAACTAAACGATGCTTTTGGTGTAGATACTGTTAAGAAACGCACGGTGCAATGGGGGTTAAAAAAATTTGTGCTGGGTACAAGAGCCTTAAAGATGAAGAAGGTTACGAGCGCCCTTCTTCAGTTCATAACGACCGACTGAAGTCGTTAGTTGAATCAGAACCACGCACAACAATTCGAAAACTTGCACAAAAGTTAGAGGTTAATCATCCAATAGTTCTGGACCACTTAAAAACAGCTACTGTATGAAGCTGTATATGAATTTGAATTTCATACACCGCAATTATTTTTCTTGCAACCTAATATAAATTGATATAAAATGTAATACAATTTTATTTTCTAGCAAATAAACTGTTTTTTAAAGAAAAAAGTTGTGATATTCTATGATATTACAACAGTTTATCGTTACGTCATTATTTAATTTCTTTCTTTTTGTTAACTGCTTTTTTAATGGAAATCAATTGTGATTTTGTCATTGAATGCTTTTAATTATAAAATTGTGTTTAAATAAAAATATTTAAAATTAATTGAATAGTAATATATTAATTACCTTATTTTAATAAATTATATTTATATGATTCATCATATTTTTAAAAGATTGCTTAATATCTGGAATACTAGAATGGAAAATGTTATTTTAGTTTACAAATTTTTTTAATTTTGTTTTTTTAGTAAGTCTAGTAATCAAAAATACTAATTATTTTTCTATTATAATTATACACTTCAAAAAATACTTGAATCATATATAAGTATCAAACACACACACACACATGTATGTATGTTTATATATATATATATATATATATATATATATATATTCATGTCTGAATGAAACTATAACTTTAAAGATATTAAAAATTTAACATAAAGTTTTGTAAAAAAAAAAGAATTTTGTTCTAGAAAATCAATTCTCGTTCTCATTAAACATTCATAAATATTTAAAATTCTCCAATTAGAAATGCATAAAATTAAAAATAAAATAAAAAAGATGTTAATTATTATTTTCGGTTCTGTTTACAAATATGTACTAATTTAGAAAAAAATATTCATATGCAATAAAATTATCTTTTTAGTGTAAAATCGTTTTATGCTCTTATTATTAATTAAATTAATACGTTGCCTTGAAACAAACAATAATTAAAATTTAAGATTTATAACATTTGACTTTTATCGAGTATTTGTTCGTAACTTGTTTGAAATATTAACATTTCTTAAAAAAAATATACTTATTGTAGGTAATTGAAAAGAATTTACATAACAAATAACCTAAAAAAACTGAAGTGTATTATTTAAATAGTCATATGAGTACTTATTTATGTAAACGGATTGTAATCCATCTCTTTTAATTTATCTTCAATCTGTTTTGAAAAAATCAATAATGTTAAATATATTGATACTGACGTAAATGTTAAAGCTCTTAAATTCACAATTTAGATAGAACAGAAAAAATACACACAAGTTTGAAGTGTAAATGTATTCAATTAAAATAATTGAGGAAACTGTACGTAAAGTGATTTAATTACATGCGTTAATAGTTAAATCATCTGATATATTTAACCCACGGAATGATTTCATCGAAATTTTTTTTTTTGTTTCGGTTCGAGTAACATTTAAACTTGAGATGTTTCAATATAAGTTAATTAGCTGAACCTACATATGAGAATGTATTGTTTAGATGACGAACCGTGATTTATTATTAAAATATTGTGTCATGAATTTATTATAATTACTATGGATGTCTTTTGTATATCATATCATATATATATATATATATATATATA
The DNA here is from genome assembly GCA_034766995.1 of Acanthacorydalis orientalis. NCBI lineage: Eukaryota > Metazoa > Arthropoda > Insecta > Megaloptera > Corydalidae > Acanthacorydalis > Acanthacorydalis orientalis. Next base: position 14,113,849 of record CM068322.1, on the reverse strand, counting down.
TATATAATTATATTTGATAGACATAATAAAGCATGTATTTTTTATTTTCATGGGTTTATTTTCTTTAATTATATAACTCTCGGTATATACAAAAATTAAGATTTCATTGCATAGATATAATTTGTAAGTGTATAATTAAAAAGTAAAGGAAGAATTTTTCGATACTTTGAATAATTGTACTTTATAGAACCTTCATTATTTCCAAGTTTGTGAATATAATTAGGAATGTTGATAATTGTATAACAACACCAGTCAATTCATTTAATCAAATGGAAACTACTAATAACTTGTATTAATTATAGTCAATTTCCAAATTATCTTACATTATTCAACTAAAATTTTTCTATAGGCATGTTTTATGATTTTTTTTAAAAAAAAATACAAATCTTTAAACAAAACGGGAAGAAATATACTTATACTTTTCAGTGTACCTGAAACTTAAGTTGGTTATTTTATAAAAGTTATCTGATTTTTTTGAATAAAAAAAGTTTATTATTTCATATAGTTTTTTGTGTGTTGTAATTGTGTCTATTAATAAAAAAATAATTATATGAAAAATAACGGTTTAATATTAGAATTTGTTTTTTCATTATAAAAAAAATACTTTGTATAGTAATTATAACATGGAGAATTTAAATATATTATATATTCGTAATTAATGTTAACAAAATTTTATTAAACATTATTTAATACTGTAAATAAACATATTTAAATGAAATTTAGACATAGTTTTTTCTCTCTAGTCAATATTAAAGGATTTATATATATATATATATATATATATATATATATATATATATATATATATATATATATATGCACAGTAGCGCACTTAGGAATTAATTTGTTTGGAGGGAGGGGGTGGGTCAGTTAAAAGAATAAATTTTGTTTTAATGTAAATCCAATAAAGTTCATTAGATGATTATAAAAATTATTTAAAGAATAAAATTCAGTTTTCTTTTCTTTTTACAAAGCTCTTGAATTACTTCATTCGTGGTTACATTAATCTCTATGAATATAGGATCATTTTCGCGAGATGTCTTGGTTTTGTTTTTTAGTGTTTTTTTCCTTTTACTTTAGAGTGCGCCAGGACCTCTGGCCTCCCCTGTATGTTCCACTATATATATATATATATATATATATATATATATATATATATATATATATATATGAAATATTTTTCAATCAAAAACAACAAAAAATTTCTATTTTCAAAAAAATTGTAATTATTATGTTATTTTTTATTTAAAAAGTATAAATTTTATTACTTATAATATTTTTAATATTTCTGGCATGTTTTCTTTATAATAAATTCACCTAATAATTGAATGAAGATTAGTATTAATACATATTTATAATTATTTTTAATTTCATTTATTATTAGTTTTCTATTCAATCCAATTATAATTATACTCTTTTTAAAAATAATTTATGTTTTTAAACAACTTACAATTGATATAATAAAAAAGGAAGGAAAATTAATATTCCTGATGTATTTAATGGAATTACTACAAAAATAATTACAAGTATTTATATCTACTCAAATATAATATGTACAACACCGGCTATGTTTTTAATTCTAAACAGAAGTTTCTAGAATACACATTATGTGCTGTGTTCTACTTTTATGAACTCTACTGTTTATTTTTTAAACAAGTCTGTTACGTGCTAACAAACTCATGGAACTATATTGCGCCATTACATTCTACATTTTTTTTATTGTACTAAAAGTTTTTTTTGGTAATAATTAGGAAGAATTTTCAACCCACTTCAAAATAAACATGCAGAACAAATTCAACAGGCTAAAAGATCTTAAATTTTTTTTAATCTGAGGAACATAATTTTAAATATTTGTTTAATAATTTTGGTAACATTCATTAATTCTTCCCTTGCAACAATGATACACACGTTTCTATCTTTACATTTTAGATAAGACAGTGATTGTAATTTACATTTTTTCAGAAAACTATATCAATAAAGTTATTAAAACTGTATATAAATAAAAATAAGCTGTGTACATGTTTGTCCTTTCTAGTTTAAAAATCTCGAGTTTGAAAATACTACTGCAATTAAAAAACCAACGCGATTTTACTTGTCTTATAAAATAAATTCTTCTCAATATTTTTCTATTTATAATTTACTATTTTTTTTGTAACTCTTTTCATCAATTTTTGACTGAATAGAAATCTCAAAGCATTATATTTGTACATCCGTATCAAATATTTATACACACACAGACACACACACATACACACACATATACACACACATATACACACACATATACACACACATATACACACACATATACACACACATATACACACACATATACACACACATATACACACACATATACACACATATATATATATATATATATATAGAGAGAGAGAGAGAGATTTAATTTAACCTTCCACACGAAAGTATTAAAATACGCAAAAATTAAAGAAAAATATATTATCCCTCATTTATAATAATATTTTAGTTCAATTTTATTTTAGTATTGAATTGAACTAAAATACTAAATAAAAAATAACATAACTTTTCTTAACCTCTGTCCCTCCCCCCCCCATTTTAATACAATACTTCCATGTGGTAGCCTAAATGGAATCATTCTATGTATGTATGTATGTCTATATGCATGTACACACACATGTGCGTTTAAGTATGTATGTGTGTAGGTACATTAAAAAAACATCTCCTGTTAAATAATCACCGCGTAGTAGTTTATAATAAATGAATCGGCATATAAATTTATTTATTGTGGACAAGACGATTAATACTTGAACGTAGAGATAACAGCTGTATTTCAATTTCCATAAAAACATAGAGAATTGTCTATGATAACATATACGTTATTAATTAAACATATTTTATAAGGACACATAAATAAACTTGTTACATAAACCAACCATAAATTATTAACATGTAAGAAAAAAACATACAGATATCAAACGTAACGTCAATTATTTAATTTGTAAAATCTTGATTTGCGAACAGATCATTCAACTTCCGCTGACTCAGTTGCGTGAACAGAAGTCTGAAGTTAGCAACGAAACATCTTGTACGTATCGACGACGCCTTCGAGGAACAAAACATATATACATTTATACATATATATATATATATATATATATATATATATATATATATATATATATATATATGTATGTATTTATGTCTTCGTACAAATAATCCGAACACCTGTGTTGTGTGCTCATATAAGTAATAATGTGTAGGTAAGTGATTTATTCATCTATACGTATACATTTTTTGCTTCATTGTTCGAACTCGGTTATTTGCATGATTAATTCGTACGTACACATATAATGAAGATACCCTCTAATAATATGTAATATGCGTGTTAAATTTACACAATTGATCCTATCTGCTCAATAACAAAACGTAAATTGTCTGTCGGAAATGGCAAGATTTGGTGCGGTGAGATCACCGTTTTTTTTTTTTTGTTTTGGTACTAATTTCGTAATGTTATTTATTCTTCATATATATATATATATATATATATATATATATATATATATATATATAATAAAAACTAATGAAAAGTACCAATGGAAAATGAAGGTACTTATAAAGGTTTTTAATTTTAATAATATTTTTATTTATAATAAAAAAAACCGTATGAATAACAAAACGTACTTCATAAATAGAAAAATAAAATAAATTTAAAGTCTTGAAGTAAACTGAATTTACAAATAATCATTTTTGTGATTTATAGAAACAAATAAATATCCTTTTTATATACATAATTGCTGTTTATTACCATCAAATTCATAAAAAAAATTTAATTTGAGTGGTTCTAAGTGATCGAGAACTGTTTGATGACAAATGTCTAACTTTTGTGCAAGCTCTCAAATATTGTGAGTGGTTCTGATTCAACTAACGCTTTCAGTTGGTCGTTATGAACTGAAAAATGACGCCCGAAACCTTCAAGGCATTCGGCTCCGACAAGTAATTTTTGAAACCGCAATTGCATCGTATGTTCCTTAACAATACCCACACCGAAAGCATCGTTCAGTTTACGAGCAGTTTCTGCTGCTTTACCACCCGTTTTAAACACATACAAAAAATGCTCTTATTTTCTTCTTTTTATCTTAAGCCCAATTTGAAGTGAAATTAATAATAAAACCAAAGTCGCTGTACCCAAAATACAGACAAAAAATGCACTTCAAAATAATACTGACATGGACACAATGAAAAGAATTAAGGTCGGAATTCAGAAAGCAAAAAACGCCATTTTCCTACTGACCTAATATTTCAGTAGAACTGAAAATACCTTTTTACAGTTTATAAGTAATTCTAAAAATCCAAACCTAATATAATTTTATATAATATGAAAGTACAGAATTTTTTGAAATGTTAAAATTTTCAAAATAGAAACGCATTTACCAAGAATAAACGTACCGTCAGAAATATTTTAATTTAATCAGATAGCAGTCGTTACTCGTTTCTGGTTAAATTTGTATGACGAGAGTCTTTCTATTAGAGCGAAGAGTGTAAGCATTGGCCTACGTGTTCATTTACCAATGCGAAGGTTAGGGTTCGCATCGCTTGGTCAGTCATGGTAGCAATATCACTTGTTCACTTACCCTAAATTTTATTTCTTTTTTGAAAAGCTCACATAAATTATTTTGGATATTTTTTATGTTATATTTTTTCTTTGTATACACAGACAATTCCCTCCCATCAATCATTTCAATACAAAAAAAATGAAATAAAAATAATTAGATATTAAATTCGATGAAAGTAATTCTGTTAATGGATCAAAACAGTTCAAGTCTATATATTTTTTGTGAAATCCGGTTGATAGTTTCTACAACCTGTTAAAACTATTTCATCCTGTATTTTTAGATTTAAGCTTACATAAACAGATATTAGAGACTAGCAAAAAATGATAGACACCCTTTTCGATATTTATATAAATTCATATATCAAATGATATAGTTTTTAAATACTAACTTTAAATGGATAATACTTATAAACACTGATCATTGAGTACATTATCATGTATAGGTATTGAATATAATTTATGGAATATTTATAAATTATAATCATCTTTCATTAAGAAAAATATTTTGAAACCGTTGTAAAAAATTGATAACATATATGTTTAAATTTAAACATCTATTATATAGTCAATAATTAATATATTTATAATACCTAATTTTTATTTCCTACGTTTAAATTTATTACACATTTACAAGGTTATCTTCTCACAAATGAATTTTCACTCTCCACAGACCACATAAACAAGAATAAACGATTAAACATTTAATATTAAATAAAAAAGTGTTTAACTTGAATTAAATGTGGATATTAATATATAAAATTAATAATTTTCAACAAAGTTAGTTAACACAATTATATCTTTTATAAAAAAATGTTGAGTTTTTATAAAATCCGGTCTTTTATGATTTGAATATTTTTCTTTTGAAGTTATATTTTAATTAGTGTAAATAAATTTTATATACATTTAAAAAATAAATTAAACCGGAAAACATATTGAAAATTTCTACTAGACAAAAAAGAATATAAACTGAAATAAAATGGAACAAGAGATAAATATATTTATTATTATTAGGTTATCATTTCAAATCTGTGTGAATGTTATCGAAATACATTTTTATTTATATCAGACTTTTAGAAGATTCAACATTTTTTATAAATTAACTAAAGAAGAGATATCTTCTAAGTATATTTGAAATTCTCGCATTTATTTAATTCATTATCCTAAATTATATATAAGTAAATAAGTAGAATTAAAAATGACGCAACAATTATAGTTGTTACAATTACTGAATGTACATTTTTTGTTGGGTTCAAGTTTTCGTTTGAAAATGTTTTTTTAATAAAGAACTTCATAACAAAAATTTTAATGAATTGAGGGAATATAAGTAAATTAAGGATATAATATAATTATTTAACAAGTTTCATTTCTTAACTAAGTAGAACCTTTTCATTTAATATTTTAAAACCTTGAATATTTTTACACAAGACAAAAACATATTTTTCTACTTAATGTCTATTTATTCATTTTTGTCTTTTTATTTATTGATACTTTTACAATGAACATAGTTTCTAACTATGAAAATAAAAATCAATATACCTAAATAATTCTAATATCAAAATCTTTACTAAATTACATTGATCCTGATAGTCCTTGCTCCGCTAAATTAATATACAAGTGATTTAACGAGATCAAAACTTGCAGGGCAATAAAACAGAATTACAAGTATAAAAACAGATAATTATTAATTTGATATTCAATTAACATATATGAATACTAAAATAAAAGTCAACAAACCCAACTAATATTTTAATTAAAAATATAATCAGATTAGTATTAGGTTGGTAGAAAAATAATTGCGGTTTATGACCTTCAAATTCATATACATTTTTTAATTTAATTGCTTTTAAGTGCTCGAGAACTGTTGGATGACTAACGGCTAATTTTTGTGCAAGACCTCGAATTGTTGTGAGTGGTTGATTCAACTAAAGCTTTCAGTTGGTCGTTATGAACTAAAGAAGGACGCTCGCGACATTCTTTCTTCTTGAAGACTCTCGTACCCAGCATGAAATTTTTGGTACCACCATTGCACCGTACCTTCCTTAACAGTACCCACACCACAAACATTGTTTAGTTTATTAGCAGTTTCTGCTGCTTTACCACCTGTTTTGAACTCGTAAAAAAATGCTCTTACTTGCTTCGTTTCCATCTTTAATTCAATAGCCTAATTTGAAGTAAAATTAATAATAAAATCAAAGTCCATGTTACCAAAATATAGACCGAAAAATTAACTTTAAAATGATATTAACATGAATACGAGGAAATGATACTTTCATTGAAAAAAATTAAGGTTAGAATTCAGAAAACAAAAACTTCAATTATTTTCCTACCAATCTAATAGTAAGCCCTAAATCAATACTTCATTATATTGCTCTCGAATCAATATATTACCATTTAGAATTTATTTTTTATGTCCTTTATGTAGTATTGATTTCAAACTGCTGCAAAAACAATTCTTTTTGATTAGAATAAACAAAAACCTTTAATAATAATTAAACTTCTCAATGTTATTATATAATTTACATAAAGAATATATGTTTGATTTAGTCACACATTGAAGGTTCTTTTTAAGATTGTTGATTGGTTATTGGGGTTTTAGGGCGCTTCGATAGCTTAGGTCATTAGCACCCGAGTTTTTTCTTTTTAAGACATCGAGCAATAAAATTATTTAATACAAATTCTTAGATATTTTATAGAGCCAGGTAAATAATAAATAATACGTATACACCTGTTTTTAATGTTCTTCTTTTATATAATAAATAGTTTGTAATTGAATTTATACAATTTTAACTTTTATTCTGATTTTAAATCTGTTAGATTGTTCAGTGTTATATTTTGTTCAAATATTAATTAAAATAAATATATTCTATTAATTCTTGTTGACCATATGCTGAGTACATTTAATATATAATAAATTAATAATCATCTTTACACACACATTTTCATATAATGAAGATAATATTTGTACTCTTAACCGAATAAATCACAAATAAAAAAAATGATAACATGCAAGTTAATTTACTTAAACAAATTAATTTTAAACGGGTTTATATATATTTGACTTGATTTTTTTATAGCTACGTAATAAGGAAATATTTTTAATTTTTTTAATTTAAATTATTTGTAATATTACATAATTGTAATAATATATAAATGAAGGTCTCATTGATAAATTTAATTAAACTTTTGCATTGGACTTTTTTAGAGCATTTTATGTATTTGTCTTTATATATATATATATATATATATCTTATGTTTATATTTAATTTAAAATTATATGCCTTACGTTATTTATATTTATACTTCATTTAAAAACTATACATATTTACAATTCTGTGTAGGTAAGTTTATATTTTATGCAAAAAGTATTAATTTGGATAATTGAAAAAGTAATCTCTGCTTTGTGGTTGAAAAAAGTTTATTCTGTATTGTATCTCTTTTTTATATGTAATATATAAATTAAAGTTTAGCGTATTTGAACATTCTTAATGAAATATTTTGTCAATTTTGATCCTTTTATTGCTATTTTTTATATTTTAAATGAATTCATATAGATTGAAAAACCATACAATAAATTAAAAAATATTTTTATGTATAGTTTTAATAGACAGCTCGAATGCCCCTAATATATAAAAAACATTTTTTTTCATGTCTCTTACATATTATCTATGAATAAATATTAACTTGAGAAGAAAAAAATCAATGTAAACTATTCTATCAAACTACCCTACATTTTTTTGTAAAGTTATATCACTAAATAAAATCTATTTATAAATGATTTGCTTTTAATATTTAACATAAAAGAATAAGCTTGTGAAACCAAATGACGGTATCGACAAAATTATAACTTTTCTTTTTTTACATATTTAGAAATATGTATTAAAATAAAGTTTGATTCATATCTCTTCATATCAATTCAATCTATCATATCTATACAATATCCCTCTCTCTCTCTCTCTCTCTCTCTCTCTCTCTCTCTCTATATATATATATATATATATATATATATATATATATATATATATATATATACATTAAACCACTGTTGTGTTATAAAAATGTATTAAATTAGGTATGCCTATTAGTTTTCATTAAAGACAATTAATTAAAACAATTAAGATCGTGAATTATAAGGTAGATAATTCATTTATATTTGATGAAAAATATATGTGAATTTTTCTGTTTTAAGTTAAACCTATAATGAATATTGATTTTTATTTTTTGTTTTCGAGTTGTGCAAATGTCCAGTCAGATATTTGCGCAATAATCAGATATTTGTGCGTTAATGTTTGTAGGTAGTGAAAAAATATGAATAAAATAAAATTTATAAGGATTTAATCAATTTTTACTTTGTCAGGTTCGAAGTACTATTTTTGACTCAGCCTCTTTTTGTAAAGCACAAATTAAATATTACTAAAAATGAGCATGTAATTTATAATAAAGCCAAGTAAATGATTTTAAATAAACATTTTTATCATAATATGAAAAAAAGGTTTTTATTGAAGCATTAAACAATAACATAAATATTGAAAAACTATACTTTTTTGAAGAATATTACACATTTTTAACTAAGAAATAATTAATTACTTGTATATTGTTTAGCTCAAATATTGTAATACAAAGTGCAGTGAAATGTAAACAATGCTATTATAATGTTTTCAGCATCGGAACGTATTATTAACATACAATTAAAAATGGTAAACCGTCATATTTATACATAATATCATGTATATATATATATATATATACATATATATATATATATATATATATATATATATATATATATATATATATATATATATATAATGGAAGAAAAGTTATGAAATCGTATCTGTTGAAGGTCATTGACAGGTGAATGAATAAAATGTTCATGCAAACTTACCATTTATTCATTCAGGAAACTGCGGTAGAGTTGAGTTTTCGACCAAAAATTTCAACAATACAGACGGTTATAACTCAAACACGCGTCGACGTTGCTTCCATAGAGGTAACCGTAAACTTCCGGAAGTTCAACAATCCTTTAGAAGAGTATCGGTGTTGCAGTCGACTCGAATGATTATAAAAACGTATCCATATATCACAGATTTTCCAATAATGAAAATACAAAGAACACACAGACGCGTTTCATGTATCCACAAAGTATTTACAAATAATCCAAATAGAATGTTGTTCGGTTTATTTTATCCGTATATCCACACACTCACTGAAATTCGTCGCAGATTTTATTTTAATAGAAACACTTTATCACTCGTTTTGTTCAACGACGGGCACTTGTACGCGTATTCCAATTTGATTTGTACGCTGTTGGTCCACAGTATTTATAAATTAGTTTAGTATCCAATATAAACTGTTTATTAATTTAGTCACTTGTTGAATTCATAAAAAAAAAACATCACTGGTGTCTAATGTCACCCAATATCCAAATTCGAACAAGATAAAAAATAAATAAATACACACACAAAAATCACTATTCGGAAAAACGATCGTTTAACTGAAGGGCACGATTCGTTTTTCGCAAATCTTTATTTTATTTAGTTTTATAAGAACAAAACTAACGTATATTTCACAGCCGACAACAGATATCTCGAAACCGTTTATAATCCCAACCACGTGTCGCACGGCGGTGACGTTTGACGTTTCAACAACACTGCAAGAACATGCAATATCTTTTCCTGTTGTTCGCATGCATTCTCGATGGCCGGACAGCCAACACTGACACTACCTTGAAAATTGAAATCACGGTCATGATTGTACCCCCACTTATGGGCCCATCACAACTTCCCGGGAGCTATTCATCTTACCGGCCGGTGTACAATCATCGGTTTTCAATGTTTAGTGTATACGGCGCGCTATATACCACCACCATAATGCTGCGAGTTACCTATAACGGGACTTCTTCACCAGTCAACAACACTCTTACGTTTTTCGTCGACAATGAAAAAGAATTGCATAGGTATGGTAACGGACGTCGATGATGTTTGTGGGATGTACAAATAACATGTTGGTATAGGTGAGAGAAAAAATGTGATCGGAAGAAGGGTTGTGGGAAAATATATGAGACGATTTGAAACGGTTCTGTTTAAGCACATACCGTTAGGTTTTTGAAGATTTGTTCAAAAGTATTTCCTGGTTCCTTTTTAGATAGCACGTTATATAATAAATGCTCAATCGTTTGCGATTTCCGACAACTGCTTAGAATATCATCCAGAAATCTGTATCCACTGCACGTAATCTTTTGTTAATAAATTCTGAAAAATTTTGTACTTTTTTCACACAGTACTTATGAATAGATATTGAATATTATATACATTTTAAATTACATCAATATTAGGTAAAATTGAGCAAATTTTCTTATCAATTTGTTCTACAATGTCTTGTTGTTTATTATGATTTTAATTATACCCGTTCGATGCACAGAAAAATCTTAGATTTCTAAGATTCTACCTCCATACTCTGAAATTGATACTGCGGGAGATATCATCAAAATGAACAATAAAAAATTATTGAAAATTTTAATAAGAAACATGTTGTGATATATGAAGACCAATTCATTTGTAAAAAAAGAGTCAGTTTTAGCACATAGATTAAATCACCGTTTTAAAACTGCAGTTGCAGAAAAAAAGATTTAAAAACATAATAATTATCTATATAAGCAATGTAACAATTATCTCTCTATCTATATACATTCATATATAGAGTGATTCAATTTAGGCTTCCACATGGAAGTATAAAAAAATCAGTCATTTCACATAAAATTAATTGATATTTTTGTAAAAATTTGGAAATTATTAGTAATCGTTCGAAATTGTAATTAATTCAGTTGAATATTACAATTTATTTATTTGATTAAGAATATATTGTTATAATCAACTGTTTACGAAGAACAATGTGTATGTCATAAGAATGTAAAGAATAATCTTAAACCTTCATTATTCAATAAATATCTCTTTCAAATATATCTCATTTGAAACACAGTGATATACTTTTACAAATATTTTTCTATATTTTTTTATAATTTAATTATTTATCATTTCTATCACATTTTTACATACTTTATTGAATTTTTGTATTTTTAAATCATTAACACCATCCTAAATGGCATTTTACTGCTTTATTCATAAATTTGATTTTAAATTTAAGATATATTTATTGTGCGATGATGGTTCTGATTAATCCAATAGGAAAAAATTACATAAAAGTTGAACACATAAATAAACATGATTCAATAACAAATAATTTATTATTATACGATTAAGATTCTGATAAAGACAACTAAATGTTAAAAAATGGTGAATTAATTCCAGTAATGATTCAGGTGCCAATAGGATATTAATTTGAACTATCCGATTTAAATAAAATATTATGCGTACTAAAAAAACTGTCTGATAAGTTTTTTTAACAATGTGGTAAACTAAGTGTAAAATGTTTCCTTGTGAAAATTTAGTGAAATATTTATTACTTCAAGAGATTAGTTTATACTACTGTATAAATATTTTAATTTGACAGATTTTTTAATTACTTATAAATTAATTTTTTCTGTGATTCGCGTGGAGTTTTTTTTATATTCAAATTTAATAAAAAGTTATTTTTAAACATAATTTAATAAGTAAACGGTATTTTTTATTCTTTCTTTTAAAACTATTTAACGTTCAATATTAATTAAATATATTTTTTAATTTGTATTATTTAAGAATGTGCTTAATATTAAAATCATTAAATATTTGAAACAAAAAAAATAAATTAAATTATAATTTAAACATGTGATTCACTGATCAAAAATATTACTTACTTGTCCCATTTTGAAGATTATATTAAATATCCAATCTAGGGCAACCATTTTTTCTTTTTAATTTTATAGGATCTGCTCTGTTTATCAATAGTGGAAAATATATCTTTTTTCAATGAAGAAATGTCCATTCCAAGACGATCTGTAAAAAAAGTGTGTTTTCATAAAAAAATAATAGTAAAACTTCCTTTAACCCTTAGCTGCCACACTTATCTGATATAACATAGCTGCCACATGCCACAATGGGGCCATATTGACCCACAGTGACAGCTAAGGGTTAAAAGTTGAATAATCAGTACTTATTACTAAGTCCATAATCTGTTTGGATATAAAACTTCCAAATAGTTCAGTCATTGAAATAAAACTTGTTTTAAAAATCTTTTTCTAACAAATTTTTGATAAATATTTTGGTAACAGCATTGCAGATAAATAAAAGGTCTAATAAACTATTTAAAATACACCTAAAAATATTTGTAAATTTTTAACACTGCTTTCTATTAAATTATTCAATTTTTTCTAAAATTGTGTAATGATATTAATTTTCTCTAAAGTATGATATGAAAAATAATTTGCACTATTAATGATTGGAAATTTCAGGTGAAAAAATTAATTCTGTGCTTTTAAATTAAATCACCCATAACTCTGTTTAAATTAAAATATTTTCTTGTAATTTTAAGATTTTGAAGTGACAAACTTAACATTTAAAAACATATATCTTGAACAACTAATTGACATAACTTTACACAATATTAATGAACACAATGACGACCGAAAAGCAGCATATTTGACATTGCATGCTTTTCCCATTTCAGCCAAAAAAAATCCTGCTAATGTCACAAGGCTAATTTTTTAGCTTTGAGAAGAAGTGTTGTGATGAATGAAACATGAAAAAATGCTAAAACAGTGGAAGATGTCCAAATGCATTACGACTTCATCAACTCAATACCCCCATCTGTTTTTCGATGAGAGATCCGTCAGTTATTCGACAGACGGAGCAAAATTAAATAAAATAACGGGGGTATACTGAGGATTGAAATGTATTTCATTTTTTCGTAAACATTCATTTTCTATAAAAAGACACTGAAGTAATTTGTAGGCCTAATAATATAATTTACATATTGAAATTTAAATAAAAATGTATTGAGTATTTTTTTAAAAATATAAATATTATTAAAAAATAAATTTGCTGCTTATATTTTGCAAAAAAATGCCACTAAAAATAATGTGTTTAAATTTAAATACTTTTGCCTATATTTTTTATTTATTAATTAATTTTAGTATGGAAACTATAGACATTTATATGGGTATTTTTATTTTCAATTATATAATTTCTTTTCAAAATTTTATCGTTTTTATTTTAAAGTTTTAAGTTACAATTTACTTCATTCCTAACGCATATGCATATTAATTTTATATTCTACTTGAATTTATAATATAAATAAGTTTTAAATAAAAATAAATTTTAAATAAATAAATAAGATTAGTAACTAGCTTTGATATAAAAATAAATATTGATATTAAAAATAAGTTACTAGGATGAAAATTGTATTTTAATTTGCACTTCTTATTGTTGATACTTTTAATCCAAGATAGTTTTATTCGATGAAATAAATAATATATCAATTAAATATTCTGATACTATAAATTTAACAAATATTACAAAATACAGTAAAAAAATTATAAAAAAATTAAAATATTCGAATCTATAACTAAAATTAATAAACATGATAATCTCAGTAGTATGGTAAACGTATCGAGGTTGTCAACAATGTAGTACCACAAATATGGCCGACCCTGTTTAGATTACAATTCTATACTCTTCTGCTGTAATTCAAGTTTCTAACCGAAGCTCTCGGCTTCGATGGATAGTATGACAGGTTGTTGACCCTCCCGAATTCATGTTACAGAACCGAAGTGTACGGTATGCTGTAGCAGAAGGTATACCAGCCGTGAGAGATAATTGTTATAAACATGTAAATGCTCGCTTCAGTTTTAATTTAGATTCTTGTACATTCGAAGAATGAGAAAAACGTATAAATATATGAGGGTCATTTAAAAACCTTGACATGGAAAATCGATTAATTGATGCCTTGTGTCAACAATACATTTTTATACATTAATATAAAACGATTAGATTTACCTAGCAGACCAAATAATTTGGCTGAGTCAAACACAATTATTTATAAATCTAAACACCTACACATAAATATATATATACATATATATATATATACACATAAAGTAAAAAATCAATGAAAAATATAAATATGTGTTAATGAAAAACGATTAATGCAATTGTTTCTAAGTTAAAGTTTAAAGTGACAGTTTTCCTATTGCTGTGATAATTTCCGAGAAGGAATTTGACTATAAAACACTTTGTAGAAACGAGAAATAAAATAAATACCATAAATAATTCAATTAAGGAAATAAAATGTCAAAGTAACAAAATTAAATTAAATATTTTACAATATTTGGCAGTAAATAAAAAGGATGTACTAATCGTAAAAATAAACATTCTGATTATATATTTTATGTCTTAAAAAACAAATCAAACATTTCAATAAAATTACATAGATATCAAAATTTTATCTACAATCACTTCTAATCTGCTTAAAAATACTACAAGGACTGAAATTTATGGTGGCAACTGAGTAAGTAGCTCAACAATTGAAAATCGAAGAGAATATCACAACGGTCAAATAATTATGGAAGTAGATATTTTTTACTTTAATTATGTTTTATTTAAAAATTATGTTATAAAAAAACATAAGTTATATAAAAACAGCGAAGATTTTTTTTGATTTTTTCTTGAATGTAATCTTGTATTTTTGCTTATTACTGTCTTTTTATTCGAAGTTTAAATGTTAAGAAATATTCAATAATAAATGAGGATAGCTTTGAGATAGATTTTAAAAAGAATCGTATTAAAAATAATGATAAAATTGAAAATATACACCAATATTATTTTTACATAGACCAACAATTATTTGCCGATATGAAAATTCAGTAAAAAAATTGATCAATCACACGAAGATGATAGAAGATCAGTAAAGCTTATATGATTGTTATTATTTAATCACATTTTTTGTAACTTGTAGAAATTCTGTGGTATGATTAGAAAAAAGAAAATAAAAAGTTAATTTCAAAAATACGAGGCAATTTACTGATGTAAAATATAAAAATTCAAAAAAATTTTCAAGAATTTGTAAAATTTAGAATCAATAGAAAACATAAAGTAATATTAAACTAATATTATTGAAAGAATTTTAGTAACAGAACTATTAAAAAAACTAAAATATGAATTAGAGAAATAAAATTATATTTAACAAAAATTATAACTCATTTCTATTATTTCGTTTCAAAATAGTTCTTTTTGACTGAATCTCATTGGATTAATTTGATATTAATTGATACTTTTATGACAGGTATCAACTTTTAAGTTAACAATCGAGCTACTAGAAGATGACTTAAGAATTGAAACCGGACATAGCAGTGTACATCGACAGTGATCTAGCGCAATTCAGTCGAAGAGAAGAATTTAAAATTTAATTATTTATACACTCGAAAAATAAAAATGCTCTTAAAAAAGATGTTCTCCAAGTTAACAGAAAAATATAAAAACTGAAAATTACTTTTAATATGATTGTTAAACAATAAGTTTTACAAAAAATAGAAATATCTGAAAAACTATCCAAGCTTCAACTATATGTTACATAATAATATATAGTCGATATTTTCAAACAGTTATTTGTCACAATAATTATAATACTTCTTATTAGAAAAATTATACTTTTTAATAATACTTTCACCCTTTCGCTACGACGGGCGACTATATATAGTCGCTCTCCACGAAACTGTAAATTTACACTTGATTGGACGGACTGCAGTTTCGATGCATGCATTTTTTTAAGAAATTATAAATAAACTGTAGTAGTGAAAGGGTTAAATAAGGTATCTTATTTAGTGTAAGGTTATTTATAACATAATTAAATAGTATAATGTATAAAATATAAAGATGTAATGAAGGTTATAAACAAATCCATATAAATGATCAGTACACAGGTTCGAATGATACCGAAAGCAAATCCGATTTTCGATATGATTGGTGACACCTGATCGAAATTAAAACGCATAAAAGTGCATGTTCGGAGTACAATGTGTTAAGTATATTATATGTCAAGTGCTTAAAAGAATTATTAAGAAGATTCTACGTTTAGGAAAATATAGAAAGAAAATTCATTTTTATTTTCTAAAAGAAAAAAACCATAAGAACTTATATAGTTAATAAAAGAAAAATAATAGTCACAATATAAATGATTGTCACATAAGTTAGTCAATTTGTTGTATACGAATCCAACCTTGTAGAACATTATTGTCTTTCAATGAAAAGTCAATAGTTGTTATAAAAACTTTTAATGAGCTTTAATCTTGACAGCATTGTAAAATAACTACAATACAAAATTATCGTATATACTCACAATATTCTCCTTCTATGAAAAAGTCTTTAATGAAGCAACAGCGAATAAATGTTTGTTCATTGTGTATTATAAAAACAATAATGAACTTGCATAGATATTTTTTTTAAAAAAGACTGTCTTTTGACATAAAAATCTGGTTGACATTAATGTAACTATGAATGTAAATAATTAAATATAAGTTAGAAATAATCAGTCTATCGCTCTAATAAATAATTATTTTGATAAAATTAAATATGTAATTAAATACGTCATGTCACTGTATTAAGTTTACAACATCAATAAAGTTATTAATCGCGTAAATAAAAATAAAAAAATGTATATATATATGGGATATAAAATCAACTCAATGACAACACAGGCGACAGTTATTTATATTCTATGTTGAAATTTAAAATTAGAAGACGACAACAACAAAACAACGAATTAACATCTAAATGTTACTAATATTCAAATCAGATGCATTCGACAAGAATTTCCAAAATATCGACAAAAATGACATTAAAAACATTAGTATCCATTTCTAACTGAATGAATAACAAAAAGCAGCGATTACTTGTTACAGAAAAGTTATATATATATATATATATATATATATATATATATATATATATTCTGTTCTTGATAATATAAAATAAATAATGTAATGCAAAATAATTCAAGAAAAAATGATAAATTATGAAAATTTATGTGTTTCATACTTTTTTTAAATAGGCAATTTTTATGTACTCATATACAGAATTTAAATCAGGAATTTAAGTTAATTTATTCATTTTACGGAAAATATCTGGAATAAAGATCAAAATTA
The DNA here is from genome assembly GCA_034766995.1 of Acanthacorydalis orientalis. NCBI lineage: Eukaryota > Metazoa > Arthropoda > Insecta > Megaloptera > Corydalidae > Acanthacorydalis > Acanthacorydalis orientalis. The sequence goes on along the minus strand of CM068322.1, from coordinate 14,096,186 downwards.
TTTTATTTTTTTAATTCAATCGTTTGTATATATATATATATATATATATATATATATATAATCAAACGAATGTATAAGAGTAAATAACATTATTACATTAATATGTTATGTGATTAAATTCGCCTTAAGATGTATATTACTATAAGAAAAGTATCTAATACATTTTAAACCTTTGTACACGAGGATGTTTTTTTTGTTGTAAACTATCAGAAACTCAAAAATATGTTCGTGTCGCTGTTTTTGGAAATTTAGATATATTCTTCGTGAATATTTTTCATTTATTTTTTTATTTCATTATTTCAATTTCTGTATTTGAATTATGACAAAGCTTGCAATGGCATATAACTTTTTTAAGAAACAATTTTCAATATGCATCTTTAGTTTTTTGGACGTGTCGAAATAATCACTGATTTTACACATTTGGTCCTTAAATTGACTATTGGAGTACAGTATGTACTATTTTTTCCTGTGACTTTAAATATTCGAACTTCAATTTGATGTATTATAGAAAATACAGACGGAAATTTTCATTTCGAAGCCATGCAAATCTTCTCTTAGTCAATCTATCAAGACTTACACAAATTTCAGATGTAGCAATACCATTTGGTTATTTTTTTGAGTTATTCATAATTTTTACGTTTGACTTTTTAACTGGAAATTATTTAACAATAGTGAACTGATTATTTAATAACTGAAAAGTGAACTTGAAGTATGTTATATTAGGTTGGTAGGAAAATAATTTCTGTTTTTGTTTTCTGAATTCTAACCTTAATATATTTCAATGAAAGTGTCATTTCATCGTGTTCATGTTAATATCATTTTAAAGTGCATTTTTTAGTCTGTATTTTGATAACATCCACTTTGGTTTTATTATTAATTTTGCTTCAAATTGGGCTATTGAATTAAAGATGGAAAAAAAGCAAAAGTAATTTTTTGTATGACGTGAAAATGGGTGGTAAAGCAGCAGAAACTGCTCACAAACTAAATGATATTTTTTGCGTGGGTAGTGTTAAGAAACGTACGGTGCAGTGGTGGTTTTAAAAAGTTTGTACTGGGTACGAGAGCCTTGAAGATGAAGGTCGCTGACGTCCTTCTTCACTTTATAACGACCAACAGAAAGACGTTAGTTGAATCAGAACCAGACACAATAATTCAAGAGCTTGCACAAAAGTTAGGCGTTTGTAATCAAACAGTTTTGGATCACTTAAAACTACTTAAATTAAAATTTTTTTACGAATTTGAAGGTTACAAACCGGAATTATTTTTTTACCAACCTAACAGTAACGGTGACAGACGAACATAAAAAGCTAAATTTAGTATTAAACCTTATATTAAACTTAGATTAATTTAAGGGTATTTGTAAAAAAAAGTAGTAGTTATAGATAATAGTAGTAACCCTCAAAAAAATTATTCATCATAGTGAATATATTGATGCATCATATTATAGTGCAAGTAATGAATATTAAGAAGATTACATTTAAACCCATTATATTATGATAAAAAACAGTAATTTTTAAGATTTTTTATAATACTTTTTGTCAAGTATGTGTTATATTTTGTGTGTATATTTTATATTTATTTCATGTATTTTTGTTGGAAAAAAATTTATCAATATTTATATTTTGCTAAAAATATTTTATTTAATTTCTTCCATGAAATTTTAATTATAAATAAGGAAAATGCTTTTAATAAACATTAAAATTTATTATATTTAAGCACCTAGTATAAACGAATTTGCAATAAAAAATATATAAAATGATTACAAAAGAGCGTTATTGTTACTGTTCGAAAGTGATGATTTTGTGATATTTTTATATTTTTAAATGAATTCATACACACACACACACATGCGCGCGCACACACTTAAACATACATATATATATATATATATATATATATATATATATATATATATATATGTATATATAAGAAATAGAATATAAAACTGTAATGTTCATGTTCAAGCGAACTATTATTTTCTCAAGTCGACATACCATACGTAATTACAAAACTATTCGACACGCGTTTAAAATAGATCGTTTTACCGAAAAGACATGTCGAAAACGTACAAACAGCATTTGCATGAAATGAAAGATTCAATATCATCGACAAAAACTGTTCAGTGTTTGAAAAATGACCAGAAAAAACACACAAAAATATTTTCTAATGTTGTAAATCGTATACAAGTACGCGCCATCTTTTTCGTTTCACGTTCCAAATGAATCTATATATATATATATATATATATATATATATATATATATATATATATATATATATATATATATATATATATATATATATATATATATATATATTCTGGCGTGTCCTAAACTGAACGAGCACAAGTGTATCATCTCTAATACACGTTTCAGTACGAGCGAGTTTCGTGTGATGTGTGCCATGAAATGGTGAGTTCAACGACCGATGAGGAAGCAAAGCTTGCCAAGACCTAAGTCAAGAAATAAAAGTAGTTTATTCATCGATGTACGTCACGGTTTTTTTCACATCGTGTTTATATTAAATAGAGATGGCTCTTTAGATTTACATGTTATATTTATTCTCACTCTTTTTCTTTCTATGCGATTGATTTTTTGACTTGAAGAAAATAAAATTCTTCGATACTAATTGTGGAAAATAGTAATGACTTCATAATATGATGCTAATAATTTCTGATAACAAATAGTACATTGAACGTTGATTATCTGTTTTCGGTACGAAATAAATAATCAATTTAAATATATATATATATATATATATACATATATACATACATATATACATACAATGAGTTCATATTTATGTACGTATGTAAATAAATATAGTAGAATTTTTGGTATGTACGCAGTAGGTAGTGGTTAAATATTGGCCACAAATCTTCAACACCGTAAACCAATTAACAGCAAAGTCTTATTGTTATAAAATGACAAAGGTTCTAGCAAACATTTTACAACGGTTAGTTGATTTGGCGAAAGAATGTGTATTTGCATTGGTTTATTGCGCTTTTAAATTTTTCTTCTTTTATGATAGTGACCGTTTTTAAACATGTTTTTTTTACAAAATTTTAAATTACTTTTTTATATATATCTAATATTTTATGTAAGATGAATTCATTGAAGATAAAATTATTAAAGATGTGCCAATTTTTAGCAGATCATCAGAAATATTTAGAAAATATATAATGAAATAGTTCCAATCAGTATGTTACTTTTTTAAATGAATCCAAAAACTATTTTTTTAACATTAAGTAAAAAAGATTGCAGTATAATGATTACCTTTCATTTAAATCTAAAACATGTATATTTTTTAAGAAAAAATGTTCTATCGGTGCAATTAAAAAAAACAAGAATTAATAATTGAAGTATTTATGTAAATCGAAATAGTAATTAAATGAAAAAAACTATACATGTGCATATAATAGGGCTTAACTATATTAACGTTTTACCTAAATTTGAAGAATATTTAATAACTCGATATCATATATATATATATATATATATATATATATATATATATATATATATAAAATGATAAATTATGAGCTTAATTTAAAAGAAGTTAACAATAAGCACTATTAAACGAATTATAATTTTAAATTGAAAAAATCTTCTAAAGATCTCACAATATCCTTAATATTTTTATCCCATTATTTCAGGAAATTCTGTTATTTCCAATTTTATTTACTGACACACTTCAACAAGTGAAAAATGTTAATTATACAAAGTAAAAATAACTTAAACTGAAAGCGAATTAATCATTATATTATCATCTCATTTAGTTTCTAATTCTGTATTATTTGTTAAAAATATCTTCCAAATTATTATAATTAGAACATTCCATTAGAATCCACTTCATCTCTTTTCCATCACTCTTTATGTTATTCCATATGTGTGTTGGTATCTTTCTAAATCACAACACGCGTTACATATTTCCTTTACATACTTTTTACTTCCTCTAAATCATCTAAAATGCTTATTTCTATACTTTTCTATATTTGAATTATTTCGACATTTAAGACCTATATTTTACTTCAATTGGATGCAGAGAAAAAAGTTAATTGTTGAACACTTTTATTCACAAATATTATAAGATCTTCGATTTAAATATTAAACATTATGCCTTTAATCTAAGTAAATCATAATAAATTTTTATTCCTGTGTCACCTTCGTCAGTAAACGTTTCATCCTTGGTAATCTTTGTGAAAAGATAAAAGCTGACAATTACTACAATTATCCATTAATTATCTTCTCATCTTGTTACATATTTTGTTCATTTCAGTTACACATTTTTTTTATTTGTACTGTTATATATCTATAACTTCTATTATTTTTGTATACATTCTGTTTTTGTTTTTCTTATCTCATTAACATACTCTTATTGTGCTGTTCGGTTAATTTTACTTTATTTCATGTTTCATTTTTATGCCTTTATTTTAACCGATCATATCTAATTGCTCAGTTATCTTTTCCAGTCTTTCCAAAATATTTCCAAATTAATGTACACAATAATGACAATATTCATTAAAATGAAAGTATCTTATCTATTTGCTTAAATAAAGATTTTATATATATATATATATATATATATACATATACATATATAGTAAAATTACAATAATTTGAACACTAGATAATTTAATATATCCAATAATTGATAATTTCATACGACTTTAATTTAATTAATTTTCCTGTAGTTTAAATACTAAACATCTTAACTTGTCATTTTTTTAATCGAAAAACTACGCTATCAATCTTACAAAAATATGTGCTATACATTTGACAAAAGTAAAAATTTATTTATAATTTATTTTGTAATTATTTTTCTTGTATATAGTTATTTTTGCTCTGGTTTATCGTACATTTTAAAAATATGGGCAAGGATCATATTAGTTTTTGTTAATTAGTCTGAGCTTTAAATAATTAAAAATATATTACAAATAAACATAATTTTTTATACGCAAATTATTCTTTGTAACTTTATTTACACATTTATGTAAATAAAAAATGTAAACAAAAATAAAAGTGCATTCTTTTTCGTACTTCTTGGTTTAAACTAATTCATACAATACCGGTACAATTAATAAATTAAACTACCACGACTTCGGTGTTTTTAAAATAATAAAAATAAATACAAATTAAATGTCCTTATACGTAATATTAAGCGTTACACAACGAAATCCTGTTCAACAAAAGAGTAACTGAAATTTCGTACTGTTCGGTTTTTTATGGGTGCAATAAAATGTTTGCACTGTTCGAAAATAAATATATTTCCATTCGACTGTTTCGCCAACCTTGCCACAACAGCGTCATTTGCTAATAAAACTATTTAAAAGTGACCTCAGCAGTAAAGTTGTGCAATAATATTAAACATTTAAGCAAATGTCTTTACAGCAATCCAGTACAATTGTCGAGGTCAACCGAAATGTAAACAGATTTATGTTTATAGCTTTTATATTATACGCAATGAAATGTATGTAAACACGTACATTTTCAGATTTATAAATTATAAAAATATCGATATCTCTCTTTAAATATATATATATATATATATATATATAAAATCAAAATTATCCAAAAAAAAAATTTCGATGATGTCGACTTATTTATTTATGACGTCTAGGTTTCTATGGTACTCAAATAAGTTTATCTCATATATAAAATAACATGTTGCAATCTGTCTGATAATGATTATATACACTTACTAACATATATCTTTTCTTGTGTATTCAATCAAAATTATCCACGAAGCACTTTATAAAATAACACACAAAAAAATAATCTATCTGCAAGAATGTTTATATAGACCTACTAACATATATACTGTATGTATGTAAATCCATGATGTCGACTTATTTATTTGAGACGTGGCTTCTATAGTATCTAAATATGTTTATTGTTTCATTCGGTTACATTTCATGCTTATAATTGATAAATGGACGAGCGCAGCTATCCCGGGGGTCGATGAACGCAGCGAGCAGGAGGCGAAGTCCTCTAGTATATATATATATATATATATATATATATATATGTGCAGGTTGACGCAGAAAGATCAAAGGGGTTTGAATAGTTAATATTTTTTTGTTTAAATGATTTTTCCTCATCTTTTCAGAATTTTATAAATAAAACTTGGAGAATTTATCATGGAAATGTAGGTACACGACGGAACAACGTATCAAAATAATTGAATTTTATCTTGAAAATCAGCGTTCAATTATTCTGACACAGTGAACATATCGTCGTTAATTTAGTGTTCGAACAGGAGCATCGGAATCAATGATTAATTGTTTGGTTGCACGTTATCGACGACAAGGTGCAGTTAGTAACCGTCCAGGATCTGGCAGACATCGTTCAGCTCTAATTGAGGAAAATATTCAACGTGTACAGGAGAGTATTGAGCAAATGGAGCTTGAACTTGGAACGTCAACCAGAAGACGGTCAATACATTTTGGAATATCTCGGAGGATACTGTAATCGAGTTTGGTCGGATTAAAAATGTTTTTATACAAATTGCAGCTTGTGCAAGAGCTAAAACCAACAGATTATCAACATTACCTTGATTATGCAATTCGTTTTCGCCAGCAAGCAGTAGAAAATAATGAATTATTCACAATTTGATTATGGGTGGTGAAGCTCATCTCCGTTTAAATGGCTTCGTGAACAGACACAACTGTAGAATATGGGCTACAGAGAGTCCAAGAGCACTTCATTAGTGACAATTACACCCACTTAAGTGTACTGTTTAATGTGGAGTAATGTCCAAAAAGATTATAAACCTTTATTTCTTCAAAAATGAAGACGGTATTGCTGTAACTATAAATGGCGCTCAATACCTTACGATGAAAAATTTTTTTTATGCCAGCTGTTGATAATCGTGGTTCCAACAAGATGGAGCCACAGTGCCAGGGTAAGATCCGTAATCATACTTTAACTGTACTTTTTTGGCGAACGCATCCTTTCAAAAAACCGTGATTTTAATTAGACTGCTCGTTCGTTGCTCTGAGTCTTCCCGATTTTTTACCGGGGCTACTTACAAGAACGTGTATACGTTCATAAACCAAAAACCATCCTGTAGCTAAAGAACAACATAAGAGAAGAAATTCGAGCGTTATGTCCAGAAATCTTGAGAGAAGTGATGAAAAATGCCTTTGAAAGAGGTTAATTTCGTGATGCCGAAAATGGGGATTACTTAGGAGATGTCATTTTTTATGTGTAATCAGGAAAAATACCCCATCCTTATACTATATTTTGGGAAATAAAAAAAGAAAATATTACAAAACAAAAAAAAAATGTTTTATGCTTCTTCATTCTTTTTGAGCACACACACACACACATATACATATATATATATATATATATATATATATATATATATATATATATATACATATACATATACATATACATATACATATATATATATATATATATATATATATATATGGGTGTAAATATAAATGCAAGAAATCCAATATTACCAATAGTTTTTTAAAAAAAATTTTTTTTTAATTTATTCCTAATTTTAATCTGTATTAACCAAATAAGAAAAGAAAAAATCTTCTTACTCGTTCTAATCACTTTTATCTCTTAATCTTGAGACACTTTTTGTTATAATTATCGCTGCTATATATATATATATATATATATATATATATATATATATATATATATATATATATATATATATATATATATATCGATCAAATTATGTTACATTTTTGAAACATGTTTCTAATAAGAAATAGATCGATAAATTCTCAAATTATTTAAACATAATCGAATGTAAATTCCAGTTTAGGTTCTTAGAAGATTAATAATTAGATAATTGTATCTCAATGAGATAAATAAATACATATCTAATGCTAACTAAACTTTGGTCATGAAATATGTCCCGAAAGTATGTGAATTATTATCAGAAATCATTAAATATTCAATGATTAATACAAGTAAAACATATCTGAATGCAATTATTTATTCTGAAAGATACTGTAATTTTGAAATATTACTGTATTTAAAGATACGAATAATGCTCAACAGATTATTTTTTTAATAATATCAAATGTAATGAATTTATAAATTTTATAGTTGAAGTTTTATATTTTCTTAAGAATTATCATAATAGTTCGTAAGGAATTTATTGTAATTGTCGGGAAAATGAAATAATTACTGAAAAAAATGAAATCATTTTTAGACTGTTTAAATGAAGAAAATTTTTCATTGGATTAAAACTTTTTCTAAACAAACTTATTTTAATTTTTTAATAACAATTTTGTCTTGTTAAAACCAACAGTTTAATAATAGAGATTACTTTGAAAAAATGTAGAAGAAACTGTCATTTATTATTTCAACTATTAAAGCTAAGATGTTTTATTTCAAAAGATTTTTACATTAAAAAGTAAGACTAGTCTATTCAGATTTTGCATCTTAGTCAAATAAAGTTTTTCTTATATTGATTTTAATTTTGAATCTGTTATATTTTGTTTTACATTTTTATATACAAATAATTTTAAACATAAGATATGTTTTTTATTAGATTAAATGTGTTTAAAATCTATTTTATGATTTATAAACAGTTTATAATATGCATATATATATATATATATATATATATATATATATATATATATGCATATATATATATATATATATGTATGTATATATATTTGTGTATGTGTTTGTATTTATGTTTGCATTTATACATCTTTTATATTTTAAGTAATAAAAATTGTTAAGATAAAAATTTACTGCCCAGAAAGTAAAACTGATAATGTTTCACATGTAAAAATAATCGAAATGTTCTATGCAGTTTCAAAATAAATCTTCAAGGTGAATGATCTAAACATCACCTTGAAATTCGCAACACAAAAAAAACGCACAGAACTGTCTTCGCTAAATGTGAAGATAACACGATGATCGTACAGAATTAATCAGAAAAAGTATAAAGGAATTTTATAGTTTTTACACCTGTTACAACTGTACTTCTTTATTTAGTAAAATTCCCCATGAATATTTATATGTGCAAAATACTTAGATATTTTATATTTCAATAAAAGTATCATTATTATCTATATATGTTTTTTAATGTTATCAATTACGAATAAAACAAGTTTTTTTGGAGTTATTTAAATTTTATTTTTAACTGAAATGTTTTTAACATCCACATATCAAATACTCCCATATATTTTTAACATATACATATCATATATATATATATATATATATATATATATATATATATATATATATATATATATATATATATATATATATGATATGTATATTTTTTTTGAATTTAAGATTCTGTCTTTTTTATTTCAATATTATTTTATAGTTAATTTTATTAACTTTAGCAAAGAAACCGAATAATTTTAAATATTAATTGTGTAAGTAGTTTTTCTTTTTGTATTTAAATTTCATTTCGAATTAAAGGAATATAAAATATTACTTATATCAGTTATATATCTTTCATTTTTTCATAAACATAATGATAATTGTATCTTTTAATTAATAATTTTTCAATGTTTTATTTAGTAACATGTTCGAGCTTTAAATCAAGAAAGATTGATATTGATAATTGTGCTTTATTTAAAATATTAACTCTTGAATATACAGACGTCTTTAATACGTCATGTGTTTCTTATGCCATTGTAAGCCTTGACGTCTCTGAGATGCACGCAGATTTAATACGCTTTAGTGCAGGTACAAAGCAAATAGTAGAAAAAATAATTATACTAATACAGTGTTAAAGTGTGAATCATAGAAACAGACTCTGCAGAATGTTTGTTTTGTATTTATACAAAAGTGACAGTGAAAGCCAAATGGGATATTCGAGTGAAGGTACATTTTCCTGAACATATAAACTTCCACTGGTAAAAAGTAATATCTTCCAGAGATGTCACATGTGCTCAAAAATAATATAAGAAACGAAACGACTTGACAGTGTAAAAAATGTCAAGTATCTCTATATTTACTAGAATGTTTCGAAAAGTTTCAAGACTTTACAGGACTATTGAATTATTGTTTGTTATTTAATTATTATTTATTAATTTTGGTTATTAGTTTGATTTATAATATTTAGCAATATATATATATATATATATATATATATATATATATATATATATTTCTTTTAGAAGCTTATACAAATGTTAATAAAGACCGGAATTATTTTTCTACCAACAAATAAATGTATGTATTTATATTTATCTTCCTTCATTTCTAATAAAAATTAGTTAGTTTGAAAATCTGTTTCAAATACAGACATTCTTTAACAGTACTTATGAATAGTAAATGATTCATAGTAATGACTCATCATACTTTGAGATTGTTACTCTACTGGTAAAGAATTTATTTGAGAATTATTTTTTTTTCATTTCTTTTAAAGTTATTAATCATAATGTGCGATATACCTTACTATTTTTTATTTAGTGTTTGAAAATTCAAATCTGACAGTTTTAATAAAACTGTCAGAATTGATCATTAAGCGTTTTTACCAGCTGGTCTTTTAAAATTAATCGAACTCGTGATATATTGGAAAATTATATAACCTACTAGCCCCTTAACCACGACCTTGAGCATTATTAATTAAACTTAAATGTACCTCATACTTTGAATTATTTCTTCAATCGTACCAAAAATATATATTTTTACTTTAATGGCACAAATTATACTTTAATAGTTTTCAGTTTTTTATTTTCTTTCTCCTACAAAGATTTTTTAATCAATAATGATGCTCTTTACTACACTCCTAACAATATTTTTTAATCTTATTTAATGGTATTTTAAAAATGAATTAGTCTCATTATTAATTTTTTTACATTGATTTATATTTTTATATGACAACATATTAGTATTTACTAATGTTTCTAGTAAATTTTTAATTTGTTTTTTTCAATATTACTAGTATAATTATAATTATAAAAAAATAGTTTTTCAGCAATTACTTAAATCAGCACTAATAAGTACCTGAATGTCAAAGGCCTATTTCTTTGATTGTAAGTTGACTGAAAATCAAAAAAATATCAATTAATGAATGTAATATCTATTTATAATTTACAATCAATTACAACGTTATCAGATTTTTTACATTTGATATAATTTTAAAATACATTCAAATCTTCGTGTTGATTTTAAAATTATGAACAAACTTTTTAGATTCAAGCCAGTGAAATTCTTTCATGAGTCTGCAGTTATATATCGTTAATTTAAATGAAAAAAGTCAGTTTTAACTATAATTTTTCATTGAAAATACAGATTGTTCATCATAAAAGATTTGTCTATTCAATAACCATTTGGTTTATGAAATGTAATGAAAGCTTTTTTCTTCCTTTTAACACTTTTCAGTTCACTAATATCGTATAAGAATCGCATAACAGAGCAATCCAGTTTCTTAATATTGTACGAGGATCAATATTTTTTAAGAAAAACAATTTGGAAACAAAAATAAAAAGATCAAAAATCGTATAATATATACTCTAAATAATAATTATCAAAAAATAAATACGAAGAAAGAAGAATAAGATACTTTTCACATGAACTCAGTTGGGTTAGTTTCAAATGTGAAACTTTTAGGCCAGCCACGCACTTCAACTTTTAGTCGGCCGGCAGTTTAACCAGTCGTCTGTATATTTCAATAAAAGTTACTATGTCCAACTAGACTGCCGCTTGATTCAAAATTGTAATGCGCGCCTGGCTATAATAATATATTTGTAGATTCAAATACCAATTATGTCATTCAGTAACAAAACATATACACTTTTTTAATACTTTTCTGTGACAACAGAGCATAAATGTTGTACATTTATTTGAGAATATGTTTATTTTAGCACCCTTTCAAGTAAAATAAACATCTCATAAATTAAAAGAACATATTTATTTTATCTTATCTATTGTAGTTTTAATCATAAATACTTAATATTTGTTTATTATCTTTTATATGAAATAATGCGTTAACGAGTTATTTAGTTGTATTTTTTTTTTGTAGGAAATGTATACATCTCTACTAATGTATACATCTGAACTATTCAATGAACGAAAAAAATAATATGTTTTAAATACCTTTAGAATATAAAACATTGAATTACATATATATATATATATATATATATATATATATATATATGTGTGTGTGTGTGTGTGTGTTTTCTATATTCGATTGTAATATGAAAAAAAAAACTCTTCCAATGTAAATAAAAATACAAACGTTTAATATATAATGTATTACTAAACAAATCAATCAAAAAATTCAATCATAGGCTTATACGCGTACGAAATTATTAAATCAAGAAAATTAAAAAAAAGAACTATGTATACCTTGTAATAACGAACCATTAAACTATTTAATTGTGTATTTTAGATCGTATCGAAAAAACTCCGGAAGTATGAATTGAAAAAATAAATATGAGTTATAATAGACCGGAGTGTATAACGGTTTTTGTAAATTTTTCGCAAGTATATTTAACATGTAGGTACAATCGGTGTATAAAAAAATAATATGCAATATTTACAGCAAATCAAATATTTTACATCTATTGTTGCACTTGTCTTACACCAACGAACAGTAACCTGTTGTATTACCTTTCGCCCTCAATTCACCAATACACGGCTGTAATAGTAAATACTATAATTGTATTGTTCAGACCAAAAAAAAAAATAAAAAAGAGTGTATCTGTATGACGCTTTCTTTTTTAAATAGTGTACTTGTGTGCGTATTCTTTTGGAATGACTTTTTTCCCTCTCTTCTTTTACCTCTCTTCTTAACTATTACTGAGAGTCTTCCGCTAGTAATCGACTAATTCGCGAGCATTTTTTTTAGCCGCGTTACCTAGTACCGTTTTGAAATTCGACTGATGTTTACGTTATCTGTTTCTTTTTAGTTTATAGTAAAAATGTATGACGTACGTTTCATCTGTATACATAAAGTTGATTCGTAACACATTACGCTGGCTTTAGGTCGATGAACTTCCTAAGAAATTTCTCATCATGACAGATATTGTATGGCAATGAATATTTCGTTTAACCTGATAATAGAAATTGTTTAATATATATATATATATATATATATATATATATATATATGCATATTTTATAAATATATATATATATATATATATATATATATATGTATATACATATACATGCTTTCTTACTGGAATATTTTATAATTTCAGTCAGTAAGTTCAAATAATCTTTAATTCAGTTAATTTTTTTGTAATACTTTACAGGTATAGCTTATTATTTAAAATTCATAAAGAACTACTTGCTTAATAAAATATTAAAGCAAAATGACCAAAAAGACATTAAAAAGAAGAGATATACAATATTATTAACTTACATGACTGTCGTTTCTTCATTTTTGAACAAACAATTATTCTGATTATTAATAATTATTTGTTTTTATATTGAAATCAGTTTTGTGCATTATACTTTTATTTTCTTAATATAATCAAAAAAAAAAAAATAGTTGATCGAAAACAATACTTTTATTATTGCATTTCGTGATTTGTAATAAATGTGGGAATTGAATTAAAGAAAAGATATAAGAAATAAGCGCCTGTGTTTTCTATAAATGAAAAGATTAATTAGAAAAAAAACTCATCAATAGTAAATATTAATTTTTTAAAAAAAAATATTAAATCACCATTTTTTTACTTATATTCCAAAAAAATGTAGAAAATCTAGATAGGAACGTTTAGTATATTTGAAATAAAAGAAAGGTTAGGAAAAAAATACTGGAGAGTGAAGGCTAATTAGTAATTGCTGGAGTTGATAGGCTATCAGATATAATCAAATGAAAATTAATACCTTAGTTAATTGACTGTATATCTGGAAATAATAGATCTAAATAAGTCAAATAACTTCTGTAAAACTCTTATTAAAATGTACTTTTTAATAAACAAATTTTGTAATTTCGAATTATTAATAACATTTTTTTAGGAAATTGTCTAAATTATTGGAATTTCTTAAAAAAAGTATACCTTAAAGATTTTTTAAGAAAAAAAATCACCAGTAAAGAAAAGAGCTGGTCGTTTAAATCAAAATTTTAATTTTATTTTTTCTTAATAAAAATGAACACAACGCCATATATAATTTAACATCATTATAAAGTGAACTTCATTAAGAATTTTATTTTTATTTCAGTCGTATACTTCCAAAGATATTTTAAATTAAGTAAGCCAGACAATACTTTTTATGTAAACAACTTTTCTAACCTCTATAATTCGAGAAATTAAGAATTGTCTTTCCGTTTTTAGTATTTTAGTGTTTTATTCTATTTCTCTATCGCCTCTGAAAATACCGAATTTGTATAATCAGACAGTTTGCATATAATTTTCTATAGGATATCATTTATCTTCACTTATTCACTTTTTGAATCCTAAAAATCATTGAAACTTTTGTAACGTTTATTTATAAATACTTTTGTGTTATTATTTCAAGCTTAATATAAAAAATCTTTTTAAATTCGAATGTTCCATTTAAATGATTACAGCAAGACCGTTTGCTTTAAAAATTAATCTCTCTCTCTCTGTCTCTCTCTCTCTCTCTCTCTCTCTCTCTATATATATATATATATATATATATATATATATATTATTTTTCAAATATAAATTATTTTGGAATAAAAATAAAGTTTGTGAAGATAAGAGAATCAAGTTTCAAGTTACTTTTATATCATAAAGTTTTTCTTAAAAGAAAACGAATTTACTGTTTCTTTTTATCAGATAAACAGTACATGACAAGATTGACTGGAAAAGTAACTAAAAACATTTTTCATTCAGATTATTGATCAGCCAATATGAGCAATATATTAGTACAAATTGTTTAATTTAAAATAATGATCCCTGTTTTTCATTTCTCGTTATTTTCTTTAAAAAAAGTAAGCGCACATAATTTGTATTTTAATTTGTTTTTTTTTTTTTAAATCAATAAAAAAAATTTTCAAATAATGTTCTATTTTCATTATAGAATACAACGTTGCGCCCAGGGGGAAGGAAAGAGTCCTGACATACCCCAAGGAAAAGGGAAAAACACTAGAAAATAAAACAAAATCATAGCGCGAAAATGCTCCTATATACATAGAGAGATTACTGTAATCCCCTATCACTATCCCCTATATACATACAGAGAGATTAATGTACACAGAACGGAAGTAATTCAAGAATTTTGTGAAAAGAATAAAAACTGGATTTTATTCTTTAAATAATTTTTTATAATCGCTTAATGTATTTAATTGAATTCACATTAAAATGTTTTTATCCGTTCAACTCGCTCCCCTCCCCAGACTAAATTCTGAATGCGTCATTGATAGAATATATATATATATATATATATATATATATATATATATATATATATATATATATATATATGAATTTATGTATGTTTATATTATGTATATGAAATATGAAATTATTCAAAATATAATTTCAATTATAATACTTCTACATTGACTCGGTGACTCCATTGAGGGTCAGCTAAAGTGTCTCGTCTTGACTGAAGAATAGCGGGTCATTCTCGTACATTGGTCTATTTACCTATAGACTAGTTACGTGTGTGTGCACGTCACTGTCACTTGCGTAGCGGCGGAGGCGGCTGTCGCGAGTAACGGCCTCCAGCATATTCTAGACGCATCGAACACCACGAATCACTTCCTTAAGAAGCGACACATTGCGGACCCGTTGCCCATTGAATCTTCATTTCTTTCCAGTTATTTTTTCTTTTTACTTACGCTCTCTATGTCCGCATACTCCCATTTTGCCCTCATCAAATTCAAAATGTTTTATTTCATTTGAAAGTTTTAATACGCTTCATTTAATGTTTAACTGTATACAAAATTATATATCTGATTAACTTTGTAGAATATTTGTCGTTATTTTGAGAAAGAGTTCTAATGTAATCCGGATACTGACATTAAAACAACAGTAAAATTATTCATTTATTTTTTTTACATATGTTCTTTGTATCCGTAACATTTATCCTTAACATATCCTTAACTTAAAAATTCAGGCGTATATTTTGCACAGATTTTTATAAGAGCTGTAAAAATACTTTTTTTAAAACATAATAAAATTTAAGTACTTTGAATGCATTTTCATCCCACTTGTTCATTAAACTCTTTGTGGATGTTTTAATATTATTTAGCATTCTTCAGTAGATTCTATTTATGATATACTTCTTAGATTTGATTTTTAGTCTTCTTAAGCGCCCCATACACTATCAGTTTGGCCTTCAGTCAAACCGTACAGTTAAATTTAAAGAGTTATAACTGATTTGACTGTGTGTACACATATCATCAGATATAACTGACATGATGTGTACATCCATAATCACATTTCTTTTTCGATCGCGATCTGCATTTGTATCAACTTCTTTTCCTTTTGTCAAAAGCCTGTCATAACAATTATTTCTTTTGGTTTTTTTCTGATAATCTTTGAACTTTAGTTTCCGTAACGGCTCTTGAACACGATAAAAAATTCAGTGAATTCCAAAAGAATGTATTTTGTCCATGACACCATTTCAAACTGAAAACGTCCTATTTCTACTAAACAATTTTTTTAAATAATTTAAAAAGCTTAAAACTTAAAAATCAAAAAATTTTTAAAGAGGTCACAATGACAGTAGAACTAGAAGTCAAACTGAGGATTGAGGAAGCATATAAGGGTTTGTTTTCGAGAAACTATTTCTTCTGTAGAGGTGGGAAGGATTTCCTCTTTTTTCGAAAGCTGCGACCATTTCGTTCTCCGAAAGGTCTTCATAACATTCACAGCAAATTAACTATTTTCCGTACGTTTGTTTCAGGCGTTTTTTACACTTATAAATATTTTTTTAAAAAAAATGTCAAGTACATTAAAGTTTAATTTAATTTTTAATCTAATTTAAGTTTAATTTCATTTTTAGATAACTAAACATATCTTAAAAACTATCTTATTACAAGAAGAGACAAATAAAAATTGAACGATTTCACTGAAACTGCAACATACACTCTCAAATTTTACTTCCGTTCAGTTAGTCGGACAGATAAATCGATGGATTTTTTTAAGTTCTTCAGTCGGACTGATCAGTTCAAAACGGAACGATACGCATAGCACACATCATCAGTTTATCGTACCGATCACAACTAATCAGTCAGAACTGTACACTAAACTGTTAGTGTATTGGACCCTTTAGTTTTGTTATTATGTATGGTATTCATGTTTCTATTTTTCGTATCTATTCTAATCTTCTTCTGTTTCCTCTTGTCATTCTTTTTTTTAAAAAAAACATTTCCTTGTTTCTTTGTGTTGCATTTAATATAAATACACATATGTACAATTATCTACCTATCTATCCATCTCTATCTCTCTCTCTCTCTCTCTCTATATATATATATATATGTATGTGTGTGTGTGTGTGTGTATTAGTATCATTAAAAAATAATTAGGAACCCTTCACAAAATTATTTTCTAAAATATGTAACCTATACATAATCTATTTGCCTATACAAAGTAACCGCAAACTGTTGACCTCAATACGTTCTTAGGTATATTCTTAAATATTTCCTGGAAATTTGCACAAAGGCACAAGATATTTGTTAGTACATTTGTGACAATTTCTCAGTACTGTATTTGTAAAAATGATTTTAAGAATTATTTATGTTGAACTCAATATTTTTAATGGAAATTATAGTCGTCAGTACTATTTATAATCTTTATATATACATACAATCTATCAGATAAATAAAATAAAATATGTTCCTGTCTGCCTACTTATGGTACCAATCACTTCAAGTTGAAAGCACCAACATGACTATTTTTTTCCTAAATATTAGGAATAACCTGAAAATGTACGCCTCACTGTTTATTTGTTTCAAAATTGTTAACTTTTTAGTTCTTAATAATATAATTTTACTTTCTTAACTTAACCGATTTGAATTTAAGACGATTTCCCGACTTATTTTTTCATTTTTCAGAAACTTGCAATTACACTATATATATATATATATATGTGTGTGTATGTGTATTATATATATATATATATATATATATATATACATAATAAAAAAATGTAAATAAAGAGTAAAAAAGGGGAAAAAAATTAAATATTGAATATAATTAGATAATATATATATATATATATATATATATATATATATATATATATATATATATATACATATAAGATGATTACGGAACGAAACAAGAGTAATTCTTAAATATATTATCATTTTTTACTCTACATTTACAATAGTAATAATAAATAATATATTATATAATTTTTTTTATGATATATAATTTTATACATATTAAAAAGAAAGCCATACAGAAATAAAAATAAATGTTTTCTCTCAAGAGCTACATTTTTTCCTCTATATATTTTGTATGTATATATATATATATATATATATATATACATAAATATATATATATATATATATATATATATATATATATATAATGTCATTTAATATCATTTCAATAGTTTTTAAAATTTCTTTTATAAGTTAAAAAAAGCAATTCGTTGGTTAAACTCTTCTTAGGCATAATATGTCATATTAGCTAGTCTATCAGTAAACCAAAACTTATATGTCTATCATATTTAACCCTCTGACGGTTCAACCTCTACAAGATCTCTTAATTTATGCAACTCAATGATTATTATGGAACCTTTTTAATAACTTTTCTATTATTCTTATTTTATTCGTTAATTGGTATTTTGGCATTTCTATGATTTCAGTCAGTAATTTCTGTTCCATAGGTAAACTTTTACCAAATTTCATATACATTTTAATTCATAGAGTAACAAACAAAAAATCATACTTAGAACATTTGTCTAATAGATTTGATGCCAAATTTATCATTTTTTAACGTAAACTTAAAATAATTTCTGTTTTTATATATAGTGTCCATTTTAGATTGTTTCTTATGTTCTTTAAATATAAAATATGTGATAAATATAAATAAAATTAAAAAAATATATAAAAATAAATAATATATAAATATCAATGTTTCCAAATTTAGTTATTTCTGAAAATAGATACTGAATTTTTTTTAAATTAATAGTTTTAAATTTATAAAATTTAATATCGTTAAAATCACATAACTATCCAAATTATCACTACCGGAATGAATTTTCTAATTTTTTATTGAGACATTTTATATTTTTATTTTATTGCATCCACTCTTTTGATATTTACGACACTTAAAATGTTTTTCAACCTTAAAAATTTTAACATAATCATTCATAAACTAGTGTATTGTATCAATAAGAAACGCAAGTCATCAAGCAAAAAGCTTTTATATGCCTTACGCGTGCTACTATTCGCTTTTAATATATTTTTTTTTAATTTTAAATGCATTTAACATTTTTCAAGTACATACACTGTATGTACACTACTATATGAAAAAAATATTTCATTGCAATTTATACTATAGTTTTTTATGATTTGTTAATTTAAATATTGTATGACAAATGTCCTAGGCTTGAATAAACCAAATTTGTTATAAATATAGTATTAAAAATACATTATTGTTTAAGTATATTTAAAATTAATACACGTAAATAAATATATAAATATATAAATATATACACATACTCATACTTATATATATATATATATATATATATATATATATATATATGTATATATAAATTGTTTGTATTAAAACAGAAATGAAACACTAAACTAAATATTGCTTGATATATTTTAGTTTCGTACATTAACTTTAAAACTTAGCAGACGTACCTGGATAAAATAATGACGATGCAGTTTCAGTGAACTGTAAGGTTCTTAGTATTTTGAGTATGATCCATTAATATCCCTCCTGTAGAGAAGAAAGTTAGAAACCATAAATATTACATGGATTAAGTGAAATTTTCTATTTCAAAACAAATAATTCTTACACAAAATAATATAAATTATATATATATATATTTTATATATGCATATACTGCAAATTCTTAGTATAAGAAACCTCGATATAAGCGATTTTTTTTGCGAACGACTTTTGATATAAGCCACCTTGGTGGCTTATGTCAAAAGTTGCACAAAAATAACAACAAATAACTGAATTTCAAATTTTTTGTACCAAATATACTTTTTTTCCTTTTTTTTACATTAATTTAAAACTTAGTGCTATGTTTTGTTCAATTCATGTTTTTTTTCAGATTTTAAGTATATCTATATGAGAATTTAAATAGTCACAAAAATGTATAAAAAATGCCTTATTCCCCATCGGTTACGTTAAAATGTGAAACTAAATATTATATGAATAGTTTCTTATATTTATGCATTCCAAGCTTTTTCATAACTCCAACAAAAAAATAGTTCTATTTCTCGTTATAGTTGACCTATTTTTTAAGTCACTTTTTGGAGAAAATTGATTCAGTTTGGGTCGCTTATAACG
>CM068322.1:14005809-14073309 GCA_034766995.1 Acanthacorydalis orientalis | reverse complement strand
ATATGGAAAGTAAAACAAATGAAAAGAAATATACAATGTTTAATGTATTTATCAACGGTGTATTTTTAATACTCCGTTTTAAAATATTTCAGTACGTTACTCTCACGTAAGTAGATTACATTTAAAGTTCATTGAACTATCTCAATCGACACGTATACGTTTATTATTTACTGCATATTATATATATATATATATATATATATATATATAATGTATTCTTATGAATATTAAAATTCTGATATAAAAACATAAAACCAAAACTTGTTAATTTCTGTTTTATTCAGTAGTCACCTTGAAAATATTTTTAATTTATTCCACATACATTAGCAAATACTTTTTTATTTTAATATGAATTAATAAAGTTTGTAAATGTAAGCAGCTATTCTTATTTTTGTTAATATTCAAAATGCGTAATGAATTGATACTAACAATAGTTTACTTGTTCCATTTTTCAAAAATGTTTGTAGAAAAAGATAAATATACATTAAAATTATTTTTCTAAATCTCAATTCTAAGAAACGTAATTCTGGCTGCTTTTTAAGTATCATATTTTAGAATGCAATGAAGATCAAGAGCTCGTTAAATATTCGAGTCACTAAAGTGAAATATGACATATTTCTCTGACTGAAATTTGACCTTTTGACATCTTGGTCATTCGCTCAATATTCGCATCACACAACCACGTTCTTTTTCCATAAATTACTTTCTTAAAATGTAACCTTTCTGCTCTTCACAAAGTGCAGTTCTTTCATTTTTTTAATATTCTAATATATTTTATAAATTTCAATGTAAACAAAAAAGCGTGTATATTAGTAATGTTTGATAGAAGATTAAACTTTTTCTGATTATTTTTAACATATATATTTTAATAATTAAATTTAATTTAATTTTTAAGAATCCTTTCGGATTACTGGCACTTTCTTAATGAATGAAAAATATTTTTTGAGCAGTAGAAATTGAGATGAAAATATTTTATTATAAATAAAAAATAGTTTTATTTCTTAAATTATTTATATAGTGTGGCATAAAAGTCATATTATAGTTTGAATTGTTAATATTTTTTTATATTTTTTAATAAAGTCAAATAATAATAAAAAAAATGAAAAATTATGTCACGTACCTAAACATTGTTTTTGATATTATAAATTTGGGTTTCTTTTAACACATTTTTCATACCATTTTACAATAAATATGAGTAATAACTCTTGTATTTTATCTCTGATATAAATTTTCAGTTGTTAAAGGTTTTCTGGCCTAGTAATGAACGCTAAATTATTTAAATGTGCTCAAAGAAATTAATACGGATTGCTTTAAAATTTTACAAGCCTAAATATGTTTTAAGACTTGCTGTTAACAATTTTTTGGAAGTGTAGTTGCTACAGGATGGGACAATTGCTCATACTTTCTAAGAAAGTATGGTGTTTTAAAATGATTTTTTAAGAAAGAATAGTTCGAAAAATTAAGAATTTCATTGGCTGAATTGTTTTCCGGATTGGAGCGCCTTAGATTACTTTCTTTAAATTTTTCAGGAAAAGTTTTTTAACAAGTCAACAAAACTTCATCTATTGAAGATTAATATGCGAGATAAAATTCGGACGTTGAAACCAGATAGACTGCAAAATGTTATGAAAAATGTGTTAAAAGACACTTTGAAAGGTTGAAAATAGTGCTCATTAATATAACATAATTTTTCATACCTAATTCCCTAAATTTTCTTATCATTATGTAACCATATTAAAAAAATAAAAAAATTATTAACAATTTAAACTATGGGATGAATTTTGCGCTACTTATACAAAAACCAGACTGTAACAAATATTTTATCTACTATGTTTGAGAATATTGTGTAAAAATATTGTTTTATTTAATATAAAAATTATAAAATAAATATATGAATCGATGAAAATAATCAAAAACTATTATTTATGAGATAATCTAGTAGAAAAAAATTTTAAATATTTTAAAAATGTAATGTTTGTAATTGTAAGAAAATGTTTACTTAAATATATATTTATATATATATTTATATATTTATTTAAAAAGGTTGGCTGAATAAACTAATGTACTATCTTTTTTATAATTTCTCTTTATAATTTTAAATGAATGATTGTTTCTATAAATTGTACAATGCACCAACAAAAATAAAAAGTATTGAAAGAAATATAATAGCGGACAATATAAAAATAAATTGAATTATACTTTCAAACTATACTTAAAAAAATACATAACTGTATAAAATTAATAAGAATAAAATCGAAACTATTATATAATCTTCTCTTCTATCGATAATCTTAATACCGTGAATTATTGTTATGTTTTGTTATTAACGAGCAAGCCCTAAACTTGACCATTTGACATTCGACTAATTCAACCGTTACAAATTATAACCTCGAGTTAAACGATGCTCATTCATTCCCGCCTATTCGACCGATTAAAGTTCGTTTACTTGATCGACCGGATGTATTAAGTAAAAATAATTGACACGAAGTAATTTATAATTTCTGAACATTTGATCTTCGATATGAACATGAACTTGAACAAGATCATAATAAAAATCAGTGAAAATATTAAATTACACTTACAACTTACTTATTGTCGTCTAAATATTTCTATTTTTAAATTAAATAAAAATAAATAAAATGTTTCCTATTATATATATATATATATATATATATATATATATATATATATATATATATATATATATATATAGGATAATTCAATTAATACTTCCAAATGGAAGTATTAAAATAGATAGTGCAGGAGTTAAGAAAAGTCATGCTATTTTTTATTCAGTATGTTAGTACTAAAATATAATTGTACTACAATAGTAAATGGGGGATAATATGTTTTTTTAATTTTTGTGTTTTTTTTTAATATTTTCATGTGGAAGCCTAAGTTAAATCACCGTATATATAATTCATGATTCTTTACTACCAGAAAAAAAATTGTTCTTTCATTTTTTTCACTTTAAACAATCTTGAGTCTTTTTTTATACACAGAGCCGAATCAAAATATTACCGGAAGAATATCAATATAGATATTACCGATTTTTATATATTGCTCTTAATTTTTTTTGAATAGTTAATGTTTATTTTATTTCTGTCTAATGTTTTGAGATTTTTGAGTTCAGTATCTCTGAGGGTTGTCATTTTTTATGTTTATATATAGATAAATTATGTGTTTTGTCATCTTTTCGATTTAGATGATTCTTTGAAGCTCCATATATAATGAATATATTTCATATTATATTAAAAAAGTAATGAATATAATTCCAAAATTTTGCATGTTTTATGCATTGAAATTAGATAAAAAGGAGCAGTAATTTGAAATGGATATAAACGAAGGTTTAAACATGATAATTCGTCTGAATTATTTCATGATTAATTCAATCTTTGAGTAAAGCGTATTCGAAAATAGTGTGAAATAGGAAAATTCAAATAATATTTAAGCAGTTAATTTTTAAGCAAAAATTATATTATAATCTACATCATCGAATTCATATGATTTTACAAGTTTTAGTTCGTTTCTGTTCATAAAACACGTGTTCATATATTGATGAAAATAATATGATTTGCAAGCATAAAAGTCATTTTGTCATAATATAGTTTTTGTTGCTGTGGTTGAGTCCACTTTTATGAAAGAATTTTTCACTCACTTAATAATCACAATGCTCTAATATCGTCTGACAGTTCAGGTACTGCACCTTTCAATCCTGAAAATGAGAAGAGCATCGCTATCGAAATTTGTTCAAACAACAATTAGAGTCATCAATAATCAATTCCAACCATTAATGATCAGATTTTTTTATGATTTGTAAAGTAATGAACATTCAATTATGAAAATAATACAAAACACTGATCACAATTTGAGGAAAGGATGAAAGTCATTATTCTTCAACATCGATAAAGCATTTTTAGTGATATGTTTGGAATAAGAAGGATTACGTTCACCGAAACTTTATTCAATAAAAATATATATATTTAAAATGATGGGCTTCATTTAACTTTCATGAAAATTTTTGATCTGATTTCGTTCATACACACACTAATACATATATATATACATATATATATATATATATATATATATATATATATATATATATATATATATATATGTCGTGTGTGGCTGAAAAATCTAGGGTCTTTTCTCAGAAACTAATACCGAGCTTTGGAGCTCACGACTCATGTTGCTGGAATTTCTTGAATGGTCGTGGTTCTGGTATATATATATATATATATATATATATATATATATATATATATATATATATATATACTTACATACAATCACATATTTATACAGACACACATGAATGTATTTATATACAAATAGTAAAGGTATTCTCAACTCCTACACACCTCATGATGTTCGTTAATAATTTTCTAGCTTGTACAGTCGTATCATTGCTGTAGTGTGCCGGACGCTTCTTTAGAGGAACTAGTTTGTGAATCTAGACTAGTGGAGCATCGGCGACGCCATAGGTGACGCACGTGACGTCACAACGCACGTAGGAAGTGACCAATGGTTAATAAGTTGGCCAGTAAAAATTCAATGTACGTAATATACAATTGTAAGTTTTTATATCGGAAGTTCATCGAATTACACACATGCTGTAGTTTATATACATATATATATATATCCATATATATATATATATATATATATATATATATATATATATATATATATATATATATATATATATATATATATATGTATATATATATATACATATGTATATATATATATATATATATATATATATATATATATATATTACAAAATAGTGAATTTTTGTTTTCAATATATTTAAGAAAATAATCAAAAAAATAAAAATAAAATATAATTTATGTTCATTAAAAAAGCGAGAGATTTTATTTTTATATTTTAAACGATTTAACAATAGTAAGAAATTGAAACATTAACATTAAAAATATATTTATCTGCATTTACCTATAGATTTGTATATGTGTGTAAACGTATGTATAAATAGTGAGATGTATTTAACATATTTTGAATATACATGAGAAACAACTGCACTAATGCTCTTTGAATTTCTCAAGAAAGAGAATTTCAATGAAAAATAGCAAACAAATCTAGAATTTTATCTAAATTAAGAGTACTATATATATATATATATATATATATATATATATTATATGATAAATATAAATACACACAAATATCTCTAAACAATGTCACAATTGTAGTTGTACTCTTTAGGACTAATTCTTAATAAAAAAATGATACATAAACATTTTAAATCGTTTTTGAACTTTACAGTGTTAAAAACCTTCAGTTTTTAAATCATTGTTATTCATATTTATAACAGTTACTGAAATACGTATAACTTTTTTTGTTGAAAAGTTGTTTTAGAAATCTTCTAGAATCTTCACTAATTGCTCGAAGCAATCGCTGTTTTACTGGAAATAACAGTGCTATAAATTTACTATGATCTAGACTTGAAATTAAGATACATTGCTATATACGCTGATGTTATCTTATCGAGCACGATAATCTCATGTACAAAAAAAATCAGCACTTAAGGATAAATTAAAATTTCATAATAATGGAATGTTCATATTTGCTTATGATAAATAACAAAATAAAGAATATTAAATTTTATAAACTATTCACATTACTTTACAAAGAGAGAGACCTTCCAAACGAATTGTATAAAAAAGTATGCTAAGGTCTATGAACCTTACTTTGATTTTTTGTAGACTTATTGCCAATTATTCGCATGTCAAATAAATCCTTCATTTCACAAAAGATATTAAACAATTCAAACACATTGAAGTGTTTTTGTTACTTTTACAAGAGTTGTTTTTTTAATGATTTGATCAAGTGATTTTAAAGATGTCTTTTTACAGTGCTACCTTCTTATCAATTTTTAAAAAGACTTGACTATATATGCAAAAGAAGTGAAGGTACAACATAAATACAAGTCTTACTCGATTCGAATACTATTTTGTTAATAAAATATAACACTTATCATAAAGTTTTATTCAAAAATATTAGTCGCCAAGCTAAGCACTCAAACAGCCTATCTTTCAACGCTACTAATTATCTTCTTATAAAAGAATGTTTGTACATGTGACATCAAATGAATACAAAAATCATCGAGCATATCTACTACTATTGTCATTTAAGTGTTAATGTACATATTTATAGCGTAAGATTTTGAATACAATCTAAGTGGATACATCAGTTATAATTTACATTAATGATAATTACAATCTAAACAAATGGTAAGATATGCGTGTTTATTTAAAAAATATTAAAATTATGCAAATTAGGAAAACATATATATATATATATATATGTATATATATATATATATATGTATGTATGCTTTTGTATTTATGGATATGTATTTGTTTAGCGATCATACGCATGAGTGTCATGTATGAGTACGTGAAACATTTCACCAATAGATAGTACATACTTTCTTACTAGAACACCAAGTGCGTACAGAGCATTGAACTCTTGTGTTACAAAATTGTTATAACACATATTCGAATGATGTTAATTCGAATGTACTGTTCTTCCGCCAAGCATAAAGTACCGTTTCTAGTGAATTTAGAATGTTCACTATAGTTTAACAAACATGTTTTTTCCACTGTAATTTATTGTCTGTAAAATTCTGTTGATTATAATATATACACCTTTATATGTAAAATATATATATTTATCATATCTCTGATAAGATACAAGCAGTTTCGTTGCCGTGACGAATAATAAAACTGTCCATCGTTTATTTCACTAACGTAAGTAATTAAATACAGTCGAATCAAGAGTGAATATGAACTTTAATCGAAAGCTATAGTAACGAAACAATAGTAATTATCGATCAATTCGACTAGCATATTTTCAGTATTGCATCATTGATTCATATCGTTATTTTGTATTTATCAAACAGTAATTGAAATGCTTGATTGCATGTTTTTGCTAATTCTCTAATTCGATCTCTTACATCAATGTGTGTTTTTTTTTGTAAATGTTTAGTTTGTACTAAATAATTTGTCAATATTTGAATATTTTTTTATTCTTGAATATATATATATATATATATATATATATATATATATATATATATATATATATATATATTGTATATATATATTGCATTGGAACAAAAATTCGTAGCACTTTCGAATATATGTCATTAATTGCAGTTTCGCGCGCAGTTTAATTAAATGTTATGATTCCATTTGTGTTATGTTTGATATGTGTTAGATGACATTTCGTCGTTTCTTTTTCGGCTATTTTTGTGAATTTTAAGTCTGTTAAATTTAAAATTGAAAATAGAAGAATATAAGGTGCATTTTCTTCATTTGATGATGTTTTATTTCCGGAGAGAAAAACGCGCTAACAAAACAGCAAAAAAAATGTCCACCGTTTATAAAAAAAGGTGCCGTAGCTGACAGTACTGTTCGAAAATGGTTCGTTCGGTTCAGAGATAGAAAATTCGACTTAGAGGATCGAAGGCGTTACACATCAACGTTACACGACTGTCTCACACACGTGTTGTGAGGCATTTTGAGATGTTTGGATATGTGAATCAATACGATGTCTGGGTTCCTCATAATGTAAGTGAGAGAAATTTAGTGAAACGCATTTCTATCAATGATTCGCTCCTTAGAAGAAACCAAAGCGACTCTTTTCTGAAACTTTTAATCATAATCAATGAAAAATGGATCGTCTACAATAATATGGATTGTAAAAAATGAATCGTTTATAGTAATGGGGATTGTAAAAGGTTTTGGGGAAAACGAAATGAACCTCCGTTAACCACTTCAAAACCAGGTCTTCGTCCGAATAATATGATGTGTATCTGGTGGGATTGGAAGTGTTGTGTATTAAGAGATTCTCTCAAATAATTAGACGATAAAAACGGAAAAGTATTGTACTCAGTTGGACCAATTAAAGGCGGCAATAGTTCAAAAGCGTCCAGAATTGGCTAATCGAAATGATATCGTTTTCTATCAAGACAACGATCTAACAAGACTTCCACCTAACAAAACTAGATCTCACGCCTCTTTGCAAACCCGACAGAAATTGGTGCAGTTTGGCGGCGACGTCCTACCTCATCCGCTATATTCACCTGAATTTGCACCTTCAGATTATCATTTGTTTCAGTCCCTATAGAATTCCCTTAAGGGAAAAAACTTTATTTCCCTGAAAGTCTGCAGAATCCATCTGGATCAATTCATTTCCCAGAAAAATGCTAAGTTCTGGGAAAACGGAATTAAAAACTATGTGAAAGATAGCAAAAGTTGGTGGATTTAAATAGCATATATGTATTAGAATAAATATATGTACAAATAAGTAAACATTGCCTTTGAATTTCACCATAAAAACGCTATGAACTTTTATTCCAACCCTATATATATATATATATATATATATATATATATATATATATATATATATATATATGTATATATATATATATATATATATGTATATATGCTTTTAATTAAAATAAAAAATTATAAAATTATTCAATGTAGAATAATATAATTAAAAAAAATTATCACGTTTCTTAGTTTTTCGAATTCAGTTTTTTCAACTTCTTCACTACGTCTTAAAACGAAAATAAATAAATGTTTAATTCATATTAAATTATATAAAAAGCGTGTAAAAACTTCTTTGAAAGTTTATAAAATAACATATTTAATTAATTTAATTTTGTGTTTCAATTTTATATTTTAACATAACTCTAGTACAAGTAAAAATAACCAATATAGAAGCAAACCAATATAGAAGAACCAAATGAGAGTAGTAGTTTCATTTATAAATAAGGATTAAAAAAACTATAAGTAATAATAACTATCTTCATTACTTTCAGGATGTAAAAATATTAGCTGATATAAATTAAATTATGCAAAATTATAAAGACTGAAAAATTAAAAACGACTTATAGAAAGGTTATTAAAAATCTCAAGTATAATAATATTAGATATAAAAAGGTATATAAAATGCATTTAATGGTAATAACACTTTGTATGTCAATTTACTTAAAAATTAACAAAAAAAAAAATAAAAAAAATCCTATCCTTACAAAACCTGTAGATTTATTGAAATTATTCTGGTTTAGCTTGGTTGTTAACCATTTGTTTGTGTTTCTTGTATTCTTGAATTTCAAGTAAAAATAATGTTTTATCTCACTCAAGATGCATTACAATGAACATATTTTCATTTTAATAGTCATGAATAAAAGTCTAAACACTGAATATTTAATATAAATTAATTCTTTTAAAATAATTGCTATATTTTATATTTTTAACAACATTATCATGTTATTAAACGTCAAAAATATATTTCGTGATTTTTGAGTAAACAAGTAACATACGAGTGAACATAAAAGGAAAAAATAATTTAAATACAAAAATTAACTAGTGTTTTCTGTTATTAAATAAAAAAATTAAATTTCGTTTAAAATGGGTTGTTTATCGTATCTTTTAAGACAGTCGCCAATTTGTTGATCGCTGCAAAGCTTAAAAATCTTAAATATGTATTTCACTGTTTCAGTAATATCTAATCGTATCAATTATTTTGATCAAATGAAACCTTTTTATAAGTAGGTCCTCATCTTTCATAATTCCTTTAAGTTTTTGATTTTTTTTCAAATAGTAAAATAGTAATGAAAAATG
Source organism: Acanthacorydalis orientalis (assembly GCA_034766995.1). Lineage (NCBI taxonomy): Eukaryota > Metazoa > Arthropoda > Insecta > Megaloptera > Corydalidae > Acanthacorydalis > Acanthacorydalis orientalis. The sequence continues at coordinate 14,063,644 of CM068322.1, read as the reverse complement.
TTGAAAGTTTTTTTAGTAATCATATATAGGATTGTGGTAAAAATGCAAATATATCAAAACATGATTAATAAAATAATGTTTATAATAAAGAACATCTTTTTTTTAATATTATTAATATTTTAAAAGAAAAAAACAAATTTTTAAATGAAAAATAATGAAGTAAACGCAGTAAAATTAAATTGAGGATATATATAGACAAATATACACAAATGTTAAGATTCTTAAACATACAAGAAAGAACAAAAAAATGCAAATATTTATTTCGTAACAGGACCCACATTAAAAGCAGAGTACTATATAAATAAAAAAAAACTCATAACAGATAAAAATTCCTATAAAAAATTATGAAAAAAATATAACACGGAAACTGTATAGGTGTATTTCAAAGAATGGGCCACGAACTAACTGTACAATCACCCTCGTCTCTTGTACAACCTTACAGCAAGTTTAGTATATTTTTTTCTGTAGATAGATCCTTGAAACACTATACTTAAAAACAGGTACCGTTAGGTTGATGGGTTTAGAACGAAGCGGTGGACCAAGAGAAAGAAAAAAAGAATGTAATACAACCACTTTCAATAGAAGTCGGGAGAAGAGTGAAAAATGTATATGTGTTCATGTATCAAAAAAATGAGATGAAGTTAGTTGGAGATTCGAATATCATTTTTAAATAAATATCTGTACGTGGGCAATGTATATTTTTTTTCGATTTTGTTTTAAATAACGGTATGTTGTGAGGAAAGGTAGTTTTCTTATAATACTTACTTCCTTATTGAAACGATAAACTGAAAAGGAAATTACTTTTGCCTACATGTTATTTTTTATAATTTTATTTATATATATTATTGATTAACATGTTTATGCTCTGATTTACAGGATTAATCAAAGATAATTACTATAAAAAAACCTGATAATTCATTGAATATCGTGTAGTGAATTTTATGTTATATATTTTATAAAAATAAATAAGTCCCAATCTAAATTATCGTACTTTTTTAAATTAAAACAAAATGAATATTTTTAAATAATGATTTTTATAAATAATGTAATTAATAAAATAAAATTTTAAAGAATGTTACTTTTAACATCTGTATATGGAAAGCCAATGTATAAAAACATTAAAATTTAAAAAATTAAATAAGATAATTCCCTTTCAGATATCACATATTATTTTTCTATATATACGAGGTTTGGCAATTTAATTCTTGGATTGGCATAATGAAAAAAGAAACAATTTAAATAACACGAAATATGTTCGAGATTTACTTAAAATAATCTCCATTTACTTATTAATACATTTAAAGGTGAAGGGTGACGATACTGTCGCGCGAGGAGTGGTCCGATAAGAGGGACAGCCTACCCGGCCATGGGGACGTAGGGTATATAGATAGCTCCAGGACGGGGAGGAGGTCTGGAGCGGGATATTATTGCCGCAGGGACGGGAGGGGTACATTTATCCCTCTTGGAGTGTATGCTACAGTGTTCCAATCCGAGGTCACTGCTATTCTGGGATGCGTCCAGAGGCAAGAAAAACTCGGAGTTAGGGGTAGATGGATCACTATCTGCTCGGATAGTCAGGCAGCACTGAGAGCACTTGCTTCCCATTCCACCACTTCAAGGTTGGTTTTGGAATGCAAGAGAGCTCTCGGTAGACTGGCTTTCCAGAACGAGGTTCACCTTCTTTGGGTACCGGATCATACGGACATATGGAGGAACGAAATAGCGGACAGACTGGACTCATTAGGAGCCAGGTCTGCAGTGGAGGGGCCAAAGCCCTTCGTAGGGCTAGCGAGATTCAGAAGAAGAGATTCAGAAGAGATTCAGAAGACGTTCAACACAACTTGGAATAGCTCGAAGTTCACTGCAAAGAATTTTGGCCACATTAAAAATGTTCTCATACAAAGTGCAGCTTGTGCATGAGCTTAAAGCCAATAGACAATCAGCATCGCTTTGATTATGCAATTCGTTTTTGTCAACAAGCAGAAGTAAATAATGAATTTATTCACAATTTAATTATGAGTGATTCACAATTTCACTATGATGAAGATCATTCCACTTAAATGACTTCGTGAACAGACAAAACTATAGTATATGGGCTACAGAGAATCCAAGAGCACTTCATCAGCGACAATTATACCCACTTAAGTGTATTGTTTGGTGCTGAATAAAATCCGAAAGGATTATAAGCCCTTATTTATTCGAAAATGAAAACGCTACTACTGTAACCATAATTTTTTTTTTGATATCAGATGTTGATAATCGTCCACAGATGTGGTTCCAACAAGATTGTCGCATAATTTCAAAAGAACAACGATTTTAATTAACTTGTGCATTCGCCTGATTTGAGCCCTCACGATCTTTTTCTTTGAAGCTACTTAAAAGAACTTTTATAGCTCAATAAACTAAAAACCATACTTCAGCTAAAGAACAACATACGAGAAGAAAGTCGAACGTTATGTCCAGAAATCCTGAGAAAAATGATGTAAAATGCCTTATAAAGAACTTCGCGAAGCTGAAAATGGGCATCACTTAGGTGATATCATTTTTCATGTGTAATCAGGAAAAAATCCCCATCCTCATACTATATTTTGGAAAATTTACATAAAAAAATCATTTTTATATAAAAGAAAAAATTATAATGTTATCCTCAATTTGCATTTTTTTGAACTATGAAAATTCGTATTTAATTAAATGTTAATTTGATTACTAATTTAGAAATACGAGTAAATACATATATTTTACACCAAAAAAAAAATAGAAAAAATTATTTTAAGCGAATTTATTGAAATATTACTGAAAATTGTTATAACTACACGGTCATATCGAAGTTTAAAAACTAAAAAATCAATTAAAACTAATCGACTGTTCTATTCTATTCTCTCCACTCTATAACTCTGATTTAAGACTAATACCTTTTTGTAATTTTATTAATTCGTAATATAAATTGAAAAAAGGCATGATACTGTTTTGTACAGTAAAAGTTAAAAATACGAACACCAACAATTTTATCTGTTATTGTCTCAAACAGAATTTTATACAAATACAAAGAAATTTTGTAAAATGAGTACACATTCAATATTTCTTATTATATTTGGAATAGAATTATTTTTTCGATAAATACTAACAGGAAAATTAATTGTACTCGTTTCTCAATTAATTTCCTAAATTAATTCTCGATTATATTTAAATGTTAAGTAAAAATCTTTTCGTATTTTTTTTAATAATATAAAATTAAATTATTTATATATTTTTTTACTTTTTCTGTAGCCAATTTTTTTAAAAATAATATAATTGAAAGATTTAAAAATTAAAAATATCACTGAAGTGACTTTTATTTGTTAATTTAAAATGACGAATATTATTTTTTTAATTACAATAATTATATATGGATAAGTGTATATGTCTGTCCCGTGATAATTCAATAAGAAATTAATTGAATCCTAAACTCTCTTCAGAAAATAATTATATATTTAATGTTCTTGCGTCGAATCTGACGTACGTTAATTAATAAACTTATGGTTATAAATTAACCCAGTAACCTAATTGACATAAATCAGGGTGTGGCCGAAACCGCATCATCTGCTCGAGGTGTTACGGAAACTGAGATTCTAATATTGAAAGATCGTTTAATATATAAATTCGAAACTATTCTCTTGTACTACGTGCACACGGAAACAATATAATTCTTAATATGATATTAAATAGTAAAATCTATTCATTGTCCTGTAACATTTCTATACGTCTGATATCCGAACATATGGCGTGTGTGTGCAACATGTTGTGATCCCGTTAGATTGCAAGTGTTTTGTATAGATTTGTACGAAATTTGTTCTATATACGGAACAAACGATCATCAGTCCTCAACACCTGCCATGGCGAGGATAAGATTTCTTTGAGGGATGATTGTGAAGGTACAATGAATCTAGGTCAAATTTAAATTCTAGTTTATGTTTATATATATATATATATATATATATATATATATATATATATGTGTGTGTGTGTGTCTGTGTGTATAATAATTTGCATCTAATGATTTTAAAATGTTATTTAAGGCTTACAGATTTGAATAAGTTTATATTTATGTATTTTCAAATACGTTATACAGTATAATTTTGTGTATATTTTACTAAATAATCTAATAAAAATCACAAAAACAAATAAATTTCATAGTAACGACCATTTGACTTGGGAAAATAAATCAACTTGATAAAAATACTAACAGTATACGTATTATAAGTTTTTGATCATTTTTATAGTAGATTTCATTTAAATTTTAATGATAGTTTGGTATCTATTTTGTCTAAATTATTTATGTAAATTCATTTGTACAAATGAATTAACATCTCACACCCTGCAAAGATTAATTTGACTACAGTTTATTTTTTATCCTTGGATATAACATTTAATTTAGGAGACCGTTGTCAAAAATGTTAAAATTTGGTGACTAATCTATTTTTATAAAATAAACGTTTTTATAACATATGCTTCTCTTTCAAATATTCGGCTCTAAAGAAAAACAAAAATGCTAACAATTTTTGTCCAACAAAATGTACATATGAACCATATAGTAGAAAACTAAAATTAGGAATAATAAATTATAGATCTTAGGTTAAAGAAATTGTTCAATAAATTGTAAAAGAATTAAAAATACATAGCACAAAATTATGAAAACATAAATATTGTATTGAAAATCAGTTTAGTGAAAAAACCTGTTTTTTTATTTTTTACATTAATACTCATGAATAAACAATAACACTAAACCGTTATATGTAATAAAATAAGTTGTATACAACACTAAAAAACCATCTGGTATCAAAAATTGCAAGATTAAATACATTCCATTATTAATTACTATAAATTCAAATTAAATTCGTCTTCTTCTTAATAACTACAAAAATAAAAATATTTTAAGAAATATTTAGTACTACCAATGTCAAAATAATAAAATAAAAACAAACCAGTCTCTAAAATTTGTTTCTCTCCTAAGTAAACCGCATATTTCGTCTGATCAGACGTGTTCAATAATTAATTATTGGTCATTCTAATCAATGCAAATACTATCATTTTATCTGAAGGTTTTCGATGCCTTAATGCTCCAAGGATGATGATATTGTCGTGCAAATTTACATAAACTACAATCTTAAAGATAAATAATCGATTATTGAACATTTTTATTCAGAAAAAATGTCTAGTTTATGGAGAACTGAAAATCCATATCTGAATTTAATCATAATATTTATAACTTTATTCTATATAAAGTTTTATTAAATCATTTCAGTATAGTGTCATGTAGAATGAAAAAAAGATTCTAAGCTCATAAAAAATACAATTATTATTAGTTCGGTAGGAAAATAATTGCGATTTTTATTTTCGTAATTCTAATCTTAATTTTTTTCCTTGTGTTGTTTCCTTGTGTTCATGTTAATATTATTTTAAAGAGCATTTTTCGATCTGTATTTTGATAACATCGACTTTGGTTTTATTATTAATTTTGCTTCAAATTAGGCTATTGAATTGAAGATGAAAAAGAAGCAAATAAGAGCATTTTTATGAGTTTAAAACGAATGGAAACGCATTAGAAACTGGTCATAAATTAAACGATGCTCTTGGTATGTGTATTGTTAAGGAACTTATGGTACAATGATGGTTCTAAAAAATTCGTGTTGGGCACGAGAGCCTTGAAGATGAAGAAGGTTTATAAACAAACATGCATCCATTAAAACAAAATTAAAATTAAATTGAACTTTGATTCAGAACATTCAGTTTAAAACGTAAATATCTTAACATGTAGCTGATGACGAAAATAGGCACGTTCTTTTTTTATTTCAGAACTACTTCTATGGACCTGATAACACTTGATTGTTAAAAAAAAGTAACCTAAAAATAATAAGATTCTTATTTCGTGATCAACAAACTTGACACGCGTTCATTAATTTTAATGATTTACTTTCATTGAAATAACAGAACAATATGTACAAATCAAACGAAAGAAGTTAAAGAACTCATCGCCGCTTATAAAAATATGTAAATGCCGAATGTTTATTACAACAAACGTGGAAAAGTCATTTCTGATGATTCTGATTGCCGAGCCGTACGTACAGCTTGTCCAATGGCCATGAATGAAAGTATGTGACGGGTTTGTTGTTAGAGTTCACTTATGCAACCTAGAATAACAGTACATCGCAAGTTCATGGACCTGATATACTCACTCGCACATTTTATATACTGTATACGAATATCTCACTCACACGTCCACCGACGTATCCGCAAGTTCGCATTTCGAAATGTGGAACAATGTTCTACGTTAACCTCGACTAACTACTTACCGAGCTGCAGCAATACGCGTTTTACGTTGCTAATGCAAGATGCACAGATTATTAGTGTTTATATTGAAAAGCACATATGCGTACAACTGTATGCGAGGTGTTTATTGTGCTTCTCTGGAGAAATGACATTTCTTTCTCAACTGTTCTTTAATACTGATAACAATTATATGATTATATTACAAGGTGTATTAATTTTATTATTGTATAATTTATCAAGTTAAATCATTTTTCTTCTTATTTGTAGATCTTATTTGGGATTTAAGATTTAAAACATCTTAATTTTAAAGATTCAATTTTATACAGTAATATTACAAATTTTTTACGATGCATTTCACGTTGAAGTTCATTTGGTGTAATAAATCTTTTTAAATATATTCGATAAAAATTTAAGAAGATCAATAATTATAATAAGCTTCATCAATCAGGATGTTATTTTCTTAATACAATTGATTTTTTTAATAATTTCTAGATTTAGCTCAATTCTTTGAAAATATCTTCAACATATATCTGATCTTTTAACATTTTAAGTTACGAAAATTTTCCTGACATTTGAAAAAGTAGAAGCATATCGATATAAAATCTATATAATTCGCAAATAAGGTGTTACTTCAAATTTCGACTTGTATATTGAAACATTATTTAAAACATTCGATATTAGTTCGAGGTGTAGATTCATTTCAATAGTAATGTTATTTCTGCAAATTCTCAATTGTAATCATTTTTTCCACTTCCAATTATATATTTTCAATCAAGAAATGCATGTTTCCCCGAATGTTATCAACGATTTTCCTCGTTATATCAGATAGATTTAAAATTTCTAATGCCTAATCTGAATTAATATATTTTTTCTTGTAATAGACAATTTAAATTTTTATTTTGTTTGTGATAAGAGAGTGTTCAATTAATCAAAACATAGTTGTTAAACACTTTTAGCACACTTTCCTCCTTCTAGGATCCAAAGGGTTATTTATCAATGTTAATTATTTATTATTATATAAAAATGTTATATTATTTTTTTTGCAGAGTGATTTACAATAAAATTAATAGTCGAATATTGAACACAGCTAAATCGATATAAAAACAGAGTCTGTATACAAGTAACCAAGTGATAAGACCAAAACGAGAAAAAGTAAAAAGATTATAAAAAATATAAATAGTTCTTGTAAAGAAAATGTTATTGCAAATGAATTCGTACTCTCAGTAAACCACACAAAAAATATGATTAAAATATTCAAAAAGAAATGTGATGTTTTTTACCGTTATATATATATATATATATATGTGTGTATATATATATAGAGAGGGAGAGAGAGAAAGAGTGAGGGAGAGAGTGAAAGAGAGTAATTCAACCTAGGCTGCCACAAGAACATATTAAAAAAAATACAAAAATTTTAAAAAAAACATGTATCTCAGTCAGGATTTTAGTTCAATTGTAGTTTAGTATTAAATTGAACTAAAATACTAATTACCAACATTAGCAGCAGCAACTTCTATCAGTTCACTCTGCATTGATAAAGACCTTCTCCATGATTTTCCATTTTGTACGATTGAATGCCTCACGTTTCTACTAATTTCCAATAAAAATTTTAATTTCCTCATGCCACCTGTTCATTGGCGTCTTTCTTGGTCTTTTTATATTCCTTGGTTCTCAGTCAATAATTTCTGTTGATCATCGGTTATCTTCTTTTCTTGCCACATACCCCGCTCATTTCCATTTCAGATTCTTTACTCTTCTTATTATATAATATATATATTACATCTGTGACTCCTGTCTGTTTTCGTATTCATTCTATTCTTTTCCTATCTCTTTTTGTTATTCCTTATGCATCTTTCTATAATTCTCTCCGTTTGCATTTTCCTGTCGTATATACCTTTCTCGATTTTTAACTTTTTTGTTTCTTCATGTAGCTTCACCGTCAAGATTGCATTCTTGTAGATGTTTTCTAGTAACTCAATATATTTGTTCTCTATGCCCTGATTCTTCAATGCAAATATGATCAATTATGTATAATAGAGACGAAATCCTCTTCATATGTATATACATATATATATATATATATATATATATATATATATATATATATATATATATATATATATATATATTAGAATATAAATTAACTTATCAATGTCGCAAAATAAATATTGCACCAATGGGAACGAGTTTTGAAACCAGAGTATATATATATATATATATATATGTATGTATATATATACATGTATATGTATATGTACATATGTATACATATATATATATATATATATATATATATAGATATATACATATAGGGCATCATTATAATGAAAAATGTATTCATCCAATTTCAAGAGATATGTTTATACGATACATTTTAACAAGATGCATCAACAATATATATCATGTTACAATAAGAGTCAATAAGTTTTATTTAAATCATCGCACGAGTATAATATATAATCGAATTCCATTACAACGGTACGCGTTTATTAAACAAATAATATGATCTGTCAAACTGATATTAATAAGAAATTCTCGACCAAACTAACTGGCTATCAGTAAACATATAAAAGCAATAACCGTTATACACTACGTCAAATGAAAATGAATAAATCAATAAAAAAAGTACCTAGTGGTAATTTCGTCTGGACTGTTATGTTCATGTGTATGTAAAAAATATACATATACATACATATATATATATATATATATATATATATATATATACATATATATATATATATATATATATATATATATATATATATATATAACAAAAAAAGCCAAGGTAGTTGAGACCGAATACAACGTACAGCGGCTCTAATGAGACGCTGTTAAAAAATGTATTTCGATTAGTTGACAGATATTAACTGGCTCGCTGCATAACGGTACACAAAACATGATATGTTGTAGGTGAGTTCAGAAGGAAGGAAAAGTATATCGTGGGCCTGAAATACCACAAGCATGAGTACCGTCTTCACCTGCTCTTTGTTGGAAAGGGTTAAGCGCGATGATGTTTGTCTCGAATGCATCGACAGCTGTGACTTAGATTTTTAAGTGATTGCAGTCGACGAGGGTTTGTTTACAATTTCGAATAGAAATCTAGAACTATTTTTTATACATAGATATAACTCAATTGTAGATACATATTCACACTCACACACACACACACACACACACACACACACACATATATATATATATATATATATATATGTGTGTGTGTGTGTGTGTATATATACACTGTAAAAAGTCTCAATGCAACATATTTAGTATGTTATAAAAAATGCATTTACCGTTTTTTAATAAAATGCATTTGTATGATTTTACAAAGAATTTTACATACACTAGTGAAATTTCCCTTATCCACTTTAAACACAGCCATATTTTCATTAATTTACCTGTTAGTTAATCTAAATATCTTAATAATTACATATATATATATATATATATATATATATATATATATATACATATACATATACATATATATATATATATATATATATATATATAATATTTTCATATAAGAAAACGTGTAATATATAATGTATTCAATCATTTTTGTATAATAGATTTAGAAACTTTGTCATTTTTTAATGCTTTTATGCTATAAGAAAATTTAAGTCACATTTTAAAATTCTATATTATGCGTAAATTTAACATAGAATTATAGAATCGGATCATTGATAACGATTCGTTTATTTATTAACCTGTACAAATATTATGAACATTATGTTATGATTTGCACACAAAAAATAAAAAAATATTTATAAATAGAAATGAAAAATATTAAAAAGAATGCTAGTGAATGTAAAATTGTTTGTATGCATGAAATTACAGTTTTATTGTATAAATAAATTGAAAATATTTCAGAAAAGCATCATCTTAGAAATAAAATACACGCACACACACACACACACTCATACAAATATATATATATATATATATATATATATATATATATATATATATATATATATATATATATGTATATATACAGATAATTTATAATAGTAGGTTGACAGTGGTTCGAGTTAAATATCTTTCTTTAAATATATAGAAAGAAGATTCTGTTTGAATTTCGATAATTATTTTGAAATTTTACTTTATTGCGTCAATAAAACAATTTCGCAAACTTTTCTAACTCTGTACAGTGGCATAATAAATCGGTGAACCAATTTTTATGGCAGGTTCACTGCTGGATACAAAGACCTTTTCATCAGAAATTGAAAAGACGAGAACAGTTATGTTTTCACAACAATATTTCATAACAAGGATTGCCATAAATAATTTCCTATTCAGAAATTATTGGTTTCGTCTCCATAAACGCGTTGACTTCTTAACGAGATTAGCAACCATACACGTTGTTATGGTTTTACTCGGAAATGATTTTATTGTTAGATGGTTTGACACAATTTTTCGTGTAATTTATGGAACCATTACCTAAGTCAGATGTACACAAGTTTAAAGGTCAAAGTCCGTAAGACAATGATATGAATTTTTCGCTCGTACTCGTAATATGAAACAATAATGTAATGTTGTCTATTATTTGAAACATGTTTATCTCACAATGGGTTTCATTAATTCAATCACACACCTATGCGTCATATAAAGAGAAATATCTATGAAGGAATTTGTGACCGAACGTATTATTACAGACAAAGTGATGTTGTGAACTCTAGATGTGTAATTGATGTATGATGACGGTGTAACTTAAACTAAAGAGATTTGAGTTATTTCAATTAAATATAACACGATGATTTGTCACATAATCATTAAAAATACGATTAAAATGAATGATAAGGAATCTATCTTTGCATTTAACACAATGCAGAGCAGAAAAACCGCTATTGATAATTAAAAAAAGAAGTGATGTTTATATTTATATATATATATATATATATATATATATATATATATATACATAAATTATTCTTCTGATTCTAAAAGACTAATACATTATCAGTCGTCTGAAACAAATTTAATTCATAATAGAGGTTTCATCTTACACTTTTGTACATCAGTAAAAATTCTTTTATCTTAGATAGAAAATATAATTTATACTGAAAGAAAATGTTTAACTTTGATCAGAAAATGTTTTTTTTAAAAAAAAAACAATAAAAAGAACCTTCTAAAGTTCAAAATACTCAAAATATAATTATATCGGGACTGTAACTTTGTTAATATTTGTAAATTTCTTATTAAATAATTTTAGTAATATAGATAAATATCTTCTTTATACTGATCTAAATTCTATTCAATTATTTGGCATCTTATTTTAATATCAAGTAAAATAACTAATTAATAAACGTATGTCTCTAGAAATGTTATTATGTTTTTTTCTGTCATATATTGATAAGTGTTTATTAATATAATTTTTTTGATAAGGTTTGACCAAGCCAATCTTTTAATTATCATCTTCCTCAAAATTCTCTTTTCACATGTGTTCGTGGAAGCTCACACACATATACGCACACAAACATATATATATATATATATATATATATATATATATATATATATAATATAATATATATATATATATATATATATATATATATATATATACATGTATATATATATATATATATATATATATATATATATATAATATAATATATATATATATATATATATATATATATATATATATACATACATACATACATACATACATACATACATACATACCATACATACATACATAAACGTAAACTGATACTAGTAACTGTCTTATTACTAAGATTACTCTATTTTAAGAATACCTTAATACCTACTGATAATAAACCGATTGGTGTCCATATGTACATTCAAAGCATTTATTTACTTTAGAAAATATCCTACAAAACAAATTTTATTTTTTACCTGCAGAACATCTGTTGTCTTTTTATCTCTTAGTATTAATTAAATATTCAATTAACCGAAGAGAAAAGGTATATCAGGTAATTGTTCAGTAAAATAAAGATTTCAATACTGAAAGTGTAGAAAAAAGAAATATCATTTTTTTTATTATTTCTTTACTTAAAAAATACTGATATTCAGTTTTAAACTATATATATATATAATCAAAATTGTAAAAAAATAACTATTTTAATTTAAGGAAAAAATAAATGAAATTTTACTTGTACTAAGGCAAATTACAGAATAATGAAATGTGATGCGAATAATTTTATTCTTTAAATAATTAATATTTTATAAGCAAGAAATCATTTCATTTTGAATTTAAAAAACTGGATGAAGAAAATTGTAATAAATTTCAATGCTGAAAGTGTAGAAAAAAGAAATATCAATTTATTTTATTATTTCTTTACTTAAAAAAATACTGATATTCTGTTTGAAACTATACATATATATATATATATATATATATATATATATATATATATATATATATATATATATATATATATATATATATATATATATATTTAAATATATTACTTATGTTACTAAAGAAAATTATAGAATAATGAAATGTGATGCGAATCATTTTATTTTTTGAATAATTAATATTTTATAAGCAAGAAATCATTTCATTTTGAATTTAAAAAATATATGAAGAAAATAGTAATAAATTTAGGATTAGGTTAGAAATGGATACCCTTTTTAAACAGATTTGAGTTTAGTTCATTTTTCAATCTTAATATAAAATACACTTGAATGTTTCTTAAAGTAACACTAGAATCTGAACCGTAATTAAAGGTATATAAAAAAGTATTAACACAAATGAGTCCAATAAAAGAAGAGTAGAAAAAAAATATGAATATAAATTTTAATAACGTATTGAATAATGTCCATATTTATATTTATTAAAATATTAGGTTGGTAAGAAAGTAATTGCGTTTTTTTTCTGAATTCTAACCTTAATTTTTTTCAAGGAAAATGTCATTTCATCGTGTTCATGTTAATATCGTTTTAAAGTGAATTTTTCGGTCTGTATTTTGGTAACAGCGACTTTAGTTTTATTATTAATTTTGCTTTAAATTAGGCTATTGAATTAAAAATGGAAAAGAAGCGAAAAGAGTAATTTTTTGTTTGAGTTCTAAATGGATGGTAAAGCAGCAGAAACTGCTCATAAACTAAACGATGCTTTTGGTGTGGATACTGTTAAGGAACGTACGGCACAATGATGGTTCCAAAAATTTGTGGTCGGGACGAGAGCTTTGAAGATAAAATAGGTCGCGAGCGTCATTTTTCATTTCATAACGTCCAATTGAAGACGTTAGTTGACTCAGAACCACTCACAACAATTCGAGAGCTTGCACAAATGTAGGCGCTAATCATCGACCAGTTCTGGACCACTTAAAACAGCTATGAGGATAAAAAAGATAAAAATGTTTATAAATTTTAAGGTTATAAACAGCAATTGGTTTTCAAACAACTTAATAATTTTATAAAAAAATAAAATTTTTCACGTAGAAATTCGATGTAAATCTTCAATTTATATATTTATTTATAAAATCATACTAATTGATTAGTCCTCTATGAAAAGAATTTCTGAAGTTTGAAAACAGCTGATCAAAAGAGAAATGTAACAGTGAAGTAATATCCTGTCAGACTTTTGCAACCTGTTTTACAATTCATATGAATAATTTCCATTCATTTTACATTTATGTATTTGTACAATATTATATATCAACATATGATTATACACCTAAAAGCATCACAAATCGATAATCCAGTACTATTAATTCATTCATGATTACGAAAACGCAATTTACATATCATAAATGAGATTCGAGATGACTGATAATATATTATGAATGTAGATCGACTCAAAAAAATAACTAATAATTAGTCAAATGTAATTTATAAAAAAAATTCGGATATACAAAAAAAACAATTATATCATTGTTAATTTGAATTACTGACCGTGAGCCAGTTTCAAAGTCACGAATTTCCGAATAGAAAGCAGACATCTAAACGAATATAGCATTTCACGGTTCGTTTAAACGTTATACTCGTATTTTTTGTAAATATTGTCTATTCATATTGTTTCATTATAGCATCGATGAAATCAGTTCTCCGGGGACGATGATAATTATATAACGTTGAAAAATTATCGATGTTATGTAAGTAAAATAATATAATGTATTATAATGTACAGAAACAAGTACTTAATCAATCCCTCCAACGATAGTTTGTTCGCTGATTGTCAATAATAACGGTAACACTAAATTTAACGGATCTCCACAGTAAGCGTATCCGCTGCTATCACGGTACCGTGTACTGAAACGGGGTTCTGTTTAGCTCTGCTGTATTTAAAAAAAATATACAGCTATCCAGCGATGGGTTTGAACTATTACCTCTGTAAAGTACCGTTCAGTTACAATTTACTTTCAATGTAGTACAGTATGAGTGGGATCCCGTATGTCACATGGCGAACAATGCTCTTCATATTTGATAATAAATCTCATTTTCTTTAAATTCTTTGTATAATATTATTTACATTAAAATATTTATTTTTTTTAAAGAAAAACGTTAAATTTTCTTTTCATTGGTTTAAGCTTGTATTGAAAATGATTTTCATTTATTTAAAAAAGAATTATATATATATATATATATATATATATATATATATATATATATTAGTGTGTATATATATATATATATATATATATATATATATATATATATATATATATATATTAAATAGGTACATTTAAAAAAAAATAAGTTTGAATAATCATCCAAGATTAGTTTGTCACTTATAATTTATTCATCTTTCGTAAATACTTCATTCTCTAAGACATTTATTCTCATTATTCGATCCGCTTTTGAATTTTTTCTACATGTAAATTATATACAGTGATTTATGTATACCACTCAACTCCCATTATGTTTTAATGAACAATTCAAAAAGGTACAAGTAATAAAAATATTTTTTTACTAAATAAAGTGAAAATCTCATTCAAAATGTATCAGTTGTTTTCTATTCAAAAAATCAAATAAAATAAATGTTTAACACATTCTCGTCCGCATATTCATTGGTTTTTTCAGCTATGTGAGCCAAAAGGAATACTTTTATTATTTAAGCTTTTATTTAAGTTGTAAATATGCGAAAGGATTTAAAATATTTCATACAATAAATATAAGTAAAAATAAATAAGCTACTACTAGCTGTCGCATGGGTTGGTAAGAAATTGTACTCACTGGCAGGCCATACACCTCTCGCCAGTAGATTTATATATTGCTCAACTGGGTGCAATGGTATTTGCCAGCTAAATTGTATTTGGGTACTAGCTGAATTGTAGTTACATACATTATTTAGTTTTTATCGAAAAATAAACTCAAAATGGACAATTTCAAAGAAACAAATGAAAAATAAATGAAATTTTACTTATGTTACTAAGGCAAGTTACAGAACAATAAAACATGAAGCGAACAATTTTATTTTTTGGATAATTAATATTTTATAAGCAAGAAATCATTTCATTTTGAATTTAAAAAAAACGGAATGAAGAAAATAGTAATAAATTTCAATGCTGAAAGTGTAGAAAAAAGAAATATCAATTTACTTTATTATTTCTTTACTTTAAAAAAATACTGATATTCAGTTTGAAACTATATATATATATATATATATATATATATATATATATATATATATACATACATATATATTTAAATATATTACTTATGTTACTAAGGAAAATTACAGAATAATGAAATGTGATGCTGAATTGTAGTTGCATACATTATTTAGTTTTTATCGAAAAATAACCTCAAAATGGAAAACTTCAAGGAAACACTAACAACAAGTTTTTACGGTAGTACGAGGCTGTTTATTGAAAGGAATAAATAATCTTTTTACCATTGATTTATACCCCTATACACATAACAATTTTTTTGTTTCAAAATTGGTCATTATCACGACCAGCTGTCGTTATTACTCTGTAAGTATATTTTGGAGGAAAGTACTAGTATTTAAAACAGTTAAATATGAAACCAAAATAATTTTAAATTACTCTAACCACATTACATGTTTACGATGACCGGCCGTCATACGGCTCAATCATTTAGAAATACATATGACGGCCAGTGCGTCGTATGGCAGTTAATGTATTAATGAAATTCGTTTATTTGATATCGTTAACAAGAGAAAGATTAATTTACAAACATGCATGGATAAAAATGTAAAGAGAAAAATTATAATTTTTTTAAAGTTAGCGAATGACTTCAAATGAACGAATTGTTGAATTCAAAACTGTAAAACAAGTTTTGTATGAATCAAAATGTATTTTTCTGTAATTTTATGTCTACTCTTTAGAAATAAAATCTGATGTATACATATATATGTATATATACATATATATATATATATATATATATATATATATATATATATATATAATCGGAATTAATTTCTAAATTCATTTCTATCTAATATAAATTATCTGGAAATATTTCTTACAAAAGACGTGTACTCTTGTAAGAGAGTATAAAATAAATTATGAATATTCGTATCGATTTCTTTTCAATTCTAACAAACTTATCATTGAAGCGTGACGAAATCTGTTGTAAGATATTAGCATAAACTTTTAAAATCGTCGACATGTGAAAAAAAGACAAATCTAAAAACGTGATCTAATAAAGCAACTAATAAAATGAATACCGTAAAGAGTATTATTTGATTATTGTTCGGATATTATTTTTGACGAAAGACGCCAATCAAAATACCGTATACGTATTCGAACCGATGTCAGAGTAACGTTATACGTAGATGTGAATGTACAGTATCCCACTGTAAATAATACGCTAAGAATAGGTTCGAAAATCACCTTCCCTGTTATCTACCTTTCATAACAGTATTTAGAGTAACAGTAAATTACAGTTCTGTAGAAAAAAAAACGCACGTACATGTAAAAAGATGAAGTCACCAATTAAACAGTTTCTTCGTTACAGTTCTGATGGTTGATAATAATAAATTATTCATATGTATATATATATATATATATATATGTATGTATATATATATATATATATATATATATATATATATATATATAATCTTATTTATATTGTTTTATGAACAAGAAATTAATTTATTTTTTTTAAAGTAACGTATTTATGTTCAATGTTTATAAACATTCAAGTATTACTTCAAGTTTTGTCATTTCTTTTAAATATTTCCCTAAGAAGTAAAATTCACTTATGAAACCTTATTTATCAAATAGTGTATGCATTATTTGTATAATTGAAGTATCATAACCACGATAGAAGTAAATAAGAACAGTATTTCGATGTAATACAAGAAGATCATTATTTTAAAATTATAGTTTTATATGTTAAACTGAATATTCTAAATATTAAAGTATATCAAATGAAAAAAAAATGATAATTGAATATTAACTTAAATTAGTTTACAGTAACTACAACGAAGTATTAATCGTATTTGAAGTCTCGAGATACCAATAGATATATAGTAGACTCAATTTTAAAAATGGGATACAACAGATGGTAACATAAATTAGAAACAATCTTAGAATTATGGGTGTTTATGGTCGTGGATGATTGTAATAAAGAGTATTGAGATAGTGGAGAGAAATTTGAAGAAGTTTTCATTTCAGTGAAATAAAACAAATATAGTATATAGGAATAAACAAAGACCTTAAAGAACTTTACTTGGATATAGACATGATATCAAAAACTGAAAGTTATAGAATTCATAGATGAGACATGTGTAGAATATAGGATACTATATATTGTCAAACGAGGGATAAATTACTATGCAAGAGCAAAAAGAAAATGTAGAAAATTAAGAAAACGATGGCTCAATAATATGGAATAAGTTAAGATTCTAAAGATGAAAGAATAACACCTTAAATACATAACAATGAAGACATGTTAAGCTTAAGAAGAGTTAAGATCGTATAAAACCTATACCACCAATTATTTTTATATGGTAAATCATTGAGATAAAATAATATAAATGTATAAAATACTTATATATATATAGAGAGAGAGAGAGAGAGAATATATATATTTCTCCCTATTTTCGTATCAAAAAAATACTATTTTTTTAAATAATGTTTAAACGATGAATGCACTACTTTACCACGCGCCGAAGGCTTCACTCGGATGACCTTTCACTACTTCTGACGGTTTATTGACGGCAATACTGACGATTTCACTCGGGCGGTTAAGTATTGAAAGAACACAAATTAGTACACGACCACGAGTATACCTCGAGATAATAATTTGTCATTGAAATGCTAACCAGAGTTAATTAGGGATAACCAGGGAAGTGATTAAGTGAAAAGAGTGAGAGACCTCTACAATGACATAGCGCTTCACAACTTCAAGAGCTTCCTTAAAAAGAGAGAAAAGAAACCATGCTGGATAGATTATTCAATGCTAAAAAGCAGAAACAGACAGAAAAACTTGAAGAACCTGAAGCTTCTGAATGTTAAGAATCAGTAAACATGAATCTGTAACCATAAAGAAAAATACATAGTATATTTAAATAGTGGTCTTTTTTCGTGAAGGGTCCAATACCATTTAATTTATTTCGGTACTAATAAATCGCGTTTCGTACCACGAACCTGTTCGTGTTGGTACGAGGCCCCAATTAATATATATATATATATATATATATATATATATATATATATATATATATATATATATTTATATATTTATATATATATATATATACAAGTTTTTATGATTTTTATCATCTTCTGAAGGAATTAGAAATAATTTCTATTACTTTTAAAATTATATAATTCCGACATCCATTAATCAAACGATTATAATTTTATTTTAATATTCACTGTCGAGACATACATTTCATATTTCTCTATGACCGGTTTCAAAATTTAATGCACCTACTGGTATCTTCTAAGCACCTATAAGAGGTAGAAGTAATGAAACTGACCTTAATAAAATATAGAGTAATTGATCTAAAGTTAAGTATTATAAAAAAAAATATTACAACGAATGCATAGATACAAAAATTAACATTTTTAATTTTAATTCAATTATTCATACAAAAACGAAGGTAAATTACAAAAAATATTTTTCCGATAAGTTAAAAAAATAGTAAGTAAAATTTAATTCTTTCATTATTAATCAACCTGCTTAAAAAGACATTATTTTTTAAAAATAGTGAAACAAGTTCCGATATTGGAATGAAATTTGGATTATTTTTTTTAAACATCATATTTCAGTAAAAAGATCACATTAAAATTCACTTTATGTTTTACAAAATGAATTAGCCACATAGTTGTCTGTTAACTCATTATAAAAAATAGTCGTAGTAAAAAAGTAACGAAAAATATACATCATATCGTTTCGGTAAATCACAAAAAGTTTTTCATGAATATTTTTTTAAAAATTAATGATATTCGTGTCAATAGTTACATATTATTAAAAAGTTTCATATATAAATTGCTTATACATATATTCTTTACAAATAAATTGTTTTTATTTAAATTAATTTCAACGAATAATTAGAACTATTATTAAAGAAAAAATATTAATTGAAATACAAATTATTATGATTAAAAATAGAAAATTAAACAATCAATTAAATATATAATAATAATTAATATTTGTACTAAATTGATGGAATGATCTTTTTTGTATTTTTTCATAATTTTAAATGATTAAAATATAAATAAAATAAGCCATTCCTTATAAATTCATATTTTATTCAAAAAGAGTAAAAATGTATATTTTATATTAATTTAAGTACAGTAATCATATTAAGTAACACATTACACCGAGAAAATTATAAACATTTTGATATAGAATTTTAATTATATTATCTACGGACACCTACCTAGTATAATAACTTAATCACAAATACAAATTCAATTATTTTATCCCTTTGCACTCGCAGAATTTTTTCATCTCACCTACCAACAACTCCAACATATTTTTTAACAAAATAGTAAGTAGAAAATAACTTCAAATAAAATGATATAGTATTGTAAAAAATTCTTTATTCAAATGAGACTTCAAAAATACATTTATTAATTTATGTTTTATAAAAAAAAATAATATTGTTATTTGTTAGATTTATGATCTCCTCTCAAAGGGAATAGTCGAGTGGAAAGGGTTAAATATGATGCTGTAAGAAAACAAAATGCATTCATATTATATATATATACATATATAACTTATACAAATTAATTCGGTGCCTTTTTATAGAAAATAAATATTTGTAGAAAAATGGAATATATTTCAATCCTCAAAATTTTCCCCATTATTTTGTATAACTGTTCCATCTGTCGGTTAACTGACGAATCCTTTGTCAAAAAAGATGGCGACTTCAAGTTGATGAAATAGTAAAGAATTTTCGGACCTCTTCCACTATTTTAGCATTTTTTACACGTTTCACGCGTCACAACAACACTTTCCCCTAAAGTCGAACAAATCATTCCTGTGGCTTCGGAATCATTTTTTTCAACTGGAATGCGAAAAGTATGCAATGCCTAATATGCTACGGACTTTAGGACACCATCGTGTTTACTAGTGTTTTCTGATTACGCTGATTGACTAAGATATATAGTGTTTTAAAATGCTAAGATTGGCACTTTAAAAGCCTGAAACGAGAAGAAAATATTTTAATTTAAAACTGAGTTATCATTGATTCAATATAAAGGCACAGAATTAATTTTTATACCTAATATATATATATATATATATATATATATATATATATATATATATAATACATATAACAACGATTGTGTGTACTGTAAAACAGCGTGTGAGAGTTTTCTACCGGTACTTTTTCTCAATAACGGTCCGTTAAACTTTCGAACTCATCGGTTAATACTTTTTAACATGTACATCTAAATTTCTTTACAGAAAAAAATAAGATTCTTTTCGTTGCAACGTACTTGGAGTTATCAACGAAACGTATTTATTAATATCTCAATAGAAGAAATAATTACGAAATTATTCTAATTGAACTCTTATTGAAGGTTTGTCTTTATAGTTTTCCAACAAGTGGGTGTAAAAACAAAAATTGAATAGTATATATATATATATATATATATATATATATATATATATATATATATATATATAAGTAATTAATGCTAATCTCGATGAATATTTTCTTATAAATAAGTGATTGAATTATCACTCTTTTATTAGTTGATAGATCATTATTAAAAAAATCTTGTTGAGGACAGATATTACGAAAACCGCCAACACATGAATTATAATTAGGATTAGTGTCAGTAATAAGAAAATAGAGATGTAACAAAATTGATTTATATCAGTAATTAAGATATTTGATAAATATTTATGATTTGACAAATATGATTTTTTTCATTTTTATAATATATTCAATTAGTAAACACAAGTATATACTTGTATATATATATATATATATATATATATATATATATATGATACTGTAGACCGTATCTGGGGGTAGGAGACCCCAACAACAGTCTTTTTTATGTGATGTTGTTAATAGTGAACATATGGGAAAATAAATAATTTTCTGTCTTCCACTACTAGTAACGTTTGGTGTTCATACTTTTTGTTTTCGAATTGAGGGATGATTCGAATTCGAATGCACAAACGGGGTGTATTTTTAAATTGTATTTCTGTTAGGCCATTAATGACTTTAGCTGTCGTAGAAACCGAAAGCCTCAAATAACTAACTAACCTCACTACTAGTTACATCTAAGTAGATCTTAAATACTTGATTTTATTTTTTTTTAAGTTTATATATATTAAAAAACTTGTCTCACGAATATAGTGAATAAATTTAATCTCGTGTAAAAAAATTATTCTTTTTTTAGTTAGTGGTAAATCCCAGATATGTACTATGTATTTAAATTGTACATTTATTTGTTATTTAGAAATATATTTCGACACACAATCATGTTATTGAGATTTTGATAGAAATAGATATCTAACTGGATTCACATATTTTGTTATTGAAATAAATACTCAAAAAACATAAAAAAATAGCGGCTTTCAATGCAATCTCATAATATATATATATATATATACAAATGTTTTGCTGAGATTTTAGATTGAATTATTTATTTTTTATACGGAATTTAATTTATATTTATATACTTTTTAATACGAACGCGATTTATATTTTTTTAACTTTTAGTGGAAAAATATGAACTTATTGAAAATATTGTTTGTGAAAATAATATATATAGAAATGAAAATAAAATGATAGTGTGTAAAAATGAAACTAATTTCAATGATTAATATGTTTAAAATAAATTAATAAAAATTATTAATATGATATTAAAATTTGCCATAATAAAAATGTTATGACATTTTTAAATTATTTCAGGCTGATACAGTTGTATACAGAGGTTTATTTTATAATATAAATATAATCAGAACTTATAATCACTTTACAGGAAGATTCAATCCCATGGAATCGTATTTGTTTGCCTTCAATAAATAAGTAAAGCAACCTATCTTAGAAATAGGCTGCTACATGAGCTATCAAAAGCCAGTCGTCAACATTAAAATATACTTTTATTAACCCATTATGCACAAGATTTTTTGTCTTAAAAGTATCATGGAAGTTAATAAAAAATAGGAACTTTACTATGATGTGATAACAAATAAATATATTAAATAGATAAGACTAAAATGCCCGAAATAATAGCAGAAAGGAATTGCATTAAAAAAATACGTTTGTCTATTTCATAAAATAACTGTGATGCTCTTTACTTTAAACTTTTAAAATCTAATCAAATAATACATACAGATCTCTATTATCGGCAACTGTCGAAATTAAATTCATAATTGATTAATACTAGTAAACAGAAAACAAGTTTTCTTCTACTATAACAATAAAAATTGAACACAGGACAGAAAAACAAGATTTCCATTGGGAACTCATGTTTATTGTCTAACTCAATTATTGTAAAAACGTACAAGGATGCAGCTGTTACACCCACACAAAATATTTAAATTAAAATTAAATATTCTAGATAAAATTACATTAATTATTCGTGTTGTCTTTTTTCGATAAAGAACTAACTGAACTTGATAACAACAAAAAAAGAGAAGCAACGGTTCGGGAGATTTATTTTTTATGAAACGCTCTCATTAGCTCCATAATTAAATATATAAATTTCGTGTATATATAAAAAATAGTTGACACCAATATAGTAATAAAAATCTAATCGTTAAATATATTTTATTTGAAACAGAATAACAAAACACACTGACAAGTTCACGCTTGCCACAAGTCATCAAACGATATTGTTATATTTCATTACTTCATTACATTTCAGATTCAATCGTAACTCGGTCCATTATACATTATCGACAAACTGTGAATAAATTCATAATCCAAACTGACAGCTGTATCGAACGATTTACTATCTGATAGCGTTTTACTTACACCTATAGTAAGTGCGAGTTGTATGAAGTATAATTGCACACATACAGATAAAGTAATATTGCAGAAGTGTGACATTGAACTGAAGTAACCCACGAAGTAACATTGAAAACAGGAAAGGGAAGGGGAGCAAGATGGCGACGACGCGGACAGCTTCTGACTGTGACTGCATTCACTGCTTTTTTAACGCGATCGAGCCGACAGTTAGTCCATGTATGCTGTTTGTGCTCATTTTACTTTTACCCCCGACAGATGCAGAAGGTGAGTTTATTGTTGGTAAGCGAAGAGAACGAGAGATGAAATTATTGTGTTATTTTATTTACAGTACTGTAATTGTTGTCATCGATATTTTCGTAATATGATGATCGCAAGAGATTAACATAAGAGTTGTAAGGTTACACTCACCTCTTAAGTCATACTTTTTATGCATTTCATATATCCTGGATATAATTTCATTTTATATTTCAATTCAAACTCGTGACTCACGATTTATATATATATATATATATATATATATATATATATATACAATTTAACTATTTTCCTTGTATTTATATGGTAAATAATTTATGTATACATTTATTAGATATCCTGGAAGAAGTTGATAGATTTATTACTATCATGTAGTTTTTTTTTTAATTATTCATTACTATTATTCATTATTATTTCACTACGACATGTTGTGACTAATTGCAAGAAATCACCTCCTCTTGATGTTGATAAATAAGATAATAGTAAGAAGCGAAAAAGAAATTTGTATTCAATGGATGTTTATTTCTTAAATTGTATTGATTTTTTGTCACTTTAAAAATTATGATAAAAATAAATACGTCATGAAGTGTGATTATATAAAAAATTATAGTAAATCAAATGTAATATTTTTAGTTGTAGCATTGAAAGTATTCTCTAATACAATGACCAATGTATACTAAAAACGTTTCATAATAGGTAAACATTTTTTCGATATTTTTATTGTTTTCCGGTGCTTATTAGCAAACAATAAAAGAATTTACATATGATGAACTATTATTTTGGATTTTTTCAAGAAAATGGACACAGCTAATTGTTAATGTCAAAGAACTAAACATTATCTCTTAATGCTTATGATTTTCATGTATACTAATTTTAGTAATTAATACATTTATAAATGAATTTACAAAGTTAAAGTTTTATATTCACATCTTTGACACACTATCCTCGCATCTTTCGATTTCACATTTTGATACAGCTAACAAATAAAATAAATAAATATTATATATAATTGAATCACTTTATGACAGAATTTTATTTATATCATATACATATATAATAAAAATCATGAAGTAAAATGTCAATAATGAAATGAATATATATATACACTATATATACACTAATATATATATATATATATATATATATATATATATATATATATATAATATTTTGTATTCGTACTATTTAAAAAAATATTAATTGTACACACACATGTGTTATATATATATATATATATATATATATATATATATATGTATATATATATATGTATATATATATATATGTATGTGTGTATGAAATACCTGTATAAGTTTATGAATACAAATTTATAAGAGTTAATTCTTCAAGCATAATAAAAAAAATACATCGTATTGGTTAAGTACCTGGTTCTAAGAATAATAATATTTTTTTCTAGCACAAACAGAATCCCTTATTTATTGTACATAATAAAAATTGATTTTAATTAATAAAGAAACGTGTTTTTAATAATTCATCACAACAAATAATAGAAGATTATTTATTAGTAATAGTAAGACATTCTTCATAGAACCAGTTTGGTGACAAAGCTATTTAAACCTTGTTATATTATAAAATCCTTACTTCAGTTTATTCACTTCAATTCCAGTTAAACATAACTTATTTTATTTAAAATAATTAGTCCAAAATTGCATTTAAAACATTTATATGGAAAGTCATACAAACATGTGAAAAACTAAACTATAAATGAACTTATAATTTAAATGTATTTGACTGAAACATGATATTAAAATAAACCTTATTTTATATATATATATATATATATATATATATATATATATATATATAGAAATATAATTTAATTCCAGAAACTATTGATATGTGTTTCAAATTCGTATAAAGTTAGTTGATTTTAGTTTTCGTTGAGTTCTAAATTAAATATTTTTCTATTTGAAAAGGGAAACGATTTTAATGTAGAGGAATGCAGTTTGATTATAAAATAAAGCAAATTAAATAGCATTGAGGATAAACGTAATAAAATAAATTACAAAAATACAAAACTCTAAGTTTAAATTTTGTTTTATAATTAGTACCATCTTTGATTATAAAAGTAATTAATATTAATTTCCATACAACCTTAAAACATATACACACACGCATACACACACACACTTATATATATATATATATATATATATATATATATCACCAGCCTCTGTTAATGTATTGCTGGATGAAAGCCTCTTTCATGATTTTCCACATATATATATATATATATATATATATATATATATATATATATATATATATATATATATATATATATATATACATATATGTAATATAAAACAAATATATGTATAACTAAAAAACAATTTATCTAGAAATATACAGTTTCCTTCCATATAATCACCTAATAATCTTGTTTTTCGACACATTAAATTCAATGATTGATAAGGTTTTCAACTCTATCAACAAATTAATATAAATAAGCATCTTAGAAAATTGTTTTTTTCTTGTATCTACTAATCTTCCTGAACGAAATAGTCATTTTTAGTTGGAAGTAAAACATCTATAAATAAAATACGTATACGTATGTTCATTAAATCTTTTCCTTTCATAACTTTTCGATCATTATTTCCTTATATTTTCGCATATTAAAAGTATTAGTTTGATTAACAAAATAATTTTAAAAACGTGAAGACGCATTGAAATTTAAGAAAAGGTTTAGAAATTCAATACATTATTCCTATAACCTTAAAATTAATTTTGTCATTTGTCACGTTTTAAATCAACTGGGAATATATTTAAAATAAAGGAAGATTTTTTTGAAGAAAATAGTTAATAACCCATTATGAATTTATTTAAATATTATGAATTCACTACTTTTATAAAAGAAAATTGGATATAAATACAGTCGAAAAACACATGCATCTTCTTCAAAAATAAAAAGTGTGATTTGATTATATGATTCCTGATATATGTGTATATATATATATATATATACATCCATACATATGTAAAGATATAAGTGTATGTATTTACAATGCATTGCACTTAAATATACAATTCATTTTTCACATATTCATAGTAATAAACACAATAATGAAGTGTATATAAAAATAATTAAATCAGAGAAATGAGAATATATATATATATATATATGAACATAAAATAGACATGATATTGTTGTTCAGTTCAATGAACTGTTGTGTGTTTCTATTATGAAAATGATATAACGAAAATGAGTCCATCGCAGTGAGTTCAACGCCGTTGATAGCAAGCATCCAAGAGCACAAGAAGTGTTACAACGGCCGACAGTAACCCGAAAGTATAAGAGAATCAAGTTCACTGCTCACATTGGTTACATGGAATCAGTGGAAGCGATTTTAATATAAGACAGTATATAAGTGTTCGGTATTTTATTAAGATATAAATTATCTATCGCTTTGTATGCACTCGAATGCTTCTGATTGTTATCTAAAATTTGTTTCAAAAATCTACCGTTAATAATTATATACATATACATATATGTATATATATATATATACGTACATATATAATGATCTTAATTTTAATTAGTAACTAGACTAATTAAATATTCCAAATTTAGTACAAAATGTTTTGATACTTGAGAAACATATTTTTATAACAAATCAATTTTATCATCTCATTTTTTACAGTTCTAAATATATAAAATACTTTTTAACAGTTTCATATTTACTAAATTAACTGTTTTGTTTGGTTTTTTGAAATGCTGAAAGTAAAAAATATTACAATTTTCAATTTGTTTTTGCTTAACCGATAATAAAATTAATAAGATGATTTTAATATGAAAATAATACAATCAATACCAATGTATAATGAATATTAACACTTAAAAAATATATCAAAAAATGAAAATATCAATCAACAATTCTCGTTTACTTCTCACATTGTAATTATTTAGGGTATTAATGTATCAAGGCTAAAATTGTTCATCCTTCATTATTTTTTTCTACAAAGGATTATTGTAGTTATCATAATAGAAAATGACCTGAACCATTTTTTGGTATAACTCTTTTTCTAGGCATGTATTAGGTTGGTAGGAAAATAATTGTGATTTTTGTTTTCTGAATTCTAACCTTATTTTTTCTATGAAAGTATTATTCCATGGTATTCATATTAATATCATTTTAAAATGTATTTTTCGCTCTGTATTTTTATAACATCGACTTTGGTTTTATTATTAATTTTGCTACAAATTGAGCTATTGACTTACAGGCAGAAAAGAATTAAATAAGAGCATTTTTTCAAAACGCTTGGTAAAGTATCAAAAACTGCTCATAAACGAAACGATCATTTCGGCGTCGGCACTGTTAAAGAACGTACGGTGCAATGGTGTTTCCAAAAATTTTGTGTTAGGGACGAAAACCTCGAAGATGAAGAAGGTTGCGGGTGTCCTTCTTTAGTTGATATCGACTAACTGAAGGCGTTAGCTAAATCAGAACCATGCACAACAATTCGAGAGCTTGCAAAAAATTTAGTCATTAGTGATCTAACAGTTCTGGATTCACTTAAAACAGCCAGGAAAATCAAAAAAGCTTGACAAATGGGTATCGCAAGAACTGAACGAAAACCAAAAAAAAAATCGCCATTACAAAGTTTGTTCTACGTTTATTTTAGGCAACAGAAACGATCAATTTCTCGATCGTATTGTAACATGCGACGAAAAGTGGATACTTTATGACAACAAAAAGTAGTCTGGTTGGACAAAAATGAAGCTGCAAAGCATTTCTCGAAACAGAAATCACACAATATTATGGTGATTGTTTGGTTATCTGTACTCGATGTAATCCACTACAATTTTATGAATCCTGGCGAAACTATTACAGCTGAGAGTTATTGTCAAGAAATCGAAAAGATGCATCAAGAACTGCTACGTTTGGTTCCCGCACTGGTCAATCGAAAAGGTCCAATTCTGTTGCACGACAATGCATAACCATACGGGCAGTTCGATTGACCCTCCAAAAATGGAATGAATTGGGCTATGAAACATTGCCTCATCCACCATACTCACCAGTTATCTAATAAACAGTTTATCACTTATTTAAGCATTTCGACAACTTTTTACAGAGTACGGTTTTCAACAGCTATGCTGCTACCGAAAGTATATTTCGAGATTTTATCAATTCCAGAACTCCGGAATGTTACACCACAGGAATAAATATAGTTGTAACTAATTGATAGAAATGAATCGATTCTAATAGTACTTTTTTCTATTAATAAAGTTAATTAATAGCTGAGAAATGTAATGTATATGAACTTGAAGATCATAAACTGCGTTGTATTTCTACCAACCTAATTACATTCATATCAATGACCTACATATTATATCAAAAGGACATACAATTCTGAAACGTAGATTTACTATTATATAATAAATTAATCTGCCAAATAAAAAACCAATTTATTTTATAAATTTTAGTTTTAAAACGTTTTTTTTCCTTCTCTCTTTTGTGGGTCAAGTTTATTATAAACATTTTTATATAAAAAAAAACATTAAAAGTTTTATTATATTTCAAAATTAGATCTTTGTAAATAAAATTATTTTCCTATATTATTAAGAAAGCTATTCTAATATCAAATATATAATTAGCGTACATTTATATCAAAATTTATTATTTTCGTTGTAAATAATAGTTAAAAAATATATAAAAATATATTTTAACGAAACAGTTAATTCTATAAACAGTTTAAATGAAACCAATAATGAAGAATAGTTTTACTTATTAGATAGTCATGAAAACATAATTAAGAAAATAAATAAGAAAAAAGCCGAGACATACAAAAGTGAATAAAATTTCATATAAAACGGACACATAAGATTCCCTCTTCTTCACAATATATGTTTCTTACTCTTGCTGAAAGCATGCATATAACCGTCGACGTTGTGCGAAAAGTTCATTCGCCTCGAAGTTCATTGACATTGTTTCATTTCTAATACGTAACTTTTCTTACAGCAGTGAGTAGGTAACTAGTACAACGTACGAAAATAACCTTTACCTCGCAGATCCATGTCAATCCAGAACACATTGTACGCACAATTTGCTTTCGGATTGTTAATGCTAGCGACCGTGTTCTTAGTTATTTTTTTATACTCTCTTTCGTTTGTCCTTCTTCCGTGACTGTTTCCCTGAAATCAGTCAATGCACTTGTTGCTAAAAGTAAATTCCGTTTATTTCTTTTTTCATATACTTGTGCGTTTCATTTATGCATAAAACGAAAATTACAGAACGTAGAACGTATTTATAAACATAAAATAAAAAAAATATCATACATTTATAAATTTATCTTTGCTTTAATGGGCAATCTAAGAAGCCAAAAAATTGAAAGAAATGTATAATTAAATTTTCAGAATTTTCGTTTTATAGTTTTATATTTTACAATAAATTTAATTAAACAGTTACACATTCAAAATAAATAATCATTGTCTGCACCAGTGCCTTTATATACACTTATTTTTAATTATAGAACAATTTTAATTTTTTGAAAAAAAATACCTGTATGGGATTCTATATAAACATATATATAATAAATAAATATTCATATATTAGGAGGTATACAGAAATAAGACACTTCTATGCAATCGAATAAAACTGAACTATTAAAAAAATACGCAAAAAGTAATTAAAACTTGTTTTAATAAAATATTTTGGGTTTAAAAAAGATTATCAATTAATTAAATGGTATGAAATGAAAATAAAAAATTAATAAATTTCATTTATTAATAGCAATTGCTTTTAGCGTGACAAAAATTGCACAAAAATTCTTATCTAATATAAAAAGCAGTCTGGATTTTTTTTTTGATAAATATTGACCTAAAAATCATTGAACTACTTTTTTGCAATAGTTATAAATAGCAACGTGTTAATTACCAAATTTTAAATGCATGCAGTATAAGAACTTGACTTTTTTCAATATTTTGATACTTTTTGAGTAATTATTAAATTATACAGACAAAATTTTCAATAAAAAAGAATTAATAAATAAAAAAGGACTATAATTAAAGCATATCAAAATAAGCTTAAATTTTTTTATAGTTTTGTAATGTCCCATAATTAAATTTAATATTAGTTTGGTAGAAAAATAGTTGCGATTTATGACCTTCAAATTCATATGTATTTTTCTCTTTTTTGATTTTCCTAGCTGTATTTTAAGTGACCTAGAACTGTTTCATGACTAGCACCTAACTTTTGTGCAAGCTCTCGAATTGTTGTGTGTGCTTTTTATTTAACTAACGCTTTCAATTGATCGATATGAACTAAAGGACACTCACGACCTTCTTCATCTTGAAGGCTCTCGTTTATAGTACGAAATTTTTGGAAACACCATTGTACTGTACGTTTCTTAACAGTACCCACACCAAAAGCATTGTTTAGTTTACGAGCAGTTTTTGCTGCTTTTCCATTCATTTAAAACTCATACCAAAAAATTATTCTTATTGCTCTTTTCCACCTTTCATTCAATAACCCAATTTGAAGCAAAATTAATAATGAAACCAAAATTGATGTTACCAAAATATAGACAAGAACATGCAATTTAAAATATTAACACGATAACGATGAAATGACAATTACATTGAAAAAAATTAAGGTTAGAATTCAGAAAACAAAAACCGCAATTATTTTTTTATCAACTAATATGTATAAACTTAGTAATGTGAAACAATTGGGTTCTAATTCCTATGTGGAATAATGATATTATTTGATACTAATCAGATCTTTATATAAGTATTTTGGTAGGGTATGAGATCCATATTTAATTATAAAAAAGTCTGATATCGAAGAAAAGCAATATCCTCCATTTTAAACAGATATTTCAGATTGGGTAGCCTAACTAAAATTATTGAAAAACTCAAATGAGAAAATTTAAAGAAAAAAACTTTCAATTTTTGTTTGTATATTTAAATCAATTGTAAAATATAAAACAGAGTCGGAATTTAATTACAAATAGGAAATTGGAAGGTCAATTTTTTAACCTCCAAGCGCGCTTGTATGCCTAAACTGAATTACATTCTTGCATCTTTAATTCAATTTTTGTTTAGTGGAAACCCTCAAAAATAGATTAAGGAAAAAATCAGTAAAAAATAAAGGGACTCCTTTTCGTAACCCATGCGACCGGACTTGTTACTCTAAACTGACATGTGTACAGTTACTATTATTATTTCTTTGATATTTAAGATAAAATATTATACTTTTTAATAATTTGTATTATTTTATTGTGAATAATTTATTAATGTGCACTTGTAATCATGTTTAACAGTATTTTATTTTTTAATCGGCTGACTTCTCAGAAATAAATTCCAAAGTACGCTCGTGTTCTAATATGTATGTCTTCACATTATGTCTATATTCATTAATAATACACTTCAAGTGACAGTAAAATACATACATATGAACATTGGTAAACGGTATTTGTACCTACGTATCACTTTACAGTTACTTATTGCTTATGGTAATAAACTAATAGAACAGTAGTTTATTTTAATATATGTTTTTTATTTAAATCGTTCAACATTTGTTAAAAACAAAAAAATGTTATAAATATATATATATATATATGTATGTGTGTGTGTGAGAGAGAGAGGGAGCAGAAAAAGAGCGGGGTATTGTAGTGGGGTCGAAAAACTTTAAACACATTATTAAAATTTCTATTATTTATCTAAATCTTTTACAAAGTGTATGCAAAATCAATGAAAATTAATAATAACTGAAAACTGACATATATTATTTATCATCAAAAAATTAGATTTTCCAACCGAATTAATTTTAATTTTTAATAACTTTACAAAATAATACAAATTTATAATAACTTTACAAGTTTTACAAACATAACTTTTTTAGTAGTAAAAAGTCACTAAAAAGAGAACAAATATTTTTTATTGGAATGAATTTTGAAACTTAGAACTCCATAATGAAAATGAGGATTCGACAATAAACTATCATTAATATTTCTGGTAAAACAAAGAGCTAACAGTCACATCTATCTTTAAACGGAAAGTTATTATCGCTTCTATTTGTACTCTATAATATGTTATTGTATTTTAAACACATTATATTTAATGTTATTTTCTTATATGTCTCTAATTAATTATATCAATATTTTGAAATAATTACCTACGTATATAACTTATTTTTATTTCTATACTAATGCTGACATTCTCGAAGTACATTGAATATTTGGTATTATTAAATATTCCAATTTGTCGTTTCAAAAAGTAAACGCATAGCTTACATTATACAAAAGTAACTAAATGTACCTCGATTGCATAAATTTATATTTTAGTTAGAATTATTTTAAAGCTTCCAATAGAATCATTTCATGTTATTGACCAACCTAAACATCTTAATTGTCGATAACCCAAAATAAAAAAAAAACATTCTCATATTAATCAAAATAAAAATTTAATGATCAAAAAATTATGTGAAATGATAGTCGTTATTGTAATTAAAAAAAATCACTGAAAATAAATTTGATTTTATTTACTTCAAAATAGTATTAATGTTAATTTTTGATAAATTTGTGCCTGATTATCTAAAAAAAATGGTCACCAAATTTGCACCGGATATCAATTTATCATTTCATAAAAGACAATACAAAATCATTAAATGATATAAAGAGACACATTTTATTATAAAAATTGATTCGTTTCAATTCTCTAAAGTTAGAAATATAATATTAAATATTCTGAGTGTTAGTAGTTACAGAAATGTTATAAAGGATACACACATCATTGTCAGTTCATGTAATTTCTTGTCATATGCTCTTTTAAAAATTGCAATCTTCTATTTATATATTTACATTAGTAATTTCTAGGTTTTTGATTTTTTACCTAGGAGTAATGAACATTCCAAGAACAATAATAACTTCCCTCCCATTATTATAAAAATGCCTCCTTGGATAAGTTTCACATTGTATACAAGTACTTTGAGAAAAAAAATTTCTATCTAATATTGTAAGAAACACAAATGTGTAAACTTTATAACAATGAAATTTGATTTGATTTGATATCAGTAATTCTACAAATCCTTTATAAAACTAAACATGTCTTTGAAATATATTTTTAATGTACATTTAATCTATTTGAATTAATTAAAATTGTATAGACTATACTATAGAAATCATTCTAAAAATGTATCTATCTACTGACATGTTTTTTTAAAAAATATCATTAAATAAGATAAAGAAAATAATATATAAAAATATTATATGTTTAAATTTATCAAAATGAAAAAGTCAATTTGAAAAGAAAGTACATTAATACAATAATTAATAAAAATACACAAATTTGGTAATTATCTACAATGGAAAATTGTAAGAAAAGTAAACTTTAATTAAGATTAATATAATAAACGATTAAAAAAAGAAACAATAAGTACTGTTAATGAAAACTTAA
This sequence comes from Acanthacorydalis orientalis, assembly GCA_034766995.1. Classification (NCBI taxonomy): domain Eukaryota; kingdom Metazoa; phylum Arthropoda; class Insecta; order Megaloptera; family Corydalidae; genus Acanthacorydalis; species Acanthacorydalis orientalis. The sequence continues at coordinate 14,029,316 of CM068322.1, read as the reverse complement.
TATTATTTTGCAATAAAATTTACTTAACATTTTAATTTAACATTAATATTTTATCAAAAATATGAAGTAAGTTGAGTTTTTAATTTTTTAAAGAATAAATGCTGAATTTTCAAAAAAAACAATAAGATTTGACAAAAGAAAACGATGAAACAACATGAAAAGAATAACTTATTTACATTAACTTTCTTAAAGTTCAAAAGTTTTTCTACCTGACTATAATGTAATAAGAACGAATAAAGCCTTGTTTGTTTTGTCGTAATTTTTCAGATAAAATTGTATAACTACATGACAAAACATCTTTCACTTCACGTTTAACCTTGACACCACGATCACAGAGAGAGTCATTATTACTCATTCGATTCTTTTCTTCAACGAATCATTTCACATTAGATTAACCCTAGAGTCTATCAGTAGCGCACACAAGAATTTCGTAAGAAAGGAGTGCATATATAAAATGTAATGAGAGAAAATTGTCAAAATCATAAAAAAATTATTTCAAAATAAGTATATTGAAATAAAAAAAAATGTATATTTTCATTAGCTATTAATCATTGAAGTTATATAATCAATAATAGGAATTTAAATTAAGAATTATTTAATGGAAAATACAAAATGTTTTATCTTTTTATAAAATTCCTCCATTTAAACTAGTCACATTAAATAATACAAGTTCATTGAATCTTACTTTTCAAAGGCAATTCGAAGGCAAGTGCAAATAATTAAAAAATAATAATATAATAATAATGATAGAGGAAAGCTACAGATGCGCTGGATTTCTGAATGTGTATTTTGGAAGTTAATACACTTTTTAAAATATAATAATGTTTAAATACAAAAATGTTTGTAGAAACCTGTGAATATAAAAAGTTTAAAAAGATCTGTTAAAAATTGAAAGACAATAATTATTAATTAATTATTTATATAAATAGTGGGTATTTAATAATTAATTGCATGTTTATAATGTTCTGTATCTTTTTTCCATATCTATTAAAAAATAATATTTCAATTTGATGATTTTGGAGTCCACTCCAAACAATTTTATTGAAAGAAATCAATATAGCATTAAGACAAAAATCAAACTTTGGTGCATTTAAAATAAAACATGAGAATTATTGAAAAACAATCAACGTATCTTTCATATTATCAACATTTAATTAATTCAATTTAATATTTTATAACTAATCATAAATTCAATGTCGTTCATGCAATTTCTCCACTCGACAATTATTTAAAAGAATACACGATTGCATCTATAGAATTAAGTTTCATTTTATTTTATTTTCACAATTAATGTGTAATTATTATACGGTACAATAAAAACTTATTGGATAAAAAGCGATTTGAGCAAACGCAGGCTATTGAACTTCATGACATTGAAATCGAAAGAACCGTAATAGAAAAAATGAGGCTAGGCCAACGTACTTCAACGTGGTGAAGTGTATCTACATGTATATATATATATATATATATATATATATATATATATATACATATATATATATATATATATATATATATATGCATTTTTGTTTATATGTTTGTACACGTTATCTAGGTATAGTTGAGAAATGTTTGACGAAAGAAAGAAAACGATGTACAGTTAGTTCACAAGTTATTTGAAACTGAGATTTGAAGCAAATGAATTTTGTAGATATGTATGCCAAATTCGATTTTTAATTAGCCGCATCGATGGTACACATGTAGACATTTTCTTTCATTTTATTACATTATAAAATGTGGGCGGTCGTATTACATCTGTTGTTTTTGTGTTGAACGGTCAATTATGATCTCATATTGTTTTATATTTGTTTTGACTTTACAGTTAATTGGATTTTTACGAAATAAGACATCACACATATTTGCTATATTTACATACAATATATATATATATATATATATATATATATATATATATATATATATATATACTGACATGTTTATAAGTATATACTTTTACAAAACGACTTTCAACCTAAACTAAATATTACCACATGTAAAGTTTTTTTTGAATATTTATTATATACTAAATCTCTTAATAATAATAACGAATGAATAGTAATAAAAAAATAGAAAACATGAAAATTAATTTAATTATTATTTCAATTAAATGAAATATAAACTAGTGATTTTTTTCGGAGATATTAAATTCGATTATGAGTAATTTATTTATTATAGAATTTATAGCCATCGATATTCCATAGATTTCTAAAATCATTAAACATATATTGAATACTGACACATGGTGGATCGTAAATTTTCAACATTTCATAAATAAAAGATGAATAAGAAGTAAATTAAAATTCTTAACTTATATCAAAAGTTGTGTGTATTCAGATGAATATATTTCACAAATTATGCAAAAAATATATTTCCAAACACTCAAAATAAATATATATAGAAGATGCATTTTCATATAGAAAATAAACTATTAAAAAATAATATTTTTATATTTCGATTAAATCCAAGATCAAGGAAGTAAATCAAGTAAAATCGATCATAACTTTGCTTATATATATATATATATATATATATATATATATATATGTATATATATATATATATACATACACACACATACACACACATATTATATATATATATATATATATATATATATATATATATAATGAAAATTTTGGTAAAAAATATTTTTGTGAACAGAAATGCTTAATAAGTAACAAAAGAAAATGAAACCATTTTCCGAAATTAAAAATCAAAATTTAAAAGAAAATACTATATAAAATCGCTTCAATATTCCAAGAAAAAAATATACTCTATAAGAATAAAAATGTACTCTATAGAATAAATAATATGTATATATTTCAATCTCTATGCTTCTATTATCTACATTTACACATCGATTACATCCTAGTTCCGCTTTCCGCTCATCTGTTTTTTTATCATTCCATACAAAATATATGCCCATTTTCAAAGCTCCACTGTATCCTCCACAGATAGCTAAAACTTTCATTTCAAACGAATACCGATGTCTCTAAACGCACACACATATTCATATACACACGGCAATCGGTGATGAACTTCTAAGAAATAAGTCTAGGTTACTCTAGACAAGTGCAGTTTTACTAGTTTGTTACAAGGTGCTCGCTAGAATTGTGTCAGTGTTACGCAGCGAATGCAATTTATTGCATTGAACGACAGTTTAGAGTAAATCTGCACGGATATAAAAGCAAACCGTTTCAAACGTAAAAGTTACCCGGCGTTACATTAAACCATTACAAATAATCTTCCACTTAAGTCTGACGAGGTCAATGAACTCGCGGTTCTACAAATTGAAAATTTACAATCTAATTGAGAACTTGTGAACATAGAGTTTTAACCCATCGTCTTTCAGTTTAACAATGTGCTTATATATATATATATATATATATATATATATATATAGATAAGTAGATAGATAGATAGATAGTTAGAGAGAAGAGAGAAATAAAGAGAGATAGAGAGAGAATTAAATTTTACTTTTCATAACAAAATAATCAGTAATTTATTTTTATCTGCCTTAAGTTTAAATTCAATTAAAACTGTCTTTTCTTTAATATTTATATATATATATATATATATATATATATATATATATATATATATATATGTATATGTATATATATATATATATATATGTATGTATGTATGTATACCATATTATATAAGCAGAAATATTTTTCCTTGAAGTAATTACAATGATTCTCTTTAAACAGCATCGACTTATAAAAAAATATATATTATTAATATTGACAATATAACACTTCATTCTGTTCCTTACACATTCCTATATCGCCTAATCTATCCAGAAAAATCCTTACAAAGTTACTATCTACGATCCTACAAATACTATAGTCATTCAGAAACATTACCATATATTCCATTATAAAGATTGCATTGTTATACGAAAATGCATACAGTTACCGAAAGGATCAGGTATTAATTTAGAAAAGCCATGATATTCATGCAGACAACTACTGTATACTGCTTTTTCGAATGATATTTTCAAAACATTTATTTATTTTAATACTGGACAATTCAATCAAAACTATTGTATATCAAAAAGCAATTGAATAATAACTGAAAATAATTCGTAGAAGTAGAGTCGCAGTAGTATAAATTCATATTAGCAAAATCATAATTTCTTATTTTAATTCATATTCAATTTTTGTAAATTGCTATTAGAAATCTGAGTATGGCCAGAAAAATACAATTAATTTTAAAAATAACTATTTCAGAACATAAGAAATGGACGATTGAATTTTTTCTATTATATATATATATATATATATATATATATATATATATATATATATGTATATATATATATATATATATATATATATACCATACATACACATAACAAAAAAGTAAGAAGTGTAGTGCAACGTGGTGTTTATAAACATGAGAACAGTGTTATTTTTATACTAGTTCACTTCAAGACTAAAATTTACGTTCCATTAAATAAATTAATAACAGGAGATAATTTATTTTAAGTCTATTTAAACTAATAACAGGATGATGATTTTAATAACCGTTAAGTATCTACAATAATTTGAATGTGTTTAATAAAGACTTGTTTTTTTCTACCAATTTTGATGAAATTGCAGCTATAAGATAATAAATAAAAACATCGTATATTTCTCCAAGCACAAACGTGATTATTATACGCGAACATTTACAGAAATTTAATAATATATTAAAACATAGATTCATAAAAGATATTAAAAATATAACTATAATAATGGTAAAATTTAATTTAATTGGATTTATGGTATTTTATACGTTATATTTGATGAAAATATATTAGTTATGAATAAATGTTTGTATTTACTGTTATAATTAAATAGTGAAATGAATTTAACTGTTATTTATCTATTAACTTATTCTTTAAGACTCATATTTAATCTTCTGTATATATACAATATTTGTATTATTTTGATATCTTCTTTTTAAGATAATTTTAAGTATCAAATATATGTACTTTTCATTAAAAATTATTATATTTGAATTATATTATTATTTTTTATGTTCTTATTCAGATTTATATTCCTGATTAATGATTTTGAAAATATTGAAAATTACATATTAAAAGAAGTTCGCCGTTTTTTTTTAAAAAAAAACATTTGGTAACATTAAAATTATATTGAAAGCAATGTTTTATTACCGTTAACATTTAAATAATTAACTTAAATATATAATTGAAATGTCTTTCCTTACTACAATTCGAAAATACAATAACAAAATATTCGATTATTACTTTGTAAAAAGGTAAGTAATGTTATTTTCATAATAAAAAAAAATATGAAATAGTTGAGTAGTGTATGTTTATTGTAAACGACCGGGCAGATAAATGTGTACAGAACATGAATAGTATTACTCACTGCTGTATTTTTAATTCGAACAGAAAGTATTTTCTTTGTCATTTACTCCTTTCGTAACTGTTAGTTACCTTATTCAAGAACTGTTATAGTCAGGCACCGTAACTGTTACCAACAAAACGTATAAAATTCAGGAACCGCTATTTTAATGAACTTGCGATGCAGATACATTCTCTTTCAAAGGCCAGAGACCTACACGTAATCATCCCATACTAAAAGTAACTTTGAAATTAGCAAATATGTATTTTTTTTCTAACTTTACAGTAATAATTACATATCTTGTTCGGAATCAAATTATTATCTTTGCTTTGTTTAATACTTTAAATTAGATATTAATTTAATTATACCAGTTTAAGTATTCATTAAATATATTATATAATTACATTTTACCGTTTATTACGTTATATGAATGTACATTTTTTTTGTTTTTGTATATTTTTTAATATTACAAAGTGGAAATTAACATTATATATGAATTAGTTCTTGAACGATAATATACTTACTTTATCATACGAATGAGGGTTCAAGAAGGACATTTGATTAAAAAATAAAAAGAGGAAGTTGTCTAAAAACATCCATTTATCATCAATACATAAGAAATTATGCAAATACTTAAACTTTATGTTATATATAAGGGATATCATTTTGGTTTATAGACAATAGAATTATAGACAGTAATTGTAAAACATATAATTATGAGGTAATTATTTAAACTATTATACACTAAAGGAACTACTTTTTAAAATGTAATTATAATATATATATATATATATATCTTAACCCTTTTTTTCTATATAAACACATATACAAATCTTGCACATGCAAACATAATGTTTACTCCTACACGATTACAAATATAAGATGTGATTCAATAAAATGCCATACATCTTTATAAAACATTGTCATAAAGCTTCATGTCTACTAGAAATAATACTATAAATTTACTAAATAAATACATAAAATTGAAGTATAGAAAAAGGACAAATAAATAAACGATAAACAGCATTTAAACTACTTTAAAATTTGCTATTTGAAATATACGTTAAACGTGTTTTTTAAATAACTATAAAAGTCTATTTAAACGGCTAGATTGAAATTATACAATGCTCGTACTTACAAGATAATAATAATGTTTAGAGTTCAATTAAGTTAATGTTATTATTTTAATTTTTCCATATAAATATATAAATATATATATATATATATATATATATATATATATATATATATATATATATACCCAAACTTTTTAGCAAGAATCGTTCAAGAAAAATATTTCTGGTAAATCATATTTTGTTATTGAAAAGTAGAAAATAATTAAACCAAACGTATTTGTACTTATGTTCTCTTATTAAATATGAAATATCGTTAATTGAAGTGTATTTCTCATTTAGTTTTACTCTAATCCTTTATTAAAATGTATACGAATTTTAATGTAATGTAACTACAAATTCGTAATTTTTTTTGTATTTTTGTATTGATATTTTTATAATATTTACCTAATTTTTATAGATTTTCTATAATTATATATATATATACGTTTTTAAATGAATTAAACAAAGTTTATTTCAATTTCGAAACAGTTCCTCGCAAATATATTTGTTTTCTTGCCAAAAAAACGCGGTTTTTCTAACTGACTACAACATGTTCAGTTTTATTTCATCTTTAAGATTACAATAAAATGAACAAAAATTAATATATTCGCTATAAAATTTCTGATAAAAATTATTTAATTATATGTAGGATATATATATATATATATATATATATATATATATATATATATATATATATGTCCATTCGTTTCTATTTATACACCTTGAGTTTTAAAAATATTAAGAACATTTATTTAAAGATAAATTATTTAAGAACAAGGTTATATATATATATATATAAACAAGGCAGTGTCTAGACATTTTGTCACCTGAGGCAGTGTAAAAAAAAACGATCCTATGCGTTCTTCTGTAAAAAAAAATTAACGAAATTAATTTAAAATTTCTAGATTTATAACAAAAATAACTTCTGTTCGCGTAATGTTTTTTCACATTATTTGTCTAATCATAACTAATTTACCTCTGAATGTAAATTTACAATCCAAGGGAAAAATAGTGGCTTCTCTATCAAAAACTTTTCTACTCTACGAAAAGATAATATACAAAGAGAACTACTTATGTCAATAATCACTTGGTTTTTTTAATTTCTTTTATGACTAGCAGAAATACTATGGAAATATTATAACCCTGTTCCACATGGAAACAAATACACAGATATTATGGATATGATTTAAAAGTTTTAATTACTAAGCTATATTTAAATAATTTAGTGTAAATAATAAAATATCTAAAATTGATTTTATTTTAATACCAATTAAATAGAAATATATATTATTTTTAAAATAGTAATATTTTATAATATAGCTGTTTGCATTGCAGCTAAATCTAATTTTTCATTCCCTCGTAAGCCACAAACCTTTTTCTGTTCAGAAATATTCAATAATCGATTACTGATCATTTTTAATTGTTATTTTCGTGCACTTTCCCATCTTTACCATCATCTTTAGATCGCGAAGGCATAGAAAAATTTAGTTTTGCTGTACTTTAGAACATAATAATAGGGATAAATACTAAATAAAGTTAGGTGAGATGATGTTATTTAAATTCGTATATGCAATAATCCGAATAATTAATAATCAGTTATTCAACAACATGTAGGAATATTTTCTTTAAAAAGAATAATATTAAAAATAATTCACTGAATGTGTATAGAAACATTTATATCTCTATATAAATATGATTATCTGACAAAACTAATAATAAAATAGAAATTTTAAAATAATTAATGTATGCCCACGCGTTACTTACATGTCTTTTAAAACAAAATCAATATAACATATGAAATAACAATAAGAATTCTTCTAATAATATTAAAATAAAACTCATATATATACAACTTAATATACAGTAATGTTTTTTTATAAATTATGAAAAAAATTATGGTTTAAAGATAATATAAGAGATGTCAGTAAAATGATAAAACACCTGTTGTTTAGCATTTTTCCCTCGTTAATATTAAGATGTGTTTTATTTAAATAATAACCAGATAATCATAAATAAAACATCTATTATGGAGTCTACTATATCAGTCTCTCGAGTAAGTAAAGTGTTATGAATTTCATTAAATGTTAAAAAATATTTAAAAAATTATATATAATTAGTAACCTTATAAATATGTATATATATTTTTTAAATATTTTAGGGGGTATTTGTTTTTAATAACAATACATTAAAAAGATCGAAAAAAAGTAAACATCATACAAAAAGTAGCACTCAGTTATTTTCAAATGAAGCTTGGTATAAATCATTTAAAAATATATGGAGCGGAATTGAAAATCAACTCGAGGTAAACAACCGAGATATTAGATCGCTATAAATTTTTCAGTATATATATTATTTTAGGAACTCAATGATAATATATTTAAGCAAATATTAGCAAATTTAGTCCTTTATGTTAAAAAATCATTCAAGCATCGAAATGAAAGGTTTATTCCGACTGCAGCATTATTAACAGGAATCAATGTACCTGATCATGGAGCATTATTCAGATCACTATTGAATCAAATTAAGCAAGATGTAACACCACATGTAGTGATTCTACGTTCAGATGATTGTAATAATATTAAATCGTTAGTGGAAAACATGGTTTCGCAATTTATTATTAATGTTGATTCAGATGTATGTTTTTATATAAATTTGCCTGAAAAATTAGTTCTTAGTAATTTTATGAATATGTTTTATTAAATATAATATTTGTAAATATGAGTCTTTCATATACAAAAATATATTAATAAAAAGTAACATTATTAAATGCATTTATTGAAGAACAAACATATTCAAAAAATTCACAATACTCATGTTATAGTTATGTACAATTTCTTTTTAATTTACTTTATTAAGTATGTAAATTCTGTTTCGTTTATTTAACTTTGTAATTACATATAAAATGAAATTAATGTTTTTCTAGATCGAATCAAATGACGAAAATTCTAAAATAAAAAAATCTGCATGTACATTTCCTGCATTAGATTCTTGGTATGGCAATACATGTCCATGGGTAATGGTAGAGACAACATCAGAATCTCCAAAAAAAAGAAGAAGGTTTAAAAGGAACAGACGTAGTGTAGTTATTATTTTACCAGACTTTGAATCTTTTCAACCATCTGTTCTTGAGAACTTTATTCAAATTGTTCAGTAAGATAACAAATTATTTACTATCAACACTTTTGGTTAATGCCATTTATAAAAAATCTATTTCAATTAACAGAAAATGTTTCCAAATGCAAATTAAATTTTCTTTCAGCTTATATCTAGAATTTATACCATTCATATTAATATTCGGTGTCGCAACAAACATAGAAACATTGTATAATACTTTACCGTATCATGTAATATCTAAAATGAGCATAGAAGTATTCCATTCGCAGCCATCACTTTCTTATTTAAATAAAGTTATTGATACAATTTTTTTATCTGAAAATTGTGTATTTTTTTTAAGTTCAAAAGTATTTACACTCTTAACAGATGTTTTTTTATTCTATGATTTTTCTGTTAAAGGTTTTATACAAGGAATGAAGGTAAATAAATCTCTGTGTGTCTGTTTATGTATATCTACATATATATTTATGTTCATATATGTCATCATCATCAGTCTTTTTCGATACATTGATGGATGATTGACATACATATTATACAACTTTCTGAAACTATAATTCAAGTTTTGTTTTGTTTTAGTTCGCTATGTTTCAACATTTTTATAACAATAATGCACAGTCATTATGTTGCAAAATTACTGAAATTAAAAGTATTATAAACAGTTTGACTAAAAATGACATAGAACAAGTTAGAAAATTATTTTCATTCCGTGCTTATGTTGAAAAATTTTCAAACAAAGATAAAATTCAACTAATTACAAATGATGCTTACTTTAAAACTTGTTTAGAACAAGAACTTCTTAATTTTCATCAATACTGTACAGAATTTCGTATAATTTTGAAATGTTTACATATTTTAATATTTAGTTTGCCTAAACAACCTTTGGGAAAGCAGGTATTTGGAGCATGAAATTCTAACATAGGGTTTACTGTATTAGTTGTTTATTATAATTGAACTATTTAAAATCATTAAGTTGTCTTTGGTATAAAGATTTAAGTTGTTTTTAGTTAAGAGAACTATATTGCTATGCAGTATCTAGTCCAATAGTTTCCACATCCAGTTTTAAAGAATGTGTACAGTTATTAAATTTCTTATCAAAAGATGATTTGTTGGAAAAAATAAAGTCAATGGTTGAATGTCTATGTGAATATAATAATGCCAATAATAATTATAATATATTCTGTTTTAAAAATAAACTTGAAGAATTTATTTCGGAAATACAGTCAGCAACATTGGACACTAATAAAGATAATTTAGAAAATCAGAATGTAAATATGTTTAATAAGAGTATTTCTAGAGCTGAATTAAAAGAGGTACTATTTAATTTATACAATTTATTTCTGTATATGAATATTTATGAATTAGTAAAATTTAATTTCTTTCACAAATTAATTTTTTTCTCACTACACAAACCACATCAAAAGATTTTCAATGACATTATTTTATTATTCATTCTTTTTGATTGTCGTTTATACATACTTAGATGGTTATCATCCGCAAAGTGCTAAAGTATGGAAGAAACAAATTTTTCGGTACCTTGTTGCTATGGAATGATGGGTTTGTAATTGAAATGTACGTAAATAACAATCAAAAGTAATAATTTATTGAATATTGTTCGGAAAAATTGTGGTGTGGTTTATTGGAGGAAAAAAGAATCTGTTTGTGAAAAAGAACTTAAGCACAATCTCAGGATTGTTTTGTGCCTTATTTTACTGTTTTAGAAATTACTCAACCAGTCAAAATCTCAAAAAATTTTAAATAATTATGAAGTGATTAGAAATAAGTTTTTAGACTATTTACACAACATATGTGAAATTCACTTAAAACCTCCAAATTCTTATCCATTTTATGAAATATTTTTTTATGATGATGTATTGGAATTGAAATCGCACATAGTAGGAGCTCCTAGAGCTGCTATTCATACAGCACTTACAAATCCTAGATATTATATGCAGGTATAACCGCATGACTTTTTTATCTAAAATAATCATTTTTTTAAATTATTCTAATATGTATATTTTTTTAGTGTGATTGTTGTGAATTACCAAATCCTTCTGCAATTGTTCCTACATTACCAGACTTAAATATTGCATATAAATTACATTTAGAATGTGGAAAACTTATTAATATGTATGATTGGCTTCAAGCTTTTGTAACAATCATTGAACCAGACATGGATATTGATGATAAAAATGCAATAGATCCGAGTATACAGTATCCTTTACAATATTAAATATTAAAAATACATATTTAGAGCGATTATAATTAATAAAAAATGTTTAATTATGAAATAACTGTAAACAATTATAAGAGTCTTATTGTAACTTTAACTTTAAAACATTCGTTTGCAATCAAAATTTAAAAAAATTAAAATTAATTTAAAATAATTTGTAAATTAGATAATCATCAAAATTTTCAAAGAATATATATGTTGCCTTACATTTTATTTTACAGAGCCCGTTTTACAAGAGCTGTTGCAGAATTACAATTTTTAGGTTTTATAAAAACTTCAAAGAAAAAGACTGATCATGTTACTCGCTTAACATGGGGAAGCTGAATATATCTGAATATATGTATTCTCCAGTTACTTTTATACTCTGTATATTTTTGTATTTAATAAAAAAAATTTAACATTCAAATAGTTAATTTTTATTTTATTATAATATACTGTTGCTATAATATATGCTATATATTATTACATGCTCAATTAACACATCCATGTAAATGCCGGACATAGTCGTCAAATGATTCATTAATTCAAATTGTTCTCAAAGATTACAGTTGATAGGGTATTATAATCCATTTTTCTAAAAACAATTGTTTTTTTCAGAGGGTGATTCTGAAATCCAGTTTGAAGTACATGCATTAATAATAAAGTTACAGTAGTTATGTTTCTAAAAGGAATCAAGACATATATATCTATCTATATATATATATATATATCTATATATATATATTGTTTACTATAATAAAAACACTTAAAATATTATGGACTTAATTTGAGTTTTATTGTAAAATCTGTTATATTTTATATAATATTGAATAAAACTATAGTTATTAGATGATTTTAAACCATTTTGTCAGCAAAAAAATCTCACTTTTTATAAATTGATCAAATACCTGAAATTGTCTCATTGAAAATGTGTTTAAAAAAGTTACTTGTGGTCCAATCGAGTTCTCCAGTAATTATAACATTATAATTTAAATTTTGATTTTTTTACGTATTAAAATGCGTTTTGAAAGTGTTTAATATTTGAAGAATTATTTTATAACGTTTTGTAAAAGATAATAAACGAAACCGGAAAACTGATGTATCTACATATATGCACAGGAAAGTTAAATTTCGTTTTTTTATTTACTTAAAACCAAATTTTTAGAAATGAATATAAATTATATTTGTATACAAGTAGCACTTAAACTAAATTAAAATTAAATATTCCATTTTCAAAATTAAAGCCTTATTTTTGTTTAGAAAAGTATTAGTAATAATGGCGTAAAAATATTATATTAATATCAGCTTCGTTTTTTTAGTACATATTCAGATTTTATCGTTTAAGTTAATAATTATTTAGTATTTCAAAACGTGTATTGAAACAGTACTTTATTTAAAAATAATTCTGGTTCAAGTTACATATGATAAAAATACTATTTTATATATTATAACTAGATAAAATATACAATTTTTTTTTGTTATAACAAGATAAAAATGATTGTAAATATTTAAATAATATTAATTTCAAATCAAAATGTACCACATCTTAACAATTAAAATTCATCATAAAAATAGACAATTGGTTTTAAATATAATAAATTTCTTAATTTTTTATAGCATATTATTTTATGAATTATATTATATTAATATAATTCATAAAATATGCATTTGAGATATACCTATCTCAAATGCTCTAACCATTTTTTAATAATGACGCCTATAAAAAAATATATGTTTACATTTTCGTCAAAAGTCAAATTCAATATTATTGTTAAATATCGAAATTAGACTAAATATATTAATAAAAAAATGAACCTGCCTATAATATATATACATATAAATATATATATATATATATATATATATATATATATATAATTTATAGAAAATATTTTTAGACTTGTTAATACTTGTATCGGTTTTAAAAATATAGCAGATGCATTATAAATGCCATAGAAAAAATTCATTGATAAAAGGTAGTTTTAAAATTTGTATACTTGGGAGGTCTGTTTTGTAGTCATTATAAAAATTAATACAATATATTGCAGGAAACAGAAAAAGTTCAGGTAACTCGTAAACTAACCCTTTCGGCAGTGCCATATTATTCAAAGGGTGTAAGGTTTAATAATATTTATTTAAAGTTTTCTAACACCATTATTAGTTTAATTTATATATATATATATATATATATATATATATATATATATATGTATATATGAGGGTTTGTTGTAATTATAAATTAAAAGAATTACATAATTAACATGTATTAGTTAAATAGAAAATTTGTTTTTAAACAATTGTTTCAAATAAAATTTAAATAAATTATTTCTTTTGAAATTATTTCATTCAATTTTTGTTTAATTCTGGGCCATCGTTCAAAGAAAATAATTAATATTTACTTTATAACCGATATAATCGATTGATAAATAAATTGATACTCATATCTATTGTTGCAAGATATATGTATTTTTATGTAAATATTACAATTTGGCATAATTTTTAAAACCAAAAAATGAAAAGTCCCTTTCAAAATAGCGATATGTAAAGACATGATTAGAAATATAATTATGTATTAAAATTATTTACTTAATGTATAATTGTAGCTTTATATAAATTTATTCTAGTCTTTCTTCCACTCTAACCAAGCTAGAAATATTTAAATATTTCGAAACATTAAAAGCATTCTAATGGGAAATATGTATATGTAAACGAAAAACATTTCGTCTTAGATTTTTTATGGGTAAATAGAGCCTAGATCATTAAAACCATATCTTTGATAGATATCGTGATCATATTGAATCGAATTTTATACTTAAAACTGAACCTTGGATCTGTATAAATAATGTATATATATATATATATATATATATATATATATATATATATATATATATGAAAAATAGTTTATTAATTGTATAATTGCAAATAATGTATATATGTATAATTACATACGGATACATTTCAATTAATGGAATTCTACACAGTTTGAAAACTTTGCTGTGCTGTTGGAATATATTTAATTAGAATATATTAAATTGGACATTTAGTTAAAAATAAATGTAGTGATTAATTTCAAATTTAAATGGAATACATGAATGAAATTCCTAAGAATTGTGAAATATTAAATAGTTTGATAATTTAATTTTAAACACTTTGGTTACTATTGACATTATGATTCGTTATTTAAAAAAAGATTAAAACAAAATCAAATAAATATTTACATCCAGAATGTTATATTAAATTTATTAGCAGTTATGCATATTGTATAAACAAAACATACATATACCCACACACAAATAAAATATATGATGCTTTTCAGGAATATAAGACAATACGTAGATGAGAATAGATTTTAAAATATTTTTACTACCCAGATGCATATACATCCCGAAATATTGTTTCATCTATCGGATCAACAATTTTCTTAGTAAGTGTAATTTTCTTCTTATTTATTATTTGAAAAAGAATAATTTCACACTGAACAGTATTATTTTCAACTCATGCTTCACCATCCATTGAATGAATCTAGAAACTTCCAATGGAACATAGCTACTTCGAACTTCCTATACTAACTAAGAATCTAATATCTAAGTATCTAATATAGAAAATACGTAGATGAAAATAGATTTTAGGACATTTTTTTGATATATATATATATATATATATATATATATAATTTTTATTGATGATTTTTATTGTCTATGAATCGTGTACTTTATCGGAATCTTTTTCAATGTTATTTATTTTAAAATATATAATGCTTTTCAGGAATATAAGAAAACATGTATATATATATATATATATATATATATATATATATATATATCAAAAAAAATGTCCTAAAATCTATTTTTATCTACGTGTTTTCTTATATTCCTAAAAAGCATTATATATTTTAAAATAAATAACAATGAAAAAGATTCCGATAAAGTACACGATTCATGGATAATAAAAATCATCAATAAAAATTAATAAAATATCTATATATTCTTTAATAAAAATTAAAACATTCGGTCTTTAAAAATACAGACATTCATGATTGTAAATATTTTTTTATTTATGTTTAACTGATTAAATCATCAAAAAAGTCATATACCCAATAAATTGACCCGCCTACACAGAAATATTAAATGTAATCCATTGACTAATCTACTGTACGTGTTTATTAAAACAGTTTATGTGCGTACAAAAACACTTTAACATAAAAAACATTCCGCTGTCGATAGACTACACGTATGATTGTAGTAAACCATTGTAAATATTTGATATCCAATCAGGTTCAGCAGTCGCATTTTGATATTCGGAGGGTGCATTTAGATAAAATTGTCCCGTGCTATTAGATCAAAGACGCCGACAAAGTAATGGTGGACAAAAAGAAACAACAAAACAAGTCCAACAATCATAAAAACATTAAAACACCAGCTTCTGTCATATCGTATGCTCGATGATACATCTACCTTGCGGTTTTAGACTTACGCCACCAGGACCCGACTAAATACACATTCAGGTTGTGATTTTATCAAATATTCTTCGTTTTATTTTTTTAGTTTAAACAGTTTCAAACTAATTTTTGATCTCATATTTTTAACTTTTGCAATTAAGATGAATGCATATTGAATCATAAGGAATATTCAACGTACTTTCATGATTTAGTAATATTTTTTACAGTTAATAATTTAATGTGTTAATAATATAAATAATAAAAAGATATTATTAACATTTTAATTTTACTAATATTTTTTCTGTGAAACGATTTTCTTATTTATTTCTAAAAGTCATGTTTTTTTTAAAAAAAATAAGAAATTAATATGTTCAACTGGAGGAAAAATGAATGTAAAACAAACCATTAATTACTAATAGTACTTTGTTTTGTAAACGTAATAAATATAATTATTTTTACATTTAATGTTTGGTTGTATTTACATAAATATATAACAGGGTAGAAAATTAAAAAAATGTCTTCCTAGGCGAGAAACGTATTCAATAAAATTGATTTAAATAATGTAAAATAATCTTCCTATATATAAAAAATAATTGCTTTCTAAAATTTCCATTCAACAAAAAATTTTATTTTCTGATCGTCTCCTCGCAATGCCTCTCCCCCTCCCTCCGCTACATTTTACAGGTAGCACGTTAGTTTCATTTCAATTCCCGATCATCAATAATTAGTTGATTGATATCGTGTGGTCTCTGATCTGATTGATAGACATCAGTCTATAGCTCTCTCACAATATATAACGAAAGAGCTGTATACGAATTTAATGTAAAACCAATGAGATTTATTCAAAATATTGTATTCACATCATTGAAGCTTTAGAGTACAAAAATACTACAGATTTTAACATTATATTATATTTTATTGTTAAGTTTTATAAACTTTTCCAATAAAAATTTTACTAACATTTTATGCAGATTATTTGTGCGTATAATTTGTTAATTTCTGTTATTTGTTAGGGGCGAGCAGAAGGCGAAGCCCCCCTTCGGTGATCGGCGAGTGTAGTGAGGAGGAGGAGGAGCCCTCTGGTTAATATTAAAAAAAATGAGATTTATAATTGATTTCTTAATCGACAAGCTTGACACTGAAATGAATTGACACTTCAAACAATATTTGTTTATCAAAAGTTCCAGTAATTGAGCATTATCTATTTAAATAAACTAATGCATATAATATTATAATACACTAATGTAATAATGTTATTATCTTGAGAGCTCAGAGAGTAAAAAATATTTACAGGTACATCAAATATTAGATATTATGTACATGAAAATGAAATTAAAATTTAATGCTCGAAACTAACACATTAATTGAAATAATAATAGGTACAATAAAAATTCTTGTTTTCTATTATAAGAAATAATAAAGTTGAATTCCGATCTCAAATTTTAATTGAAAATTTGAAACAATCATATTATATATATATATATATATATACATATACATATATATATATATATATATATATATATATATATATATATATATATATATATATATATGGATAGATAGATAGATAGATGGAAACGTGTTTAAATTTAAATTTATTTAAATACACCTTACTAGAAATGATATTTTAATGTATCAAACTATTAAAACATATTTATTTATTATATATTTCTTGGAAAATATGACGAAAACACACGAAACGAAGCAACAGATTAAATTGCATAAACAGTGACCTCAAAAATATTAGATCTGTCAACAGTACATTATGAATCAGATATCTATTCATCTATCAGGTATACATTATATGATGTATTCTTTGGTAATATATTTGCACAATGTATCAATAAAAAGTAAAATAAATAAATAGGGATCAGCAAGCATAGTTTCTTAAATACATCATTTTTGGTACTTACTAAATATAAGAGAAAAAGAATTGTGTAAAGTATATTGCGAAATATGCATGGAAAATATATATTGACACATGTAGCGTATTTGTATTATTTACGTTTAACTTTCGTTTTCCAGTTTTCACCAGTCATTATTATTATTATTTATATTTTTAATGTATTACATATTAGTATATGTTTAGCATATATATATATATATATATATATATATATATATATATATATATATATATGTATTGAATCTGTTTTATTATGTTAAACCATAAACTAGAGAATAAAAAAAGTTTTAATACTTAAAAAATGAATTACTTCATTATTAACAAAATATTCTTTTTTAAATATACAAATTACTTAATTTCAAATTTATCGTCTTATAAAATTTTAAATATTTAAGTACTTGTCCTTTTTATTATATATTTGTATTAATATGTATATCCAAAAATATTGCATAAAACTTGATTGAACTCTAATACATATTTTTTTATTATTTTTCTTGTCAGTGTTTTTCTTGTATATTTTATTGGCATAAAATTGATCATTTCTTTAATATTTTTTATATATACTTTGTGTTAAAATAAAAAGATTTAATATAAAAAAGTCGTTTTCTTAAAAGTAATCTCATGTTTATTCTTTCATTAAAAAATACTGTATTCATGGTATCGTATTCGAAATAAAGTAGAGACAAATCGACGTTCTAGAAGAAAATCCTCTATATAATGTTTTAATGCGATTCAAGTCGTTTTTTAATTATAATTTCTATTAAAATTGTGCAAGAAAAAGACTATTTGATGAGATGTAACATATAAGATAACAATATTTTATTATAATTTATTTAATGCAAAAATATAAATAATTTGAAAACATCTATAGAATGTAACTATGTAATATTTTGAATTTTTAAAAGTTGTTAATTTATCAATTAATATGAACAGTTTATTGCACTATGGCTAAATCTATTTTCACATTAAAATTTTCACTCTTCCACAAACCATAACATTTTTTTCTTATTAAAATTTTTTAATAATTGATTATTGACTGTATAGATCCCATCATCCTTAGAATGCTTATTAGAGTATTGAAGGTGATGATCTCATTATCGAAATAGGTATAAACCACAATCGAATTGATCATTAATCAATAATTGAACATTTTTGATCAGAAAGAATTTTTGTTACTTGTAAAAAAGTAAAAAATTAATTTGTAAAAATATAAATTAAGTATATCTTTAATATAAAATAAAAACTTTTGAAAACGAAATTGGTATAAATAAAAAAATAATTTCCAACAAATATACTGAGTTAATTTATTAGTTTTTTTCTTGTAATTTATATCTTGCTCTATATTTTAGAATCGGTCATTTATTATTTATGGTATTTTAATAATAAAAGAGCAATTATATGTTAAATATTATGTACTGCGTTTATTTTGTTTAAAAATAACTATTACATTGAAAACATAGTTTTTTAGACGATTTTCTTTTACATATAATCTCTTAATAATAATCTTCACGCGATGAACTACATTTTAATGAAAAAATATGTTTGTGTAAAAAATAACCAATTTGTAAAATTAATTTTGATTCTTGATTAGTATTTGATCAAAATATTCTTTAATTACAAGTGCATATACAGTAAAACTTTCATATAATGAACTATTTTATGAAGAAGTTATTTATTTAATAAATTTGTCTGGTAGTAACTTCAACTACATATTGTGCTTTAATTCTTTTAAAAAATTATCTTTACAACGAAAAAAATAGGGGCAGAATTCAATTTATCATAGAGGATTTATCATATATATATATAATGTGCGTTTACCAAAAATAAATTCGATGAGGACCTGTATTTATAGATACCGCATTTATATTATACCCCAATAAAGCTATATAAGCGCATAAAAAACATAATATTAAAACATTTATGGCAGTTATAACCGAGAGTGTGTAGTCACATCACTGACGAGCAGAACATCGGGAGGTACGGTGGAGGACTGAGCAATAGCACCGCATTTTTAAGATTTTTATTCGATTGAATTTAATTTTTATAATGTCTTAATTAAACGATTTAATTTCTCGGCACTGCTGTGTTTGACATATGAAATAGAAGGAGAAAAAAGCACCGAAAAAACGTCGTTGAAAGATATATTGGGCATAGAGTCTATTTGTGGCCGTATATAAGTGCACTATTAAAAGAATATTTTATTACATGTGAACATATTATTATTAGGAAACACTAATATAATTAAAAACGTTTATGGATGTATTATAAATAATATATTAGTGAAGATATGAATTAATCGAGGAATTGTAGATGTTTTTGCGATGTTTTTATTAAACAAAATAATTTGGTTACCGAAGTGGACTATCAAAACACTACCCCTATTACGCATTTCATTTTAAATTATTTGTCTAATGTACCTCTCTCTTACAAAATGGCATACCTTTTAGATGACAGATGTTTCATTGTTTTAAATGTTTGACGAAAAATACTGTGTATACATATATATATATATATATATATATATATATATATATATATATATATATATATATATATATATATATATATTCCAATACAGAATTTTATTAATATTTGTTTTATTTTTTTTAAAACAGTATCGCTACTCGGTAATGATTTTATTTTTTATTTTGTTTATGAATAAAATAGACATATTTCTCTATTACTTCTTATATTTTCATTTTTTTATTAATATATTTTTTTATATATTAAATTGAATAATGAATTATAGATATCTGTAATTTGGAATCTTTTCAGAAATGAAATTAATTGTGATAACATTGCACACATTACTAATACATACACGCACACAAACATATATATATATATATATATATATATATATATATAACATATATATATATATATATATATATATATATATATATATATATGTATATATATATATATATATATATATATATATATATATATATATATATAATTCCACAATACTATAATTAACGTAGAAGAATAGAAAAGAGGCAATTCATTAATTTGTTGATTGATTTTCAATAACGCATCATTCATTTCATATTTGTTTATTTGTATTTGTACTTCTGCGAAAAAGCAAAAGAAAATTATTTTTTAATTACAAAAATAAAATAAATGTCCTTTATTATAATAAAATATAAATAAAGAGTATATAAGTTGTTTAAATTCAGATAGATACAACATTTCTTTCTAGAATTGTTTTAAATGATTATAATTTATATTTTTAAATAACTGATTTTCTTGATTTTCAAAGTTTTGTTTCACTAATAGGTGGATTCCGCGATTTAGGTATTCTTGTTTAAAAAAGATTGACCTCTTTGTTTTTTTTTACAAGAATTTTTAGTAGATATCCATAAATTAATATATTTGGAATTAACAGAAATCAAAATTTATTATTTTATTTAGCGTTGTTTTCTTCATTTATTAATGTTTTGTTATCATAATTATTATTCATCTTTTGTTACAAATTCTGTTATATTCCATCATTTTACACATATTTACTAATTTTTCTCATATTGTTTCTACATTAAATGACTGTACTCGCATGAAGAATAAATTAACATAGTGTAGTAATTTTTTTATAATTGCAGCTAATTTTTCTTAGAGATAAATTTACAATTTCTATAGGAAATAACTTCTTTCGCTTTGAAAATGGTTGAATTAAAAATAAAATATCAGTATCAATAAGTACAATATCGTTACACTTCATCAATATTGTAAAAAAATTATACGATTTAATAAAAGTAGTGCATCGTTTAAATATTTTATCAGTAATTTAGTTTTTTTTCAAATAATATGTGATAATATAAAGCGAAATAGAATATTTTGTTTCATTTTATATAGTTAAAAACATTTTTAATATTAAATTTCATTTTATTCTTTCACTCTTATGATAATTATTCATAAGTTCTTTCCATTACACAAATAAATACTTGTACACAAATTCTAAGATAGTAAAGTTTAATAATTTATTTTATATTTATTATTGAAATTATAAGATAATAGTATAATAAGAAAGTAAGGAAAAATAACAATTCCTGATAATTTTTTAGATACCAATTAACGAAATCATCACGTTTTTAAAATCTAGAATAGTGAACTAATTCGTTAATACAAAATATTATTAATTTATCACTTATTTTTCACCTAAAAGTTTTTTTTAATATAATATTTAATAGTGTGCTATTTTAGGAAACATAGAAAAGAATGTATTTTTTAAAAGAATTACAGACCAGGTTATTTTTATGTAATGATTTACGTACCTCTTATAAATAATTTAGTTACGCTTTTTATCGATAAATTTCTAATTATAAATATTTAAATTCCTTTAATTATTAAGACTGAAATAAATTATTAGCTGCATATATCATTACAGTGGTATTGACATAATAATAAATAGTTCTTTAAAAATATTTTCTCACTTTATCCATATATATATATATATATATATATATATATATATATATATATATATATATATATATATATATATGTATACATATATATATACACCTATACATATATATATATATATATATATGTATATATATATATATATATATATATATATATATATATATATACTTGGAGCTTGTTTAACTGTTAAATCACATATAATTATTACCACATTTCATTTACATATACGTAGATATTTTTAATAATATTAGAAAAATATATGAAACTGTAATATATATGTAGATGTGTATATATGATGTATGTATATACATAAATAAGAAAATACACACAAATACATTTATATATACATACATAACATTGTCTGTAGTTATTGCGATGTGTACATACAATGTACAGGCAAATTTACATAGGCTGTTTAAATATCGGTATTTCATTTTTCATATTATTATGTTCACATGTTTAAGCTCAACGAGTCGCCACTTTTCTTATATATATATATAAACAAAATATGTGTATATTTTAAGTAAAAAAATTAACGTCACGAATTACTTTATGCCCAGAAAATTGTTTTACTTAAATTCAAATTAGACTAGAATATGAAATCATTTTATTAATAGATCACAAGATTTCATGAAAAAAATATCACAAATATTACAAAAAAAAAATGATAAAGGATACATTTAAGTTTCTTCAAGTTTTTTAATTTTGTAAAATTATGCAGATAAAATTTGTAATCCTTTCCAATGTGTACGTACTTTATTTTAAAAAGAAATTTTACATTCACTAGATTGTTTTTTATTAAATTTACATTTTAATAAATACCAGAGAAAATTTAAAATATAGATACAAACAAAACTAATAATATATTGGTATTAATTTAAATACGAAATAAATTTAAGTTTCAAGAATATGTATACACTTACATTTTTTT
>CM068322.1:13848309-13995809 GCA_034766995.1 Acanthacorydalis orientalis | reverse complement strand
AAATTCGCTTACACACATTACTTTATCCTAATCACCATCAAACACTGCCAAATGTTCTTAAATATCAAAATATTCATTAAGTGATTATTGTCTACTTTTATATATTGATGTATATGGTAAAGATGATGTGTTAATGGTAATGATTTCATTTCAAAAGTGTATAAGTCCACAAAATTTGATTTCTGCAGTTGTTTTGTGTGACTCTTTATTTGCTGAATTTTTTTGTCTACATTTCGAAGATGATGATATTGGTATTGCCATGGTGTGTATTGCCATGTATATTGACGTATCAAAATTCTTGAGAGTTCTTAAATATTTGATAGTCCATAAATGTATATATATATATATATATATATATATATATATATATATATATATATATGTAAATGTATTAATATGTATCTGAATTTCAAGAAACAAAAAAAATTGAAATCATAATTTCCGTTATCTTCAATGATTTGTTAAAGATGTTATGATTCTAATCTGATGATAAAATATTCATATTTTTCATTTATGTACTACATATTTTATTACAGATATTTTTATTGAAATTTATATTAAAAATATAAAATATTAACACTAAAAATATACCGTATATTCAATGTAAGAGATGAATAATTATAACGACTAAATATTTATCAATCAGTGTTGATAAATAACATAGAAATTATTAACGTAAAATGATAATTTATTTTCAGACAGAGAATAAAAATGTCACAGCATATTTTATCCGCTGTCGAATCCGAGATTTCAGCAGCAGGAAAAATTAAAGGTGACCCAAGCGAGAGAGACATCAATGTTACTTTGGATGATAGAGAATTGTGGTGTCGTTTTCAATGTTTCACTAATGAAATGATTGTCACAAAAAACGGAAGGTAATTCATATTAAGTACTAGAAAATATTAACTCTTAGACGATTAGATGTTCTTTCAGAAAAGTTAAATAATTGGTTGGTACAAAAATAAGATAGCTGAATAGTAAAAATAACACTTAAAAATATGATATAAATAGAATATA
Organism: Acanthacorydalis orientalis; assembly: GCA_034766995.1. Classification (NCBI taxonomy): domain Eukaryota; kingdom Metazoa; phylum Arthropoda; class Insecta; order Megaloptera; family Corydalidae; genus Acanthacorydalis; species Acanthacorydalis orientalis. Next base: position 13,994,792 of record CM068322.1, on the reverse strand, counting down.
AATTTATAGAAAAATGTGTTTTTGCTAAAATGTCTAGATATAATTTTTATTGTTTTATATTTTTGTCTTAATAATGAAAACATAAATGTAATAATATTTTTGTTGATTGTAGCAGAATTTCGAAAACCCGAACTAATTATGTTTGAAATATTTAGGTTTTTGAAAGTATGTCAAGGAAGTAACTTGTTTGTATTTTTATGCATATGTTTAACTAAAATTCAATAAATTATACAGAAAAAGGCGAATTTCATGTATTTAACAATTACATTTTTAAAAATTCAGAAATTTCTGGCTGTTAACTACAATTATTTTCATTTAATGTTTAAAATCTATGTGAAATAGTAATGAGAAAAAATTACTTTTCTCTGTCTAACGAAATTTTTCATATCGTGCTAAAAATATGATCGGGTTTATAATGTTTTGATTTGTTTATGATGTTTAGAGATCCTTAGAGAAAAAATTATAAAAAGATCTTGTTTGTTTAAAATCTTTTGACATTTTTGGAGGCATACGTTTTTAAAATTCTGTTATAATTGAACATTTATTATATATAAGATTATATTTGTATCTATATAATTTCTTTAAGTATGCTTCAGTTCGCTGTAAACGCTGTTTTTGTTCATTAATTCATTATATTTTAAATATTGTTAAATAAATATTTTTAAACTGTTGAATTCGACAATGATGTACATATGTATATATAGAGAGAGAGAGGGAGAGAAAGAAGTTTATACGTTTAAATATTAATTTTTTTCATTTGATAAATTTTAAAAATGATTGCAAGCAAAAGACTCAACTATGAATAAAAATCTAATAAAAATATGTATTAAAGATTATCATCTAAGTTATTGCAATATATTTTTGTAGTAGCCATGACATCGCAGCTTATAGTAAATAAAAACATAGTAACATGTAGAAAATTACTAGTTTGAAAATTTGTTTAACTTATCTCAATTTAATTATTTGTATACTTTAAAGGGAAAATAATATGTATTTTTGTTCATTTTACATATAGGTATACTGATACTATTTTTATTATGTATTTCTTATGTATATATATCGTTATCACCATCATCCTCTGTAAATCTACTGTTGGATAAAGACCTCTTCCATGATTTTCCATTTTGTATGATTGAATACTTCTCTTTTCTATTGATTTCCAATAAAAATTTTAATTTACTTATCCCACCTGTTCATTGGTCTCTTTCTTGATCTTTTTATATTCCTTGGTTCTCAATTAATAATATCTGTTGTCCATGGGTTGTCTTTTCTTCTTGCAACATGCCCTGCCCATTTCCATTTCAGACTCTACTCTTCTTATTATATCTGTGACTCCTGTCTGTTTTCGTATCCATTCTATTCTTTTCTTATCTCTTCTTCTTATTCATAGCATGCATCTTTCCATACTTCTCTGTATTGTTTGGAGTCTGAATGATTTTGGCGTTAAGTACCCATGTTTCGCTGCCGTAGTAGTTCATCCAAATGAGCTCCATCCCATTTTTATTCTCCTGTTTACTTCAACAATGAATGATCCTTCTTTGTTGATAAGCTAGCCTAGATAGACATACTTCGTAACTTTTTCTATTTCTCTTCCTTTTATTTCAATTTTCTTCGAGTAGACAAATGCATTGATCAACCCATATTTTATATATATATATATATATATATATATATATATATATGTATATGTATATATATAAATGAAAATTAAACAATCGTGTTTCATTATTTAAACAATTTTAATTAAGTTTAAAATTTATTAAATAAATGTGTAAAGAAAAGTTCAAAATTTATCATTGTATTATGGAAATTCTTAAATGTTTTGTTTTATTTTTAAGAAACTGATCAATTTTTCTGTCCAAAATGTAACTAAATCCAAAAAAGCAAATTTGGTAATCGAAAAAAATCAAGAAAATTGACAAGAGTTGGTGATAATTATTAGGTTAGATGATAGGAAGCGTGAAAAAAAAGTTTTACAACCTAATACAACTATTTCTACACATAAATTAAGAACTTTTTCTCGTATATTAAAAAATACATTTATATTGATTAATTATAGTTGAAATGTTAGAATCTGCTTTTTAATTATTTATATAATTTTTATTATTTAAATTTTTGAAATGAAAAGTAAATTGCAGTAATTAATTCTAATAAGCAGTGATTATATAATTGTTAAGGTGAATGTTTATAGACTGTGATTGTTAAGTGTGAGTGCTTGACTTCATTTAACAACACTGTTTATTTAAAAGTCAATTAATGTAAAGTCAATTAAAGAAAACATTTTTGATAAAATATTATTAAAGTTTATTATATATTATTATTCATTTTTATATTTTCATCATAAGTTATAATGATTAATTTGATTTTAATTCATATACGTAATGAATTTTGAAAACTATTACCGTACGTACTTTTAAAACCATTTTATCGTAAAAAATTATCAACAATATTCTCAGATAAAACTCAACGACCATTACATTAACTGTAAAACCTAATGTTTAAGTAGTAAATTCTATATATTAATTAAATGAATTAAAAATTCTAATTTTTCTTATTTTATAACCTTATAGAAAATAATAAATTTTAGTGAATATAAAAAAAATATATCAAGTTTTTAGAATTATGTTCAATAAATTTAATGAATTTCATGGCAATATTTTCATCAATTTTCTTTCCTTTAAAGATCAAGTCCTTCGTTTTGGCGATGATGTTTATGAATATATTGGGTCATCCTATAAGTAACACGGTATTTTCATATAAGTGAAAAAATTGTGGGTTCAGATGTTATTAGTCTTACAAGGGGAAGATACACCTTCGGAAATTGAGTTTGGGACCAAACTTCGTGTAGTGGTAGGATACCCCAAAGATATTAATATAGTAATGTACTAGTTCGGACAATTCAGCCATTTTAGAGAAAAAAGGCTCCAAAGTTTCCGCATTGGATTATGAGAGAGACTTTTACCCGTTGTCAACTAGCTTGGTAGCTAAGCTGTAACGTGCCGGTTTAAAGTGTTTGAGGTGTCAGGTTTGATTGTCTCTCGATCCATGCAGTTTTCTTTTCACCTGAATAATTAATTAATGTATTTAATGCAATTTATTAACAAAAATATTTAAATAAAGATGAAGTAACATTTTTCTGGATTTTTTTCAAAAATGCTCTTTTTCAATTTTTAAAATTTTATTTCAGAAAATGATTTTTTCACGAAATTTTATTAATTTTTTGCAAATACATCTATCTCTTAAAGGATTCCCGTGGTATATGATTCCTTTAAAGTGATCATGTGGTATATTCATGAAAGAATTTTATACATTTCTCTATACACATTATTCCGTGGAATATATTACATGAATACATTAATATACGAATATGTATGCAAAAAAATTAAAAAAAAATTGCGAAAAAATCATTTTCCGAAATAAAATTGTCAAAATTTGAAAAAAGAGCATTTTTCGAAAAGAAATTGTCAGACAATGTTATTTCATCTTTATTTACATATTTTTTTAATAAAATGCATTCAATGCATTAATTAATTATTCAGGTGAAAAAAAACTGCATGGATCGAGCGACAATCGAACCTGACACCTCAGACACTTTAAGCCGGCGCGTTTCAGCTTAGATACCAAGCTAGTTGATAACAGGTAAAAATCCTTCTCTCATAAGCCGATGCAGAAACTTTGGAGCCTTTTTTCTCGAAAATGACTGAATAGTGCGAGCTAGTACGATGCTATATTAATAATTTTAGGGTACCCTACCACTACACGAAGTTTGGTCCCAAACTCAATTTTCGAGGATGTATTCTCCCCTTGTTAGCCAAGAACAAAGATGGTTTCAATGATTTCGATCCGGGAACTACAACCTTGAAAATGAGGACAGATCAAGACGTCCTCAAGAGTTTGGTGACGAGATCCTGCGAACAATAATAAAATAAAATTCTAGTTAAGTGGGAGAAAAATTACACACAACAACATTCAACTATTCATCGGCACTTGAAAATTATTGATGAGGTTTCTAAGTTGCATCAGTGCGTTCCGCACAAGATATCGGACGTTAATTTAAAACAACGTATGGATATTTGCACTTCTCATCAGAAAATGATGATGATATGATCCATTTATGAATAGAATTGTTGATGGTGCTGAAAAATTGATTGTTGATAACAATATTAAACGTCAAAGACAATGGGTTGATCGCAACGAAACACTACCTCAATTGCGAAAGGAGGGTTTCATCTAAAAGTCTGTTTGGTGGGATATGGAAGAAGTTATCCATTACGAGCTAGAAAATCGAAACATCAGTAAGGAGTTGTGCTGTGAACAATTGGCACAACTAAAACAATCCATTGATGAAAAACGGCAAGCATTAACCAACAGAAAAGGCGTAACTTTTCACCGCGATAACTCCCGAAATCACACAGCACGTGAAACCTTCCAAAAACTGAGGCAATTTGAGTGGACAGTCATGACTTATCCATCATATTCCCAGGACTTCGTACCATCGGATTGTCATCTATTCTGAAGTCTCCAAAATCACATCAATGGATGACGATTTAATATAGAGGATGATGTTAGAAGGGAACTAGACTCTTTCTTTAATGCAAAACCCGAAAAGTTTTATCGCCAGAGAAAATTGAAGATTAAGATAGAAAGAAGTTGTAAATAATAGCGAAAAATATATTTTCGATCAAAATTAAAACGTTAATTTTTCTTACCGGTTCAAAACTCATTTTAAAAAAACACATTACTTATGGAATGACCCAATATTATACAATAAGTAAATAACAATCTAATTTACAACAAGTAAATAAAAATGATGTTTATAGCATACATAAAAAATAAAACTTTTAGTTTTTTATACCTTTCAAGAAGATAAATTTTATTCACGTCGGCATTGTAATAAGAAGTGTTTAACGAATTTTTTTAAATTCTAGTTTGCGAGTAGTTATTTGAAATATTATAGATTGTAAATTTTTGTGAATGAAAAAGTTTGATTCGAAATTTATTATTTTACTAATATATTACACATACATTTGAAATGAAGAAATGATAATATGACTATGCTTTATATATATATATATATATATATATATATATATATATATATATATATAGTATTGTCTTGATTAATATTGTTACAGTTTAAAATATATACAAACATAGACGATTATGTTTTGAAATAATGAGTTAGTATTTAGCATGTAAATACTAGGTGTAAGGTAGCATTAAACACCTCAGTGTTAATGTAATGTTAATTGGTTGCTAAGGTGTTATACTGTACATTTTCATAAGTACACGTTTAGCCTGTACATCTGTCTTCATCGTTTTAATTAAATACAAATATTCATACTTTGATGAAAAACTTGTTAAAACGTATTTGTCATCAATGATTATGAATTTCGTATTTGTTTGTTGTGTTTATTATGTCTTCATACCGAAAAAATAAAAATAAACTTCTCAGACACTTTGATAGTATTGACTCATCCTATTTTGTTGTAATTATTAATAGAAACATTTGATTGAAATTCATTTGAGATATTTATATTTGTTTGTAAAGTAATACAAATACTCAGTGATGATAGTTTCAGAATTATTTTTTGAGTTGTTATTTTTTTTTATTTCATTTCAATGATGTATTTTATAATCTCAAAAATATTTCATATCCGACTTTTATTTTGATGTTATTTTTTTAATATAAACATTAATTTAGAAACATTATAATATACCTAGCAGTTCTTTCCAGAATAATTTATTTTTTATATACGTTTTTAATAAAACAGTTTGTCTTTCAATCAGTATACTAATTGAATAAAAAATTAGATACGATCTAACAATATTATGTTTTGAATAAAAATCAGATGATTATTCTATTGAAAAATTTAAAAACAAACCGATATTTTTACGGTAATTTTTTACTCGTAAGATAGATATTCAAAAATAAATTGTGTTTTCTTACTATATTTAATTTCGATTTTTTTTCAAATTCATCAATTTTTTAATTCAAATTATTAAGTAATTCTTTTTATGTATAATTTAAGTATTATAAAATTTATTCAAGTGTAAATATGTTTTCGTAGAAAAGACTTAAATTATATGTTTTATATGCTTTTTTAGAACGATTATGAAAATAATTTTCAAGGATTTAAAAAATATGTAAAAAATTATATAAATATATTCAAATCAGAAATATGTAAAAGTAGATATTGCAATTACAAAAATCATAATTATTTTAATAACGAACAAATATCGTTTTGAATAAATCAAGAACTAATCTCAAAAATATATGTAAAACATATTTTTTTTAAAGTCTTACAAAGCATAAATGATAATTAAATAAAAAATAAGTACATTTTTAAAACGTGCATAAATACTTTTACAAATATTTTCTCACGACTGTTTGCTTAAATGTATGTATCTCTTTACTCCACACAACGGATACTTTGTTCTCCAACATTAAATGCAAATTCGTAATACTTAGAGAGTTTTAACGACTTTTTATTTATACTTGCCGAAGAATATTTCCCATAATGTATTTATTTATAAATGGCTAACATGTAATCAAACATTTAACTATATATGCATATGTATGTATATATATATATATATATATATATATATATATATATATATATATATATATATATATATATATCATCATCATCATCATCATCTTCAGCCCCTGTCAATCCACTGCTGGATAAAGGCCTCTTCCATGACTTTCCATTTTGTTCGATTCAGTGCCTCTCTTTTCCACAGTTTTCCAAGAAAGTTTTTAATATCCTTATCCCATCTGTTCATTGGTCTCTTTCTCGGTCTTTTCATATTCCTTGGTTCCCAGTCAATAATTTCTCTTGTCCATCGGTTGTCTTCTCTTCTTGCGACATGTCCCGCCCATTTCCATTTCAGACTCTTTACTCTTCTTATTATATCTGTGACTCCTGTTTGTTTTCGTATCCATTCTATTCTCTTTCTATCTCTTCTTGTTATTCCCAACATGCATCTTTCCATACTTCGTTGTGTTGTTTGGAGTCTTTGAACATATATATATATATATATATATATATATATATATATATATATATATATATATATATATATATATATATATATATATATAAATTATTATCATTATTTCAGGCGGATGTTTCCCGTAGTAAAAGTATCAGTTTCTGGTCTAGACCCAACAGCGATGTATACAGTCCTTTTAGAATTTGTTCAGATAGATCCACATCGTTGGAAATATGTGAATGGAGAATGGATACCTGGTAAAATACAAAAATTAACCTTATTATATACATTGCTAATTATTATTTAATTTTCGATGTAGGAGGAAAAGCCGAAGTTGCACCCTCACATCCTATATATATTCACCCCGAATCACCAAATTTCGGAGCACATTGGATGAAAGAAAGTATTTCTTTCGCAAAAGTTAAACTGACAAACAAGTGTAACGGAAATGGGCAAATAATGCTTAATTCGTTACACAAGTACGAACCTCGTGTACATTTAGTTAAAGTAGTTGGATCGGAAAACAGACGAGTGATGACGTTTCCGTTTCCCGAGACGCAGTTTATTGCCGTTACAGCCTACCAGAACGAAGAAGTTACCAGTTTGAAAATCAAATTTAATCCGTTTGCGAAAGCTTTTTTGGATGCGAAAGAAAGACCAGATTCCTTATATAATCAATCGAGAAGCAATGTTGGAGAATATGTTGGTGTTGGAATTGGTTACAGTACTGCAAATCCGACATTAACAAGTAGCGGACATGTAGGCCAACATCATCAATCTGCTAGTCAATATGGACAATGTAAGTGTATTATTGAAGTGTTCGTTTTCAACCATTTTTTTAATATTTGGAATACATTAACAAAACATATATTTTTTTAATTATAAAATATGAAACATTTTATTTTAAAATTAAATATATGATTATTAACAATATATATATATATATATATATATATATATATATATATATATATATATATATATATATATATATATTGTTATATATATATATATATATAACAATATATATATATATATATATATATATATATATATATATATATATATATATATTTATTTATCTTATAAGAAAATTAATAAAAATTTACAAAATATTAATATTTATGTTTGTTAATGTGTTCAAAATATTATTATTTTCTATTTTTAACATTAATTATGTAAATTATAATTAAATAAATAACAATAATATAAATAACAGGCAAATAACCATACAAATCATGTTTGATAGAAATTATGATTTCTAAAAAAGAAATCACGAATTTTGATAAATAAATAAAGGAGATTGATATGAGATAAAACTTATTACGACCTGGAAAATTAATATAGATTAAATATATTACAAGTATCAAAAATAATTTGAAAATTTTTTTTATATATATATATATATATATAATAAAAGGTTGCGTTGAAAGCCGCTGTTCACGTGTAGATGGCTCTAGGTGGCCTATGCTGTGATCAATGACAGATGTCTCTTATGTCATTTTGAAGTGTGAACATTTCTCATTAAAATTCAATCATCAGACGCCATCCTTTGTTTACGCAAGTACTTTTCTATAACCGAATTAAATTAGAATGTGATAAGTTGTTTTTCCGATGTGTACATCTACACCACTATGATTTGAAAAAAGGTGCAGCTGAAGCTCATCGATTGCTTGCGAAAACTTGTGGTGAAACTGTTACATCGGAAACAGTGTATAGTGATTGATTTTGACGATTTAAAAGTAGTGATTGTGACATTCACGACAAACAATGACCAGGTCAATCGAAAAAATTCGAAGATGAATAACTGTAAGCTCTATTGTAAGAAAACCCTGTTCAAACACTCAAAGAATTGGATGAACAGCTCGAAGTCGATAAAGCAACCATTTCACGCTGTTTACAAGCCATGGAAAAGATACAGAAAGAAGGGAGATGGCTACCACATGAATTGACCGAAAATTCCATTGCTAATCGTTTAAACATCTCTATTTCTTCGCTTGAAATGCATAAAAAGAAGAGTTTCTTGTAACGTATCGTGACCTGGCGATGAAAAATGGATCTATTACGACAACCCGAAACACAAGAAATCATGGGTTGATCCTGGTCAATCATCAACGTCGACACCAAAGCGAAACACCCACGGTCTCAAAGCAACGCTCTCTATTTGGTGGGATATGGAGGGTGCCGTGTATTATGAGCTTTTGAAACCGAAGGAAACAATCACCGCCGAACGTTATCGACAACAATTGAAGAGTTTTAATAATAATTTGATGAAAAAACGACTATCATTTGCATCAAATCGCCGAAAAGTGATTCTTCTCCATGACAACGCTCGGCCACATTTTGCTATAGCAGTGAAACAAACACTGATGGAGCTCGATGACGTACGAGGCACCAGTCTGGGCTTTCGCGCCCGCATCTCTTAAACGATTGCAGGTACTTCAGAACAAGATACTGCGCGTCATCGTGGATGCGCACTATTTCGTTCGGAACGATACTTTGCATAATGATCTCCGGATCCTTACACTCTGCGAGTTTGTGCGTTGTCAAGCTCGCACTCTGTACGGCCGGTCCGTATCCAGCCAGAACGTCTTGATCAACACCCTCGGCGCCTACGACCCGTCCAACCCGTGGTACCGCTACAGGCGGCCAAAACTACTGGCGTTGTGATGGGTAGACCTCCCCCTGATCTGACGAGAACTGGTCACGGCTCGGGATGTAGGTCGTGAATAGCGAGCTTCTCTCGTGCTCCGAACCCCCCCCCCACCCCGTACACTACCGTGTAAAACACTTATTATATATACCACTAATCAAACCGTGCCATCCGCTCTCCTCGATATAATTTTTACATCGCGGGACGAGCGACTCATCGTCCCGGGTAATAGGTCCCCGTACCTCACACTCGATCTGGAAGCGCACACAGCGCTGGCACAACTCCGAACGGAATGGAGCTCGAATGGAAGATTCTCCCGCACCAAACGTATTCTCTGGACCTGGCCTCAAGCAATTACCATCTGTTATGATCGATGCAACACGCTTTGGAAGATACACATTTCCATAACTACGGAGAAGTCGAAAATTGGGCCGCTGAATGGATTGGTTTAAAAGACAGACCATTTTTTCGTCGAGGAATTTAACTTCTGTCAAAAAAGTGGGAAAAAGTAGTAGCTTCCGAGAGCAAATACTTTGATTAATGTATTTATATATTTTGTTATTGAAATAAATACTCAAAAACACAAAAAACAGCGGCTTTCAATGCAACCCCCTTATATATATATATATATATATATATATATATTGTTAGCAAACGTTTACATTTGTATGTTTTATTGTATTCATAGTTATATATTTTTTAAAATGTTACTAATATTCAACAGATAGTTCATGGTTTCTGCCTCATCAAAGTATGTATTCTACAGTAAGCCCGCCAGTAACGGCTCTAACAACTTGTGAAAGATATCCATCTAGTTCGAATTTAAGATCAAATAGATCGTCACCATATCCAACAATCTCGCAGCGACAAAAATCCTCGTCTTTGTCACCGCCATCACATGGTAAATTACCATTTATTAATATTTGTAGAATACATAATAACTTTTATTTTTTCTCCAGTTTACAATCCACCTGACCATATTCAAATACAGAATGTTTCAAACTCAGGAAGTAGTATTTATTCTCCAACAAGCGTAACGGCACCTTCTTCCTACACCACTTATACAGGTAGTTGGACAACACCTATTCAACCGCAAACACCAACTGCTATTATGAATCCTTCTTTAAATTGTTGGAGTACAATCAATTCTCAACAACCGAGTTGTCAGAGTTCATCACCGATATCATGTCAAAGTAATAATAAATCACCAGCGTCATCTCCAGTACCTACACACCAATCATTATACCAGTCTAGTAATCCGATTTCAAATTTTACTAATTTATCGTATACGACAAACTACTATAGTCAAGATTATTCATATGGACAGTATTCGAATCCAGTTGGAGCAGAATATGTGCCCGTTTTGTCAACAGAAATTTATATCGAAGAAGCAAATCCGAACACGATATTACATAACCGTGGTCCGACAAGTACACCGGAATCAGTTTATAACAGACAAACACCAGATTTGAATTATGTTGGAAATGGTTCGAATAATGAAACGTGTTCTAGAACAGTTCCACATTCCAATGTAGAAAAAACATCAAGTGACGTATATGAAGAACAGACTAATCATTCGAATTCGCCGTCCTAAAACTATATAATTGATTTTTAGTATTGAGAAATGTAAAATATATTTAAAAATGTGTATGTACATGAAATAAATACTAGGCATATAATTTAATAAAAGAACATTAAATTAGAAAAATAGTAATTATTAATTTATTCACTTATATTTTATTTAAATAAATATGTATTTATTTAACAATATAATTAAGGTTTAGATAAATACGAAACTAAAAAAATATTGGTTTTTCTCCACTGTTCAGTACAACATTTAATATATATTAAATATTGCTCTCATGTACACACTCCTATATTGTTCTCATATACACACACGTCAAATTAAATTTAAAAAAATCATTTGTTTTATGAGGGCATAGTGAAACATTTTCTATTTCTTTACCTGTCTATGTCACTCGAGGTATCTCGGATTCCAGTTTTGTTTAAGATATAATAATCATAAGAAGTTTACAAAATAATATAAAATGATAATTCGATTAATTAAAGTATATAGCACTTAAATCAATACTTTAATTAATCGAATGATTATTTTATATTATTTTGTAACGAATAATTATATTAAACAAAATTGATGACAATATGGCGATGGATCAATTAAAAGTCGAATGCCATAAATAAACTTTTTTGTTTATTTTTTATTGCAGCAATCAAAACAGCTTTGTTGGAGGCTTATATATATATATATATATATATATATATATATATATATATATATATATATATATTAACTGAACTGAAAATAATTACACAGTTTTTTAAAAAATATATTATCTATAAGTTAGTAAAATAGTATTTTCATAATATTAAACATTTCAACGTTGGTAATGTTTAATAAGACAGCAGTTTAAAAATGGCGTCTACAGGTATTGGCTTTCGGTGGCTAGATATTTTGGAAAAAGAGTTCGACACTAATTTTGTAGATTTGGATATTTATTTAGGTGAGATAACTTACTGTTATTGTTGTAAATCCTATTGATATTGAGCAGTATGTCTTAAATTGTTTCGTAATTAATTAAGCTGTATTTGAAAGTCGACAGTGTAGTACAATGGCCGATTTGACATTTGTATTTTCCGGTACATATGTCATGACATTTAAATGTGGTATTTATTGTTGTGTTTATAATTTATACATGAGAAATATAAATTTAATTATGTTAACTATTTATTACTAATCAGTTTTATTTCAATGATTTCTTCCCAAAATTCTCTTATTTTATTATGTGCAATATACCATATTTATCTGATTATTATCCTAAGCAGGAAAAACTTATTTAATTGAACAACTTACTATTGTTAAAATGAGTAGTTTGATTAACATGCATTTTAATTTATTAAATAATAACAGTTATGATGTAAATGCTTTATAATCCTATGAAAGGTAATTATGTATTTAATATCTGTAAGAATAAATTGTAACCAAAGTAAATAAAGTTAGAATCATATTAGATTAATTTTATCATTTTTTTTATTATGAACATAAAATATATTCTTTTATTATAAAATTAGAAAATGCTTTAAATAATTTTTAATTGACGAAATTTATATGTGAAAATTATACACATACATATATTAATAATCGTAGCATGAATAAATATTAAAAACAAACTTATAATAAAATATTAACGTAGTAGATATATACTACTTTTTGAAAATGAAGTAATTTAACTTTACTCAACATTACTGATAAACAGAAAATTATAATTTCATAAATAAACATTAAATGATAATTTTATTATGGGTAATACACCAATTTATTTGGTATTTTCTTTTTATATCAGAAGTAGTTTTTAATATATTTATATTATTATTATCATTTTTTTGTGTAAAGATTATATCTAAGATATTCAATAAAATGAAAATAATTATTGTACTTTTTATAAAATTATTATAATATTTTATGAAGTTATTATTAATTGCATAAGAATACATACAATTTTATAGATACATTTGTGTGTGTGTGTGTGCGCGTGTATATGTATAAATTTATTTATTTATAAAGTTTCTCTAGACACAATTTTATTTTTAGGTGAATTAGAATCGGAAGATCCAGATGTTGTATGCAGTGCTCGACAAAAAATGACTGCACTAAGCTCATGCTTTGCACAACTAACTCATAAAGCACAGACAATTTTTCAAAATAGTGCAAAAGTAGAGGTGAGTTTGAAAATCTTAAATCAAATCTAGATGTGTAGGTACATTTATATATATGATAATGTGTGTATGTGAGTTTGCATCAAAATTGTAACCGTTAATATGAAAAGTGATTTGTAAACGTTTGTATTTTTTATTATTTGTATTCATACTCATCGTCAATTTGTTCATAATCTAAGCTTTCAAATGAACCTTTTTTCCGTAAATCAGTATTTATATCTGATTTTTTCTCATTTATATTTTGATTTGAAAAAGTTCTTGAATGCAATGTTTTTTGACTGTTCTTTGTATTATCATTTGAATTCCAGTCTTGTTCAGTTTGTGTGTGTACATTTTCGGTTGCAGGCGATAAAAAATCTTTGGTTACTGTAACAGGATTGTTGATGTTATCAGTATTATTGGAAAGTTCTTCTTGAATATTTTGTCGTACAAAAGCTTTTAATTTTTCCAACGAAGTGATGTTACTTGAAATATTAAATGCAGCCCTGCTTGTATAAGACTTTATCATATTAGAGTATAGTTCGTTAGAATTGCTGTTATTTTTATAAAAAATATTTCTCATAATACTTTCAATTTCTTTGTCATTTTTATCATTTATTATGTTTATGGGCTCAAGTCTATCATTAGTTATATTGATAGAATTGTTATTATTTACATTAGCATTTGATATTACATGCAGTAAAAAGTGATCCCATAATTTTTCAAAGTACCCTTTAGTTGTATTTTTAAAGTATTGTATATTTTCGATTTTGTTTAGTTTATTTTCAATTGTTGTTAGAAAACCATGCACAATTATGATGAAATTTTCAAGTCTTTGTATCTGAACATTTATATCATAAATTACTGAAGTGTTTTTGATTTTTAGTATATGTTCTTTTAAAACAATAAAAATATCTTTTATAATTTTATCTGTATTTATTTTAGATACATTTACTAAAATATCTTCGGTGTATTTATTTTCAAAATCATAAATGTAATCTTGCAAGTCCTGAAAAATAATATTTTTATTTGAAATAAAATTAATATAATTATTGAAGTTAATTCTAATTTTTAATCAGTTTTAAGTATAAAATTTAATTTTAAATTAATTGAAATGTAATAAAAAAATATATGAAAATCAAAAATCAATGACTACCTGTAAAATAACATTTAAAGAATCCATTTTAAATGTAGATATGTTGTGGCTATTGTTAACTAAATTATTTATTGAAATTAACCATGTTTCAAGATGGTTTTTGATATCTAATATAGTTTCTAATATTTCCTCTTTATACTTGTAAGATTTTTCTGCCAATTCTATGAGAGCTTTTTTAGTGTATCCAACTGTATCAAATATTTTTGTATCATGTACTTGTAACAGATTTTGTAAGATTTGTATTTCACGAAATGTATTGGAACTTCTGAAAGTATAATAGTACATAAATTATTTGTTAATTTATTTAATAATTGTTTTCCACGAATGTGTAAACATTGGCACAGATTAATAGAACATACTTGTTTGTAATTGAATCTAAAAGCTTTTCTAGTATAATTATGAGTTTTGTTTCTAATTGTGGCTCATTTAACTGTATCCGATGACAACTTTCCAAAAATAAATTCTGCGCTAACATCATGTTCTGATAGTGGCCATCTATTTTTCGATTCATTTCAGAGAATTTTCTTTGAATCATTACTGCTAAGTTGTCTATAAGCACTTCAAAATTGTCTAGAAAAGAAATATTTATTTTAATCTAACAGTTTTCTTTACATTTCTTATACTAATAACATTTTACTTTCCATCTAAAGTATGAATTCCTGTTTTGACTAAGAGAAAAATATTTATAACTTACTTTCTTGCGCAGGACTGATATTTAAAAGTTTTCGATTAAAATGTCCTAAAATGGTTCTTAAGCTATCTTGTTGTTCTCTTCTAGATATATTTAATAAGGTCATTGAATCTTTAATATTGTTATCAATATGTGAAGATTTTTTTATGAAATCTTCATGTGTTGTTGAAATCTGTTTCAAATTAATTATATTTATATACTAATATAATTAACAAATATATATATATATATATATATATATGTATATATGTATATATATATATGTTTGTATGTTTAAAAGAATATGCACAGAATGTACAATTATATTTGTTGTATATATTAGATATATAGGTATTATTAAAATATTTTTTTTCTCTAAGTATAAAGAAGTATAAATATTTAATTAGGTAATATATTACTTTTGTGAATACTTTTTTAGAATTCTCTTCAATGATAGATTTAATTTGTTCTACAGATTTATTATTTATGCAAAACATATTCAGTGAGTAATTTAAATTGTGTTTAAAAGTTGACATTTCTTGAAGTGCCTGTAAATGTAATTACTTTAAATTGATATTGTTTTATATAGTAGAATTAATTTAATTGAAAAATCTTACATAATTAGAGCTTTTACTTTTATTATTGAGATTGTGTTCAATAGAATTTAATGTAATTTTTAAATCATCGATTCCTTGAATTGTATCTACTAATTCATTTTCCATATCCGTCTGTCGTATGATCATACTGTTTTCTAACCTATCTAAATTGTTTTGAATATTTTCCATTCTTGTCTAGAATTTTTTTTATATACATATATATATATATATATATATATATATATATATATATATATATATATATATATGTATGTATGTATATAAATATATAAGTAAAGTAATAAGTGATTGAAAAATATATAAAACATACTTGCACTTTAATAAAATTTATTTCTGTTTTTGCTTCTATGTGATTCAGTCGATGGTTTATTTTTTCGTATGTATTATCGACATTTTTAGCAAATTGGTCTTTTAATATATCGATTTTCATATTTATAGTTTTGTAGTTTTCTTCTATTTTCACTAGTTTTGTATCGAACAATGTTTCAAGTCTATTTAACTTTGCGTTAATATTTTCTAATTTCGATTCAACACGAGATGAATAACGTACTGAATATATTTCATCAAGAGTTTTTAAACGATCTTCTATTGATTGAAGAATACTATGAAAACTCTGAAATATAAATGTATATATTTGTATTGATTCACATTGTATTTCAATCTATTAATTTTGTAAAATTTATAAGAAATATTTTTCTAAAATTATAGTTCTATATAGTATTTTTGAAAATCTTTAAGAATATATGTTTTAAGTAAAATTTACCTGTTGATTTAGTGAAGTTTGGAAAATATTTTCTATTTGCATGGAATTCACTTTGTTTATTAAAAAGATATAAAAGATATATTGGATAAGATACATTTTTGAATTATATTTTTGATATAACACTTTTCCAAGCTATATTTACATGCAAAATACCGTGGTTATTGTACACGTTTTATTTGTGAATTATATTTTATAACATATGTAAAATGTAAGCTATTGTAATTTAATTAAAAAAAGCAAAACAAAAAGAATATTCTTTTGTGATAGTAAAGTATAATTATTAATAATTTTATATATTGTTTTAATTTATAAAAAAAACTCAATCTGAATAAATAAACAATCTCGATGTATAAATGTGCAAAATTTAAGCTACTACTTTGTTTATTTAGTTTTATCAGTAGAATTGTGTGTTCAAGTAACTTCAAACACTGACTGTACTTGGTACATTTATTCGATCTGGATGAGTGTAGACATATGAAAGGCAGCTTTGTTTGGTTTAAAATGTAAACAAAAATTGGAAGTAAAAAATTAGGATTCACTACATTTTAATACTAATGAATGGTAGTGCCCATTCATTCATATGCAATATGTACATGCTGTTTTAATAGCGTGCGTTTGAGTATGTGAATGTTGATTTAAATGTGTATATAGATGTTTACTCGTGTGTATATTATTTTTGAGATTATAATAATTATTTGAATTATGTATGCATTTTAATTTATATTAGTTGATTGTATTTATTAGAATACATTTTGAATAAATTAATATATTTATATATTTGATTGTTTTTCTAATTAAGTATTATTTATGTATAATGTACTTAATAAAAATTTATAAAAAAAAATTTTCTTCATTAATTTTTCTTTATTTTAATTCTTTAGGCCGAATTGGTAAATTTGCGAGCAGAATTAATAGAAGCAAAAGCTAAACGTGATTGTTTAGAACAGGAATTGCAAACTGTGGTCTTAGAACTCCATTCTGCTCAACTTGTTAATAGACTTCCAGGAAATAATACTTTACAGAAAGAGACTGCATTAAATCCAAATCCAACTATTCTCGAACCTGCCGAAGTTGATAGAATTAGAAAAAGATTACAAGAGGAAATTGAAAAATCACCAAATCATAGAAGTTTGTTAATTTTGAAATCATCAAATATTGATGATTTGTAATATTGAAAATATATTTTATTACTTTTTTTTTGTAGTAAATATAAAAAACGATGATGATGAATATAGATTGAATACAAGCTTATCAAATATGTCACAGTTAAAAACTGAAAATTCACAATTATACAATGAAAATACAGCATTAAGAAATTCTATATTAGCTTTACATAGTGAAGTGTATGGTGCTAGACTTGCTGCAAAATATTTAGATAAAGAGCTTGCTGGTAGAATACAACAATTGCAGTTATTAGGTGTGTCATTTATTTATTTAAATGTATTTTTTATTTGTGTATGGAAAATTTGTAATTTGAATCAATTTTTTCACTTCTATAATTAAGGACGTGAAATGCGTGGTGATATAAGAGATAAATTATGGAGGCAGCTTGAATCAGAAATTTTGCTTCAAAGACATAAAACTGTTGTGAGAGCATGCAGAAGAAATAATGGGTCTATATCAACAGTTTGTCAAAAACCAGATTCCAATGATATTGTTCCAACATCAGCACAAGGAATCGGTGATACTAGATTAGTTACTGTTAAAAGGAAACATGGGCAAGGATTAGGCATCAGTATTACTGTGAGTTTTATTGACTGTAAATTTTTTTATTAATCTGTGTATTATTATTTTTTTAATTTCTGTTAGTAATTTTTTAAAAAATATGCTCTTTTTATTTATAGGGAGGCCGAGAACATGGAGTTCCAATTCTTATTTCGGAATTAGAACCTAATGGTCCTGCAGCCTTATCAAATCAGTTATATATTGGCGATGCTATTTTATCAGTAAATGGAATTGATTTAAAACAAGCTTGCCATAAAGAAGCTGTACAAGTTTTACAGCAACAAACGGGCGACTGTGTTTTAGAAGTCCAATATATTGCTTCAGAAGATAGTGATAGTAATTCTTTAAGTGAAGATGGATATAATTTTCAGTATGTAAAAATACGTTTTAATTAAAATAATATAATGGGTTTGCTTTGTTGTAATTTTGTTCTCCATATTTCATTTTATTGTAGGTATAGGTTTTTTGATCCAGAAGTTTGTGATTCAAATGATGGTATTAGTTTGCACCCTTTACAACAAAACACAGGAGCTATGGCTAATACACCAACTGCACCTAGAACACCAGAATCTAATGAACAAAGTCGGTGAGTTCCAGTACTATTAAATGTTTAATGTTAAATACAGTAGGTGCCAATTCGAATATTTTGAAAATTAATAGTGTTTAGTGATTTAACTGATAAGTGAAATTATAAGCAATCATTGTTTAGCTTAAGTTAGTGCATTAAATTGTATTTCAGATGTAGATATATAAAGAAGAATGTATTTCGTATGTTAAGTTAAAAGACATCTCAGAATAATAGACATAATTATTTATTGTAATAACTTATTAATAAACTATTTTCATTAGTTCTTCTTATTATTCCGATTGTCAAATTGTTGATTATATTTTGTTTAACAGTATGTTCCTCAGAAATATTAAAATAGGATATTTTTTCATATGAACATTAAATAAATAAGAATAATGAAGGTGCATCTACTGTATATTAATTCACTATTTGAAATTGTGAAATTTGAATCAAAAATCAGCAGCCTGAATAAGTTTATAATTGTATTATTTGGCTCAGTTTAAATAATTACAATGATAATGAATTCATATATTTAACTATGGTAACAAAAAAATACCAATCTGATTTTTGATTTAATCTGTGCAATATAATAAAGAAATAAGTGTTGTATTGTTCTAAATTGTTTTTATCGTACATTTTACTTTTATTTTAGCATTATTATTATTTATTGTTTTGCATATATGTGTATATATTTTTTTATCTGTGACTGCTCTAGTTGTTATTTTCACATCAATTATTATAGATGACGAATATTTATCGATAAATATGTATTTTTCTTATAAATATATAAAAAAATATTGTGTTTCAGTTGAATGAATATAAGTTATTCATTTTCATGTGTTAATTTTGAAATAAAAATAATTATAAAAAATGTGTTTGCATATCAATTGACATTTAATTTAATGTATAATGTTTTTAAGTAGTTACTTTTTTTTTGTATGTATTTTTATTTACAGTTTTATAAAGTTTTGAACAGTTACCCATTAAATAAAAATATATATGAAAAGTGCAATAAACGTATATTTGTTTTAAAATTCCTTTAATATTAAATTACTTAAATTGTCTGTGAATTACTCTAGATATTATAAAATATATTGTCTATTGCATTTTGTAATAAATTATAAATTAATAATAGATTGAAACGAATTTTATTAGTTATGAAATGTAATAAATGTAAAATTCATTTTTATGTTATATATTTTATTTTATTTTTCCTTAATACTCCAGTTATATAGGCTTATAATATAAATAATATTTAAGTAACTTTTTAACAAATAAATGCTTAAAACTTATATTCGTTATAGAACATAAACACTGCATGGTTTATTTTACGGTTTGTATCTATTGCTTTTGCATGTGCATATATGTTAGTGTATTTTTTTTTATAAAAAGTAATGATTTTAATTTATAATTGGTACTAACAGAGGAAACTCCGATTTGAGTTGTACACCAAGCCCTCAAAAACTACAGTGCTCAATAACAACTTCAAAGACTGGAGATATCAAATTTGAAAATGTACAAATTTATGAGGATATACAAAACGATAACATTAAGTCATTTGTACAGATTTCTAATCAAGAATCTGATATCCCTAATCAAACACATACTGTTGAACAAATATTTGTAAATAATGATGTTATAATAAATGAAAATGTTCAGAGAGATTTAAATAAGTGTGTTACTGAAGTGAATTCTGTTAATTCAGAGAAAATTCATGGTAGCTGTGTTAGCACTGTATCTCAAACAGAGACAGCAAATCAAGAAAATTTGAAGTCATTAGAATTAATGAATTTATCTTCAGATCAAAATTCATCATCAGAAGGTTTAAATTGTTTTCAAGAAAATTTAACAGAGAACCAAGGAGTCGTCCATGAAAACAAAAACGAAAAAGAAATTTTTATATCAAATACAGATGAACAAAATTTTCCTTTAAATTTTTATAATATAAACCTGTATTCTTGTCTCGATTCAGATTTAAATACAACAAATTGTGAGTATACTGACAACACTCTTTCCAAAGATGAA
Organism: Acanthacorydalis orientalis; assembly: GCA_034766995.1. Lineage (NCBI taxonomy): Eukaryota > Metazoa > Arthropoda > Insecta > Megaloptera > Corydalidae > Acanthacorydalis > Acanthacorydalis orientalis. Next base: position 13,973,899 of record CM068322.1, on the reverse strand, counting down.
AAAATCGACGATCAGGATATTTTTTGTTCTGATCCATGTAGCAATGAGCATGAACAGTTTTTTAATAAAAATCGTACCATTATAGATATTAAAGAAGCATCAAATAAGAATTCAGACAAAAAAAGTAGCAACCTTAGAATCGGTGTAGAGTTTAATTCTTCCAGTAATTCATTATTATATACGACTGAGTCAGATAATGCCAGTTCACCTGTACAAACTAGTACCGATAACTTTTTATCTTCAGAGGTAGTTTCGAATAATTCGGATTCTCCTAAAAACTTCCCAAAATCTCGGGAAAACGACGAGACATCTCTAATGAAAACCTCATTTGTAGTAAAAAATTTCAAAACTGAATTATACGAGCCCAAGGTTTATAGTGATAATCTAATCGAGTTGACACAAAATTTAGAAGAGAGTTTATATTTAAGTGGAAATTTTGTAACAAGGAAATGTGATAACGCTAATGAATTAGGTAACATATTTTTGGAAAGTAATTTTAAAGATAATGGATCTGAAAAAAATCTTATTGATATTATCAATCATGATGACAATATAAAAAGTCTCATTGTTTCCAACAATCAAACAATTTTTGAAAATTGTAATACATTTACACAGAATGACAATTTCGGGAACGATATTTTAGAAGTAAATTTTTTGAATGAAAAACTAGCAGAGATTTCAAAAATTGGTGATAATCTTTCCGATTTAAAATTAACGAAAAACGATACGACTGACTCAAATAAGATAGCAAACTTGTTAGAATTAGACAAGTTTCAAGATTTCTGTGAGCGAGGGCTCAAACATTATTCTTCAAATTCAGAATCGTTTTCAAATGCCACATCGCCAAAAAGCGGCCAAAGCTTTAATGCCAGCTGTCCGAATGAATCTTATGAAAGTTCCCCGATTCATCGATCAGAAAAAACATGCAATGACGCCAGAAAAAATACTCGTAAAGTGAAAATCAGAAAAAATCACGGCGTTAAAACGATCCAGTCAATTTTTAGAACGAACGATTACCTTTCTAGTGATATATCGAGCACAAATTCTGATATCAATGAAGAACATTCAGACAAAAAGTTTCCAAAACTTGAAGGTGAAAACCCGATTGTACATTCGCCTGTATTCAACAACAAAATGTCGAAAAAAACGACAAAATCATTAAAAAACTCTCAGCGTTTCGATTATAAAAAGAGAAATGAAACATTCCTTCCAAGACTCGATCTTGATTCACCGACATTCGATAAAGTTACAGAATCTGAAACACGGATAGAAAAAATAGACTCAAATAAGTCTAAATATGACGAAGAAGCACAAAAAGAGTTCGAACAAAACATTCATGCCTTTTTAAACGAAACGTTTTCTAAGAATGAAGTTCAATTACCGAATCTTCGAATAATAAATGGATTTGAAAAACCTCGTGGAAAAGATCCTGACTATTCGACGTTAAATGGTTTCCGTTTGCAAAATTATTTACGGACCGGTAAAAATAATAGATTAAAATCAGACGAAGTCGAAACTGTGCCGAGTGATGTGCCAGCAAATACAGTTTCAAAATCTGAAAATGTTCAAAGTGAAACGGTGCCGAAACAGAATTCCAATGAAAAATCAGAAGCATCTTTGTTGAAGAGTGACTTGCCTTCTTGTGACGTTGACAGTGCTGAAGGAGGATTCTTCAATTTACTAGAAAACACTTATTCATACTCACTACACGAAAGCGATGCTTCGGAAGAATTAGACTTCTCCAATGAAAAATTCGCTAATCTCGTACAATACGGCCGCAATTCAATTAACTCCAACAATGATTTGGAACAATTTAATGCCTCCAGATCCGATACAACTGTGTACATAGACGAACAGAAGCTCAAAGAAAATAAAGAAAAATTGCTCGAAAGGTACGTGAGGGCGAATCATCAGAAATTATTGAATCTTGAAGGTAAAGGAGACCCTGACTTTGGTACGCCCGTCTAATCGTGTGTTCTTTATATACTAGTTTTGTATAGTTTGTCCATAATATCTATGAGTAAAGGCAGCGTTGTTATTTCTAAATTGTTGCTATCTTATATTATTATTAAATCGTACATTCTAAATATAGATAGAAGTCTGCTTAATTTAATACAGAAGTAAGTAAATATAATTGCACTCACGATAGTTGATTTAAAAGTGTATCAACTAGTTATTTAGAATGCAATTCTGCCTGTACTTTACGTCAAACTAAAACATTAAATATTTTCACCTAAGCTTATGCTTTCTAGCTTCTGTTGATAACAAATATGTACCGTCTCATTTACTATCTTTATTATTAAATAATTACTGGAGGGAAAACATCAATAGAAATCAAGTGCACATTTCATTTGATCCTGATTAATAAATAATATGGTGTAATATTTTTCAACAAAATTGATTAATATATCAAATCACGTCTCTGTACAATGGTTTCTTGTAATAGTATTGGTAATATATTTTTTTCTCATGTAACTCTTCCTCAATTTGCTATTTTACATATAAATTTTTCAGTTAAAAAGTTTTGAAATAAATAAGACTGATGAATATAGAAGCTTACATGATTTTTCAATATTGAAATGTTTTTTTGTATATGCTAGATTTTGTATTTGTATATTTATTTGTATATGCTAGATAATTAATGATAAATATAAAATAAATATTGATAAACGTTATTTAAAAGCCTCATTAAATCACAACATGTAATAGAAAAAAGACACAAGAAAAATATATTCAAATAATAGATATGAATATAATGCTGTTAAAATATTTTTATATATTTTTTTTATTATATGTTTGAATGTAAAGAAAGGAAAAATAAGATTGGTTTTCATAGTTTTTTTTTTTTAATTTATAAACTAAAATAAATTATTAAAGTAACGAACAATAATGTGCACATATCTTTTATACAATTTCCATATTCATTATGTATGTGTAAAACTAATTAATATAATTATCATTAGTTTTAATTTGTGTTTTATACACATTTAAAAATTATTAAACATTAAGAAATGCATAATTATTTTGATAATTTTTTACAAGTTATTCTTAAATTTATTGTAGTAAATGTTATTTATTTACATTTTTACAATTTCAAGAAATTAAGCTGTTTATTAAAAAAAAATATTTTATATCGATTTGTTAGGAAATTTTATCTGCATTAAAATTTATTTTCTTCAAAAATTTAAATTTCATAAAGACATTATTGAAGAATGTGTAAGTAATACATATTGTATGTAATAATGTTTCAATTGATTTTGAATAAATGACTATAAATTTTATTCATAAATACAAAGAAATTAAACAATATTGAAAAATCTTTTCTTAATACACCAAAACTTATATATTTAATAATATTTTTTTTAATAACAAATATATCTTTTTAGAAGTTCAAAGAATGTTATAGGTATATACATTTTATAATCTGTAAAAAAGTTAAAACGTTTTCGTTAGTTTTGTAGATAAAGCATTTTGAAAATAGTACTTTAAACCACAAAATTCCATTCTTATCTTCAAAATAATTCGCACGGTGATTTGATCCTATTACAATATTGAATATGACATGGAAGTATGTTTTTTTTTCTAATAAAAAAGATAGTAAAAGTAGATTTATAAAACAAACTATTAAAATGAAATAACTTTTACTTCCTCTATATACTTGTTTCTAAAATTTATATTTTTTATGTATAGTTTAATATATATAAATATATAGTTTAATAATAATAATGAGAAAAAAAACTATATTTAATTTTTTATATAGCCATATCTAAAATCAAAAGTGGTGTAATGATGTACAATAAAAAGTATTTTACATATCTGAAAGGAATGAGAAAATATCTAGCCGTAACCAATTCTAGTAAGGAAAAGACATGTTTATAGAAAATTAGTTGTGGATTGTGAATTTTATTATTCGATATTGATGTTTTTCTAAACAGATTCTTGAGCCAAAAAATAACAATTTGTGCTTAGTATGTTTGTAATTATTACATTTTTCTCTTACATTGAAAAATATTCAATTACTATAAAAGTATTTTAAAACATTTTTTTTATTCTACGTATTATAAATATATCAATAATCTTATATTAATTACAAGAAAATATTTATATATAAATATTTATATTATATTTTTTAATTATAATTTTTTTATTTACAGTCAAAATCTATTTTTTCTTTAATAGTTTTGCGCACAATTTTTTATTAGTCAGTTAGTAAATTTTTGATTATCTTTTTTTAATTGGTCTTTAAATTGTTGAGAAATACCTATTAAAACATCTTACAAAATACATTTCATTAATTCATCTTTACTACACCTCAGATATATTTCAAAATATTAATCGTTTTTAAATTTTTTTGTAACCTCAACGAATTTTTCAGCTCTAAAAATAAATTAGTATCTTACTTCTTTTTTATAGAGATGTCCCATTTTATTATTCCTAGTTTTTAATTGTAGATTGTACTGTTATTAATTTTTTTCAAAATTCTAGATTATAATGAGTAGTTAACTTAATTTTATAGTGCAAACTACAATAAGTAGTTAACGTAAATAAATATTTGCGGTTTCATTGAATAGAATTATTTTAGATAAATATTTTCTGAACTTATCAGTCTACCAAATATTTACTCAGCAGTAGGAAATTCCTCTTATTTCGTATAGTTTTTGTAATGATTTTGAATTGTTTACAAAACTGCGTTATTTTATAAATGAAAAAGTTATAAATTATAAAAGAATACAATTCATTTTTATGAGACATTTTTGTAGTTAAAAAATATAGAAAATTATCGTACAGTATTGAATATGCAAATACATATATACTCATAATTACGTACAAAATCACAATCAAAAAAATATTTCGAGTCTCAGCATGCATCATTGTATTAGTAAAAATGATGCTTGAAAATAATATTATTTGAATTATTTTACAAGTTAATTTTACTGTACCCGTTATATTTACTTGTCAAAATCAGTTTATTATGAACAAAAGCCTTAATACAGTGTTCTTACTAAAATATTTATTTTTCGTTATAATGTCATTTTAATAAGAAATATTTATAAATGAGTTACTTCTGTATATATATATATATATATATATATATATATATATATATATATATATATATATATGTATGTATGTATGTATGTATATGTAAATATATATATCCAAAGGTATGAAATATTTTTAGAGTCAGTTTTATTTTAGGAAAAGTAATAACCGTATTCGGTAACAAATATGTTTGAGAAAATTATTATATGTTAATAAAAAATTGATATATTTATATATGTACGTAATTAAAATATTGATAATCTAACATTAATTTTATTTCTTAATATTCAGTACATTCTTATACTAAAAGATATAAAAATATTAATTTTTAGAGTAAATTTTGCATATATTAAATTTCATAATGTTTTTCAATAAATGATTTAATTACAAAAATAATCGATCGTATCAGTCGGTTTTATTAAAAAAAACGTATTTATTAATGTAAATTATTGACTTCTATGTATCATTCAATCATAAAAAAATATTGGATAAAACCTATTATTGAAGTATATATTGTTAAACTTACTATTTAAACAAATTGTTAATCAATCTTCTTTTTGACTTAAGGATCGTGTTTATTATGTGTTACAATATATTATTTTTAAGACTGAATGCTGATAATACATTAAAAAAATTACAAAGTAAAGTATTAATTATACCAAAACGTAATATTCACATAATAAAATGCTAAAGTGCTAAAGCAATGAATTAAGCTTACATAAACATTGCAAATGTAATCAAAAACAAAATATAAAAAAATGAAACCAAAAAAATGTAAGATAAATTAAAAATGGTGAAGTTGTATGGATTATAAAAGTAGAATAAATTTCAAATAAAAGCTGTTAGCATTATTGAATAACAATAATAAAGTACCATCCATATTGCTTCAGTAATGTGTTTATGTATGTACAAAATTCATGAAACGAAATCATACAATTTTTTTCATCAGCAGAAAATGTTTGCCATTTTTAATAGTTGACGAGTATAAACTATATTTATGCACAAAATTACATAATATATATTCTGTAAAGTTATATATGTCATAATTTACACAATAGTATCTCAAATAAATATAAAAATATGCTGTGTCTAGTTGTATGTTAATGTAGTATTAACCAAGTTTTCCTTATATACACTAACTGTTTATTTGTATATATGTTTCCTTAATTTTTAAACAAGCTAATAAAAAAATGAAACTTAAATTTAACGAGCAAATTATTTCATTATTTTACGTGCACACTGATATTTATTTTATTTCTGCTTTTTTTTGAAAAAAAAATTCTTCCACATCAGATTATTGGTTTTTTCTTAAAATACTAAGTTTATTTTTTTAACCCTTTTCGTACATTATTATTGGAAGATGGAACAGATACTAGTGGGCGGTGCGTTTAATTTACTCGTATGCCGCTTACATTTGAAATACGAGGATCGTTTGACAAGTTTGGTAAAAAATCAAGTCTTCAAACATCGTTTTTTTTTTGAAAAAAAAAACGATTTTATTTCTCAACATAGTCTCCATTGAGGGCTGTACACTTGATCCAGCGAGTCTTCAAATTACCCATTGACGGCGGCAATGACATTCTCATTCGACGAGAATTTCTTCCCACTGGCTCGGTGGGAAGAAATTTTCATGAAAACTTGGCTCAAGTTTGGGAAGAGGAAGAAGTCGCATGACGCCAAGTTCGGAGAATAGGGTGGATGAGGAATCAATTCGAAGCCTAATTTGTGCAATTTTGCCATTGTGACGGTCGATTTGTGGGACGGCGCGTTATCCTGGTGAAAGAGCATTTTTAGAGCACCAATCTTAGCCGTCTTTATTTGTGATCTTCATTCAAACGGTCCAATAATGTTGCATAATAGGCTCCTGATATTGTTTTTCCTTCGTTAAGTAGTCGTAGAGATGATTTCTTGGGAATCCCAAAAACAGTGGTCATCACCTTCTGAGCCGACAAAACGGTCTTCGCCTTCTTCGGTGCACTTTTACCAGTCATTGTTTACTGCTTTGATTGTTATTTCGATTCAGGTGTGAAGTGGGGGATCCATGTTTAATCTACGGCGAAGAATCGACGCAAAAAGGCCGGCTCGTTTATTCCATTTTTGCTGCAACTGCTACAATGCTAGTTTAAAAAGTGACACTAGATAACCGTGACGTTATCAAATGAATGGTTGCGCCATAATATAGAAATTTATCAAACGACCCACGTTTATGTATAAGCTTAGATGCAGAACAAAACGAGAATACTGTATGTATTTTCCGTGTCCGAAGGGGACGATAATGAAATAACGTATATACAAGTACTGAAATCATTAAACCTTATAGATTACCATATCGCCAGTGCGCAAAGTGTTTTAAGGCTTAATGAGAAAATATCTATGATGTTTATACATAATGAAAAAATAGTTAAGAAACTGTGTCAAGAAAATAAGGAAAGGATGTATGAATTGTACAAGAAAATATACTTAGCTTATTTTCTTTAACATCGTGTCTAATGTCAAGTAATTTTTAATTTTTTTTGAAGGTGTATGCATGTTCTAACCCCCAAATAATAAATTTAATAAAACCCATTACATAAAGTATTTAATAATTGATTTAAACTTCCATTTATTAGTATAATAGTTTTCAATGTTTTATACGCAAAATATTTATATATACTTATATATAAATATATATATATATATATATATATATATTTGAGTATGTTTATATATATGTATATATATATATATATATACATACACACACTCGATTTGTAAGGTATTTGTTTTTGAGTTGGATATGTTTAATTTTTTAGAAATAAATTGTTTACTTATTCGTAAATTGCAAACTGTTTTGAAATCAAAACATGAGTTTTTTTTTAGATTAGATTGGTTTTTGTACCTTAGAGCTCTGGATTGACCGAATCGTCATCAAAAAGCTTATAAGTAACAAGACAATTTGTGATTTGTTCATAGTTTTTATCTATGGATTCACTATTAAATAATTTTTAATTTTTTGCGATTTTTAAAAGAGTATAAATGTTTTTGTTTCTTTTATATATTTTAATATATTATTTATTTAGATTCAAAATGTATTTATTACAAGAAGCACTGAAAACTGGCAATAAACATGTAGCAAATTTTAAAAATAGAAATTTCTTTTTGATCGACTTAAGTAGGATACACATCATCAGTCAGAGGGTAAATGGCAGTCATAATGATAATGTATGCGTCGAAATGACTGACTGTCAGTCCGACTGAAGTAATTCAAAAATTTTGAATATGGACTGTCGTTTACATTGAAACTGTCAGTAACTGATAATATGAGTGTAGTTTCTATCAGTCGTGATTTTTACAAGTAAGGTCGAAGTAAAAAGAAGATTTTCTTGGTTTTTCATGTTAACATTTTAAGAAAGGTAGTATTATATATATATATGAAAAATAGAAAAATGAAATATGAAAAATAGAAGGTGAAAAATCCATATTAATAGACTTTATTGATTGTTATAAAAACAACAGAGCATTATGCGAGTCTTTAAATTGATCTGTCTTAAACTGATCTGTTTTAAATTGATCAATCTTTTAAATTATAATGTGCACTCTTAAATAACAGTCCAGAAAATCGTCAGTTATTGACTGCCAGTTTTATCTGATGTGTATTCTACTTTAGTATTTTCAAGTTATGAATATTCTTACCTTATACAAGTTACATGGATACATTCGTATATGAAAGTAATAATTATCTCACTGCCGGACTATCACGTAGTATTAAAACATATGAATGATTAAGATGTTTTGTTAAGTTTTCTTTATTTATAGCGACATCCACGTTTCAAAATATGAGCGTCGTTATTACTAGTAATTACTTACGTGTTCCTTATATTCAATGCTTATAAAAAAATACAAAATTAATATTTACATGTTTCACTTTATCAATAAATATTTAATATAACTGATAAGAAATTAAAATTTGTTTGCATTTATTTGGGATTATAATTCGTTTTTATAAACGCAGTTCATTACTGCAGAACTTATTTTAGAGTCTTGCATTTATTTTTGATATGATTTTACAACAATAAAAGAGTAAAACTACATTTCAGTGTTTAATTATTTACAAGAATCTACATTTTTCATATCACACGCTAAAAAAAACATTAAATTATATTGTACAGTTAGGTGGTTAATACTGTTTTTTTTTAATTTTTGCGTTTTTTTTTAATATTTTCTTGCGGAAGTCTAAGTTGAATCACCCTATATATATATGTATGTATATATATATATATATATATATATATATATATATATATATATATATATATATATATATGTATGTGTGTGTGAAAGAAAGAAAGAGAATCAAGAAAGAGTTTGATATTAATATTTATTCATTTATATATATATATATATATATACATTGATATTAATATAAATTACTGCAACTTCTACAAGTATCTAAAGAAACGTTTTTTTTTCATTTTCAAACTAAGGCACATAATAGAACTAATTTATTATAATTAAATATTAAAAATTATTAAACTATCGTATTTTGATTAGTTTCATCTGCTTTTTCTCTACTTCTACAGGGCCTAAATGTAATGAAACTAAGAATATTACTTAAAGATCGAAATATTTTCGAACTGTTTTGTTTTCGTTCAGGTATCTCCATTGAAATACATTCATCACTATCTATTTGAAAACGGTCGTTGATGTGGATATGCTCAAACATATTTATCCTACTGTTTTCTTTTCTATCGTTTGGATGCGTTTCTTTACGGGGCGTTCCATCCAGTTGTTCGATAGAGATTTTTATTTCGCTGTTTTGATTGTTCGAATCGCCTGACGGTGCGGCTAGTAAATTCGTAAAACCCGGTCTTCGACCAAGTTCGATGAAATCGTTGTTAAATACACGTCTTTCAATATTGTCTATTTCTATACCAGAGAATGATCCATATTGACGTATCATTTCGTTATTATTTTATCTAAAATTAAAAAAGTGGGTTTATGAAATTGAAACTTTGGAGAAAGTGAGAACTATATTTCAAGTTATAAATTTTATCAATAAGTAATAAAATTTAATCATAAAAGAATTCTAAATGAAATATTAGACCAAAATTTACCATATTAATTATTTAAAATTGTTTGTACGGAATTTCTTTAATGTTTACATTTTAAAAATTAATGTTTTATTGTAAATTCTTCTATAAGCATCTACATGACACACCTGTTTTCCATGCAGCTTAACATGTTTAATATTTAAGACAAATAATTTGAATTTAATTAAAGGTAGTTTAAAATTAAGTGTATTTGTAAATGTTTTAATTGTTAAAATATAAATTTGATTTGTAATGTGTGTAGTAATGGATTTGACTACGAAACAAATTTATTTAACATATTTTAAGGAATAAAAATCAGAAAAGTCACTATTGAATCAATATTTTTAATTCAGGAGTAATATTTAATTAATATAGAAAATAACATCATTTTTTTTAAATAATTTAATAGTCAGACAGTTAAAATGTATTTCTTTAAAAAAATTATCAATTATTGTGTTTATAAAAATTGGAAAAAAGTATTAACAAATAATTTAGCAGGTAACAAAGATGTGAGATAATAAATGGTAATCAAAGCGTCGTTGACTTGTCTGTCCAATTATATATATATATATACACACATATATATATATATACATACATACATACATATATACATACATACATAGATATATGCATATATGTGTGTGTGTATATATATATATATATATATATATATATATATATATATATATAATTTATATTAACAAGCCATAAGAACATAAAAATAAAATTAAGTATAATGAGTTTGAAAATCAAACTAAGATTTTTTTAATTTTCTATCTTTTTAGGCGCTTGATAAATATTCCTCAAGTTTAAAAACATTGATTTGAAATGATTTATAGTATAATTCTAGTAAAATTTAGACTAGCATAATTGATATTTAGTCATTTTTATACGAAATTAATGATATGAAGTGAATAAAACTGACCTTGCTTTATTTTGGTTAGGAAACTGACATTTGTTGTGCTCGGTTTGAAACAAAATAAACAAGAAATATGTCCATATTCAAATGTTTCAAATGCAGTTATTATAATAAATACTATCTATATTTTTTATACTACTTATGACTTTATATTAAGATAATTATTTTTGATTAAAAAGGCTTGTACCGAAAAATAAAAAGAAGTGTTAAATGATTGTATGTAATAAAAATTATGTATTTATTAACATATATATATATATATATATATATATATATATATATATATATGTATATATATATATGTATATATTGCTTAAAAAAAGTTTTTTATCTGATACAAAAATGATTATATGCAGTCACCATTTGTAATTTAATTCCTTAATATTTTTTTGTAGAATGTCGGATAATATATATATATATATATATATATATATATATATATATATATATGTACACGTATATATATATATGTATATGTATATATATATATATATATATATATGTATATATATATATATATATATATATACATAGTATAAAATGGTATTTGAAATTATTTTCAATATCCTTGAAGAATTCTATGATTTAATAATTGTTAAACGCATACTTCGTACTAAATTGCTGTTAAATACTCGTAAATATAAATAAAACATACAATATATTTATTATATATATATATATATATATATATATATATATATATATATATATATATATATATATATATGTATGTATAAAGAAACCCGCGAAATAAAAATATATATTAATTTCACAAGTAAATTTCCTAGTAACGCCATGTTCTCTCAATTTTTTATTTTACATGATAAACGACTAGTGCTCGACATATTTTAATGCACTCATTTATACATGTAAACATGTTGAAGATATTTGCTCTTGATATGTTAATATTTCTACATCGGGTTCTAATGACATTAGTTGTCGACTTGCTCTTAAATCTCGAATATAAAATCAATTAATCAATATTTCTACATAGCTACAATTTTTATATTTGAGTTATCTATATAAACAACTTCATGTGAAGTTGATTATATATTAGTTTTGAAATATTGAATCATTAATTTATTCTTTTTCAGAATTGTTTTCGTACACAAAAAAAAACAATTTTCAAGTTTAATTCGAAGATAGTTAAAGAATGTTTATAATTTGTTTGACGCAGATAACAATGTTTTTAACATTTCAAATTGATGCTGTTTGTAGAAAGTTAACCTTGGAATAAAGTAATAAAACAAGAATTAATTTGAAAATTGTTGAGAAATTAAATATAGCTAGAACAAAATTATCTAAGACACTCAACATAAAAGGATGTGAAGTATTTTGACTGAATATAAACATGTTAATTTACCTGTAGCGTTATGAAGCATAGAAAATCGATTTTCATAAATAGATTGACTTCAGAACTTGGAAGTAATATTGAATATTGAGGTTGTCAGGTTTATACTGTTATCATACAATCATACGTACTGTTGATACATGATGATACTGTATGATACATACTGTTATCATAGAATGTTTGTCTGAGGTGCATAATTAAATATATATTTTATGTATATATTGTACGATTTTATTTCCGAAATAATATACTAATTGAACATTTTTTCAATCATAAGCGTTTCCACTAATTTTAAGTATTTATAGAAGTAGGAAAATTATTATTTATTCATACTTTTATAAAAGTGTTATCTACATCGGTAATGATGCGTTTGTTAATAAATTAAAAATAAAAATACTAAATATTTGAGATCATTATTGTAAAATAAATTATTTTATGTAAATATCATTGAAATTAAATAATCTCCAATAAATATTTTATGTTTAATTTTTTTCGCGACTGAAAATTTGAAGTTGAGTTTTCTAAGTAAAGCGCGAAAATCGAAATGTAACAGTTTTGGAAAAGCTAAGATTTATTAGACTGATTTTCCTGAAAAAAATGGTACGCTCACAATTTTACAACGATAATAGATTTAGAATTTATATACACTTATTGTGTATATCTGTAGAAAATATGAGATATATAAATTATTGCATGTTTAAAAACATTAAGGAGTTTTTAGAAACAATTAAATTTATCAGCATATTATATGGAAGTTTTTTATAAGTTATTTGTTTTTGAATGGTATTTTTGTTCACACAAGCACACACGCACATACATGTACACACACTCATATCCACACGCATATATATCCACACGCACACGCATACAGAATATATATATATATATATATATATATATATATATATATATATATATATACATTTATTTCATCTAATTATAATTTCAAATTAAAACAAACTTCGAACTTTAATAAATGTTTATAAAAAGAAATGCTAGTTTAATATTAGAACATTATATTATTGCATATTTTTCTAGAAATATTTGTTCGTTGCTTTTATTTTGATATAAAGTATTTTAGTAATATTATTATTTTTACTACAATGTGTCCGTGAATTAGAAAGTAAGTTTTTTTAAGTTTATGGCCATCTGGTCGACTATAAAAAACATTAATATTTTTCTGTAGATATAACCATCGTTCATATTGTATATGAAGATTTTTTATAGAATTTTTATTTCATTTGTTTTTGGAAATATGTACTTGTTTTTTAGAATTGATAATGATTAGTAACACTTTAAAAGAACTTAATTAATAGTACTATTACCGCTTTGTATTGAATGTATAATTATAATTTGGTAAATAAATGTAGCTACTATGTGAAAAACTTTGTTGATAATTTCCTTTTTTAGAACAAATTTAATGTGTTAGAAATTATCGTACAAATAGAAACAAGTAGAAATAGATTTACCAGCATGCAAATGTTTCTAATTTAGTATCGGTATAATCTTTATATTTGTCACACCTTTATATTCTCACGTTCCCATTAAACACTTTAATAAGTCTATTTGTAATGGTGTGAAGTAATATAATCTGTATCTAATTTTGTAAATTGAATATTTGTATGATTGAAAGCAACGAATTAGTTCTTTTGTTATTTGACAACGCTGATGCTTTATACGGATTCGTTCAACAATATCATTAAATATACTGTATGTTATTATTTATATGTCATTTCTATTGAATGTCAATTTCATTTTCACATTAAAATACTATTTACCAATTTGTATGTTACATTTTTTTTGAATGAATACTGTTTTATACCCGCATTTATCTTTTACTAATTATGAATAATATATGTTTTTTTAGATCAAAAAAAATTAATTGAATAATTAAAATGAACTATTTCTAGTGAATTCAAAAAATATTTTTAAATGTTTACTAAATCTGATTGACTACAACTCACAAATTAAGCTAAAATCAATTATTTAAGAATCTAATTAGAGGTACGAGCGCAATTAAACAATTTTATTTAATGTTTGAGAACCAGTTGATGATAAAAATGATAATTACAATCAAAATTTATATAGAATGAGCTGTGGTAAATAGTAAAGAGGCTTAATTAGCTTTGAAAGCTTGCTAATTGGGATTATTGATTAATGACCTTTTTAAAGATATGAGTAATTACAAAAAATATGCCATGGTCAATAGTAAAATATAGACCTAGATTTTCGTTGTATAATATTATATTTATTCCATAGACTATTTCTGAAAACGTAAGTACAAAGAGTGCAATAGCGTAATTACTAAATTTTAAAAATTTTGAAGAAATGCAGATACAAGTTTTATTTAAAAGTGTTGATACGGATCGTATATGAGAGGAATTCGATTAAATCTGCAATCTGTGTACATATAAGTTCACTTATGTTTTGCAAATATTATTTTGATACACGGTTGTTTACATACAGAATTCGCGTGGACATAACTTTATTTGTACTAATGATCATTTATTTATAAAAATGATGACAGGTGTAACGGACGATCATGTGTACAATAAATAATATATACTTTTTTTTTAGTCAGAGACGGTAGTCCAACATTATTTTATCTTTGAAAGTAAAGTGGACACGATTTAGACTATTCGACCGCTAGGAACGCTAGTGTATTTTTAATAAAATGATAAGCGAATGGTAAGCTGCGATTGCACAGTTCCTAGCGGCAAGTATTAAAAGTATAAGCTTCACAGTCTTGCCACTATGTATATTAATGGTATATTATTTATAAAAGCACATACACACATATATATATATATATATATATATATATATATATATGTGTGTGCGTGTGTGTATATATATATATATATGTGCGTGTGTTTATATATATATATATATATATATATATGTGCGTGTGGTTATATATATATATATATATATATATATATATAATCCAAATTATTCCATAAAAAACTTTATAAAACAGTACGTTACAAAAAAGAATCTTTTTGCCAGAATGTTTATATAGCCTACTACTACAAATATTCTATACATATATGTGTATATATATATACATATATATATATATATATATATATATATATATATATATATATATATATATATATATATATCTACATGACGTCGACTTATTTATTTGAGGTGAGGTTTCTATGATACCCTAATATGTTTATTGTTTTACTCGGTTACATGTATATACTTATAAATAACAAGTGGGCGAGCGCAGTGAGACCGGGGGTTGGTGAGCGCAGCGAGCAGTGGGCGAAGTTCCCTAGTATATATATATATATATATATATATATATATATATATGTGTATATATATATATATATATACATGTATACACACATCCATACTTATATATTTGTGTGTAGTAACTGTGCAAACTAAATATTGGTGCATCAGTTACTACTATTTTTTCTAATAAGAATTTTTGGTCGCTATAATGGCTAATTATTATAGAATATATTTTATAATATTTACATAACAATAAATAAGCTTAAATACTTATGACAGTTCATTCATTAAGTCTAAATCAATTAAGTAAAATCTTAATTAGAGATACCATTGTAATTGAGCTGTGGGACTTTGAAGTATCATATGAACATTGCACCAGCCAGATACAGTGGAATTTGGAGTCTTACAACTGTTAACGGGCGGTTGTAATTTTTCAAGTTGATACAATGCTCTACTCACTGGTGTAAATCAAAATTCCACATATTTAATGGACGAGATGTGATATTTTTAAATTTTAACACTCGTTTAACATTGTATCACCCGTATACTATGTTTTTTCTATATCGGGGTCTCACACATTCTCAATAGTTGATTTAATTTAGTGTGTGTTTTTTGAAGCTAGTCATTCTATCGATTAGTGGAAGTTTTCATCCCGTACGTCTAAAATCGTCCGAGTAGCGAGGCCTTGAATTCTCATCTTTAATATTGTACTGTCCGTGGGGACATATATTGATAAGGTCTAAATTACTGCCTCACAGTTCTTGAAAAATTGACTAACTTGAAGTGGCTGTTTACTTTTTTTGAAGATGATGTAATGTTTTCTCAATTACAATACGTTTCAATCTCGTATCTTTAGTAGCAAGAAAGCAATAAGGCTTATTTTTATATGCAACGCTGCATATAGCTTGGTTCGATAAGTGTAAATTCAGACTAGAACAATCTTAAAAGGTTGATTCTAGTTAAAAATACGTGAATATTTTTGAAGCTGATACTAGTTAAAAATACGTGAATATTTTTGAAGCTGATACTACGATCTCTAATTCGTTGCAAGTTTAATTATCGTATTTATATTAGTCGAGGAGTAAGCATTGAATATTTAACATTATATAGTCCATAAATGACGAATCAAAATCAAAAGATCACGTTTATCTTTAAAAAATGTCACAATACATTTCCGACACTGTCACTAAATTCATTTTCATAAATTAATTCTTCTTTACTTCACAAAAAACAAGACAACCTTTTGGTTCTGGTTAAAAATGTTCAATCATTTTAGATTATTTTTGACTGTTGCTTATGTGCATTTTGAGGACGATGTAATCATCTTCTTAGCAGCAACGTGAAATAAAAAGTAACTTCTTACATCAAAGGATTTCATAATTGTTTTTTTGAAATTTTCTTCAAAACAATTATTAACAAATGTACAAACAAAATACAAAATTTAATTACACTTCACTTCTGATACTGTAACTAATTTCATTTTTACTAATGGATTCTTTCTTTATCCTATAAATCACAAAAAATTCTGATCAAAATTGTTCAATAGATGATTATTGATTATTTTTAAATATTGATCATTCTTAGAGTACAAAGATACAGGAACATTTGAGAGATTTTCTGTACCTTGACTTTCGGGAGATAATGGTATCGCCATCTAAATGTGCATAACCAATAATCAAAAATGATACATCAATATTTATTGAACATTTTTGACAAGACACATTTCTTATAGTTTGTGGGATGAAAAAAGTATTAATTTGTGAAAATCTAAAAAAAGTATTATTTCGAAACATTTGATAAATATTTTTAACATGTGACCACTTTTGTAT
Organism: Acanthacorydalis orientalis; assembly: GCA_034766995.1. Taxonomy (NCBI): domain Eukaryota; kingdom Metazoa; phylum Arthropoda; class Insecta; order Megaloptera; family Corydalidae; genus Acanthacorydalis; species Acanthacorydalis orientalis. Next base: position 13,956,433 of record CM068322.1, on the reverse strand, counting down.
TTTTTATAATAGTGTCATTAACTCAAACGTCTTCTTTTAGCCACTGTTATTATTGATAGTTAAACAACAGTTAATGATCCCAATGAAATTAAAAAAATATGTAGTAAATATTAATACTGTAGAAGTAAGAAAAATAAAATTAATAAGTACTTTATATATATATATACATATATATATATATATATATATATATATATATATATATATATATATATATATATATATTACACAAGTATAGACATGCAATCAATAAATGACAACAGAAATGTAAAATAGACACATTAATTGAATAATTCCATTAAATCCAGATATGCAGCTGTTTTTAAATTGATTTTGATAGGTCCTTCAACTTCTTCTTTTTTAGGAAAAGCAGATAGTCTTAGATTTTTCTGAAAGAAAGATATATTAATTAATACTGGTGCATTTTTTCGAATAGTTTAACATTGTAATAAATTTGTTTTATTAGTTAAAAATGAACAAAATGTAAGCTAATAAAAAATCTAAAATAAAATATAATCTTTTTATAAGGAATACATTTTGATTATTTCAGTTAAGTGGTCAGTATATTGAGATATTGTGTTTTTTTTAATGTATGTTAGAATCCGCAATTTTTTAAATTTTAAAATGATGTACTTATCAGAAATATTGAAGAGTTTTGTTATTAACAAAGTTGTATAGATATATGTTTGTATTTCAGAGTAAATATATTTATTGAAAGGTTATCAAAATGGATGATAAATTTCGTCATTCTGTAATATCTAATTCATTGGATTGTATCAGCGTATGATTTTAAATACAGTGTTTATGAAAAAATGTATGTACTGAATGTAAAAAAAAATTAAATTGCAGAAAATTAATTTTCTTAAATTTTTAATCGGTAAAAAATATAGTCCACTTATTTCCAATATATACATTTATTAACTAAAACTTAGTTTATAAGTCATGTTATCAAAAATGAAAAAAAGCTAAAAATGTGAATGTGTTTAGAATTGAAGGTGGTAACTAATTATAATTAATAACTATTGTGTTGGATGAAAAATATACTATAGATATGAAGAGATCGTAATACAGTTAATGACTGAAGAAAAAAAAATAAATTGAATATCCGTTCTAATATTAATTTTTGTAAGATTTTAGTGGAAACGATTTTAAATGTTAATTTAGTATACACGCACGTGATTGGTCATTCAAGATTTAGGTACCATGAATACATTCGAATTTACAATGTTTGGTATATCATTTGAGATAAAATGTTTCTTATTTAAAAGATCAATTTTATTGATCTAAAAATCGTTGAAAGTGTTGTTTATTTGGTACCATATTAAGCTAATCTTCTCGAGTTAAAGTGGTATAAATTCTTTTTAGAGAGTTTTGAATTTGAATTTAATTTTAAAGTAAGAAAAATACTTTTTATTAATTGTGTACTAGGAAAGGATATTTCACTGATTTGAGAAGTGTTAAAGTTGATTTTTAGAAGTAATTTTTGCATGAAAAAAATACGTTGCTCTACTGATTATTTTTCAAGAATAATTATTGCGTTATTAGTATATCAAGCCGTTTGCGTAATCTTATGTTTTTTATGATGAACTCAAATAAAAAAAAAACAAACAGTGTTTTTAATTTCAGTGAACCTAACTGTTGACCGGGACATATTCCTGCATCTATATATTTGTATGATTTTTTTTTTGTATTTTTGTCACTGACGGTTGATTTTACAATCATGTTGCTCCATTTCAGTTGCTTTCATTGATTTTCGATATTGTCACACAATTGTACTAACAATAAGTGCATTTGTATGTTCTTATTTATAGACTGTATACATGTGCATTCAAATATATATATACAATACTTAGCGTCAATTATATACAAGTGTAGCTAGATATGTGTACACATATTTATTTTCAAGGTTAATATCATTCACATTTTCTCGCAATTAATCCACCGTATGGTCAGTAATCTGTGTACATAACTATAGATATACAGATCGATATCATGTTTGCACATGTGAGCCAGTTCACATGGTAAGTCAAGCTTAAGTTCTAATAAAATACTGAGAATTAGGAGGAATGAAGGAGAATTAAGGAATTTACTTATTCATTACATAGATTACATCAATTTCTAAGTATTTTTTTTCTATCTTATAATAATATAAAAATAATTTAGCACGAAGAAATTAACTTCAATCCGACCAGATTGTCTTTAGAGGATAAAAATATTACTAAAGCTAAAAAATAAAACGCCGCATAGGAAAGAGATTCCTGATGTAGAGAACATTGATAAAAAATATTGCTATTTAATTGAAAAATATAAATAGGTTGTACTTCTGAAATGAATGAATGAGGATGAATGTAGGAGGATGATGACGATATTTGGAGTGTAGAGGCGCGTTAAAAACTAATATCAATAGCGCCTGATATGCGAGAGGAACTTGGGCTTATAATATTGACTGAATAGCCTCTAACAAAGAGATATTATATTTTGAAAAACATATAGAATGTTCTAAAAGTATATTTTCATTATTTTTCATTGATAATGTTATAAATAGGGATATGAATTGAATTTATCAGGAACTAACGGCCTTTAATGATTCTCCTGTTATTAATCTTATTTTTTTGGATTTATAATTTTTGCTATATTTTTAATATTTGCAATAATATAGCACAGAATTAAGCCTAATTTTGGATGAAACAAAATTCTAAAGAAAATATTTAAAATTTTCATGTACTTTCAGATCATATTAAAATAATTAATATTTGCAAAATAACCTGGATTACTGTAGTTTCTTAAAAGTTGAATAATAAACATTTATATATCTTTTATTACAGGATATTAATTTTAGAATTTAAAAGAACTTAGTATATGGAGTTCAAAGACCAATATGTCGAAGAAAGTGTTATTTTTATTATCATTTTTTTTCAAGTTGATATTTCATTAAATAATTTAGTTCATGTTGCGGCAATATAAACCATTTTTTTTTACATTTTGTATATTGTTTTTTATATATCGCTTGAAATTTAAATATAGCCTCGAGTGTTACAATTTTTATTAGATTTAAATTATTTTAATCTTGTTTGAGTATACGTAATTTTTCTTGAAAAAATTTGCAATTTGGAAAAAATTGCATGTAAAATAATATAAATGTTATTAATTAAATCAAGATTTATCAAGAGAACACTCTGTTTCTCCTAATAGATAATATAATATAAGATAAATCAATAATACCTTTTGCTTGTGAGATTTACTATCAAACTTGATTCCGGGCAAAATTGACAATCTGCGATCTGACGGCAATGTAGACATACTTTTGAAGAGAATGTTAATATCGTCTTTCATTTTTGATGGCGGCATTAAATTTAGTATTGCTTGCTCACGTTGCTGAATAACTTTTGAGGTTGGTGTCGAACCTTCAAAATCGATGTGTTCCACTAATTCTATACTCTATAAAATTTAAGAATGATAAGGCTGAGAAAAGAAATACATTTATTTTGAAAATTTTAAATGTCTATGTGAAATATACACAAGGGTTTAGATAACTATGAATAGTTTTAGTGTACATATATTTGTAAGTAAAATTTTATTTTTTTATTTAGTAGGGATATGATGACAAAAGAAAAATTTATGAGAAAAATTCTATGTATATCTGATTTATTTTGGATATTCATGAAATAATATTCATAACGTAGATTCTAGTAAAGCTTAAATACTTTTAAGACATTCTACATTTTTTAATTTAGATTACAATTTTGCATTTTTTCGGAAATAGTTTATATAAGAAATTAAAGATTTTCCAATGATTTCAAATTATCTCATGAAAATAACTTTGTAGTAATGTTTAGTGAAAAATTTGCAAAAAGAAATATTATATTTTAAGCGCGACACAAATAGAAAAAAGAAGCTACTTATGGTGCTCAGATAAATATATTATTAATTAAAAGTTTGATAAAAAAGATTACATTTTAAATTGTAATCATTTTATGTACTCAAAAAAAGTTGTATCTACTAAGGATCTTTTAAATTGGGGTCTATTCTCCAGGATATTTTTCAAAATTATTTACAGTATGTTTACATTATGCCGTTCATTAGAAAATAAAATTAAACTACCTTCTTTATAAAATTAACTAGATGACTGTGATTCATTATTGCTGCTTTCTCCAACGCCTCATACAGTTCTATTTTGGCTTCATTTCGATTATGTTGTAATACATGAATTTTCACTAATAATATTAAACCATTCAAAGCCCATACATCATCATCTCCTAGATTAGCGCTGTCTACACATTGTTTCGCATAATATTTGGCCAATTCGTATTTCTTTGAGTCACAGTAGTGTCTCGATAAATCATGGTAGAGCCATGCTTTTTCACAGGGGGTTTGTGATTTTTTAAGTCTAATTTCAGTGATTTGTATCATTCTCCTATAATATATATCTCATGTAATTATAAAAAATGTATCAATAGATAAGTTTCTGAAAGACGAAACTGTCATAAAATTGAAATAAACCAAAATTCTATTAATGATTCCCAAACGTAATTTATTGATAATTGCTAAAATTGATTTTATTTTGAAACAGAAAAAACTATGACAAAAAACTGTAAAAAGATATAATTTATTTTGTGTATTCTGATTTTCATTAATACTAATAAAAGTAAATATTTTAAAAGTAAATAATTAAAAAGTTTATTATGTAGACTAAATGTGGTTTTAGAATAAGATTATTATCGAAAATGTTTTTATTACATTTATCGATTTTAGATTTTCTTAAAATAAAAAATAAATAATTTTTGAAAATTATTAACAAAAAGTTTTGTAAAAAATCGATTTAAAATAGAATAGTACTTATTATAATTAGATTTAGAAAATTATTCATTTTATGTTTAACAATCTATTACTATGCGATTATCAAGTGAATATTTTGGAAATATATTTATAAACATAATGTGTTAAAATACTAAGTGTAACAAGAAGCTAACGGGATTGACACATTACTTAATGCGCATCTTGGACTTGGGGTTTGCAGAGTTTGGTTAGCGTGGCTTGCACAGCTTTAACATGGAAGTAAGTTTTAACTAGAAATTTGTAAAACTCGGCTAGTATCGTAAATGTTAGAACACTTAGTATAGACACTTAGTGATGAACTATTTATGATGAACCAGTGATGAATAAGTGAGGTTTAGTGTTGCATCAAGTAATTGTTCTTATATTCATTATTGTATATAAACTCAGTCTCCCAGAAATTGTCTAGATCTTTTTTTGATTGTTTTTTTCTGTACAGAAAACTTTTTTTGTTTTTTAAAGACTATTATGATTTTAATTCTAAGTTTTATTTAAATTAAAATCATTATATATATATATATATATATATATATATATATATATATATATAATACTGTTTAAAAGAGAATGAAGAAATGAAATTAATAGGTAGTATAACAATATTAGAAAATATACTGGAAATGAGTACAAAAAGTGTGTATTCAATTATTTAAATTAAATTAAGTCTGTATTTAGTACTGAAAATTCGGAAAATTACACATATATACCAACAAACTCAAACTATATATATATATATATATATATATATATATATATATATATATATATATGTATATATATACATATATGAACCAATGGAATATAACTATTTCAGAAAGTAGCTATTTAACCCTTTGGAGCCGGGGAGGAGGAAAATGTGCTAAAATTTTTTTGTAATTTTTTTTGTAATTTTTTTTGATTAATTGGACATTCTTTTATCGCAAATAAAATAAATATTGTAAATTTGTCAGTTACAAGAAAAAATATGTTAATTCAGATTAGCTATTAGCAAATTCACGGCTATCTTATATATTTTGGAAAATTGTTGATAATATTCGAGGAAACGTAAATTTCTTGATTGAAAACATATAATTGGAAGCAAAAAAATTGATTACAATAGAAAATTTGCAGAAATAACGTTACTATTGAGTATGAAAAATTTTGAAACAATCAAATGTGTACAAAAAGGTTCACGTCTCGAATTTTTTTTAAGCTTTCTTCCAAATTTGAACTTTTGGAAAAAAAAATATTATTCAACCCAATTCTCAAGTTCACAATTTTTATAGGTTTTCAAATAACAAACCGAGATTTTTTTGATTTTTGGGCGACCGTAATTTTTTTTAATGAAAGAATGTTATAAATTTATTTTCATTAGAAAGAGATTAGTGACATTAAAATATATCATCTAAAAGATAGCGCTCTGAGACCATAGTTTCTTTGGAAATCATTAATGGATTCCTAGATCCACGCCCGGCTTCAAATGGTTAAAGTAGCAACTAAAGACGTGACAGGAGACGAAAACTTGTGTTATAGTCTATAAAAATATACTGTTTTTTCATCTATGTTGTATCGAGAGACTGGATGGAAATTGGTTGGTGATATAAAGCGTTTTCGCAGTAATAGTACGAGTATTTTTAATACAAATTTAATTGCAGGTACAGAGAATATTTAAGCTTAATTTTAGTATTGCGTTGCAGAGTAGTATTTCAATTTTTTCTGATAATGTGTGGAAAAGTACAATAAGAGAAAAAATTTTTGTAACAGATTTAAAAGGTCAGAAAACTTTGAATAAATGCTGCATAAATTGATTGTATTTCTTTAATAAAAGTTTTGCAAACTGAAATCGAAAATACTTTTCTATATTTGTCTGATTTTGTAGTTACTAAGACAAAAGATATATATATATATATATATATAAATGAGTATATTGTGTGATATTTTTTTAATTAATTTTCGTATTAACTACATTTATTTCTTTAAAAAGAAGTGATACTCAAATCAAAGAGGGGTTGAAATTAATTTATGCATTGACATTTGATAATCATACTGTTTGAAATTATTTTTATGCTAAAATATATTAATTTTATTAAAAATTATTTAATAAATATTCTTCTAAGTAAGCATATCGCATGTCATAATCATAATTAATTAATAGAAAAATTATAAATAATTAAATATGCTTTATACTAAATTATCTTGACTAAAAATGAAACTAATTAATGCATTTTGACCAGTGTAATACTGACTGTTTTTTTATGACTTAAAACATTTAAAAATTGAACAAACTTGTTATCAATGGCAGGAGGCTTGATTGAGCGGACAACTGAATCTTTACTTGGTTCCCGACTAATTGGAATACCCAGTATATACTGAACGCGGCGTATTTGTTCTGCCTGTTCATATTTTTCGTTTATTCGTTTCGTGTCTAGGTATGCTAATCCAATGATGTTGTATATGATTTGTAAAAAAAAACTTTTCTTCGGAAGTAAAATTGTTGTCTTTCCATCCATATACGTTTTTGCACGATCAGCGATTTCCATGCAAGAAACTAGGTTGTAATTTTGACGCGCGATACGCAATGAAACAATCAGATGGTTTACTTCAAGCAGTGTAATAATCTGTTGCTTTATAAGATATTCTCTTTGCTTCCTTAAGATTGCTTCTGTTAGTTTAGCTTCACGAAAACGAATTGAGTAAAGTGGACGTCTTGTACGCAATGTGTCCTTAAGAAGAAGAATAATTAATGTTACATAATGAAGGTTATATTTTTAAGCTTAATGTAAGGTAAGACCGATGAGAATAAAATAGAAAGAAAATTTCTAGCGCTAATATTAAAATCTATAACAATAAGGATACTTTTTAAAAAAATTTAAGATATGAAGTCAGATTACAGTTTACCTGTAATCGTAAGGGTATATACTATATTTATGGTTTATAATATATATATATATATATATATATATATATATATAAAATATATTTTTAGTAAACAGTAGTCTCAATAAGGTAGAATAACATACTCCATGTATCGTGTCATACGAGTGTCAAATCTTTTTGTAAATTTATATTTAGTAAAAATGTAACTCAGTTATTAATTTTTTAGTAAATTTTATTTGTAGTGACCTTGGTTATAATAGTGTTTTGAGATGTCTGAACTAGTTTTTTTATTTAATTTCATTAAAAGGCTTTATGTTTCTAATAAATTCAGATACAGTGACAAATTCAGTTATAAAGAATTATTTTAGTTCCCTCCGAGAAGAAAATTATGGGATAGTGATTAACTTGAAAGATATAATTATTTTTACATATTAAGATGTAATTTATTTTATCTTCATTTATGTTGCATATGTCGTTTATCCGTACTGTCTACCCATGTCCGTGCAAATGGCATGAAAACACATATTTAAAATGGATTAATAATTATCTTATAAGAATCGTAATTATTCATAATAGTTTAAATTTTTATTACTCTCTTTTTTAATTGTGTATCCTTAAATGTAATAGATTAATACAAAAAAATATTTTTATTCTTCTCAATTTTGTGTACAGAAATGTTAGAGTGAATCTCTTTGTCGTCGTCTTTAGCTATATCTATGTTTATTGTCTATACATGAGAATTAAATTTGATCACTGCAGTGAATAAAAATAAGTTGATCTAATCTCCCCGGCTTCACTTAGTGGATGAATGTATGAAATGAGATGCAAGAAGCTTTGGTAGACAGGTCTTGGTAGACACGTCAAATGTTTTAATAAAACTGTTGTCAGTGTTTATTAAATTTGCAGGTAATATAACAGGAGTTGGTTAATATTTACAAATTTCTTAAACTGGAACAAATATATATTGTGAACTAATTAATTTTCTGCATAAAAAAATATTATTGAATCAGGAAATCGATCAAAAAATCAGTACTCTTGTATAAGAGTTGATTACTCAATCAGTATGATTAAATTACATTAATTTAAAAATAAAATTCTTCTATAATTTGCATTTCTATCAGAATAAGGCATTTTATCAGAGTTCTCATTTTTGCAGAATATTAATTGATGTAAAACTATTGATTTCGAAGTGTAAATTAATTGTTATTATCTATTAAAAATACGTTTTAATGTATATTTCGAAATAAATAATACTTATTGGTCAGCACAATATCTAATTAAGTGATGTAAACTATAAGTACAACATTAATAAAGTAAGCACAATTACCTCGAGTTTGACTAGCATATTGTAACCGTACCGAGCGAAATTTTCAATTTGTTTGCTGCCTTTCTTGTTCGGACACAAACGACGTGGGTCGAACACCATCATTCGTAGAAACGCATTGTCGTAACATAATCTCTCTATATATTTTTCTGTCATAATTTTGCGAATATTGGTTGTACGAATCTGTATTGGTTTTGGTTTTTTATTCTCATACCTAAATATTGGTTCGTTATGCTTCGTTTCAAACCCTCGCAATTGTTCAATCACTTCTTCAGATATATGATTAACTTGCGTCATATTGCCTTTTGAGAATGATTTGGCTAAAATCTGGGATAAATTTTAATTTTACAGATTTATATATATACACACACACACATACATATATATATATATATATATATATACATAATATACATATATATATATATATATATATATATATATATATATATATATATATATATATATGATAGATAGATTGATTATATAGTAAGGGGCAAAACTGTTTATATTATATGGATTACAATACATAATTAAATTATTATACTCTCAGAAGACTACCCTTTTGCCATCGTTAAAGAGGTTACCAATTTATAAAAAAATAGAAAACAAAAGTGTATGATTCATTACTCAGTTAAAAAAATTCCAGGAGTAATTTAGAAATTTGTCTAAAATTGGACCAAATAATTGGATAAACTAAGAGACTGTGAAAAATAATGCTAAGATGTGTCTTCTCTACTTATATTATTAATTTATTTACATTACTTTTAAATAATATCTTATATATCTCTCTATTGGCCTTAATTTAATTTAATTTATATGTATTCCTTTCTTTTTCAAACAATACCGATAAAATTAATTATTTTAATAGCATTTTATTCTTAAATATTATTCAAACCTGTATTTAATTCTAAATAAAACACTAAATTCCTTAAAAATCTTAATCGCAAAGAAAATAAACACATTTTATTCTATATTTATGAATCAAAATCTATTCTTTTTTATTAAGAAATGATTATATAATAAACATTTATATATATATATATATATATATATATATATATATATATATATGTATGCATACATACATATTTATATATATACATATATATATATATATATATATATATATATATATATACATATATGTATGTATGTATGAGAAAGAGAAACATGGAAAGACATTTGAAATTTTAGAGTTTACTATTTCATTAAATATATTAATTTAAATACAATATTGAATTGTAATTTAAATGCGATTACAATTTTACTTTTTAATAAAACCTTGTGTCAATAACTATTCCGTTTTACTGTAACGAACGCATTTTGTCGAAGTACTTTTTCGGCTGTTTGCTTTGCTATCATTGCTTGGTTGTCACCGTCGAAGTGACAATCCTTTTCACTTTACGTTTTTCTTTTCGTTTTCTTTCAATCCTTCAAGTAGTGAATAATACAAATTTATACAAAAGTGTACGAATGGAAAAAGGTATATAAAATGTTCAGTACTTTGCCATTGTGGAGGTAGATTTCCACAGTGATTTTAGTTTGTAAAATGAATTTTTAGTTTATTCGTTGTAATAAACATCTCATTTTATATAAATCAAAATCATTATTCAGCTGTCTATAAAATATATAAAAATTATTAAATTAGCTAATAGAAACTCTTTTTACAGATTTATTCCATATGCATTGAATTACTTTTCAATAGTCAATTAAAGTTAGCACTGTATTTGTATTCAGTATTAGATTCTATCGACTAACTTTTAATTTATTAAAATATTCAATAATTTAACCTTCTCTATCATGTCTGACAAACAAAAAATTAGACGGTAATAAAATTGTTATCAAAAGTCTGACACAGAAAATATCTAATCTGTATTTTGAGAATGAAATATACATTACCGAATCAAAGTAGACAAAATTGATTACTGGTTATTTTGTTAAAATAATATTCTATGGTACATGAAGAGTTTAATAAGAAATGGTTCTTAACTTTTGTGTACATTTTTTATTCATTATAAGCTTTTTATTACGGAATATATGTTTTTTCTGTTCTGTCTTGAAATCATCTTTCTTTAATTCCTTTTTATATTTTTTAATTCATTAAATCATAAATATATAAGTTAATTTTTGCAAGTTTTCAGAAATATACTATTACATTTCCTTCCGCTGAAACTTACAGTATAGAAATAACTGATGTTGCGAATGAAGAAGTTTACAGAACAGAGCGAACAGAAGTTTGATAAAAAGCAAAAGGATTAATATATTAAGAAATTGTAAATAGCTATGAAGAACATGGAATATTTAAAACTATTTTATAGATTTCCAAACTATAAATACAAGTTACACACACACACACACACACATATATATATATATATATATATATATATAATTAAATAAAAAATAAAAAGCATTTAGTTTTATTTCCTAAAAGTAAAGTGAAACTTATAACTTAAACTTTTTTTTTCAATATAGTCTTCGTGCAATTTTAAGTACTTGAAGTCCAAAGATGAACGTTTTTAGTTGTCTCAGATGCATGTATACATTATCGCTCCTATCTTCTTCATTTTATTAAAAACCTTCGATAAATTAGTACGTCTTTAAAAAGTTATGATATGATAATCGATTTGTGTGAGGTTTTGACTGAAATATCAATATGAAAGGTTTTGAATTAATTTTAGTGTTGCAGCTGTTGTACTGGACGAGTAGTGTCATAGCGCTAAGGAGCCGTTTTTCATTAAAATCATTATTTTATTTTGTTATGAATTGCAGGTTTCATTTTTCTTTTAATTAGTTTTGATTATGAGGTACTGTTAATAGTTTGTGTATGTTCTTCGTAATATTTCAAAATCACTCTATGTGTATCCAAAAATTAGGTAATATTGATTTTTTTGGTTAAGTCAAGATATTTTCGAACTACTTTATATCGACTGTTGTGATTTTCTGTTTTTACTTAATTCACATCTTTAATCCATTACTTTGGATTTGTATCGAATATGTATATATATATATATATATATATATATATATATATATATATATATATACATAAAAGGCTATTTATATTGAATTTAAAGATCAAGGAATACAAAAGAATCAGTATGTGTCAAAATGGGAGATGAAGAGTAAATACAAGAAAAATAACTATTATTTGATGTGATAACTTTTGAAATAATAAATAAAACGATATACAAAATAGTAAAATGTGTAAAATATACCATAGACGTAAGGAAAAAAAAGTAAGAACGGATCCAAATACTAATATTAGCTATTATAGTACCTCTAATAACATAATACAAGTTATAAATATATCTTACTTCACAAATTCTAACCAATGTAATCTTCTTTTGGAAAGAATAACGATAACATAAAAAAATTATAGATAAAATAATGATAATAAATATTAAATATATTTATGGACCTCCAAAATTTTATCACGTTGCTTCTCTGGTATAATTGGTTCTGTTGATAGAGAGGAGGAGCGACGATTGCGTTGATTTTTGATTTTTGTGGCTACAAGTCGTTTCCAGCACGGCATAAATTTTAATTCACGTTCGCGTCGTTTTTTGGCTTCCAATTTCTTAATGACATTGTAGAAATCTCGTAAAGGGTGACCTGCACATTCTCCAACACAATTTTCGATTGTTTCTCGACACTAGGGTAAGAAAATAATATTATATCAGAAAATGTCATTGAAGAAGAATAAAATTTAAGAACTTATAAAGAATGTAGTTTATATATATATATATAAATTAAAATATCTAAATTGAATTAAACATGGATTTTTGTTTTATTACCTGATTTTTATTTAAATAAGTTGATTTATATTAAAATATGTTTTTGTTTGAATCATTTGCGTTATACATGAAATACCAGATTTTCGAGATCAAACAAAAATTAACAAAATTTTAATTTTATTTTAAAACTTGTATTTGAAGTAGGGGTTTTAAAAACATCTATACTTGTAGCCTCAGAAGATAGTTTGTAACTGGTTATATCTATACAAATAAATGGTGCTGTACTAAAGTCTTTTATTCAAGTGAATTTTATTGTATAGAAAGTGATATTTTTATATTTCGGATCATTGATTGTTTTTTAAAATCTTCTTTTATTTCAAAATTAATTTAGTTATGTTCTTCACAAAAGAAACCATAATATGATACGTTTTTGTACAATGTATAGTAAATTGAAGTATGGTCCTTCGTAGATAAAGAAACGCTTTCTCAGTTTCCTCTGTAACATTCTACAGAAAACTAACTAACATTCACTGTACCAATTAATCACTTTCAGGGACAAAGCACCGTTCCATATTAGTGGCTATGTTAATTAGAGCACTTCGTGTTCGTACTTCGGAAACGTTATTTGTGAACAAGGGCGTGAAATAGAATTTGCAGTATATATTATTATTTGAATACTTTTTTCGGTTTTTTGTTTCAGTGATATTGTCAAATACTAGCTTAGACTAAAACCGATACATGATATTTTAAATATTAAAAATCATGATCTTAAGAGATATTTTTAGTGTAAATGGGATTATAGTTTATTATTACGTAGATTCAATAGACACTTTTAGATATTATTTTTCAAAATGTATAAAATCTTAGAATGTTTTGTAAAGAATATCGAAGAGTTTTACATATTTATATTATTTTAATACAGAGCTTTTAAGACAATAGATAATATTGAAGATCTTAATTAATGTGTCTGCCAAAATATTCAAGGAAAAATGTTTTTAAATGTTTTAGTTTCAAGGTCTTTCAGTGTCAAGAACATCCTACAAAAAGCGATTTGAAATTAAATTTTCTTCAATATAATTTAAATAAAAACATGTGCGCGTCTTTGTGTGTTCAAGTTGTTACTCCAAATTAAACAACTTAAATAACTGAAACTAAATATAAATTATAATACCGGAAATTCTCACTTAAAATTGGCGACATATAACACAAGTGCTTTTATTAGCTTGAGTTGATGTGATACTGACACAGTTAACAAAACCCGCATTAAGTTTTGGCATTGTCGTTACAGATGAAGTTATTTATCTACTTTACAGATCTAAAATTATAGGTTTCATACGAACATCAACTCAAAGCAATGTATAGTACTAATAATATGTTGCCTTTCATTAATTTGATAAACGTCGAGAGTTTCTAGTATTGTAATTTATAGTACTTTCTGAAACTTGCTATGCGTTCTAAACAAATGGATGAAATAAAATGTGATTCTTTTTTAGCAGTAAATAATTATTTATTTTTCTTTTATTATTTATTTTTTATAAAATGTATTGTTTTCAATCGGAATTTAAAATACGGTTTTAATCAATCACTCCTTATTTAGTTCTGATAAACAGTTATATTTTTCATTTTAGGAAATAAAAGATATATCTGATATGATGAATGCTAATTGGTTCGATGTTAAATGAGAGCTTGAAGCATTTTTCGTAAAAAAATATTTTTATAGAAATTGATAAACGCTGTATAAGATTTGTATCTATGTAATTATGTATATTGGTTTTAAAATTATAAATTTTAAGGTATTCAATCTTCAAAGATGTAGAAAAAAAACGGATATTCGAGAAAAACAGTTTAATTTTCGTCTTTACAGTATTTAGAGTCTGATACTTTGTTCTAAGATAACCATGTTTTATTTACAATATGAAAATGATTTCAAATACTTGCCTGAATAATACCTTGTTGAAAAACAGGAGGAACTTTTCGTTTTGGCGCACCGTGCGTATTTTGTATAAAAGCATCTTCAAAATCACAACATAGGTATGTGGCGAGTGCGCGTTGTTGTAGTAATTCTAGATCATCCGGATTCAAGCTTAATAGCTCTATTATATCAGCCATTGCAGCTGTTGTGTCCATTTTCTTACATCGTGTAATTAAGCGTCCTAGTAAAGTTCTTTTCGTACCGGGAGGACTAGCCTTTACTGAATTATTAAATGAGTTGATTGCTGTCGAAAAACGGAGATGATGAGACTTTTTTTAATCACAAGAGTATTTTGTTAGTTTGTATATGTTAATTGAACATTCTTCTTGGAAGGTATAAGTTTTTAGTTTTAGTTAGAAGTATTTGTACTTTTGGCTGCCATAAGTCTGTGATAATGTCGAGTGATTAAAAAATTTTTATCTTTGGTCTAAAAACCCTTTTTAACGTATATTTTTTAATGACAAAAACACATTTTTAATACATTTTCTCCAATCCACCACATATATGTTCTAAGCAGTTATTGTAATAGTATTTTAAGTAATTTAGATGAAATATTGTACATAGAATCTTTTGTTTAATGAATACAAGCAGAAATATTTCATGGTTTTATATTCATGGAATATAATATAATCTTCATGACTATTTTATCCAGTATTAATTTTTTAAAAAAAATGTTTCAAGTATATAAAATGATTCCACAAAATGGTTATTGTCCTTTGAGTGTTGGGTTCTGATTGAAATCAGTGACATGGTGTTTTATTTTATAATACAATAAATCCGACACTCAGTTTAACTATAGTTTGCATGTTACTCTTATTATTTTTAACTATTTTCCCTTTTATATACTGTTTTCATTCGTGATGATTTAAAAATTTTAAATTTGTGTTCATCTATAAAAATGTACTTGCATTTAGAATTTTTTAATTCGTATAAGTACTTATAAGAATTAACATTCTTTCTTTTTCTATTGTTTAATAATAAATTATTTTATCTAAAGGATATAATTACTTTTATAATTATTCTTGTTAATGACATGGTGTATAATTTTATCGTTCACATTCTCGTCTATATTCTTTCATATTTATTGTAAAATTTAGCATTTACCAATTATCGATAATTTTTAAATATTTCTCTTGCAACTCAGATTCCTAGCAAAGAAAATAAAATAGTCGAAACCCTTATTAGCGAATATTTCATAGCAAGGAAACTTTTGTGAAACAATGAAGCTTGTAACCTATTTTCAATTTTTGAATCAAATATACCTATTATTATTAGAAACACAAATAAAATCAGTTTGTTAAAAATAAATTATCGCAATCATGTTGCAAATTTAGTTTCACTCAATTTATGTACATTTCGATGAAATTTGTTGATAATAATGCTTTCATGTTGCCTTTTTATTGTTTTACATTTATCGAATTTTATTTCAATTGATGTTGGATATTTGTTCTGCATAAGTCAATATTTTTTTGACATTTTTGCCGACAACATTTAGTAAAATCTGTTTTATTAAAATATTAGTAATATTTTTATCTTGTAATTATAAAGTTGTTCATTATATGCTGAGAGTTCTATGTAATCATTATAATTTTTGTTGTTCAAACCGCTGAATCCACTTATAGAATGATTTTGATACAGTTAAGTATTCAAGAACAGCGTTATGAGTAAAATGTGATTATTTTTTAACAAAAATTAAGGAAAATATTTCTCATACCTACTTTTGTGCAGATTTGTTTAAAAAAAATAAAATGCATTTTTCTTTGTACTAAATATTAAAATGTCGCAATAACTATTAATTGTTAATTGTGTGCAAAAAATTGTGCTTACGTTTATATATATATATATATATATATATATATATATATATATATATATATATATTGATTAAATATTTGTATAATAATGAATATTTTGATAAAAATCATGAATATCATCCTGACATTTGTACCTGGATCAAATCGTTGATGTCGCAATAAATGATACCCTGTATTGCAATACACAAAGGGTTCTCTCAAAAACGCTTCTTTTTTCTCTTGCATCATTTTGAAGATAAATAATTAATAAGTATTCGTGAACAGCAAAACACTTTGAAATTTATAAAACACTATTTAGTTTTTACTGTGTAACGTGTCAAGTACAACTGAAGTTAGTTTGTTGATTTTTACTTTAATGTTGTTTCTATAGAATTGGAAAGATAGCAAACGATATTTTAATTCAATTTTTAA
Organism: Acanthacorydalis orientalis; assembly: GCA_034766995.1. Classification (NCBI taxonomy): domain Eukaryota; kingdom Metazoa; phylum Arthropoda; class Insecta; order Megaloptera; family Corydalidae; genus Acanthacorydalis; species Acanthacorydalis orientalis. The sequence goes on along the minus strand of CM068322.1, from coordinate 13,939,483 downwards.
ATACATGTATTATTATTAATGCATTAGATAAATTATTTTAGTATTGAATTGCCGTTGTTTAAATTGTTCATGCACGCAAAAATTATTCAAACAATGAAAGAACAATATTTTTCATTTTTATTCAGAATATCAAGTATAAAATTTGTTGGTTGTAGGAAAAATGTGACTAATTTTCACAAAAAGGTCGAAAATAATAATATTTTTATATCACAAACTTTTAAAAAACGTTTATAGATATGGCAAGGTGCTACAAAAATGTATTAATAAAAATTACAAAATATATTAATCATTTATCAAGTGTCTGTTTTTGATAAATATAAACGAGTGATTAAAATAGAAATTTATTGAAAACTGTAATATTATTTTTGGTCCTAGTTATTACAAACATGTGGGATTTAAGAAGTAGTATGCGTAATACATAGTCTCTGCTACTTTATTTCCAATTCTCACCTCCTCGTGCTGAATCCTGGCCTCTGAACAGCTCAATACAAGATTGCGGTAACCAACCTCTTTGGCGTATTGAATCAAGGACAGACGAGAGTGGAGATTCCTCTACATATTAGACCCATAGGTTGTGTTATATAATATATGCATAATTGAGTAGGGTTATGCATTAAAAATGGTGGCGGAAGAACTCTAGAAGAGTCAACGGTAGCGCTCAAGCCATCCAGGAAGGTCGCTGCAATTACAGGCCACGCTGGCAAGCTTTAAAGCCAAATGTCTCCAGCTAGGATAATATTGTAATTCGTTTATCTGAAGTTTATATTCCAAAGAAATCAGAAACCAGTCCTGAAGAAACATCAGTTAAGTCCGATGGAAAAAAGTGTGGTTGATGCCCTGTTCTCTTCAGGAGTTTAGTGGAATATAAAGAAAGAAGAAGAATTACAAACATGTGCCGTATAATCAAAATTTACTTTCATAAACGAACTTATTTTTCATCTCGCAAATCACAAAAAAGTTTTATGATCAAAAATATTTAATAAATAATTATTCACTATTTTTGATTGCGGTTTATGTACATTACGATGGCGATGCCAGTATCCTTAAGGCGCTAAGGTAGAAAAAATTTTAGGTTTCTTATTTAATAAAAAATAATTTGTTTGTGAAAATTAATTCATCTAGAAAGTCAGGATTCAACTGAAATTAAAATTTACTCTTTATTTGTACTTTTACTATAAATTTTTAAAATAAAACTTCATATTTGTATTTTAGAAAATTTTTGATGTAATAACTTCATGGAAAGAGTTTTTAATGATTAATTATATATATATATATATATATATATATCTATATATATATATATATATATATATATATATAAAGCGCAAATAATGTAGTGTATTAGAATTATTTTTATTACCTTTTCATAAAATGCATAAAGAAAAAATATGAAACATACATTTTTGTTTCTGCAAAAAACCGTTGTAGCAAATTGCAAGTATTATTCGCGAATGTTTATGAAAATAAACATGTATGCAAATGAGCAATTTCCCGTGTGACAAAGTTATGAAAACCAGTTACATAAAATACCGTTTACGTAGTGGCCGACGATTTTCCGTACGGTTAGCAAATCCTCGTTTCCGGACTATTGTATTCAAACTGTTTTATCGTTTTCACTGTTATTTTATGGACATGTATTGAACAAATATAAATTGATAACTGTAAGAGGTGTTTGTTTATTATCCAGAACAATAAAAGCTTCAACAATGTTTTCTTTATTGATATGAGCTGTAATTCTGATACTCTAAATTAAATGAAAAAATACAATTTTAAACATTTACCCTATAATATAATTAACTACACAATCACATATTTCTTTTTATTAGAATTATATTTGTTTATTATATTTATATTCACTACAAAATATATGTGGGTGTTATCTCTAAGACACATAAAAATTAAAACAAGTATATTTTGAATAGGATTTATTTATACATTTTATACAACCTTATATTATTTTTTTTTAAATAATTAAAAAATCATTATTAAATCTAAGCGTATTTTTTTTGGTTTAATGTATCTCAGAAATGCCTTTATCTGTTATTTACATAAATTATTTCACAGTAAATAAAAATGGGAACATAGACCGTGACATTATCAAGGCAAAAAGCGACTGAAGAAAACTGAAAAATAGTAAGAGTAATGTTTTTATATTGAAGCTAATCAACCAAAATATCAACAGAACTTTTATTCATTCTATTTTTTTAAAATACTGCTGCTGCCTCTCATTGTGATAACTGAAGAAAGTGAAAATCAACTAAAAAAGAATTGGTTAGAGAGTCGAGACATGTTCCTGTATTACTTGTTGATACAGGTTAGAAATTCGTACGTTTTAGTTATTAAAGACATTCTATCTATGCTTTTAGATTAATACAGACAAAAATAAAATTAACAGATCGTAAAAAGCAGTACATTTCAGAACCCTGTCTTTGCTTTTAATTATGATACTGTCCTTATTTTTGATTCTTTCACGGCTTTTAGTTACAAAAATTAATCGCAAAAAATTCTAATGAGGACTATCTTGTTTAAGATTTATAAACTTGAGAGATGTTTTATTTTAGCTATCATAATATCAATTCAGTTTATATTACAGTTTTATCAATAAGTGAAACGTATTATTTATGAATTTCCGTTCTTTTATTGCAAAGAAAAGTAAAGAATTGTTTCATTATTCATATGAAATGGTTAATAACGTTTTGTAAACTGAAATATAAAATAGATTTTTTTAAATTTGAAATTCATACGATGAAGTCAAATGATTTATTTGAGTTATGATGATTTATTTGAATCATAATGATTTTTTGGATTATTCATTATGCAATTAAGAAAAACAGACAATTTACAAAAAAAATGTTTAAAATGTATATTGTTTTTCAAGTATTTAAATCATATCTTACGTCTTCAATCATGTATTTTATAGAAAAAAGACGATATATTTGTATTTAGGTATTATATATAAAAGAGATGACTTTTGATTCTTTGTATGTCTTTTGAAACTAGATATGATAAAAATGGATGAATTTGTTAGATTTCATATATGAAATTGGAACGTAAAGTGCTTGTTTTATGAAGTACGGGAGTAATTGTCAATTAAATTGAATAAAAACGGAATATGGATGATTTTTTGCATGAGTTGAAAATTAAAAACAATTCAGTGAAAACAATTTGAAAAATTAATACAGCATTCGACGAAAGTACAATGAACAGACGTGAAAATGCACGAATGAATGAGCGATTAATAATTAAAATTGACTCATGTGATCGATCAGAAGCAGTCATTTATGAAAATCAGTTAAGAAATATAGATAACTTTGAATCGTGTTAATTTTTTAATTAGAACAACTCAGCATGCATTATTTAATAAATAATTTGATATTTTTAATTCATTATGTACGGGAAGAATTGAAAAAAATTAGATTATTTTCATAAAATAACAAACAGTCATAAAGATGTGCATAATTTTATCGCTTTTAGTTTCTTATAAAGTAACAAAAATATTTAATTACATTGAATAATCATTTGATGGAAAATAAGTTATACGCAATAGTCACAAATGATTAAAATTCGGAAATAAATTAACATTAAGCATCTAAATACATTTTTAAACAAATTCTTCATTCAAAATTATGGAGAGAGTATAGAAGTTTCCAGTTAATATTACCGATCGTTTTTTTCTAAAGTCAGAGAAAATTATAATTTTAGACAAATATTTAAGAAAATTTAAAATAATGAATGAAAATGTATGCAAAAACTCCATGCATTAACGAATTAACTTCGGTTTATACTACTTTGTGATAATTTCAGGTCTCGTATTTCACATCCAGAATACGAATGAATTAACATGAATAAGATATTCTGATAGATCCGAAAATAAATGGCTACATAAATAAGTTAGTTTTTGATAAAAGTCTTTTCTTTTTACAAAAAAGTAAAGTATAAATAATTTTACAAATATAAAATAATCAAGTTATTAGTTAGCAAATTTCCCAATAGATGTCCTATAAAAATCCAGCCACCGAAAAAATATATGTAATATATATATATATATAAACCTTCGATTTCATTTCTTAATTTATAATGACGTACAATAATGGACTTCTGCGGTATGAGATAGACAGCTGTTTATTTGATAATAAAAATGCTATCAAACATCTCTTTAGAAAAATCCATCGATTTCAGAAAATGAGACTTATCAAAATATAAATTTTTATTAATTTTGTTAAACAAAAGATGATATGTTAATTTTCTTGACTATTATTAATTAACCTAAATTAATTTTATTTTAACAATGTTGTAAATTAATTACAAATCATTTATGTACAATATTTTTTTTTTATATTATCATGCTTATTATTTTTTTGTATTCACATCTCAGTACACTTGTTAACAATAAAATGAAATGAATTATCGGCTTTTAAAATATTTCAAATATTAAAGAAATAGAAAATGGGTATTATTTTCGCTATTTATATTATTTTTATACACTAAATTAACGGACAACATGTATTTATCTTACAATTTAGAAAATTGAATACCATAAACGAATAAATAATTATAAGAGATATTGTGTACAATGTAATAAATTAAAATCATAAAAAAATCTCATGTTAATATTGATTTTTATCAATTATATTATATTTTAACGTCCAATTTTAGAACTACATTAGTTGACAATCAGAGTAGACTAGTACATGTGAAACGCATTTCATTTGTCGTTTGAATTGTCAAGAAGTGTATTGATTTGCAATTCAGTTCCTTTCTTGATTTAAATAAAAAGATAAAAGTGTAACAAGAAGTAGAACAATAAAGTAAAAATAAAAGTGTAAGTGTAAATTTAAGAAGAAACTGAATTACTAGTTGTCAAAAATTAAACTTTCAACATGTAAGAATATTTTCATTAACTAACCTACAAATATGACTAAGTTATTCAAAGAACTATTGATAAAAGTTTTTATTTTTTATCGATGAAGACAGGTAGATTATAAATACAGTTTAAATATATATTCGATTTTTATTTCAATTGAAAGTTCATTTTTTATTTGTACAATATAAAAATATTTTACTAATAAGACGAAAATCTAGAAGAATCTACAAATAAGTTAGAATTTATTTCTATGTTAAAGCAGTAATTTTAAAAGTATGTTTTAGTTTAGTTTACTAGTTTTATTCTTAATTTCTTAACAACACTGAAAATATAATTTAACATCTATATAGAAGTAGAAAGTAATACTGAAATATTTATTGAGATATTCATTAAGGTTAAAACACCTTGACATTTTATTTGCAAAAATTTCAATAAGTTAACATAATTATTAATGTTATTTGGTATCATTGCTTAAACAGTTTATGTATTAAAAAAATATCACAAAAGTAATTTTGATTAATTTTAATTTGAAAGAATTGGCTTCTGACTATTTTTTATATTTATTATGAATACTAAATTTTGAGCTATGATTATAGAAATGAGTGTAAACATTTCATTCCCACTAAAACTGGCAACAACTTAGCTGAACCGCTCTGAATTCAGTATCGTTCATCTGAAATTCTTATTAAGAAAACTGAGCGATTAATGTGAGGGAGGTATATCAATATGGAGGTGTAGTTTATAATTTAGATGTAATAAATATAGACAGATAATTTCTGTCTAAAAATGACCAGTATAAGATTAAGAGAAATGTAAATAATTTTCGTATAGTTCCATTTCTCTTAGAGTATAAATAAGTAAAACAAAGATGGGAATATGAAATGTAAAATTTATATATATAATTAACCATTTTACGAAGTTCTATTTCGTACATGCACAATAGATACGAACAAATTAAATATATTTTAATGTGTAAAAAGTTACAAAATACAATGATATCAATAAAATAAAATATTTTTATTGAAGAGTGAGACTGAGATTTCACATTTAATTGAAAAACAAATCTTGGTTTCGGCATTAAAAAAAATTGTGACTGAAATGTTCCATGTATTAAATTTTATTGCCGATAAAGATATTTAGATAGTTATTACATTAAAAAATAAAATATTATTTAATGGTGATAACCTATAAAAGTATTATTTACAAATATTTGTCTACATATATAATTATTAGCAAACTTTTACATTCCAAATAGGATAGACAACACGTAATATATATATATATATATATTTTACTCCATCTTCTATTTGGATAAATATACGAACTGATTATGGTATTAGTAGTCGTATTTATTACGTATATGGTTTAAAAGAATAAGTTTTCACACTGAATATTATAAAAAAGTAAGAAATAACATACAGAATGATCATGAGAGAGAAAGAGTGAGATATACGTTGTAGAGCATATCTCTATAGTTTTGTTCAAACTTCTCAGTTTGCTTTGATGTTAACACACTTGCATAACTTAGTAGATCGCATACCAAGTAACATCGAATAAATCGAGTAAACTCCTTTATATTAATATATCTAAATTGATGTAGTGAATTTTATGAAAATTTATAGAAAAAAATATTTTTTCTCATAAATTATACGCACGAAAAATATGTAGCAACTTTTGTTATCTCTTCAACATTTTATTACTAATATATTCAATGATATAAATTATCCTATAATTAGTGAAAAACTTAATAATTTGAATTCAAGTTTCATTTCACCGGTGTATTGAACTGATTTGAAATTTTATAGGAAGCGTTAGAAGAATAGAACAAATAATTTTGTAAATTATTATTAACTTGGTACTATTTTTACAATCTACTCATACACCACTGTTACTTTGCATTTTATTTTTGTTTTGTATTGGCATATAAAGTTTTTTTATCATTAAACTATTCATTTCGAATATTAAAAAATGGAAAGAATTTAATTTTGTACTTGGTAACAAAAGTTATTTATCTATATTAAAATATCGTTCTAATTCACTTTATAGTTTTTTATAATGTTAATAATGATTTATTTCAATTTTAAGGATGATTGTTAATGATCTAGAAAATGTGGAATAATATTGTTTTAAGATAACATTGATGATTTAATTTATATATATATATATATATATAAATATAGTTTCGTCGCGCAACGTAGTTGCCGCGAAGGCGATTCCGCCTCACGTCGTCTCTGGGCGGGTCCCCGCGTTTCACCAGGTCGCGTCAGTAAAGCGTGAGCTGCCGCCCGGACAACAAGTGTCCTGGCGTTCCGTGTGTTGTCAAAAAGTGCTCAACGTTTGTCGGCCGAACGGCGCACTCTGTCGACAATGCGAGACGCGTCGTCGAAATGGCGGGAAAGTGAAATTGCGTTCGTTATATGAGATCAAACTCGTGACATTTCGGATCGTGATTAGTGAAATAACGGTGTGTGTCAAATATTCAAATATGAGATTATAATAAAATTTTGTATATTTGAAATAAACTACTTTCACGAAATCGAAATATTTACATGTATACATACAAGCATATATATATATATATATATATATATATATATATATATATATATATATATATATATATATATATATATATATATATATATATATATATATATATAACCATTATAATTTGAATTTTAAATTGAAACAGAAACATCAAAAACTTTTACATTATTTAACATTAATTTATAGTAAAATACTGAGTACTAGTTTTCTATAGAATTAAATATGTATATATATATATATATATGTATATATATATACACATATATATATATACATATATATATATATATATATATATATATATATATATATATATATATATATATAGAATGCATAGAATTCTCTAGAGAAAACATTTTGGGAAAATGGAGTAGAATTTGATCTAACATTTTTGTTGTAATTTTTCTCTCTCTCTCTCTCTCTTTATATATATATAAGTGCATGACGTGTGTGTGTTTGTGTAGGTTTGTACCTATCTCTCTCCCTCTATATATAATATATATATATATAACACTGGTATTTTTTTACGTGAATATAATCTAACAAGTAAGTTAATAAATGTCCTCAATGTCTTCAAAGTGTTGGTATTTTTATATGTTGAGAGTTTATGTTTGTGACATTTTAAATTATGCAACAGCCATTTAATTAAAATTTCTTGTATAAGAAAAATTAAAATTGTTTAGAATTTATATCATTATTTTATGAAAAAAAGTAAATTTTCTTAGAAGTAATTTTCCGTATAAAGTTATTAATAATTGATATAAAATTAATAATTATTTAAAGTTTCTTTATATATTAAAGATGATTTTATTTTATCCATTTTAAATACTTTATTGTGTCATAAGAAGAAACTAGTAATTATTGTATTTTTTTAAATCGAAATTTTATTGTAAATTTTTCCTCAAATTTTTCTATTTTACTGCATTAGATTACACATATATCCCATAATTTGATGTTTTCTTTTAAATCTATAATGAATGTAATTAAACCTTTGTTACAAAGTATACAGATGGGATATAGGGGGACATGACTATATTTCCATGATTTATTATTAACTAGACTTTTTTCCTGCATTTATTCGTTTTTATATTCAGATTATTCTGTTTTTTTGCTCTCTAAACATGACGGCATCAACATCGAAATGCGCATAAGCTATTATCAAAACAAAGAATAATCAATTCTTGAACAATTTGAAAAAAAATCTTTTTAATGTGTAATTTGTGATTTTTTTACGATAAATACAAATTTAGTGATTTTTTTTATTAATATTAATTTATATTATCAAAATAAAAATGAAAACCCAATATTATTTTAAAACATTTAATCGCAATAAGAAGTGTTTATATAACCGATCATGTTTATTGCTTAGTTGTCAGCTAATTGTGTTTATTGTTAATGTGCTAACATTTCGAATTTTGTATTGTGACTGATGTTACTTTTCATGGATACGATTAGCTGCTTAATAAAATCTGAAACGTTTAAAAAATTGCTGTTGTTATAAAATAACAAAAGTAAAAAGTATTGTAAATTAGCAAGAACTATTAATATAAGACAGCTAGTTTATGTACATAAATACATTTCTTCTTATATATATATACATATATACATACAGAGAGAGAGAGAGAGAAAGGCAAAGACAGTGTGGGGGATGGAGAATGAGTTTTTTATATACTATATTAACAAAATATTTAAGTATAATCAAAATATAAAAATAGATTTTTAAAAATAACCTTACGTCACGGTGTCATAATGGTTGTGTTACAATAGGATTTCCATTGATTAAATAATCTGTAGTCAATGTTTTATTTAGAAAATGAAATAATTTTTATGAGCTTTTTTTTTAATAATTTCCGGATTATTTTACATTTTATAAAATATATTAAATAAATCTTGCGAATCTAAGGCACTCTATTCGGCAAGTGAAGTTTAAAATTGTTCAGACTTAACGAAATTGTTTAATCCCAGCCGAAAATGATTGTATAATTAATTATTGAATATTTTTATAAATTACTGATTCTTATTTTTGGATTCGTTCGGATCATGGTCTATTAAGTTAATTAAAAGTCCATATATTTATTTTAGCTTGAGTTTAATACATTTATTTTTTATACTAATATTTATTTCACTAAATTTACTATTTAATTTTGGATTTGTTATTATCAATGAAAATGAATAAGTCATCAATCAATAAATAAATAGGTGGATAATTTGTGATATGTATTTAAGTTGTATATGATTCATATTATTTTAATATCGAAAAAATAATTTTAGTTATTAATTTTTTTTTATTTCATTGTAGATTCGGTTTTTTGTTTTGTTAGTAATTTCATTTTATACGAATTATGAAGTGTATATATATATATATATATATATATATATATATAAATTTGTATGGGTATTTTATATATGAACATTTATAAATGATGCAAAGAAAAGAGACATTAAAAAGAATAATTAGGAATAATGCACACAAATTCAAAATATTCTTTTCAGTTCAATAATTAAAATTTTGCTTCGACTAATAATTAGTTTAAAACATGTTTTATATTTTATTTAATTATTTTTCTGTCTACAATTATTTATATACTATTAACATATAATAGAAAAAAAATTACATATTTATGAATAATTTTATTAATCACAAATGAGTATCTGAACAGCGTATGTACTAGACATTTTTTTCCTAATTTTCATTTTTTTATAAAATTTTATTTATTCCCTAAAATTTATCTGTAAAAAGCGAATACAAGTTTAAAAGATAGTCTAGTGTTTTTGTTCTGATTACTTATTGAAATCCAACGTATCAATGATTATTTATATTTTTTAAAAAAATAAATGATTCACATAAGAAGCAATTATGAGCAAATAATAAGTTGTAATTTTCATTTATGTATTTTCTGTTCGAAATCAGTTTCGTGACAGTTCTGATATTTAGTAAATAGTATTATCAAAAATAAAGAATCTCACTCCTCTTACAAAATAGTTTAATTAAACAAATGAATAATGTATTATTTACATAACATTACTGTTTTGTATTATATTTTGTATATTATATTTATGTACAGAAACTTATGAAAGTCTCTATTTTTCTCAAAGTTCATGTCATAAAGTCACTTTAATTCTGTAACATGTTTTATTTATATAATAGTACCCGAGTTTTTGCTTGATATATTCAGTGTGTTTCATTTATATTTAGGTTTGTAATATGAAAAAGACAGAGTATAGCATAACTCAATTGAAATATAACTGGATTAAGATATATATATATATGTATATATATATATATATACATACTAGATAAATAGTTTTCGAAAATCTTTCTTCTTAATGATTTGCACCTGGTTCCATTTATATCTACTCTCTTTGTCACTATGTGATAATAGATAAATTACTAGCTTACATTCGGTATGGATTTTTTTTAAGAAAAGAATATTCATGTTTATTCGATGAATTCCTTGCCATATAAAAAATCAGTACTAGATATAGAAAGACTCTGTTATATAACACAAAGACAAATAAAACATTTTACAAATATATATATATATATGTATATATATACATTATGTGTATATATATATATATATATATATATATATATATATATATATTTAGTGAGGGCGTGTATGTGTATTTACTAAATTTGGCGAAATTATTAGTATGTTACGATCTTTGTTGAGATAATATAAGAGTTCATTTCAAGTTCAAATATATGTATGAATATTAATTTAATTTCCGACAGTAATTAAATATTTAAAAAGTATTTTAAATTATTTCTAACAAAAATATTAAATTGTTGAAAATGATTCTATGGGTAATGTAATCTTAAATAATTTATAAGTTACATGTAACATGAATAATTTACATAGGTTCATGACATGAGTTTACGATTTAGTTCAGGGTAGTTAATGTATGTAACTATTCAACAAATCGCATATTTTAAACCCACTGTTTGTTTTAATGATTATATGAGAGAATTGTTTTGATTTTCGAATTAAGGCTAATCTTGTCTTCGTGAATTTCAATTTAAAACAAACTATAAGTTAAATATAAACAAATAATATGTAGAAATGGGTTTCAGTTTTGTAATATTTTAGTAGGTTTGCATTTTTTTTTTAAATTTTTAGAATTTTGACTAAAATGTTCAAAGGTACTTTTCATTCAGGCAATTAAAAGATCTTTTTTTTGTATTATAAACAGTCGATTAATACACACATACACAAACACACACACATATATATATATATATATATATATATATATATATATGGTATGTATAGAGCATAAATGTTAAATACGAATTATACACATTTTTGATAATATTTTAAGTATCTGTTTTAAATATATATTTCGGTATGCGAAGCAGTTAAATGATTCGTGTTCGGGAACAGTGCTATAAAACAGTGCAAAAATCGTTAATTTATTCAAGCTGCCAGTATTCATTTCTGACTGGTGAACAAATTCCAGGAAGTAGTATTTTTTTTCTGTGCTTCGAATATTGGTCAAAATCTAAAAATTCTAGTGGAGAATAGATATGCGAATTTCCTATCTCTACATTTTTGTTCTTTAATAATTATTAAAAAATGTTTCAATAATATTTAAAATATTTTTGTTAGTATTACAAATTGTTACTAGTTTTGAATAAAATATAATTGTTTGTTGAGTGACTAAATAAAAAAATAAGTTAAAACATAATCATTTCTTAAAAATATCTTTTAGTTAATATCTACTTAATTTTCTAAGTGAATATGTACTTAACTATACATTAAATAATCTAATCTTATAAGTACGAATTGAAAATACTTGTAATTAAAATTTGGATTTTAATTTGAGATTTTACAATTTTTATGTATTGCTTTTTTTATTTCTATATATATATATATATATATATATATATATATATATATATATGTATGTAATAATGTATATAGTGTAAGTACGAATGTACTTATTGATTATTGGACTTTAAAAGCAGGAAAATTAATACGTGCATATTAAATGAAGTAAAACAGAAATAAAATAGCTATTTAAATAAATGTGTTAAAATAAACGTAATAGTAAAAAATATTTTGGAGTACTGAGTGTTTTGATATTAGATTTATCGTTCATTTCTTCATTAGGATCATTTTTTTAAACAATACGTTCTTAAAATTATATTTCTATATAAATTGATTAATGAAAACAAAAATGTATTCATTAATAATGTTTTAAAATAATTTTCCATTTTTAATATTAATTAGTTTTTGTATTAAAAATAATGTCTTCTATGTTAAGATAGTACACATTTATATATATATATATATATATATATATATATATATATATATATATATATATGGGTGTGTGTGTGTGTGTGTGTGTGTGGGTGTATGTGTATGATTTTCAGTAAAAAGAATAAATAGAATATATATGGTTTTAAATATTACTTTATAGTAAAAATATAATTTTTAATATTTTTAATTTTTTCTTATATTCATAATAAAGTATGCATTTTTAAAAATTTTAATCGAAAAATATCTTTGTGGTATTTATAACTGACTAAAATGTTTAAGCATGGTGATTAATTTGAAGTTTTATTTTAAACTAAACATTTGATTTTTTTGTCATAAGAAAATTTTTCCATAGTACAGTTCTGGCATTGTGATTAAATTTAATTTCAAAAATGAATTTTACACAAGTTACAAAAAGTATTTCTGGTCAATAATGTTCAATAATTATTGATTGTTTTTTAATCTTCATGCCAACATCGATGGTCGATGCCATCATCTTTAGAATACTAATTGTAAGGTATAGAAACATTTCCGACTATTATCATAAATTATAAGTAATGTTTTAAAAAGGTTTTCATCTTAACAAACGTTTAAACTATTCTCAGACCTTTAACTTTATTTTAGTGTTCTATAGTGGATGGTATCGCCGGTGAAATGTACTTAAGCAAAAATCAAAATGTATAGTAATTATTTATTAGAAACATTTGACTACAAAAAAGGTTACGGTGTATGGGATTAGAAAATATTTTTTTTCCTGCAGACACTTTAAAATATTAGGTTAGATTTAATTTTAAGACACTTTTAAAATAATTGAAATAAACAACAAAAAAATCCTTTTTTTAGTTTGTAGAAAATTAGGGTTGTGAAAAGTAGGTTGTGAATATTCAAATACAGACACACACATTATATATATATATGTATGTATATATATATATATATATATGTATATATATATATATATATATATATATATATATATATATACATGGACAGTAAAGCCGCGATATTATGTTCATTTAATAATCATTTGAAACATTCAGTATATTTTGACATAAATTTGATTTTTTCTGTTCATACGTTAAAGAAATATATTTTTATGAAAATTTAGTGCATTTTATATATAATATCAGTTAAGATTATTTGTAACAAAAACTATTTTTTATTGATTTTAAATTAATTATAACCTAAACTATTTTTTTTAATAAATTAATTTTGAATTTTTTTCATTGGTAGCTTCGCATTTAATTGGTATATTTATAAATACATTTTATTCCATTGTATGGAATATTTTTCGACTCACAAATGATATAACCTTGTTATATTGTGTATTGTTCTTAATTAAAACTGATATTTCGTTATTACTAGCATTAAAATTAAGTATAATAATTTTTAGCACTACAATTAAGTATATGCTTCTTACAAACATTTTATTAACTGTAAAGTAATTTTTATTAACAAACATTAAATGAAATATAGTTGTAAAGAAGTTTTAAATGATATATATTTATGAAACTAACACCGTTTTTTGTTAGTTGCTTTAATTTTTTAGAACTATTTCTGTATTATTCTTTTCTAAAATTAGATTTTCGTTAGAACCAAAGTATTAAATTTTCACTCAACATCAAACATTATCTACTTCATAGTTCAAGACTGTACACTTTTGTGTATTTTATTAAACTTTATACACTTTGTCGGATTTTATCATTGTTAAAGAATTTTCTGTTAATATCTGACAGCCACTTGGAGGACATTATAAAAATATGTCACAGAACTTTTGTTTTGCAGTATAGTTCCAAATCATAAACATTGAAGTAGTTTTTGTAAGATAATTTTGTATTTTCTTAAAATATAATGCCGATTAATTTTGTCAGTAAATCATAAATGACGTGGTCTTTACTTATTTTGATAAATTCTTAGTCAGTGAAGTATGTTGCAAAGTGAAACCGTAGAATCTAGTTTCGTTCACAATATTATATTATTTCTTAATAAATTCTTTTTTTTTTAGTTTAAATGATAATTTTCTCTTCTTAGTGAATTCCATTTCTCTAAAAGATAACACTTTTTAAACATTTATCTATTTTTTTCTTAATAGAAGTATGAAATATAATTTTATCTGAGACATTGTATGGTAAAATAATTTTTACATTCACTCTCAAAAAAATTATTAAATATAAAAATTTGATCATAGAAGAGAATAAAATGGAAAAATTTAAATTTTTATTATACAACATTTTTTTTTATTCAAATCTATGTAATAATTACTTACATTCACTATTATCCATTCTGAATATTTAGTAAATTAAAAATAGTTTTGTTTGAAATATTTTTAATTGTTATTTTTAACTGTTAACATAAATGTTTATAATTTTATTATAAATCACAACTAGAGTCGTGTTCGAAATAGAATTTGTTATAAAATTTATGTAAAATAAATTACAATCCATCTAACAATTTTAAAGAAAACCGTAAAAAATATTTTCAATTCTGTGCAATTAATTTTTTCATCGATTTAATTTATTTGTATGGCGTTATTTCATTTCATATAAAGTGAACTTGTGATAGTGCTTCAGTTGCTTTTCAGTGCTGATAGTTGCTCTTGACCGACGTGTCATGATTTTAAATTTGAGTGTATATAATATCATCTTTTATTACAAAAGTGTTTGATTTGATCGTTTAATAAAATTATAATAGTGTTTTAAACAAACATAAAACATTTACTGTATAATTGTTGAAATTCACAACAGAGATTTTTAGACATATTTTATATTTTTAGTATTTTAACAGAAGAATATTTAATAATTGTGTTTAAAATGTTTATTTAGTTCACAGACATATCATTTATTGATTAGTAGATTTTTAATATTTTATAGTGTATACTGAAGTTTCTTGTTAGAAAAAATTATATTGAATATGCGATGAAAAAATTTAATGATGGATTTATGATCCACTATTTATGATTTCAATTTTTATGGGTTTTAAATTTGTACTGTAATTTTCCGAAATAAGTATCTATCTTCATATCATATTTATATGTGTATATATATATATATGTGTATATATATATATATGTGTGTGTGTGTGTATATATATATATATGCATATATATGTATATATATGTATATATATATATATATATATATATATATATATATTGAAAAATTAAATCTTTTATAAAGAAATTCTATATTAATGAAAAGGGAAGTCGTAGGAAATGAATTCAGTTATAGAGTCCGTATCAATTATTTACAATAACTTCTCTCTATAGCAAAAAAAAAAAAAAATAAACCAAAGAACCTAGTTTATTATAGAAATGTTTTACTATAAACATATATTAAGTGTAAAAAATAATTCTATGCTTTTCAATTCAATCAATCATAATTCTGTTTTAAATTAAAATGTTTTATTGTCTTTTTAGAATTTTAAAGTGCCAAAATTAACACTTAAAACACTATATATAGTGGTCAAAAAGTTGGCATAACCTCACAAAATAGTAGTGGGCACAATGCCAAAAGTAACGTATTAGACGTTAAATATTTTTCGCATTCCGAAGAAGTTTGAAAATGCATTACGACTTCGTCGAATCAAAGCCGCCATCTTTTTTTGACAAAAGATATGTCACTTACCCAACAGATGGCGCAAAGTTATATAAAATAATGGGGGATATTTGAATGTTGAAATGTTTCAAACAAAACATTCATTTTCTATAAAAAAGGCACCAAATTATTTTTTACACCTAATATATATATATATATATATATATATATATATATATATATATATATATATATATATGAGTGCACTCTATATCAACTTTTAAATATATTCATATAAAACATATATAAATTCAGATGATCCAAAAGAAATGAAACCATCAGGATAATGTATCAAGGGGATGACAAGTATTAAAATATATTATAATTTTAGTTTTTCTCCTTGAAATAAGGTGACTGACTCTGGTATTATTAAATCAATATCTCAAACGTATTTCCAGAATCTTGACAGATATTTTTATTTATTTCCGAATGATAAGTTTGACTTTACATATTTGTGTTGAAGAAGTTAGATTGCTTTTATCATTACATCAAAAATTCTTTTTAGTAATTCAGTACTAAAAATTAATATTTCATCAAGGAACACGCATATTTTATTGATGAATATAAAACAAATCAATTAAAACTTTACGCTCATCAACTATTTAAAAAGTACATTTTATTTTCTTTTGTATATAGAACTAGCCTTTAAATGAATTTAACAACGTCGTATGTGCAATATTAAAAATCGTTATTGATGATACTAAAACATTCTCAATGTTTTTTATTCGTGCTTCTATTCACTTGTTGCATTTTATATTCACTTGTATGCATTTTCTCGTTAGTGTACTTTAATAGCAAAATGATTGAAATTACATACAGCAACAGGTGAAAGTAATTTTCAATAAAACAGCCTGAAGACTGTAACAAACTGAGAGATGAAACAAGAAGTTGAAATGTTACAAATAAGGGATACTCACAGATTTCGTCAAAACTACAAAGCCCTTTCGCTTGAAAATCTATGAACGCATATTAACGCTTTTGTGGTGGTTTTGTAGGTATTCATGTAAAGATATAAATAGTAAATATATCATATATCGTGGTTCAATATTAATATTATATAATTTTTACGGAAGCGAATACAATTAAAGTAGTGTTAATAATTAAAGCTAACTTAACTGATTTGGCGTACAAAAAAGTCAACTAAAAACAGTAGCTTTATATGATATAGATATTAATTGATAATCTTAGTTTTGTGAATTGTTAATTTGAATTTGTTAAATGGGTTTTAATATTTTTAAATTAAAATTTTATATTCTTTCATTTGAATTCAGTGTGTAGACTTATATATATATATATATATAAAGACAATGGAAAAAATCTATTTTTAAAGAGTAATATACAATGCATCATGTTAAGTGATTAAATATTATTATTGGCTAATAAATATAGACTGATAATATCATATATATATATATATATATTAAACACATAAGAGTTAATTAGGTGTTTTTAATTGAAAGAATCATAATTTTGTTTTAAATTAAAATATTTTCTTGTCTTTTTAGAATTTTGAAGTGACAAACTTAGCATTTAAAAGAAACTATTTTTTTGGTCAATTGGTTGGAAAACATCATAAAATAGTAGTGCACATGATAACGTCCAAAAAGCAGCATATTCAATAATGCATAGATTTCATATTCCAGTTGCAAAAAATGTAGCCTAAATCGCAGGGATGATATATTTAGTTTTTGGGGCACATGGGTGTTGTGACACTTAAACATTAAAAAAATCCTAAAATAGTGGAAAAGGTTCAAAAATTCATTACGACTTCTTCAAATCAAAATCCCTATCTTCTTTTCTATAAGATATTAATCCCTTACTCGACAGATGGAGCAAAGTTATATAAAATAAAGGAGGCTATTTTGAGGATTGAAATGTATTCTATTTTTACATAAACATTCATTATCTATAAAAAAGTGCGGAATTAATTTGTGCACCTAAAATATTTATATATATATATATATATTCATCATGTTAACGACCATTTACAAAAATATAATGACGTTTTTATATTTATGCTGATTATTGCCAGAAAATATTCAAAAAAATCACGTTTTCTTTCCGACTGAAAATGTTATTTTTAATTTGTTTAATTCAACTAACTAATTACTTACGGCGAACCTATATTAATGCTATTTTTTATCAATGATGTATACATTTCATATAGGTGAAACAAATTTGAATAATTAAATAATCAAAATAGCTGTTTGATGGCGATAACAGATTCTCTCGAAATATGGATGTCAGTTTGAAAGTGATATAAAAAGATACGTCGTAAAAAATCGTATTGGATTTTTAATTTCATTTATAATGTTTTTCGTTTGAATATATATGCAAATTTGTGCGTAAAATTTCGGATCGACGAGTCTTTTAAATTGTCCACAAGATGTATAGATTTAAAATTATGCCTGTTGGGAAATCAAATACTTTCATCGCTTTATTTTTTTATTTTAAATGCAAATATCATTTTTATGTGCATGTGGAACTTACAACGTTTACATATACATATATTGTGTGTTTGCAAAGATATATCTGTAGGAAAGATGATTTTATTTTTTATATATATATATATATATATATAAATTTACTTAATTATCTGCAAATTATATTATTTTTCATGACTGTGTTTTTAATTTTCGGAAAGTTTCATTGTTGTTATCGTAACGTTCATCTAATGATGTTTTTTAATGATACAAAATATAAAAGAGTGAGATGGGAAATGTTAAAAATAAATAAACGTAATTATTATCTACACACATACACACACACACATACATATATATATATATATATATATAATATGAAAATTTCTGAAGACATAAATTTCTTAACTAGATTTCGTACATTGATTACCTAAGATAAGATTGATTAATAGATATAGTATTAATTATATTCTTCTTTTAATTTTTTGGATTCTTTATTTTATAATAAATGAGTCAGATAATTTAAAATTACAGTATTCTGGCTTAAGTTAGATAATGTAACATGAAATTTATTACATAAGAGATATTCTTTTTTTGTGTTCTTAAGAAACAAAGTTTATATAATGACAGTTCATAAAAATTTTTATAGCCTGTAAATGATTTTCATGCTTAAGAGTTCTAAGTTGAATCAGTATAATCAGATTGATTTTAGATACAATTAAATTAATGGCAGAAATTAACACTGAATAATATTGATTATTTTTTGTTAAAGTGTATATAATTCCGTTGTTAAATTGAGGGATTTTAAGCAATCTTTTCAAAAAATTAATATAATTTGTATCTATTTTTTGGATTTGAGATTTACATTTTAAATTGACTTAAATTTTTAGTTTTCAAGATAGAGGTTGGATTCAAAAGAAATAATCCTTTTAAACATTTGAAATGAAGTTTATATTAATAAATATAAGAAATTATATTTAATAAAAGAACTGTTTATTAATAAAACGTATTATTTGAAATAAAATGGTTTAATTGTTATTTATAACAGTAAAAACGATTGCAGACTTTTAGTAGTATCAATTTTCTTAAAAAAAAATCTACAATGACAAGATAAGCCGTTCAACATTGAGAGATAAACTTAGTACGGCTTGATTCAGTACAGTAATTTTCTGACTGATTGCGGTCTCTAATAAAATAAATTCAGTTCTCTCGATTCGGATGAACGTATGTTAAGGTATCGACATACTGCTGAAATTTAATTAATGTTCATGTTCATTTTTTACAGCGTACAGTAAATTATTGGGTTTTGAACAAAAACGAGTACGCAGACCTCACGGGTCTTCTCAATATCAATTTAAACACGGTAAAGGGATTTATTAACCCACGGATGTAGACTATTTGGTATACAATAATTTTCCAGATTTAACAAGATTATTTATAAGTTATTCATTTGAGTTTCTGTGAAATATTATACTATCTTATTTTTGTTAAATATGATTCATTCCATACAATTGTTTTATGAATATTTTATTGCATAGTCTTCAATAAAAATATTTACGTAAGGTATGCTATTCACTGTTCAAGTGAATAAGTAAAAAATACTTTTCAAATTGAACGTTTCAAAAACATAAAAATAATATGTATTTTATATATATGTATATATAAAGTACTCATTATCATATTGTATACTAATAGTTTTCGATGTATTAGTGCGGTATTACATTATGACATTAACATTAAATAGCAAGTTTGATGAAATTTAAATACATGAAAATACATTAATTTCTTCAAAGTTTTATTTACTAATTTTACATAACTTGAAAAAAGTACGTTTAAATAAATTTTTGTATAATGTAAAATTAGTTTCTAGTCGTTTATAAAAAAAAATTATCATGAATAGGTTTACCTGTATCTCAAAACCACTGATATAATAAAGTTGCTAGTTACTACAAATTATTACTTTCAAAAATACTCCATTTCAGTGTCTATAACATACATTATTAATTATATATATATATATATATATATATATATATATATATATATATATATATATATATAATGTTTTTCCGTTAGTGTGCTGAATAAAAATTATGTATAGACTATTGTGTTTTGAGACTTCTTTAAATGAGTCACTATGTTATTTTTTATAACTTATTATATTAGTTTATTATCCTAGTGGTCGTTGTGTTTATATATATATATATATATATATATATATATATATATATGTATATAAATAAATATATATATATATATATATATATATATATATATATATATATAGAGAGAGAGAGAGAGAAATAGAGAGGAGCACGAAGAGAGAGGGAGAGAGATGAGAGATATTGAGTCTGTGTTGGAGAATTCTTTAAATGAGTCACTATGTTATTTTTTTATAACTTATTATATTAGTTTATTATCCTAGTGGTCGTTGCGTTTATATATATATATATATATATATATATATATATATATATATATATAGAGAGAGAGAGAGAGAAATAGAGAGGAGGAGAAGAAGAGTGAGGGAGAGAGATGAAAGATATATTGTGTATAAAATTTAAACTCTTGCTAGTTCAGTGCCCTGATAATGGCCTTAGAAGCACTCGACTCTCTTGATTTTCATTGAAAATAATTTCGATATTTTTGGGTTACTTATTATATGAATTTTTAGTTTTTATATCATTTATAAATATTTTCAAATTATTTATAATCTGTTTGGCATAGGTACATTTTTATCAAAAATGTTTTTGTTCTTTAATCTGTTTAGTGGAAATCGATTTAAATGTTTAATTTTATCCAAATGGAAATTTTTGTTTTGATAGAAATTGTACAGAAAGTTTTAGATTTAAGTATTTTGTCGTATTAGGTTATATAGTCTAGTAATGAAAATTTTCAATAAAGATAATAGTGTTTGATTTCAATACTCGTCTAATTTAGGCGTTTTTGTATAATTTTTCACAATTTTTATCTACACTTAGTATCAAATGTGATATGTATATATATATATATATATATATATATGTATATATATATATATGTGCATATGTTTACATATATACATACACGCATATATACAAACATAATACATACATGTAAAAATATGCACTATAATAAATGTAGTAAAAAATGTATTATTAATACAGTAAATAATATAAAATTTCCAGAATATTCATGCAGTAGGACCTTAATTAAAATATAAAAAAATTAAAACACAGAATCGAATATTTTAAGTATATGCCAAAAATCGTGACTGTTTGGAAATTCATTGAAATACTATATGAAACAGAAACAAACTTAAATATTTTAGTAGAGGACATAAACTAAGTACTTATATAAATTTATTCTTTTCAATCAAATATATCGAAAGGAAATAAATAAACATGTTTCGTGTGTAAAAGTTATGTGCGATATAAAATATATTTAAAAAAGATGTGCTGTGAAAGTGTATGAGTGTCGATATTTTGTGTTAAAATATAGTGTCGGTTTCAATAAGAATTTCATCATCTGCCAAACGATGTCCTGGAAATATAAATTTAGGTGGTTGTGCTACATCCTTTCCGGCCTGTGTGTATTAGGTGAGTACATTTTTTATATTATTTATTGGAAATAATTTTTAATATTTTCTAAAAGGAATCTGAACTAAATTATGAATTGAATAAAAAATCATTATAAACATTTTATAATGAAGCACATTATAAAGTGTGGCATATATTGTAAATATAAACAAATGAGTAATAAACACAAAAAGATTTCATAATTCGTATTATATTTAAATTAGTTTATAAAAAATATACTCCAGAAATTCATTTTCTTTATTCTAATTAAGATTGAAAAACCATTCAAAACATTTTATAAATTCTCAGATTTTTCAGTCTCAAGACCTTTTATAATTCTAACAATTATTGAAGATCTCTAAGATCTTTTGCATATGTAAGTTGTATTTATCAATGTTTATTGTGTTAAAAATTACAAGTAAGAAAATGTTAAAATAGTTGTTTAATTATTAATAATTCTATAAAACAACTTCTAAATACTTCTATGAACTTCTATAAAACACAAAAATATACAAATACACACCCCATCATCTATCATAGAGATGATTTTATCGTGTAATTTCACTTCTGGAAAACTCTACTGCACACTCTCGGGAGAACGAGTGTAAAAAAGCAAACGAAAAGGCAAATGGCGTTTTACCATTATTGTGAAAATAGTTTTAACTTCGCGGATCTCCTGGGAAGGTTTAAGTGTTTCACACTTTGAGAACCGATGGTCTAGATTAATAGAGTGAATTATAGGTTGGGGTGATTTTTTTAAGGAAATAATGTAGTGTGGCTACATAGCTTATTTTTTCCCCTTCTTAAAACACACAGTTTGTCGATCATTTAATTTCTTATGAATTCTAAGTAAAAAGTATTTTGTTTTATATAATATGTTATCTAGAAATAAATGTTAAAATCTGAAGAACTAAAATTATTTCATATATTTACATTATCATTGAAAAGGTGTCTAAGCATGAAAATAAATAATTTAAATTTTTTTAACTTTATATATATATATATATATATACATATGATAATGCTCTTAGTGTATCATATACTTAATATGTATAATGTACTTAATATGTATTAAGTATTAATATCATATACTTAATATGTATAATATACTTAATATGTATTATACTTCTGTAATGTAAAGTATTACTTATTATTTAATTTTTTCTCATCTGCACAAAGATTAAATAATAGAAGGAATAAATTGTAATAAATTTAATTTAAAAACTATAAAAGCGAATTATATATAAATTAAAACATTACTGTGGCGATCTAAATCTAAAAGAATGTAACAGGTTATAAAATAAAAGTGAAAAATGTAACTTTAAAACAGTGTTATTCATTAAACACAACATGGACTTGTTGCAAATAATTTTATTGAAACGATATTCGCACATGCTTCATTGGACGCACGCCAATATTACGATCCGTTTCTTTATCAGAATGTATTCGAAAACAGTAAATATGTTCTAGTTTTATTATTATTTACCAAACGTACTGAGAAATATCGATAATCGTAACGTTAAAGTTAATAAAATATGATCTCTTATTGAAGTTTATACTATTTTGGTCACGTTTGTCTGTAATAAGTGATATTTTAATATGAAGATCGAATGTGAATGTTTCATTTTAAAACATGAACGTATATATATATACGTATGTATATAAATATATATATATACATTCATTTCTTCGAAAACTTCTTTAAGTTTATATGTATTTGAACTTTAATAAATTATTAACATTAACTGATTACGATTACACTGTATAACACATGTGAAACATAAGAAAGAAGTACAGTTATTTTTTTTTAGTAGGATTAAAAAAATATGTTAAAGCATTAGCCATTACTCAAACCAATGCAGTACTAATTTATGTAGAAGATATGTCTAGGGGTGAATTTATTACAACTGTTTCAGGTGCATGCAACTGGTGTGTTCTACTTTATAAGGAAATAAGCTTGCGTTGCGTTTTGTACTCGGTGCAAGAAACTTTTTTGATCGATACAACTGCAATGAATAAATGAAAACGTACTCTTCTGTCTCTTTGTTATGTGAATGATATGTATTATTTGTTAATTACAAACGATTAAAAATTCAAAACTCTTAATACATATGTGTGAATGGGTATATATATATATATATATATATATATATATATATATAAATGTAGAAGTTATTTCGGTACTCTTTCTATAGAAAATGAATATCTATTTACAAAAAGATGCAATACATTTGAGTCCTCAAAATATCCCTCAGTATTTTGTATAACTTTGCTCTAACTGTCTGCTAACAGTTTTTGGTGTAAATACATGGTTTCGTTCTTGATGTTTCATCAGGCATAATTCATCATTTTTGGTGTTTGAGTATTGTTAAGAACCTATTTTTCATTCTAGGTTATGATTTTATGCAAAAAATTATTTCTTCTGAACCTTTTGATTGAGGATATAGCTGTATCGCATTTTTTTTTGCTTTTCTGGATGACCTCATGTCGAATCCAGCAACCAAGCTTTTGAATTTTTCCCAGCCAATGTAGACGATAGGAAATTGCTTACTGGATAACTTTGTGTTATTGAGCGAGTTGCTGTTCAGTCTGAACGGAGTTTTTACTTAACAGCTGCTCAAACTCCTTGTGTTCAATTTTTTTCGGTAGTCCGGATTGTTCTCGACTGGAAAGAACAAAATCACCACCACGAAATGTTTAAAATAATTTTTTTTCATATTTTACATATCACAACACTTTTCTTCAAAGCTAAGAAAATCATTCCCTAGGCTTCGGCAACATTTTTTTTAACTGGAATGCTAAAAGTATGCAGTACATAATATGCTGCTTTTCGGATGCTATCGTGTTCATTACTGTTTGTGAAGTTATGCCAACTACTTGGTCAAGATAAATAATGTTTTTAAATGTTAAGGTTAGCACTACAAAATGCAAAAACTGCGAGAAAATATTTTAAATTAAAACAAGGTCTTGATTGATTCAATTTAAACACAACGAATTAATTTGAACAGCTAATATATATATGCATTGGTTGCTTTGAAGTCAATATAAATTATTTTATTGATAAAATTGAATTATTTTTATCATAATTGTCGGTATGAAATTTTTTGAATATGTTCAAAAGACAGTCATTGTTTAATAAATTTCACAATAAATGATAACTAAAAACATAATATAAACATTGCATGTATGATTTTATGATATTTAACATTTAATAATTATACTTATTGATTTTTAATTCATTCAGAAATATACTTGTCTAATCTGAAATATTTGGTTACAACTAAGTATGTTGTTTTTTTTTACTTTTAATTGATATCACATTTTTTCATAATGAATTTTGAATCGTGTATGTTTCCACCATATTACTCTGTTAATGGTAATAATAATGCAAAATAAGATTACACTTTCATTTTAGAAGTATAATTTTTAACTGTTTGCATAAAAATTGTCGACTGTTAAAAATTTTTCTTATAAAGACGGTAATATGTCCAAAATGTATAATATTACCACATGTGTAATATATATATATATATATATATATATATACATATATTTATATGTATAAGAAATTCTCATATAAACTTATTTTTATATTTTTTAATTAGAAAAATGATGATTTTAAAGGCCTAGCGGATGAGTAAATATATTAACTTACTTTAAAAAATATCATTTCAATTTTAGATTTAAATTTGTATTTGATGATATGTTTTTTCAAGTTGTATATTTTATATAGGGTAACTTGAATTCAAAATTATAGAATAAGTTTATTATAGAAATATTAAAACGTAAGGTACGTAATAATATTGTCTGATTCTCAGAGTTTTCAACCATCTCGTTGAGATATTGATTTATTTTATGATAAAAAATAAAATATTATTATTTAATGTTCACTTTTATATTTTTCTTTCCGAAATTATTCAATTATATTTAATTTGGGAATTGAAATCAAAACCAATACTGTTACTATATATATATATATATATATATATATTAATATTAATATTAATATTAATATTAATAGTAATTTAAATGTGTTGACAACGCACCATTCTTTTGATATCCGAGCCGATTTCTACGAAATTTTTATCATATCGCAGTAAAAGTTTTCTGCTTAAATGTTTAACGTTCGAGAGCATATCTCAAACATTTATAAAGTACATTGTCTTTGAAACAAAAACACCTCACGTTTCTCAAGTTAAAACGAAAACTTTCATCACTTGAGAATAACCTGCGTATACACATTTTCATTGTGCGTAACTTTCTTGTTTTACTTATTGTTTCTTTACATTTTGACCGGAGAACGTATACTTTTTGTTATATATATATATATACACACTCACACACACACATATATATATATATATATATACACTTACTCACAATCATATATGCATTCACATATGTCTGCATATGTGTTAGTATGTAATGAAGGGGTGAATAGGTGATTAGATGGATGAGTTATTTGTTGAAAGGCAAAATTTTTGTGTTCATGCATATAAATAAATATTGACTTTTTTTGTTTGCAAAGACAATTTTACGAAGAAAGAATTAATTTTTTTTTAATATTTTTATAAATAAAATGTTATAGTTATATTTCCCATTCCATTAAAAAGGAATTTGTTTTTGTTTATAATAATAATTTTGCAAATAATATATAAGATATTTATTACCCTTTTACAGTAATTTCCCTTTGTTATTGTAATTATATTTTATTATTTTAGATATAAATTTACCGTTGATTTTATATATAAAAATAATAACTATATATGTATATATATATATTAGGCAATGAGGACTCCACATGAAATTATTAAAAAAATCTCAAGTATTAAAAAAATCATGTTATTTTCTTAATATACGTATATTTGTATACGTATATTACATACATATTTGTATACGTATATAATTTATAGTTTCATATTTTTATAAAGATATTTTCCCACTTAGTAGAATAAATATTTGTTTTCATTACAATTTTGAAGAAATACTTCACTGAAAATGAGTAAACTTTCGATTTATGAATTTTTAATGATAGTGAAAATATGGGTTAAGTGAATCTCTTAAAATATGTATTTATATATGAGATTAGAATAAAGGGTTAATTGAAGTTTATTATTATAAATTCACGGTAAAGGTTCTATTCTGTAATAAATCAATAATTCCTAAAAATTTTAATTGAATTATTATCTGAGACTCTCCTGTAAGTATTTTCATTACGTTTTTGTTGAAGGTGCTGTTTTTGCAAACTGCTATGATTAATTTTAACATTTCAATCTATTTGAAGATGATTGTAAGGTAAACATTATTTTAGTAAATTAAAAGCTAGAAAATTTTAGTAAATTAGAACCTTTAAATAATGAATCATGAGTAATAAATATTTATAAATGCACAGGGAATGATATATAAATATAATACTAAATATATTTGAGAATTGAGAATCAAAAATAATTTAATTTCAAAAATTAAAATAAACAATGTATATTACGGTAATAATTGTTTCTAAAATCATTTTCTGTTAAATTTTATTAACAAATAATTCAATTTTTGCATTTAGCAGCATTTAAAATTATTCTTACTAAATCATTTAATTTATTTTTCAAGTTCCATTAATTACCAATCTATATAAAAGTAGTAAAATAATTATGTGCCTCTATAAATTTAATCATAAACAAAAAAATGAAAACTAGGTAGAGATTATATAGATACAAATTATAACTCTCGTAGAACAAAACATGCACTAACGATTTGTTATTATCTATAACTTGTTCTAGTAGAGTCAACGGAGTAGTAAATTATTTGAGTTCATCATTGTTTGACAACGGTCAGGATTATGTTGCATTAACTTGTATGAAAAGTTGAGATGCTGTTTTCTTGGCTGACTTACATGTCAACTAATTGGAGATTGATTTATGAGCGGAGCGTTATCAAGGAACCTTGTATCTGTATTAAGAACATGTCTAAAAATAATACACGGTTTTAATTAATTTTTAATTATTTCACTTGAAATTAAAACTAAGACGACATTTTTTGTCAAACACATCAACATTTTTTCATTCATTCTAACTAAAGAAATAAACTGAATAATTGTGTTTGCTTTATAATTGGTTTCAATTTGCCTTTGTCGTAAAATAGTGTCATCTAAATACACAAGTATTTATTTATGAATAAAAACACATGACGTCTTAAATTTGATTGTAATGTGTAATATTTTATCTTATATTTAAATAATGGTATTTTTAGTTTCAATTAAGAATTTTTAAAATAAAGATTTATTTTTTACATATGACATTAGTATAGAAAATCTTATACTGATTCCAAGTTTGTCATTATTTTCTTTCCTATCACTAGTTTATTGACAAATATCGATTTTATTATAAGCCGATTGATCATAAAGGATTTGAATTGATTCAATTTCCTCTCTATTTTATATGAAAATGTAATATTTTCAAGCTACGTAATATAAATATGATCGAGTATGACTATATTTTTGCAATAATCATTAACTACTATACTAATGTCACTAACTTGACCTATTAGAATCTCATTTGCATTGTTTTTACATTATTCGAATCTCATTTGCATTGACAATATTGTGTTTTCAAACAATTTAAAATCTATTCACTGAACACAGGAAAGGAGCAAATGATGATATTGTATATAAAATATTTTGGATTCAGATTTACAAACTCAAACAAAAACAAAACCTAATTATCTAACAAAAACGGATAATAAATTTCATAAGAGACGTGATGCAGAACAATAATATCAATTTAATTTTATTCAAAACGTGGAAGGTTACTTGTAGTTCATTAAAAATTTGAAAATATCTTTTTAAATTTTTAAAGAATCATGAATCTAAGTATAAGAAATATATAGTCATTAAAATCATATGAAGATGTAAAAATGTAATTTTGCATACGAATCACTTTTTTCAAAATATTAGGGCAAATGGGTTTCTTGCCATTTTTCCTAAATTTTTATATAATTAATCTGTAGTAGTATAGTGTGTACCAATATTAGAATATTTGATATATGAACGGGTAATTCATATTAACTTTTCAAACATCCATATACATTATGTATTAAAACTGCTGTTTAAGGTGACTCTACGGTTATGGACAATCTTTAAAAAAGATATGAAACTAAACAATTTTTTTAATTAAGAATTGCTGAATGCAATAAAAACCAATTCAGAGCGGGTGAGGATGAGATGATAGTGAGGCTTTTGAACATTTAAAAATGTATGAAAAGTATTATATGTAGCCCTCTTATTGAAGAAGTTGCCCACCCCTGATACAAAAAATACCTTTAAAAAAATAATTATATTATGGTACAAAATTAACTTATAACAGGTGCTTATTTTTATGCCTGTAATTTTTTTTATCGTTTTCATTGATGTGTTTACTCTGTATATCAGTTTTCTTTTTTTACATTTATTTCTTGTAAGACGGTATTTAATTAAAATCGATCTAAGTTTTTTGACTTTCCTCTCTGTTATAGTATATACCTTAGTTAAATTACGTAGTTTATTAATTTATTAAAATAAGTTTATTGAATCCTATTTAAATCTAAATTTTGAGCTATAATGGTATATTAATTATATGTTTCAGCAGCTATTTTATTTTTAGTTCATATTTTTTTTTGTTAAATAACTACCAGTGCCGGTACTTAATTAATTTTTAGAAATGTAATCGATCTATTTCGAAAATGAGTTGTTTTTATATTTTAATTTCAATTTAACAACTCTTAAAATAATAAGAATATCTCAGTAAGAGAATAGTATGTTGATTGTTTTACAGATTGATAGTATCTTATCTAATAGTAGAGTGACATTATATAGAGGGCAATCGGATGGGTTGCAGAGTATATTGCCAAAACATAACAGTTCTACTCTTGTATGGAGTTTAATCGTAATAAAGTTTTAATTTAGTATGTAGTTGAAACTGAATATTTTAATTAGAAAAACAAAAAAAAAGTCGATGATAAACCGTTAATGTAAAGTAGCATAGGGACAGAAACTTACGTCTGATTCCAATTTACGACTACTCGCACAAAATATGGAAAATATTAGACAAAAGATTACTGAAAATGGATATTGTAAAGAGAATAGAATCATGCTTATAATTTGTTAAAAAAAATGATTTATAAACTTTTCAAAATATTTGTAGATTCTATATTTTGTATAAATCTTATATTGGAATCTGGTCTGAAATTGGTGTCTTTGCTGAAATTTTATTACTAAATAAGACATTTTGTTAAAGATTGTCTTCGAGTAATTTGCTTTACTGATTTATTTCTTTATATAGAAAGTAGGATATAATTCGTAATTAAAATACGAGAATCTATATATTTATTTTAAAAAAAATGTTTGGCTCTAATCATTCATTAATTTTATTTTTTATAAGAAATTATAAGCATCTATTTATAATATAATAATGGAAACTAAAGAGACAAAATTGATGTAATATCACGTCCATTATCAATGTTTTAAGGATGTATCTATTATTCTTTCACAAACTTTCTAAATTGTCATTAGAAGTAACAGATATTAAAAAATCAACACGTATTGATAGAAATTTGCGTGTGGAGTCATGAGAATGTCAATAATTTGCGTTAAACGTTGTAAAAAGTATTACATATATATGGAATATGAGATTATATATCTTGTATATTTTTTTGGATTAGAACGATAAGAACAAACGTTCTAGTTTATGATTTTCATTCAAAACTATTTTATATTTTTATTTTAATGCTTTTTTTTCAAAAATTATCATTTTGCGGGTTTTAATCTTGATACTCGAAAAAAATACAACTCAATTATGGCAATCAAACTGTTATTATATTATTATAAAACTACTTTTGAAGAGTTACTTGGATTTTCTATTATATTTATGAGATTAAATAATAATTAATGCAATTACAAAAGAGGAGAACAGAAAATTCTTGAATTTAAATAAAATATAAATCTGCATATAAAGCTAGCATTAGAAATATTATCAAAGCAAGATTCTGATTAAAATTTTTAAACATTTGCCACCCACATTTTTTAATATTAATTTTTACTGATCCAGTGTACAAGTTGGAAAATAAATATAGACAGGTAATATTTTAAAATCGTCTATTTTATTTTTCTGAAAAATAAGCAAAAGCAGTTGTATTTCATTAAGGCGTTAGAAGTTAAAAAATACATTGAGTTTTGTGAAACTATGTGGAAATGTAAAATGTCAATTAAAAAAATGTTTTATAGCAGTATAATGAACTCACTGCTTCCTTATAAATTAAAGCTATGGTCATATGAGCGTGCTACCACGGAAATGAATTTTGGCTTCCGTTTATGAAGATTAACGTTAGATAGATTTATAGGCGCGAAGATCGTGGAAATTGCGGAAAACGTACGTCTTTACTGGCCTAATAACTATGACTGATGGGGAAAGTACAAAATTCAAAAACTATTTCCCGTACCGTACAGAACACCAATTTTTTATGTTCGTACTAACCACCTATCTTCTAAATGTACTTCACGATTATCTATGCTTATGAGGTCAAAATGTACGCTCGTGAGAACACGCTCATATAACATTAGCCTTAAAGTTGGAATAACATATTTATTAAGTTGATAATAAAGTTTTCTTCTTTAAATTTTACAATCTCTAAATATAAAAATGCATTGCTTGCTGTATTTAATTTACTTATATTATCAGTTTGTATTAGTCACCGTATATTCTAAATTTAAAACTCCATTGAAATATTAAATAAGTATGACAGTTATTTATATCATTAAATTTTATTTCAATTTTGATATTATTTGTATTAATTTGATTTTGAACTTTCACAATTATTCATATCCATTTATCCAATTTATATATATATATATATATATATATATATATATATATATATATATATATATATATATCATCATTATCATCTTCAGCCCCTGTCAATCCACTGCTGGATAAAGGCCTCTTCCATGACTTTTCATTTTGTTCGATTCAGTGCCTCTCTTTTCCACAGTTTTCCAATAAAGTTTTTAATATCCTTATCCCATCTGTTCATTGGTCTCTTTCTCGGTCTTTTCATATTCCTTGGTTCCCAGTCAATAATTTCTCTTGTCCATCGGTTGTCTTCTCTTCTTGCGACATGTCCCGCCCATTTCCATTTCAGACTCTTTACTCTTCTTATTATATCTGTGACTCCTGTTTGTTTTCGTATCCATTCTATTCTCTTTCTATCTCTTCTTGTTATTCCCAACATGCATCTTTCCATACTTCGTTGTGTTGTTTGGAGTCTTTGAACTATTTTGGCGTTAAGCACCCATGTTTCGCTGCCGTAGGTAAGGACCGGTAGTATACACTGATCGAATACTTTTTTCTTTAAACAGAGTGGGATTGTTGATTTAAATATTGAGGCGTTTCGTCCGAAAGAGCTCCATCCCATTTTTATTCTCCTATTTACTTCTTCCGTGAATGATCCATCTCTGTTGATAAGCTGACCTAGATAAACATATTTCGTGACTTCTTCTATTTCCGTTCCTTTTATTTCAATTTTCTTCGGACATACAAACGCATTGAACAGTACTTTTGTCTTTGTATGATTCATGTTGAGGCCGATTTTTTGACTGGCATCGTTTAGTTCTTCTATTCTCTTTTGCAACTCTTCCGGAGTATTTGCGAAAATAACTATATCATCGGCAAACCGGAGATGGCTTAATATATATATATATATATATATATATATATATATATATATATATATATATATATATATATATATAAGGTTATTAAGTATAACATGTCCGATTTCCTTAAGTACTGAGTTAGATGGCCACCATCTCTGATATTTCACTTCCTATTTTTTCCGTTTTCTTTTTTTTTTTGTTTGTGAAGATATACATTCTTATTTTTTAAAACGCACCTGTTTTTCCTTCTGTTTAATATTCAATTAATGCCAAGAAAAATTTTTGTGAAGCCATGGATAAGTAGAAAAATTGTGTTATTTTGTTTTCTTATTTGGGATATGAATTCCGTTGTGGAAGGAATGCAGCGCAGGTAGATCGAAATATAAACAAAGCTATTGGGAAGGATGTGGATAATGAACTAACAGCACATCGATGGTTTAAAAAGTTCCATTCTGGTTATTTTAATCTTGAAAAAGTCACGTGGGCGACTTGAGACAAAGATGGATAATGATGAGCTGAAGCTGCAGTGGAAGCGAATCCATCTCAAACTACGTGTGAATTAGTAGTAAGGTTTAACGCTACTATTCCAATAAGATTGGACCATTTCAAACAAATCGAGAGTTAAAAAAGCTGGATATATTGGTTCCGCATGAATTAAATGAACGTCAGAAGAGAAATCGACTCGGAACTTATCTTTTTTTGCTGTCACGACATAAAGGCGAACCATTTCCACACCGTATTGTTACGTGTGATGAAAAATGGATTCTTTTTGACAATTGTAAACGTTTGACACAGTGGTTGGATAAATATGAAGCGCCAAAACACAGACCAAAACTGAATATTCATCAAAAAAAAATAATGGTGTTTGGTGGTCCAGTGTTGATATTATTCACTATAGTTTCATGAAACCTGGTCAATCGATTATAGCGAATATCTACTGCAACAAATTAGATGAAATGATGAGGATGCTTGCATTTAAGTAGTCGAGATTAATTAATTTTATATTGTATTTTGTTATTATTGAAAAAATATGTTTATTAGACCTTAATATCGATTTTTATCATTATGATCGTGTTGTAATTAATCTTATCTAGTATTTGATTAAGTTTAAAAATTGATGAGTTTTTTGATAAAAGTAAATGTAATCATTTTCAGAAAATGTTTATATATATATATATATGATAACATTATCTGCTTCCAACAAACTTATCGCTGAAAAAGAATATAGCGGTCCGTCTAACTACCCTTACCTGTAAAAAATTCATGCAAAATTCATAATTTAATAACGAAATACAGCCAGTAGATGAATGATTAAAACAATAACGTAACGTCATTCGCGTTTTTATTGTGCACGCGGCGTGAAATCTCGTTAGAAGAATATCGTACAGAGGTATACACACATGCGGTAGATTTTTTTATAATAACCACGTGTATAAAAAGTTTGTTGAACGAGCGGCTTGGAGTTGAAATCTACCTAACGTCGGTCCGATAACGTCGACAGCGTAACGACAGTATTAAAACGCCGGTTTCGTACGGATGCCAAATTTTTATGGCACCGCGATGTGTCTTGTTATCACCATTGTTGTGTCGTGGTCGTGATTGTTCAGAAACGATGCGACTGCTAATGGATGCCCGACCGCGATGCACGCCATTGTGGTTTTGTTGCACGCCAATCCTGCTATTTACCAGACCTGTTGTGTTATATCTATGTGGCAGTATGTGCTAGGGGAATTGTATTTCGTTTGTTGTTCACTTGTATTACACACATATTTTTGTATAATATATATATATATATATATATATATATATATATATATATATGTAATAATTGATATAGAAGTACTATGGGTAGATATTTATCTAACACAAAAATAACATTTTGTAGTTTTCAGTAATGTTTTTTTGATAAAAAGATTTATAAAGCAGCAGTACTTGACTCAATGTTTACTTTTATTTAAGAAATGTTAAACTCAATATAACAAAAATATATTTACAGTTGATAATTTACATAATTGGCATACATTTTCGAATAATACGTTTTGGATTATGTTGCTGTATTAAAAATGAAGTTAGTTAGTTTTTTGGGGTTTAAGGGCGTGTCAAGGTTATTATTTAAAATGAACATTTTAGTAAATCGTAATAAAATATTTTATTAATCTACTCTTTCAATTTTTATCGGCATACAGTGTCTTCCAAAAATGTATTTTATTTTGATTATAATTTTCTAATTTTATTTAGTAATTGTAAATTATTATAAATTAACTAAAATAATTTAAATTGGTATCATACACTTTGTAACGATTCGGTGAAAGAATGCTGATGTATCCTAGAAATAATAATTATGACTGATAAAACTCATTTGTAGTTAAATGTGTGCGTCACTAAATAGAATTATAGATCTCCAGAAATAAAAATATTTAATATACACATTCTAAATCATTTTCACCATGAAATTTTACGATCGAGTGTGACATGACGGTTTAGACAGTTAATAATTGACCCTTATTTTCTGTGGATGAAGAAGGAAATTTATAAATAGTGAATGGTAAATATTACAGACCTATAATCTAAAAGTATTTGGTACTAGAATTACAGAGATTTTACAGGATAAGACAAATGCATATATTGCTCGATTTACTGTCTCCTTTGAAAAGAACTTTTCAAGATCGAATCATATCGAAATATGGTAATTTGAATTGTCCCGTGTATAATGATCTTATACCTTGTTGTGAAGATTTCCAAAGTGAAACGTTTACAATAAAATGAATTCAAAAATCAAAGAGAAGAGGTCAATATTTATATTCGAACCGAAATATTCAATTTATTGAGCAACTTATTGAGCAACAAACTTTGAGAAGAATAATAAAAAATATCGTAAAAAAGACCTGTAATATTGAATGTAATATGTCCTGTCGTAAGAGAGAAATCTTGGTAGTAGAGTGAGAAAAGTCATTTGTTGATTGTAAATTTTCAAGTTGAATATATGAAAATATGATGGAAGTAACTATTTTTTTTTGTAATTTTCAATTTTTTTTTGTCACTGGTTCAGAAGTTATAAATAAAACAAATAGGATTATGCTCCTTGAAACATTTCTTTACATGTATCTTTGGCATCAATATTGTACATGAAGTTGTCTCATAAGTCGGTTATAAATCTAACCGGTCTAGAAATTAATATAAAAACACATTTCTATTTTCACGATAATAATAAATAATATTAAGAGATATATATGTAAGCGCTGTTGTTAGGAATGTAGTACTCTAATGATTTTATATGCTTTACAAAGTGTTTCAAACGCGAGTAAATCATTATACTGTTATCAGGGATGAAGCGTTATTGTCATTGAAGATTGGGCACGAAGTCTATGACTCGTGATTTATTGAACTGAGTTGTAAGTGGTTTTGAGTTTATGATTTTACGGCACGGGAAAGTTCCAGGCGTTACGAAAACGACCTCTAATCTGTTATGCTTGATAATCAAAATAAATAATTTTTAGCCATTCAATCATTTTTTAACCGGTAATTTTTATATTTCTGTAACTAATGTATAATAATGTACCCATTAAATTTGTATTAGACTTTTATTAAATATAAGAAGAAGAGCATATGATTCTGCACAATTAACGGAATATGATGGTATTGTTTTTTATGTTACTTTCGAAATTTTTCGAGTTCCAATAGGGTTAACCATTTTGATGATTTTATAGGAATCGTTAATAAATCAGACTCATATGCATAACAAAATATTATTTACTGTAAAATTATATTCTTATATATAAGTATTTTTCCTTAATACTTATTCAACAGCTTCTTCTATCCTTCTGTTTATTTTTATATTACTGTTTATGCACTAATTTATTGTGTATAAAATGTGATTATTTCTATGAACTTACTTGCACTATTTAATGTGTATTAAATGTATGTATGTTTCTGTTTCTTGCTTATTTTCAAACAAGTAAAAGATATTTTGTGTGTTATTTTAAAGAATTTTTGAAGCACTTTTTAAGGTATAAAGTTTTTAAAATATCACTTATAATTTAGGAAGAATTTTAATTGAAATTACCTAAGAAGTACCAAAAATGCTTATAGTCACTTTATTAAACTTTATCAACTGTTTCACTGACATAGAATCCGACATTTACAGGCTTATTTTGTTATGCTGTATAAATTATTTAAGACAGTCTTTGTCATTTGCATGTCTTCATTAAATCTATGCATAATATTATTTCACTTTATGAATTCGAAAACTAATTTTATATAAGTCTTAGTACTAGACGAAAACATCGTTTGCTAATTTAATTGTTTCAAAATTTTATTGTCATTGAAGGTACCGATAAATCTTCCAGAATTTGTCTGTAATGATTCATTTCTCTGTATTTTCTTTATCTATCGATGTACATATTTGTTCAGAAATACTATATTTTTTAACTACATTGTATTATCGATCTTTCTGAATATATAGTATTTTTCTATAAGAATATATCGGACCTATTTTGCCAATTGTTTTTCTTTTTGTATTTTTTTTGACATTGTAAAAATGTATTTTCTTAAAAATTTGTTATTTTTTAAAATATGGTTATTTTTAATTATTATTTTGAAATGAAGTCACATTTCTGAAGTAAGATAACTTATTAACCAGCTTACCTTCGTTTTTCTATCAATGTTTTTCTGTAATAAATTTTCAGTTAAAAGTGAGAAATCTGTTTTTACTTTTAATTTTTAAATAGAAAAATTTACAAATAATCGATTTATATAACACAAGTAAATATGTTATTATTAAATTTAATTTCTATTACCCAAGATTTTCCTTAATCATTTATAGTGTAATATTATAACTAATTCATTTTAATATGTCAAATATAAATAATTTTAAGAATATGATATAGATATTTGTAAATTCTGGTGCGAGGGTGCCTTTTAAATTAGTTATTGCTCTGAGTTGATTGATATAAACAACTGATTTGAGATGGCTTCATTAGAAATAATCCATAGGAATTAGTTTGGGAGACTTAAGTGTCCATTCAAGGAGCGCACACCGTCTAATCCAATTTATATTTATATTTGAAATTTTTTTCCCCGAAGAATTCCAGACGATATTTGCAATAAGTGAACGCGTAGCTATATTGTCGAAACAATATAGCTACTCGTTTTGATAATGGGATGTTATCTAATTCAGGAATTACAAATGTTCGTAGTATATGAAGATCTATTTCACCTGTTACATTGTTGGTAAATAAACATGGATCATGGATCTTTATTCCTAAAAATTGACTCTAATAATTATTTCGACATTTTTTTTCCACATATTTTATGTTTCTTACTATGGATTTTTAATTCTCCAATATCATGAATTATCTGTTGATATCTATTAAAACGAAATCATGTTTCATCGCTGATCATGGTACTTTTTTTTTTCCATCTATGCTGGAAAATAACGAACAATACATCATACAATGGTCGTGGTCATCTTTATGTAGTTCTTTAATTAATTTTTTTAAGATTGAAAATGATTATTTAAAATGATATATCTAACAGAATTCGCTAAAACATTTGTTTCTTTTAACAATCTTCTTAATGTTTTAAGTGGGATGTTTTCCAAAGTCGTTCCAAACCGTATAGGGATTTGAACAGAAGTTGAAATTCCTTAATTACCCAACAATTAATAATAAATGCTTTATATTTCTTTGAAACGATTAATCGATCTACTTACATTTATATGATTAATTTGGGGTCTATCAGAATGCTTAATATAACTATTCAACTAATGACCGTGTATTATTATCATTTTCGTATATGAGAACAATTTATATTATTTTTTCTCTGGTTAATTTATAACGGTATATCAAAGTACATTAATTTGAAAAAAATATAATTGATGAAAATATAATAAATTGTCAATGAGGAATAGCTTTTGAGATAATTTATTTATCATATGTGCATACATACACACACTCATATATATATACTCGTATATATGTGTATATATATATATATATATATATCGTATATATATATATATATATATATATATATATATATATATATATATATATATAGTGTGTTTGTGTATGATGTGAGTATGAATAAAGTATATGTTGTAAATTTCTGACGTTGAAAATAGGCATTTTTTCATACAAGTGATTTTGAACATAAAGAAGAAATCAATCAAATAGTTTTCGAATTTCTCAGTACCTCTATCAATCATCATTCCTTTACGTTCAAAATCACCGCTATAACACGAACGACGTATAGCAACAAGTAGATAGAAGATATTAATTTTTTCTTTGATTTTATTCGACTTTTCTTGGAATTTTTCTCTTTGATAGAGATAAAAACTATACGAAACGATAGCAGCTTGAATCGTTATGAAACATTATGTCGAGGAGACGTGCACAAGTAACATTTATTAACGTAAATACAGATTAGAAAATAAGTTTGTGCTTATGATGCGAAAGTTTGCGTGCTGTTTTGTTGCGAATACATTAGTAAAATTTATATATAAATAGCAGTTATGATATAAATAGACTGATATTGAGAGTTTCTTTAATAAATTGTGTTATAGTACATAACAAGTTACCATATATATATATATATATATATATATATATATATATTTATATATGTATGTATATATATATTTATATATGTATGTATATATATATTTATATATGTATGTATATATATATATATGTATGTATATATATATATATATATATATATATATATATATATAATGCTTTACATTTATTATGAATTAGAAATATTGCTACCAAATAAACAATAGAGAACAGAGGATTTAGTTTATAATATTTTGTTATAATTTAAGTAAAGCAAATACAGAGAAATTTTTAGTATGATTGTTAAGAAGTAAATAGTTAATATAAAGCTATAAAAAATAATAGTATTTAGTTATTTATAGTAATTTTTATT
Source organism: Acanthacorydalis orientalis (assembly GCA_034766995.1). Taxonomy (NCBI): domain Eukaryota; kingdom Metazoa; phylum Arthropoda; class Insecta; order Megaloptera; family Corydalidae; genus Acanthacorydalis; species Acanthacorydalis orientalis. Next base: position 13,899,624 of record CM068322.1, on the reverse strand, counting down.
AAAATTAATTCAGTAAAAGAATTATTTCAAATTAAATCAATAAGATATATATATATATATATATATATATGTATATGTAATATATATATGTAAACAAGTAGTATGTATATGTAAACAAGTACATTACATACATTGGTTGATGCATAAGTTCCTAGCGTTTTTATTACTTTTAAAATTTATTTTTTAAATAAACAAAATACATAAACTAATCAATATTATATTCTCCTGCATTGTTTACAATTGGCTCCTAACGTTGTGATAGATCACGATGATCCACACCTGAAGAAATTTGATAGTTTGGACTGACGAAGTCGTTAAGTCAATTTCGAAGAGCAGCGTTGTTTTAAAGGAGTTTCCTCGAAGATTTTTGGATAGAGAGCGGAAAAGATTAAAATCAGGATAATAGGGCAGATGTGGAATAACCTTCCAACCAAGCTCTTGAATAGTTGCTTTTGTAATGTTAGCAGAATGTGGACGGGCATTATCATGTTGCAAAATCAGATGATCCCGTCTTCCACGTTGTTTTTCTTGAATTTCTACCTCAGCGAGACGGAGTTGTTGGCAATAAACCTCTGCAGTATTGATTGACGTGAACACTCGTGAATTGAAGTGTTTAAACGATCTTCATCAAAGTCGGATGGTCTTCTTGAACATGGAGAATAATTCATGTCAAAATGGCTCTCTTTGAAATGAGAAGACCATTTTCGTGCCGTATTTTGTCCGATGGTGTTTTCTCCGTAAACTTTACAAATGATTTTAGCTGCCTTTGATGTTTTAACTCTTCGGTCAAACTCAAATAAAAGGATCTGTCGAAAATGTTCGTTATTTTGTACTTGACACTCCATTTTTCTTAGCCAAACCTAAACACAAACTTTCTAAAATTTAACAAAATTATTTACTAAAATTTTTCACAAAATTTAAAAATTCAAGAAGTATTAAATAAAACTATATTATGATATTAAAATGCCATTAATATATGTTAAACAGATTTCTTTCCAAAGCACTGTTCCATTGGAAAACTAAAACGCTACGAACTACGCATCAATTCAATATATACTATTTGTACACGTTTCATAAAATGTCGATCATACTAAAATGTAAGTACATAAACTAAGAAGAAATATAGTATTTACTCTCAGTAAGAAAAATATATACATTATAAAAATTGATTTCAATGATTTCTTGGAAAAGAGCGTAAAAATAAATACATAATTTAAAATTATATAGGTTTAAGAGATCTGGAATGTATATAAAATGTCAATTCATTTTTTTATTTCAAAGACATGTACAGCGTTTTTATTTTAATTAATTACCTTCTTAACATTCTAATTACTCAATACGTAGAATTTTCTACGAATTTAGATATTATTTACACGTCTTTAATGCATATTTTAATATATTTTGTTGATATTATTAAATTTTGAATTATTCTATAACATTTCTCCCTCCCCCCCCCCATGTTTGTTCAGTTAAATTTAAATTAGGCGATTGATGTAATTAATGAATAAATTTTGATACACACACACACACACACACATATATATATATATATATAAACGATATAAATATGATATACAAGTATAATACGACTTATAAGAAGATACATAAGTATGATATATAATGAAATGATTGAAAAATCATTTTGGAAAGTTTTAAGCAATTCTTTTTATGAAAAGTTCTTCAAATTTAATATTATTTATTATTTTTATTTATATTTATTATTTTTAGATTATAGCTTTATATATATATATTATTTTTAAAAATTAATTTGGTACTTTTAACTGAATCAATTATAACTTTTTCAAATTAAAATATTTTCTTGTCATTTTAGGATTTTGAAGTTCCTGCCTAAATATTTAAAAAGAACTATATATCTTGGCCAAGCAATTGGATTAACCTTAATGGGCGCTAATGACCTTACCTGTCGACGCGCCCTAAAACCTCAAATAACAATATAATAACGACATTGTCATAACCTCACAAAACAACAATATTTGATAAATCATTTTTGATTGTTGCTTATGTGCTTTTTCATACCGATACCATCACCTTCAGAATGCCACGGTATAAAAAATATAGATATTCTAGTTACATTTTTATATTCAATCCTATGTTTGAAAAATATTTGAATTCTGCGATGGATATTTTAATGACATATATTGTATATGATCTTGAAGTATACATTTTGTATTTTTAAAAAATGGTTTATGAAAAAATGTTTTACATTAAAACGTTTATAATTAAATTATATTCTTTGTATTTTTAAAAACACACATACAACATATCGAAACACACTAACAGAACATTAAATTATATTAATATGAAAGATGTTTTTTTAACAAATGTAGAATGGAATAATATAAGCAGTTCTTTAATTTTGATAAATTCTTTTTCTATGCTATGTTACATGCTAGCTAATTAATTTTCGTATATATATATATGCTTATGTGTGTGTGTTTATTTACATAAATGTGAGTTTGCTTTTGTATTTATATGTCTACACTTTGTGTTAAATGATATTGTTATCTTCACATAGAACATTAAATAATTTGTTAGTGCGTAACACTGCTTATTATTTCATGCGTGAATTCTCTATTATTGTACACGACGTGTTAATATCATTACCAGAAATTTTCACTAAATGAGATTTGATAGATAGTAATTATATTTATTCATTAAAAAGCGACGTAGTTAAACATGTAAGTTCATTATATAAATTAAAATGAAATAAATTTGATAATAGAAATTTTCTTTTTAAAATATGTAGATTGTTTTACACACACATACACACACACATTATATATATATACATACATATTATTTTATTATATTAATATGTTATATTAATTTATTTTCTTGATGAAGCAAAAAATAAAAATATTCATATTAACGGAATTTTAGAAAAAAATATTAAATAACTCAGTTAACACAAATCAAGATCCCAAATGTATTCAGATAATTTGTTCTGTCCGTTGATACTAGAATAGTAAAATATTTAGTTGGATTTCCTTTTAAATTAATAACGCAATCAATTCGGCATTGAAGTAAAAAGCTTTCTTGATGTAGTAATTTTGTTGTTTTGTCTTTTAAGCGATTTACAAATAGCTGATTTGGTTATTTGAAACCGTATGTTTTTTTAGTTTATGAGATTTAGAAATTTTATTCTCGGATTGGCACAATGAAAGGAAACACAATTTAGGTAACACGAAAACTGTTTGATATTTAATCCAAGTAATGTGAGTTTACTTTAATATACTTATTGCAAAATTCTAAAAGTTTTGAAACAGTCGTTAAGGCATCCGAAGAAATTGCTATCAATTCGGCAGTTACATTTTTCTAAATAACTTCTAAGTCCTGAAATCGTTTCTCTGGGAATAGTTTTCATTTGAAGAAAGAGTAGAATTTATGTTGGTGCCAAGTCAGGTCAATACTGTGTGTGTGTGTGTGTGGGAGGGGGAATTGATCTTAATAACACCGTGTTTCATGAGAAATTCCTTTAAAATCAGTGCAGAATGGGCAGGCGTATTGTCATGCAACAAGAATTAACTATCCTTTTCTCGAAATTGCGGGATCACTCGCGAAATGCGTTGCAATAATCTTATTCATCACTTCAACGTAGAAAACACTATTAAATGGTTATCATTCAGGCACAAATTCTTTATGAATTACATCCTGTTTATCGAAAAAGTTAATAAGCATGGTGATGATTCTGGATTTTTGCAAACGAAATTTTTTTTTAGGTCTTGATGATTTTCGAATCAACTGTATGTTCTGACGTTTCGTCTCAGGATCGTATTGAAACATCCATGACATCATCATTGACAATGCAGTTATGAATGTTACATTATCAAGACAAATCTGAACGAATTTTATGAACGATGAGATCGAATTTGCATTTCAAGGGATCAACGGACGTCCGGTTCTAGCATCACCTTGAACAAATTCACGTTCATGTTTGTAAAGTTTAAATTTTTCAAAAACACTAGTACTACTTATGGTTTTATCACCGCGCACATTTTTTTCAATATTTCATAAGTGTCAGATGCCATTTTCTTAGCTTATAGCAAAATTTAACATTCACTCATTGCTTCATAACGACTGACAGAAACTCAATCCACGTTCTAACTTTCTGCGCAGAGACTAACAGCTGTTCGATGTTGATTTAATCATCCTCCATTGATAAAACTGTCAAATATTATATGCTGCTTTAATTTTACGTGACTCCAGCTCTACAACGTCAAACCGTGAATTAAATTTCCAACTATCGTGTGTTTGTATTCACTTCGCTAATTCAGATTTATGAATGATGATTGTGGTAGTATATAGACTTATTTGAATCTGTTATAAAAACATCCATTGATCTATTATAAAAACATCCTTTTAATAATCATGTTAAATATAACATGATTATTAAAAGCTAATTTTTAGAACTGCGATTTAAAAGTTACTTCTTACTATAATTGAAGAATACTATGATTAAATGGCTTATTTATTGTTTATCTGAATAATTTTTGTATTTGACTTCAACGGTTGTGTAAATTTTTTTTCTAAAATTGTACTGAAAATGTATATTTTGTTATAATGTATTCAAAAGCAGACATTATCAGCTATAAATAAGAAATGTTAAAATGGTTTTCTCTTCTCAAGTTTGTAAAAGTAAACTTTGAATAATAGAAGATGTGTTTAATTAATTAAGTTAATTAAATGAAATCTTAAATAAAACAGTTCTATTTTCAAAAAAAATGGACATTTTTCCTCATGATAATCGTTTTATGAACTATAATTTATTCAGAAATGTCCGTCTCTGTCATTATTATTACATCCAATGTATTTCCATTATCATTTATATCCAAAATTAAAACTCGTCTTTCTCCATCCAGTTCAGACAGTGAAATATTAAAGGATTTTGCCAGTTAATCCGAAATCAATTAAATAATGGCCTGTTACATTGAGGACACTGTAATTTAATCTGAAAAATATTTATTGAAATCTAATAAATAGCTAAAAAGTATAAAATTAATAATTTGTTTCAGTAAACACATTTCGTGCCTAACGTGTAAATTACACTTTTTAAGATAGCATAGCGTCGTCTCAAAAAATAACACAAAAAATATATACACCGAACAAAAAGTAATAAAAATAAAATAATGTCCCTATTCAAAGTATATTTGTTTACTTCAGTTTTATATAGGTATCCCATATGTGCCCATTTTATTGATGTTGTGCTTTATACACAACACACCTTATGCGATCTTACAAGTGTATTAAATGTTATTGTCAAATAAAGCAGAACATTCCCTCGTTGATGGTTATCATAAACTTTTTTTATAGCTTACAAGTTCAATAAACAAAACATCATTGTTGTTCGTTTCGATCACGGATCTGTTTCGTTTCGAAAATAATGTATAAATTATGAATATAGAATAAATATTGACATCATCGTCAACATTTACAATTTGTAGTTATATTTATTCGAGGTTATGGTAAATTTTTATATATTTGTTATAGTTAATAAATTTTATATACATGTTGCGTGTTCTGTATGTACACACACAGGAAGCTGGTTAAATTTTTATTTGATAGGAGATTATTTAGGAAAATTCGTATTAAATATTCGGAATTACACATTTTTCTCATTAAAATTCTTGAATTATTTAGCTACAAAAATACGAAGAAATGAAATTGAATAATAAAAATAGACTGAAAAATTAATTACTGTATTATATAATAGAAAATGTGGAAATGTAAAATGGTTTTAATTTTTAAAACACAGCAAATATTTAACACGTTTGAAATAAATATTTATTAAAATGAAATTATTAAAACGAATTGGATAGAAGCGAGTAACAAAAATGTTAAAATATTATTTTTTTTTATAAAACGGTTAAATTTTTTTTAGGTTTTCACCTCACAGACCTCAAAAAAATTCGCTGATCAAAATAAATATTCAATGGATGATTATTGCTTAGTTTTTATTGTTGATTATGTACATTTAGACATCCATGCCATTATTTTTAAAGCCCTAACGTAAGAAAAAGACCCTGAAGATTATGACATCGCCATTGCAATAGACATCAGCAACAAACAAAAATTATCAATGACCTTTTAAACTATTAACAACAAACTATTAAAAACGATCTTTTCTATTGCATTGAAAAATACCTCCACAATAAGTAAGATATTTTCATAGAACAAGTTTTTATAAGTTATAAATTATTCAAAATAATGTTAAGACAAAACAAGTTGTTTATAGAGGTGTTACGTAAGATGAGACTCTTTTTCATAGGGTTGAAAAGTCTTAAAATTTTTTTTTCCAATGTTAGCACCATAGTTGTCGGTATGGTCTTTCTAAAAACTTTTTTAAGAAGACAATTTTAATCGACCATATTCTACTTTAGAGCCATTGGTAATGTATTTATATACAAATAATACAACATAGGCAAGAAATAAGCAAATAACGGAAAAAATAAAATTACTATAATTATTATAATAATTATTAAAAACATTTATTTCAAGTGGTCGTAACCAATTTTCATACTCAAATTCTGAATCATCCTCCATATAGTCCAGATCTAACACGCATCGATTTTTATTTGTTCCCGATTTTGAAAAAGTTGTTGCATGGGAAAAAAATTCAGGATGAAGAGCGAAAAGCAGTAATTTCAGTTCATTTTGGATCGAAAGATAAAAATTATTTTTATGAGGACCTAAAGAAACTTATTCAAAGAACTGAAAAGTGTGTTCGAGTCAAGGGAAAATATATTGAAAACAAAAAAGAAAAAGAATGACTGATTTTGTTTCACCCCTCTTCCCCTTTATTCTGCAATTTTTTTGTTTTGACCTTGGATCGTATGTAGTTACAATATATTTGGGGAAAAAATAGAATAGCTTGAATAATTCTTGTTCAATTATAGACAAAAATTGTCAGTTTTTAATTGTATCCAAGTATATATATATATATATATATATATATATATATATATATATATATATATATATATATATATATATATATATAACATTTTAAAGGTAAAATATTAAAAGCGTTTTGCGTAGTCTTTGCATTTAATGTTGCTTTTTATAAAACTTCGATTTAAATTTTAATTATAAATTTAATATTGATAACTACACTTTTTTTAGTTTATTATAATAATATGAAATTAATAACAGTTTAATACGTATCTATACTAATATCTTGTAGAATATTATATTTTTAGAATATTAATAGTAATATAAAACTTTAATGAATATTTCGTTCGATTATAAACTGGTAACCCATTGAACAGTATTAACTGTGTCGTTGAAGCAGAATAAAAAACTATGCACTTGCTTGCGCTCTAATGCTTCTTGTAACTATTATTTAATCAAATGCCTTTTAAGTAATAAATCTTTTCATGAGTTTGCCTTAAATAAATTTGATTAAGTGATCTATTTACCAATCACTTATGGTAATTTTCATAACATTATCCATTACATCATCTACAATATTTTTAAGCTATTTATATTTATATTGATTTTTACTATAATAGTTTAACAAATTTAAAAATATTTAGCTGTAATAACTATTATTCTTATATATATATATATATATATATATATATATATATATATATATATGTATGCATATATATATAAAAAGATTCAATTTAGGATTCCACATAAAAGTATTAAAAAAAATCGCAAAAATTTAAAAATAGCATGATTTTTAAAAATTTTTGCGATTTTCTTTCTTTTATGTGGAAGCCTAAATTGACTCACTTTATATATATTAAAAATTTCAATCAGATAATTTATTATTACTTGAATTAACTGAAAATGATGAGAAAATGTAGTAATTTTATTATATTTGCAAGCTACTTGACGACTTAAGAATAAAAACTAGTTATAAAAGATTACTATACAAGTATCAATGGTATCAAGACCAGCAGATCAGTTTTATATACAAGAATAGTTTGTTAAGTATGGCAGAAAAGCCAATTAAACACCTGTTTTTGGAAAATCGGTTTTATTTCTCAATATAGCCTCCATTGAGTGCTAGATGCTGGATACAGCGAGTCTGTAAAATACGCATTGACGGCGGTGATAATATACTCATTCAATGAGAATTTCTTCCGACCGAGTCACATTTTCAAGTTTGGAAAGAGGAAGAAGTCTCACGAGGCTAAGTCTAGAGAATAGGGTGGATGGAAAATCAATTAGAAGCCTAATTCGTACAATTTTTCCATTGCGACGGTCAATTGATGGGACGGCGCGTTGTCCTGGTGAAAGAGTACTTTTTTGTGCATCGTGGCCGTTTTTGTTTCAGCTTTTACTTCAAACGCTCCAATAATGTTGCATAATAAGCTCCTGTTATCGTTTTTCCCTTCATAAAGTACTCGATCAGGATTATTGTTTGGGAATCCCAAAAATAGTGGCTATCACTTCCTAGCTGACAAAACGGTCTCCATCTTCTTTGGCTCACTTTCATCAGTCGATGCACTGCTTTGACTGCTGTTTCGAATCAGGTGTGTAGTGGTGGATCCATTTTTCATCCACGGTGACGATTAGATGCAAAAAGGCCTGCTAGTTTTTTCTATTTTTGCAGCCACTGTTACAATGCTCGCTTCGAACATCTGTAGAGTGTGAATAACACGCAAATTTCACCTATGGTAGTTTAAAAAGTGACACTTTGTAGCCATGACGTTACTAAATAAATGGTGGCGACACATCATAGAAATTTATCAAACTTATCAAACGACCCTCGTATACATTAGTGAAAAGTACATCCATTTGATACAATTTAAAAGAAACAAATGTTCATAAATCATTTTGAGTAAATGTTTTTTAACACATTTTTTATATTTTGCGGAGTGATTCGTGAAGTGTATGCTGATTCTGAAAGTAAAATCTTAAATTATAAACGTACAAAAATGTATTAACCTGAACCTTTACTTAAGTTTTATTTTAGCCAAAGTTAAAATATGATTACATAAATAATAAATTACAAATTGATGACCATACAATTACCTCATATAACAAATTGTTTATTTTATACAAATTTGCGGATAGTTTAAATGTAAAAAGATTTAAAAAATAATTCTTTTATATTCATTTTAAAATAAATCCTTAAAAGTAAATGCATGATATATTTACACAACGAAATAAACAAACACAATATTTAAAATTGCGGTAGCTTTCATAATACATTTTTTCTTATAATCATTTGCATATTTAAATGTGACAATAAAAACTAATTGAAAATAAATATAAAATAACTGGAATAAATTATTATGTGAATATATACATACATACATACATACATATATATATATATATATATATATATATTTATTATATTACATTTATTTATTTAATATTTAAAAAATAGTAAAAAATATTTGATTAAAAAAGTTATGAAAAACAATCAAATGAAAATACTTTCCGTATAAATACTGTATTTATTGAGTCGAATTTTATAAATATTTACATATATATATATATATATATATATATGTATATATATATATATATATGTATATATACATATATATATATGTATATATATACATATATATATATATATATATATATATATATAACATATATATATATATATATATATATATATATATATATATATATATATATATATATATATATATAAGCCATTAGATGTAAAATTAAGATTATAAAATTTCTCTCAATATATGTTAGAATATTTAAAAATAGGTACAATATTCAATCGAAGATACAAAACTGTTTTCGAAAAATTATTATTGTTGCGAAATGATGTTTTGGTGTACAAGAATACAATACTCATGCACACAGTTCTTCATAGATCCCTAAGTATCTAAGTGTTGTTCAAGTTTGTTAGTTATAGTTCAAGTTTAGTTACAGTTTATTCTTGGAATTTATATAATAGTTAGCAGTTTAATGTAATAAATGTTAAAAGTTTCTTCTTTTGAGATAAAAATTTCTAAATTTATGAGTAAAAGAAAACGTAGAAAGTAATAGCAGTTTGGAAATTGGAAAATAAGAACTTTAGAGGAATTTAAAGAATTTCATCTTTAAAAATACGGATGTCCTTTGTTTAGCGACATCGAACAATACCACTACAATTGGGAAAAAAACCGTTCTCGAATTTTCAATAAGAAATTCACGAGGGTAGTTTTACTTACAACGGCGTTTGTAATCGGATACTGATATCTTATAAAAATGTTTACAGTTCAACGATGTTTGGATACGAGTTGAAACTTTGGAAACAATTTCGAAAATTCCGTAAAGTAGATATTTATTTAAATGTAAAAATCAATTGTCAAATCTTTTAGTTCATATATATATATATATAACCTAATAGAAATAAGAATATAAAACCTAAATATAAAATCAGTGATCTACTTGTAACTGAAAATAAATTTAATTCAATTAATATATTAATCTTTACATATAACAATTAAGATATTTCTATGTTAATTAACGTGATAATAATTTTACATATTATTATAGTTATTATCCAGAAATTTTAGAATCAAATTCTATGAAAATTAGTGAAAGATGTTAATAACAAAGATGTTAATAACCTACACATCTAAACTAGATGTGTAGGATATATTCCCAAATCATTGCTGGATTAGTAATATATATATTATATACATATATATATATATATATATATATATATATATATAAATTATACATTTTGACCAAGCATCATTTATAGTAAAGTAAGTCTTATTGGAATGAATTATGACATTCTTTTTTGTTATATTAACTGTAGATATGTATTATATAGTATATGTTTCATACTAATAATTATGTACAAATATGATAAGAGATAGTAAAATAGTTTTATTACAATACACATTTTGAATAGAAAATAATATCAATTTTTTACCAACAATATTTGAATTGTTAACGAAGAAAAAGTAACTTTTCTAAAAAAACTATTACTAATGCGGTTCAGAATTTATAATAGATAATTTATATGTATATATATGTATATATATATATATATATATATATATATATATATATATTATAATAATAATAATAATTGTCAGTAAATGTTAGCGTATTTGGTGCTAGGGGTTCCAATACAGAACAATCTTTAATTCTTGATGTGTTCTTTTTAAATTTATTCTTAAAGGATTTTATTGTACAAAGCAGTTATTTCAACATTAAAAATATATTTCATTTTAAACGCAAGTGTGTTTATGAAATAAAAAAATATTTATGTTCAGAATATTGATTTATTTTAACGTAATGATGATTAAATTTCGGTTTAATTGAGAGTTTTGCATGTATAACAGTGTAGAAGATTTTCTTAAATTATTAAATTTATCGAGATTAGACTTTTGCACATCAAGAAATTAGGCAATAAAACAATAATAATCCAGCAGTAGTACGTATTAAAGTATACTGTAGTTAGGATAAGAGTATGACAAATATAGAAACAGTATAAACACCTGATGACATTGATGAACGAACGCTTATCAAAGTTTTTATCTGTAAATGATAAAATGTGAGCAGTGACACCTGTACGAATAAAACACCTTTAAGTGCAAGGGCAGTGCATATGACTTTGTGAGTGCAAAGGGTTAAAATATTTAAAATGTTCAAATTCAAATATAAACTTATCATAAAATATCGAGTTTTTGAGAAAATTGTATGTATTAAAAACATTTTTTAATGAAAAGCTGGTACTGACATTAATTTATTTTCACAAATGAATGAATTTTTCAAATATCATTTTTTAATCAAAATATTTAATAACTGATTAGTGTTTAATTGTTTACATGAATTTCGATTGCACATAATAACATGAATTCAGTTTTATGAAAAATAAATCATTTATAATAATGATTAAATGGGATATTTATATATTAAATGTTCTTGAACGCAACGATTAAAGATGACTCGTTTTCGAAAAAAACTTATCGAAAAACATTATGAATTAACGTTTATTCAGAATTGTTCAAAAAACACAGAATATAAAAATGTATTATTGATTTGAATTTAATTAAATCTTTAAAGAGTACTGATTATAAATACTGATTTGAATATATTTTGATTAGTATAATACAAAAAGGAGTATTTCTATTTCAAGTTAAAAAAATAATTCTTAATTTCGTATTAAAGTTATATAAAAAAATGTGTTTAAATGATTGAGAAAATATTTTTTGAGTATTATATTAGAACCACAAAGAAACGTGTTCAAAAAAAAAATAAAAACATATTTTAACATGAAACAATAACAAAAATAAACTTTTTATTCATTTATATGAATACTTTTTCATATAAATGAAGAATGTTTCATTTGTATGAAAACGATTGATGTGAATTTTCTGATCAAACCAATTTGCGATACACAAAATATAAAATATTATCCATATATATATATATATATATATATATATATATATATTACAGTGAAATGTTCGGTATATTATATATTTCTAATGTGTAGTAAATTTCTGCTTTGCTTTCATTTTTTATTGAAAATACAACACATATTGAGCTCGTGATATATTTGTAGAATTGTTCTAAACACATAAATCAAAATATACTCGTACTACGCTGATCAAAATATCATGGAGCCAGATGACCCTAGAAATAGGGTAATAAATACATTAGTCATTAGAACAATAAAACAGTCGTTTGAAACACGCTACGCCATTACCATTAGACTACCATTCACTTCGCCGCTACAACTGGCCTCACTGATGGCGGGAAGTTGCTATTTATAAACAAACACCACGCGAATAATACATAATTCCTGGCACACACTCGTGCTTTCATAGTTGAGATACTTCTGCAGAACTAGTTGTACACATCGACGGACGGAGTTTCTCCGTATTTGCTTTTGAATATAAAATGTGCACATATTTCGAATACGAACGTACATAAATCAGAAGTATAACTGTTAGAAGATAGAATAAGTCATTTTCTAGAACAAGCTTGTATGTACGTGAATGATTTTAAATGCTTTCAAAAGTTCATTCATTATGAAATTTAATATTTTTTTTTTATTTTACAAAATATAATATTACTTATATCTGTTTGAAGAAATATACAGTTTTATTATTTAAAATATAATAAAATATAATAATAATAGTATTAGGTTAGTGTGAAAATAATTACGGTTTTTATGTATTTAGTATAAAGAAGCATATATCAGTTAAAAATTATATTTATTGATCAAAATAATGACCATTGGCCTACACATATTTCTCCCAATGAGAAACAAGTTTGTTTATTTCTACAAGATGGAATTTCTAGTGTCCTGAAATTAAAGAATTCATTCGAAAGCGCTTTCAGCTGATACTTGATCTTTGAAATCCTTCTCTCGTAGAAAATTACTCAAATATTTAAAAAAATGATAATCAGTCGGAGATAGGTTCGAAGAATAAGGTGGGCGAGTTAAGGTTTTATAATCCAGTTCATTTATTTTTTTTAAAGTCATTTGTGAAACGTGTGGCCGAGTGTTGTCATGAAGAAGAATTGATCCTATTTGAATGATTAATGCTGGCCGTAAACAATGCAACTTTTTATGTATTTTTTCAATTTTCTGACAATATTTTTCTGCCGTTATTGTTTCACCAGGATTTAAGATGTTGTAGTAAATGATGCCATTTTCCGACCAACAAACAGTGGACATAATTTTTTTTCACGAAGCTTCGGTTTAGTAAACTGTTTCGGTGTTTCTTTTCAGTCTATCCACTGTGATGAACGTTTCAGATTGTTGTAGAGAATCCACTTGTCATCATATGTGACAATGCGATCAAGAAAGGAATCATTTTTGTTATGCAAAAGAAGCGCAGAGCAGATTTCGTATCGCCAAATTTCTTGATGCTCGTTTAGTTTATACAACACTAATTTATCCAGCTTTTTGTCTAATTAGGGTTAAATGTCGAACAGCTTGTGAATGATCAAGAGTTCTTCTGCCAACTCTTGAGTTGTTTTACGTAGGTTTGCTTCAATAATGGTTCTTAAATCATTATTGTCTATATTTAAAGGACGTCCATGACTCCCAACATCATTAAGGCTTTCATTTCCATTACAAAATTTTTGGAACCAGTGCTGAGCTGTACGTTCAATAATTGACTCGTCACTAAAAACAAATTTGATATTTTGAGTAGTTTCTGTTGATTTACATCCCAATTTCAACCCATACAACAAAATCGCGCGAATTTGTTTTCTTTTCATGACTAACTTAAGAGGTTATATCCTACAATATAAATAATCTAAAATTAGTAGTGCTAATTTCATTGTTTACAATAATGTATCACATGACTATAACAAAAGATAATTGTAACTAGAAAAATCGGCTCTAAACTTGAAATGATAAAAATCTCAATTATTTTTGCACCAACTTAATAAAATAAAGCTTTTAATGTAGTTTTATTTATGTTTTATCCTTGCCAGTCTAGAAATCTAAAAGTTATGTTTTATAATATTCTATATTTAAATTTTATGAATGAGTTTGCTTAATTGGGTAAAAATATCTAATATTTTTTAATGTAAGTTTTTCTATACCCAGGAAGAAGAATGTTTAATAAAAATTTGCGACGACTCTGATTGCGTCATTTAAACTTTTGCATTTGTTTGTTTTGGTCAATAATTTATTCTTCTTGTTAAATAATTACTTTCTTCTCTTGTATTGTATTATTACGCTTCAAAAACACGTTTCTGATCTATAATAAAAGAAAAAAAAAATTATACTCAAACTGTTTATAAGATTAGTAGAAAAATATTTGCAGTTGATCCTCAAATTCAAATATCTGTTTTAATTTAAGTAGTTTTAAGTGGTCCAGAATTATTAGATAACTAATGCCTAACTTTTATGCAAGCTTTTGAATTGTTGTGCGAGGTTCTGATTCAACTAATGCCTTCAGTTAGTCGTTATGAAGTGAAGAAAAGCACCTGCAACCTTCTTCATCTTTAATGCCCGCATCCAGCACGAAATTTTTGGAATCATGCACCATACTTTCTTAACAGTATCCACAAAAAATGCATCCCGCTTAGTTTATGAGCAGTTTCTGCTGCTTCACCACCCATTTTGAACTCATAAATAAATTTTTCTTTTATTTGCTTATTTTCTATCTTTAATTCAATACTCCAATTTGAAGTAAAATTAATAATAAAACTAAAGTTTATGTTACCAAAATACAGACCAAAAAACGCACTTTAAAATGAAATTAACATGAATAAATGACACTTTCATTGAAAACAATTAAGGCCAGAATTCAGAAAACAAATACCGAAATTATTTCCCTAACAACTTAATAATATTATTTCGTTGCAAGTACATTTTTCTGATCTGGAACAAAAGAATAAAAAAAATATATACTCGAATACACTTTTTAATATTTGATTTCGTTATAGAAGAAACAGTGGATAAAAATTATGATTTATTATTATCTATTACTCTAATATGGAAGACGATGACATTCATTCTTATCCAAACCTTTAGATATTTTGATTTGTCATTTTTATTGACTGAATATAAATTATAATTGAAACATGTTATATTTTTTAATATTATATTTTTATATATTTATAAAATGAAGCCAATCTGTAAAAATTAGAAAAAGTGATTGTTAAAAAAATAGTTTTAATTTGATTGAACTAATTTTACATGGTTCAGCTTACATTTCCTTATATTATTTTATTCTTTATATTTTAATAAAACAAGATTTTAATTGCGAGCTATTGAATAAGGAGTCGAATAAGTGACGAAGATAAATGTATTCGATGCGTCCAATTAACAATTATTAAAAGAAAAGAAGGGTGTTCCATTGTCAAATCTTTAAATAATTTTTCACTCGCGTTCACAAATTGGAATTTCAACTAACAGGATATATTCATTTGAGAAAACAATAAGTATGTTTATTTCGGACGGCGAAGAACACCTTATGAATTGTAACTGTAGCGAATTGACTATTGTTTTCTGTTCATCTCGTTTCATTTGCCCAACATTTTCTGCTGTTACATTGTTTCGAAAACTCACGTTGTCGTCATTTACTTTGTTGTTGTATGCTGAATATGTAATCTGTTGAGACCGAACCGAATATTCAAACACGGGAGCGCACATCGGTGTACACACACGAACATATTCCGTATTACATATGTATGAATAGTTAAATCAACGATTTATTGATTGTCTAAATCCTGTGGTCTGTATATAAGCGTATGTTATTTTCTTCGAAATTGTACGAATCTGTTTTGATATGAAACAGGTTCGGCTTTAATTTATACATTGAGCTAAATGTAGTTAGTGGTTATAACTATTTATATATTTAGATTTTTGTTGTCGTTTTTTGTGTTTTCTAAAATGAAACTATTTAATATCTCGTGTTATATAAAAATTCGCTTAGATTAAGAAAGCGAATATTTTTTATATAACAAACGTTTAATAATTATTATCAAAAATATTCTATTCAATACTCTGTTGATACTTTTTAAGTAAGATAAATTAAACACAGACGTATTAAATATAAATTGCATTTCTCTAAAAATTTTTAATAGAATTTTAAGAGAAATGCAAATATATTTCTTACAGATGTATATATTTTGGAGTGTGAATCAGTAAAACAATGATGGAAACAGGAAATGTAATTTTCATGAATAATTTGTGTTTATGAATATTTTAGTTGGTACATACCAGACAGATACGGTCAAATTAAATATACTTTAATGTTTTAAATAACTAGGTTGGTAGAAAAATAATTAGGGTTTTTGTTTTCTGAATTCTAACCTTTTTTTTTAAAATGAAAGTGTCATTTCATCGTGTTCATATTAATATAATTCTAAAGTACATTTTTTGGTGTGTATTTTGATAATATCGGCTTTGATTTTATTATTAATTTTACTTTAAAATAGTTTATTGAATTAAAGATGGAAACGAAAAAATAACAGCAATTTTTTGTATGTGTTCAAAACGAGTGGTAAAACAGCAGAAACTGCTCGTAAACTAAACGATGCTTTTAATGCGGGTATTGTTAAGAAACGTACGGTGCAATAGTGGTTCTGAAAATTTCGTGCTGAGGACGAGAACTTTGAAGATGAAGAAGGTCGCGGTCGTTCTTCTTCAGTTCATAAAGACCAACTGAGAGCATTAGTTGAATCAGAACCACGGACAACAATTTGAGAGCTTACATAAAAGTTAAGCGTTAGTCATTCAACAGCTTAGAAGCACTTAAATTAAAAAATCTATATGAATTTGAAGGTCATAAACCGCAATTATTTTTCGTCCAACCTAATAGTTGTAAATATAATGATATCACAGAAAAATACATTTTATTGATAAATGAGATGGAGATTTGACATTCTGTTGAAGGTTAATTTGGGTTAAATTTTTTTGCTTTTGAAGATATTTATATAGAAATTATCTTAAAAAACATGAAAGAGTACTTAACAAAAATAATTTATAAGAATATCTTTTGCAATTAATTGTTTTTCATATCTGTTTATTGACATTTTATACTTTAAATAGAATAAACAAAACATAATGTATATTTTTTTCTCGATCGGTATTTTTGTGTTTTTTATTTAGAAAAAAATATACGAATTTATATTTGACATTATCTTATTATAGTCTATATTTTTTTACATCTATTCTTTAAATACGTTTAATTTAGAAGTATTGGAGATTTTAAAATGTCTGTTCGATTTCAAATGGATACCGTTACGGTTGTCTAGTTGTGGAAAAGATGTTAGAAATTCATAAGCGTTGTATATCGTTTCAAAGGCAATACTATCACCAGTCATTTAGGCAACTTACATTTTTAGCACAATATATTATCAGAGTTTTGTAAACAATGCAATGTTTAAGCAACCACAACAATGATTGTGAAATGTGCAGGAAAGAATGAAGTAACTGATAAAATTTCCAGATAATGGTTTTTAAAAAATTAAATTTCTCAAAAATCAAGATTTGACTACCTTAAAGTGATTAATTATGAACCTATATAAAATTTATTAAAAATGAATATACTTGTGTATTAATTGAGTAGATTACTGAGTGGTTAAGCATCAATAATTCTAGAACATTTATGCACGTTACTTGTATATTTGTTAAAAGCTCGATATTTGAGTGCCGCACTTATTGAAAGAAAATAATTGAATCGATTGAGTATCAGTATGCAGATCTGTACTTGGAGAATAGAATTAAAGTTTATTTCTGTATCGAATGATCACTGTAGATGGAACATAGGTTCAATAAAGTAATATGACGTGGAATATGGTTACAGTTTAACCAGTGAAAACACTAGAGAAACAAAAATAATCAGGAATAAATTCTCTCAAGTTATTACTATCTTTTTGACAGGGTTACAAAAAGTAGTTTTTTGTCAACTCTAACAATCAAACAATAACATCAAATAGATATTATTGGGAATTATATCTGCTAAAGCAAATATTCCAAAAGAAGTGTTCAATTTTAATAACTTTAAAAGAAAATATATTTCACTATGATCATGCTAAATTTCAAACACATTTTTAAGAAAAACTAAGAGAGGTAAACTCTGATTTTGTTATTCATCTCCCTTATTCTTTAGATATATCTTTATCGTATTATTATCTGATATGGTTATTACAAAACAGTGATAATAATAAAACATTGGTGGTTTCAGAATCATACTTTTTGTTACTCAATAATAAATCTGTTAGCTTGCATTATACAAACATGCTAATGATATCTAATTTTGGAAAAAAAGTATAGATAAAAATGTGAAAAATATTGTTCTCGTTTAGAAAATCCTTAATTTGTTCTATTGTGTCTGGATAAATGTGTTGTGTAAAGAAATAGTATAATATAGATGTCCACAGATATATTTGAAAATCCTACATAATTGTATATCATAAATTTGTGATTTTTTCTCAAATATTATTATTTAATGAAAATGATAATTAAAAAATGTGTAAGTGAAAGATTAACGAAGAAATATAAACAAAATAAGTACAATTATTTTAATACGAATAGTGTATTTTGAAAAAAAGAATACGTTAAAGAATTATTAACCCAGTTTCATATTTTTGAAAAATGGTTCTTTTCCATATATAATTTTCAGTCTCTTTTGTAGTCGTTACTATATCCTGAAGCACATGTTTGTCTTCCTTTTTATGGTTACGGATTTTTTATACAGATGTGTCCCCAATTTAAAATTAAAATTGTATGTTTTTATGTTTGTAATTCCGTTTATAGCTATTGTAGACTGATTTTAGATCTAATTTATGTTCGTTTATATATCATTTAGATGGTTATAATTTCAGGACGCTGTTTATGTTTATTTGTTCATTTAATACGATTATATGTAATCTTGCAATGTATTAAAAATAATATATTTAATAAGCAAGCAAACACAAATAGCGACATAATATTTTATATCCTAAAGTTATAAATCACATACAGTCTAAATGTATTTAAATGAACATTATTCTTAATTAAGATCAGACTCTAACATCTACTGAATATTAACATACGTGCTGAAACTAATATTGAAGTACAGATGCTGAGATATGATAGAGACGAATATCATCAGGATAACGTTTCAAACTTTGCCTCTATGCTGATATTTTGTACTATACGAACAATTTCTTTATATTATTATTTTAAACTATTCCAAACAAATAGATGATAGAATAACGTTATGCAGATTTTTAATTATAAAATAGGTCATTGAATTTAATAACAATTAATAGTATAAGCAATTTAAAATTACATTTGGCTATATTAATTATGTGCTTTTTAAATTTTAACATAAACTTGTAACGGAGTGAATACATTTAAATTATGAATCATATAATTTTTAAATATTTAATAATTGCTCCATACCTGAAATTGTTAATAAAGTCTTGCAAATAGGTAATCGTGTACAAACACAAACTAAAATTTCTCGCTTTGTATGTAAATTATTGTGTCATGTACGATACTCGAAATAATTTACTTGGACATTCAGTATATTCTTAATACATAGTACGAATACCTTCATGTGTAACTTCCTCTGTATTGTGTGCTGCATGTTCCCAACATAGGCACATACTGAATGTAACGATAATTTGTACCTGTATGTACATGATGTCGTGAACCCATGACCCTCTATTCTGCGGCCTACGTTCAAATTATGCGCGGAATTTTGTGGGATTATCATGTAAATACAAGTAATAAGAACTCAGCGTCTCGACGACTCACGGGTTAGCTGAGTTTGCGCGTGACCTCAAACCCTTTGAAACCACTCATTCAAGTAGTATAGCTGATACACGACCGCGATGAGGAATAATGAAGTACTGGGTGTGCTACAACCAGTTGTATCGAGCAAGCATATTACCCACCAGGCATGGCGTTAAGATATTTTGACAGATATTAAATAGATTATGTGTTTCGTTAGGTTTTGTAAATATCTTAGAGTACCGTTAAGTTTTAATACAATAATAAACTTTATCGATATGTAGAATTTAAAAAAATCTTCATTTATTTGTCTATTAAGAAGTTAACATATCAGGTATGCAATGGTTATTTTTTTAGTTAAAAGTAAATACGGATAATATACTGAATCTTAAAACCTTACAAATATAAATGGAAAAAAATATATTTCCCATTTTTGAAAATTTAAATTATCAGAAATATGAAGTACATTTTTAATATCAGTTGAATTTGATATACTTAAACCAAGTTTTTTTTTCAATTACAAAACGTAAAAGTTATGAAATTATTTTATACCAAAAACTATAATATGTAAATGTTATAGTACTTCATAATAGACTTGTTCTGAAGACAATGAGGAAAGTCAATTAGTTAAAAGTTACAAGGATAAAAAGTAGATAAAATCATAACAAATAAAGATTCTCCGTGTAAAAAATTATAAATATATATATTTAGACTTTTTATTATTCTTAGAAGAATTTTATGATTAAAAAACTTTTTAGTAGGTTGATGTATACGAATGGTTTGAAGTTAATTAATAGTTCAGTCTGGATTGAGGACATAATCATTTGTTATGTTTGGAGTTGTACGGATTTTATTTTCTGTATGTAATTGAAAAATCAACTCCTTGCCGGAATGATGACACACTATTCTTGTTTTAAGTTTTTGTATTCTGATACAAAAACTATTTTTTTCGTTCACTAATACACTAGCTGTTTACATCAATTAATATTTTATGAGATAAAAAAATTCAAAACTCAAAGTAAATGTTTAGAATTTTTTTATCAAGTATAATAATTATGGTATAAATATTTATCATTAAAATTCAAGGAGTAATAAAAAGAATATGTAGTGATAATTTAGGGTGATTTCATTGGAATACAAATGTTTTAAAAGCATGAATGTACAAAAACGAACTGAATAAAATGAAATATTTTTTTAAATAACAAAACCTTTTAAATTCTATTCGGTACTTATTTCTTAAAACTAATATTTTCAAGTAACCTCCATCACTATTGATACATTATTGTATTTTAGATATTAGTTTTTCATAAAACGTTGCAATAAACATAATCAATTAACTGACCATTTTAGAAAATACGTTGTTTTCATACCATAATTGTACAAAGTTTATAACAAAGAATTGAAACTACTCATATTTTTTAAAAGTTTAAGAATCAAGAATAAAATTTCTATTATGTAAAAGATTTCCTTTAGAATTTTAGTGAAACATAGTATAGAATAAAAAGTCGGGAGAAAAAAATATTGAAAAATAAAATGGTAGTTTGCTGTTCAAGTGCCAGATATTTCCTTTGTGGTTAGACTTTTAATTGAATAGTTTTTGTTATTGCCAATTCCAAAAAAAGATAATTGAAATATAAAATGTTATTCCTCTAGGAACAACTTTTTAATTATTATTTGAAATTATACTTTTAGAATGTTTTATTCATATCTTTTTTTCTTAAATTGTACGAAAAATATTTTTAATTTATGTTTTAGTTGGTGCATTGATGTTTACGATTTAATATTAAAATAATAATTACTGTTTCTTAGTAGAAAATTAATCGAATTGATCATTTCATACTTACTTGTGATCACTTGTCTAAGGTTAACGTTTATGTTATTAATAAACAACTTACTATAAACAAATACTACTTATTATAAAATAATTATGCAAATAGTCTAAGAAGAATAATGTTTTTTCTTGGAGACAATTCGATGTTGATAAATTTTTTCGATTTTCAAACAAAATAATCTGTTATTTTTTTATATTTTGTATTTTGTTCTTATGTAAAAACGGAAAAAAATAACTTGAACGCTTCGTATCTTTAACATATAAGCAAAATTCGATCGACGTAGGGCGTTATCGAGAAATAAAGGGAGAGCTTCGAATAAGCAAATTCTGTTCGGAGGGTGTCACGATCGGGTAGATACTTGTAAATGCTCACGTGAAGAGATACTGATGGACGGGAAATTTGTTCACATCATGCTTGTACATAAAAAAGAACATAAAAGAGACTGCGAATTTCAAAGCGTAATCAGTGTCGCATTCTCTGTAGGTCGCTTGTACGTGAAAATAATTAAAAATAGGATTTTAAAGGGGAATATGGAGAAAGTGTTCAGCGGAGTAATGTTTATTTTGAAAATGTTTTAATATATATGATATTTATGTATAGAAATTGATCGATTCAGTGCTATGGACGTGGACGAAGTGCGTGTTTAAATGTAATATAATTTTTTTTAATCTCGATTTTATAGTTCATTCAAAAAAGTGGAAGATATTTTACAGAAATGTTTGTAATAGAAGGAAGAATAAATTTACATTTTATATTCGAAAACCATAACATATATAAAATCTTATTTGAGATATAACTGATATTTTAATTTAGGAGAATATATAGATATATAATTATAAGGTTATTAAATGCAATTAAGTTAATTCGTGAAATTACAATTTGAAATGTTATTTTTTTAGTCTAGATTTAAGTATCTATTTCAATTAAAAATGTATTAAACGAATATAAGATATTTAAAGTAAATGATTGTTATTTACAACTAAGTGCAAACCAGCAATGGTTAAATTATTATCTAAGGATCAAATTCTGCCATGTAAACTAGTGAATTATATAGATGAATTTATATTATACGAATATTTATAGTTTTTTTCTTCTAAAATATACGACCTCTATTTATTCGATTAAAGTCAATAGGATATAAATTCAAATCGGATGTAAAAATTGCCTTCTATTTATAGATTTATAAAGAAGGGTTGGCTACAATTAGAAAATGTTGGAACAAAATTATATCAAATATTACAAGAAATAGAATTATAAAGTCAAAAATATTGTTAGTTAAGATTTTTTGTTTTTATTATTGTTTAGTTTTTCTGCGAATTTGTTTTACATAGTTATTTGACAAAATTGGCTTCAATGATTCTAATAAATTGTCTCTGTTGATTTAACTTTATGTTATGTGAGAATAACATAGGCTGCAGGTTTGAAATTATGAATAAAACTATCAGTTTATTATTATAGTTAACCGTTTTGTCTTTTTATCTGATATTGATATTTTTTCTGTAAACTTGAGGCGAGTTGTCGAGCCTTGGGATTAAATCCCTATTATCTAAACTTTAACTTGAATTATTAGCAATCTTGCTGTTTAACGGTGTCATATCTTGACTTTCTCGTTAGGAAAATTTTCAAAAAACCTAGTTGACCTGTCTATGCGACTGAAGGTCACCCTCCCCCTTCCCGTTACATATATCTATGCACCTAACTACTTATACTACAACTATTTACTATTTATATCATTTTTGAAGATGATGTTTTGTATGATAATGTTGTTTTTGATGGACACAATAAATATTAATTTCCGTTGATACATTTGGTTAGACATAGTCCATATTTACAGTTCAGTCATATATTCATAAAGTAAATGCAAATGTTTATAATAAATTAAACATTCGTTTAGTCATAATTCAGGTATGTAAGTTCAGTTCGTAAATGATTAATATTAAATAAATATACATGATTACAAATAAGTTAAAGTACATTAGTAATAGGGTGGATATATAAAATTTATTTGGGGCTTCTTTAATATCTAAAAATGTATTTGATAGGAATATATGAATAGGTTTTATTAAAAAATATTAGTATAACTGTTTAAAGTAATTATTTACTTAGTCACAGTTTCAAAATTTTTAATAAAATCGTGTAGATACTTTTCGGTTATAAACTTCATTTTTTTAGTTCCATACTTTGATTATATTTAATTAGTATGAAATGTTTTCTTTGGATTACCTAAAATAATTATATTTTCTTCGAATGATTAGATTTGTGGAGTCACTCTGAGAAATTATTCTTCACTGTAAATGAATCAATTGTTAGTCTTATTAATCAATCGTACCAGACCCTCGATAGACCATGTATATGAATATTTGCTTAGAATTTGTTACATCTATTCTCACTATATCAAAGATATTAAATATTATATATATATATATATATAAATATTATGTGTATATATATATATAAGCATACATTAGTATAACGTATTTTTTACAAAAATATAAATATTTTACATAAGAAAGTAACAAATGTTCTGCAATTAAAATAGATTTATTTTGGTTCTTGATTATTTTCATCGTCGATGGTCTTGCAAAGTTTAAGATGTACCGTTTACATAATGAAAATTAAATTAGCCGAAGGGTTCGATCCCTTTACCCATTAGTCAGCAGTCTAATGTACAGACATTAGATTCGATCCCGTTTTCCTCTTGCTCATCTGTCGTTCACTTCATCACCATTATTCGAGGTCACACTTTACTGTGATAACATTTTGAATAAATGGCATCTAGTTTTCATTTTAGCACCGTTTATAAAACTCATTAAGATGTCAGTTTGATGATTTCTTTAATTTCATTTAATAAGTATGAAATTATTTAACTTTTGAAAAAGAAAAATTTAAAAAGATGAGAAATGGAGAAATTAAATCCGCCGGTTGTAAAATTTAAAAATAAAATGAAACTGCTTACTAGTAGATAAGTAAGAAAATTATTATTAGTCTTGTCGTATATTTCATAATAGATCATTAAAATATATTTTAAAAGTATTTTTAGTTCTATTTCATTTTAATATGAGTAGAAAAGTAAACGTAAATTTTAATTTTCAGTATTTCATATATGTATATATATATATATATATATATATATATATATATATATATATATATATATAAATGAATAGATAGATACATTCTATAGATAGATAGATGGACTTAAGAAAATTAATAGTAATATAGTTTTCCTAGATTATGATTTAAACCCATTTTTCAATATTTATAATTTTGTTATATATGTATATATATATATATATATATATATATATATATATATATATATTACTAATGCACCTATAAGAAAATATATTAAAAATATCTTTAATAAATTAGAAGAAACATCTGTTTGAATCAGAATCATTTAAGTTAAAAATACTTCAAATATTAAAGGAACAAAAAAATTCTGTATTATAAATGTAAAAGAGAATGCCAATAAATTTTACATTTTTAACGTTACGGTCATTTTGTTAAAGAATGTTTATAAAAATACAATCGACTGTTTTCATAGGTAATAAAATTTAATTAAAAAGTGTATACTAATTTAAAAAAAATAATTAAATCATTGCAAAAACAAAACATAAAAAACAAAAATAATACAAAATCGTTAGCAAATAAAATTACATTCTGCTTTTATAATTTGGTACGATGATGACAAATTATTCATTTGCATTCGGTGTATTTTTTAAGCGAGTGTTTATTATTTAATCCATTTTAATCAGCATATTTTGTCTATACTCGCAATAAGCAATTATTTCCGGGAAATACAATTTTCATGAAAATAAATTATATGTAACGGTTTTATCATTTTGCAAACATTATGCTTTTGTATAATTCTCTATTTACATCCATATTATTATCAAATTTAGTTTGATTAATATTGGATAACGATCTGAAACAATCGTGTTAGTATAACTACGTTGGAATACTAATATATGTTTATTGAAAATAAACTTTCAAAATCGATTACTTTTAATTAATGTTTATTGTAGTTTATAGTTTAATAACATATTTTATGAAATTATTTTAATCAAATTTAACTACTCTGTTTTTTAATATCTTTTTCTCTCGCTCTCTCTATATATAAACCTTTTTTAAAATTTTAAATAGAATATTGAAATTGTTATCCTACATTAAATTATATAGAAGAAAATATTACGGTATAGCTTTGATATAATTACAAATTAGATCAAATGAATTCGGTAGATTGTTTACCAAGTTAAGGTAATCATTAATAATTATAAGTTTGATTCAATCTAACATCTCAAGTTTTAACACAAAACTTATTAGTTTTGTGCTAAAACTTGAGATGTTAATATTTTGAAAGATTAAACTAAAATGTCAACATGGATTAAATAAAAAGTTATACAGATAAATTTACTAAATGTTTCTTATTTCTTAAATGAAAGAAAACTAAAAAATTGCACGAAAAATATTGTTATTATTCGGAAACATTATAAAATTACAAATACGAAGATTTGATTTAAACAATAATAATTGAAAAAAAATTAAATAATTCATAACGATTATTTCAATTTATTGAAAATTTTAATTGATACTAATGCGAATAAATTAATAAAATATATTTAACAACTTTCTTTACTAGGTTTTCGTTGTCTTTTTTGCATAAAAAAACAATATTTCTTAAAGGATTGGCTGAGGAATCAAACAATAGTCCTTCACCAATGAATTATTTTTTAACTCCACAAACTATAAAAATATTTTACCATTTTATATTTAAGTATGTCATATTTGAATGTCATTACCTCTACCTTGGATACTCATGGTTGGTATTGAACGGTTATCCTTCGTTTATAAGCTAATTTCTTATTATAATTTCTCTATAAGCCATATTTATAGAATTATAATGGATATAATGATTTTTAAATATAAGTTCTCCTTAGTTTTCTTAGATTCTCTGTTAGGTAGAAAAGCTTCCTGTTTTGTATGTTCATAGTATTTAATTTCTCAAAACTGAGTTGTTTTTTTATTATCAATAACGTTAATTTCGTAAAATAGAGTTGATATTAAATTTATATTTTCCTAGTATTTCTCGGTTTTATTTATATTAAATATTTCATCGATTATAATTGTGAAATTGTAGAAATGTATAAACGTGATTCCTATATACTTTTTCATATAAATTATTTTTTTTATCTCATAGATAACAAATATTTTTTTTGATAAAGAATGTTAAATGAAACTTTTTCTGAATTTAAGGATATTTGTTTGTATCTTAGTGATTCAAAAATGATATTTGTAAAAACAATTTTGTATGTGGAACAACTTCTTCTAAATGAAATAATAAAAAAAATGGTCAATAGTCATTTATTAAACACTTGTAATCCGAAAAATTATTTAATGGTTTTTGGGATAAAAGAATAATTTATTTGTGAAAGTGAATGAAGTCAAAGCGTTAGAACTGTACTGTAACAATCGGAAGGTTTCTGCACTGATGAAATGAAAAATTTGTTATACGTGTGTCGTTTGATAAGTTTGGTAACTTTCTATGATATGGTATCACCGTACATTAAGTAACGCCGCGGCTATCAAATGTTACTTTTCAAACTAGCATAGGCGAAATTTCAGCCAAGAGCGACGTGTTGTTCTGGTTTTACAGATATTTGAAGCTAGCATTGTAGTAGTTGCCGCAAAAATGAAAAAAAAACAAGCAGGCCTATTCGCGTCGATTCGTCACTATAGATGAAACATGATCCACCACTACACACCTGAATCGCAGTCAAAGCAGTGGACAACGACTGCTGAAAGCGCGCTAAATAAGGCGAACACCGTTTTGTTAGCTTTGAAGGGGATGGCCGCTTTTTTTTTGGGATTCGCAAGAATCATTTCGATCGACAACTTTACAAACGAAAAAATGATAATAAGATCCTATTATGTAACATTAATGGACGGTTTGAAAGAAGAGCTGAAACAAAAACGGCCAGGATTGGCACACAAAAAAGTGATCTTTCACCAGGGTAACGCGCCGTACCACAAATAGACCGTCGCAATGGTAAAATTGCACGAATTAGGCTTCATAATTGATTCCTCATCCATACTACTCTTCATAATTAGCCCCATACGACTTATTTCTCTTAAATTTGAAAATTTGGCTCAGAGGAAGAAATTCTTGTCGAATGATAATGTCATCGCTGCCGTCAATGCGTATTTTGCAGACTCGTTGGACCAAGTGTATAGCCCTCAATGGTGACTATGTGGAGAAATAAAATCGTTTTCTTTTCCTAAAAACTGTGCATAACTTGCTTTTTTACCATACTTACCAAACGAACTTCTTAAGTCAGCAGAAATGTATTGACAATGATGGTAATTATGTTAGAAAATAAATACACCACTTGAAAAAATGTATTTTATGTTTCCTTTTCTACTTCGTTATCGTAACCATCTAAGTATTTTCGAATTCTTGTGCGAAATATTCAATCGACATTAAAGTAAATGCAGTAGATATCTTTGAAAAATATTTCTTATAATCATTATTTCTATTATTTACACTTCTCAACACTAAAAACTTAATCATATTGAAAAATTATTATATCGAGTATTCGTTATATTTTCAAATTATGGATAAAAAATCATTTCGTGTTTTAAGAAAGAAACATATATTCATAATAAGTAGAAGGTTTAAAAATGTTATTATATTAAATTTTATTTATATTTACATATTTTTTGTATATAGAAAATATATAATCTTTTTTATGAACAGACAGTTTTTTATTTATAAAAGTTCATTTAGATACAGTACAATAAATTATTCATTTCCTACTATATAAATAGTTCTATTACTACATTTTTATCGAAAATAACAACTATTTTATAAGGAAACTTTCTATTCAAATGTATTTATCCGGTAGAAGTATAGAATAAAAATGATACAAAGTCATTCTCAACTTACACAACTATGTGTTAATATTTGAAAAAAAGTCAAGTAAAAAAAATCAAAAGCACTAAATTAATTTATCGCTTTTATACGACATTTTTATACAGTTTTCAGTGGAGAGAACGTGCAAATGTACGCGAATTCAAGACAAAGTTACAAAAATATGTTCTAAAGAAACGACTATAAAACATACTGAATCCATTGTTCTTAGATATAGAGAATAAAGTACAGCATCGCTGATACTTCGCTAAGAAAATTGAATATCTGATTACATAGCACCCTACTTTACCATCTTCTTACAATGCAGAAGCATATGGATGATGATACAACGTCATAAACATCCACAGTAAGGAAATACATATACGCCGAGGCTTAGAAACACTGTACGCCTTTTATGAATACATATATGCGCGTTTCTACATGCAAACGCAGTTGTGTTTATGGATGTATATGTTTGTATCCGCGCGTGAGCATGTGTGTGGGTTTATGTATACATGTCATTTAAGTTACTTTTAATACTGTCGAGGTACTCATTAAGAATTTGAAACGATCAATTTAATAATGAAATATAAGACACGTCGAATCTCAAATTGGAACTCATCACACAATACCTAGCAGCTATGTTATATATATATATATATATATATATATATATATATGAAGACCGTTTGATAAGTGGTAAAAAAGCAATTTCGATACCATTTTTTGGAAAAAATCGATTTTATTTCGTAACATAGTCTCTATTGAGGGCTATACACTTGGCCCAACAAGTCTGCAAAATATTCATTGATATCCTCGTTCAACCAGAATTTTTTCCCATTGAGTCAAATTTTCAAGTTTGTGAAGAGGAAGAAGTCACACGGGGCCAAGTCCGGAGTATAGGCTTGTTGAGGAATCAATTCGAAGCCTTACTCGTGCAATTTTATCATTGCGACGGTCGATTTGTGGGATAGCTCGTTGTCCTGGTGAAATAATACTTTTTTGTGCACCAAGCTTGGCCGTTTTTGTTTTAGCTCTTCTTTCAAACGGTCCAATAATATTGCATAATAGGCTCCTGTCATCGTTTGTCCCTTCGTGGAGTAGTTGATCAGTATGATTCCTTGGGAATCTCAAAATACAGTGGTCATCACCTTCCCAGTCGACAAAACGGTTACGCCTTCTTCAGAGCACTTTCACCAGTCGTTATCCCGTGCTTTGACTGCTCTTTCGATTCAGATGTGTAGTGGTGGATCCATGTTTCATCCACGGTGATGAATCGACTCAAGAAGGCCTGCTCGTATTTTTCATTTTTTCGATGAATGCTTGCTTCAAACATCTGTAGAATGTGAACAACAAGTCGCTTTTGGTTGAAATTTCCCTTATGCTAGTTTGAAAGTGACATTTGATAACCGTGATGACACCAAATGAATGGCGGCTCTATATCATAGAAATTTGCCAAACTTATCAAACGACCACAGTATTTATACACACTCATACATAATTATTAGTTTAGAATGATCCATTTCTGGAAACGTTCCTTCTCAGTCTTAGAATTTAAACGATTTTAATGTGTCTTTTTCTTTCATATTTTCAATACATTTCCCAAATTCGGATTCCATGTATTTAAAATTGTTTTTTTTTTGGCAATTTTATATATATTTTCTGTCTGTTAACAACTTTTGTTAATCTCAGATGTCTTCTTTTGAAAATACGTTTCTATAATATTTCAAATTCTTTATTCTCATTATTATATTTGTTATTCTCGTTTTTTGTCTATTCTTCTTTTACCTCTTATTGTTATTGAATAACATACATCTGCTATTCTGTACTTATAGAATTGTCCAAAATCTCTATATTATTTTATTATTAAGATCAGTATTTCACTTTCATGTTAATAAGAAAGCACATTCGTTTGTGCCATTTTCAAGCGTATTCTAAACATTTTTTTAAGGCTGCTTCATATTTATTTGTACATGTCTTAAAGGGAGTGAAATTTATAATCATAAGGTATGAACTATCTCGGCGTTTATTTGTTAGATTGTTATTTTGTTTTTATACATTACAAGATTTTCAATAGTATTTAACTTTATCTATTAATATTAATTTTTTATTTGTATTGTATTGTCTTGTGTCATGTTCGATTTCTTATATGTGTTCGCGCTTTTAGGGTGGTCCGATTCGGAGGACCACCACTTATACGCGAATAAGGAAGGAAATGCGTAATTGAACACATAAACTTTACTGTATGTCAAGGTTACAAAAGGATTAACAAAGAAATATAAAAAGGTAGAAAAGATGGATGCTACAGTGGAGCACGGCGTCGTCACTATAGTCCGAGGCGGTTCTTGATGTACTGTTTGTTCTGTACTCGTTTCTGTACTGTACTGATCGGTTACTGACTGTTACATTCTATTGTTGCTGTTAATTATTGTTTTTTATTCTGCTTGCGATGCACCATTGTCGCCAGCCGTGCACACGTGCTTGAGCGGCGCCAAGCACATGCCACAAGGCGGTGCATCAAGGCTGTTGATTGTTGATTGAAAGGAGGGTATGGGTGTACATTGGTCTCGGGATTACAATAATCCCGAACAATATGTGTTAGAAAATATTAAATCAGTTTTATTATATTTAATACAGTTTATAAGTTATTTTTACATATTTTTATATATCTTCAAAAAATCTTTATGTTTAACTGATATATTCTTTATTACTGTATTAAATTTTAATTTCATTATCTGTTTAGATTGTATATATTTGTCCTTTCTATTTCAGTTTTAAGGCGGTTTTAAATTTTTTTAAAAGCTATTGTTATGATATATTTTAAGCAGTGTTTTTGTTTGATATATATATATATATATATATATATATATATATATATATATATATATATATATATATATATATATATATATATATATATATATATATGTTTATATATGTAACGTTTAATCATTTAAGATTTTAAACGGTTGAGATAAAAGTTCATTTTTTAATGTGACGATTGTATGATGAATATAAGAAAATTAATGTCACACGATTTTTTGTGAACTTTGTTAAAAAATATTTAATTCTATGTGCGAGTAATGGAGTCTCACAAACTATTCTCTTTGTTGGTGACCATATTATAAAGTTTATGACAGTTTTGAAACAGTTTTTGAAAACAGAAAATTGATGAAAATAAAAATTGTACAATGAAAAAAAATATTTGTAATTTGTAAAATCGAATTTATTTCTTTATAATATTTACAAGATTTTAAAATATCTAACGAATTTTGTTAAAACTTTGACTAATAAAAAAATGAAAGTTTATTGTTTATTCTATTTACTGCATAATTATTCGAATATCTGTCCCAAATGGTAACAAATCTTAGTCATATTAAATTTTCTTTTATAAAAGTGAATTTTTCTAATGCAGAGCAACTGAATGTATATGAATAAAAATAAACAGAAAATTCAATATTGTTGATTAAACTTTTATTGAAAGTTAAAAAATCTTAATAAAATAAATGAATAAGCATGAATTTTCCTCAATACACAGTAATGGAAAAAGTAATATTAACTAATATCCGTTCCCAACATATGAAATAGTATTTAGAAAAAATAATTTAATTGTTTATTTTAATAAATTACTTCTAATTTGAAATTTTTTGCCTTTTTAAAGGAAAATAAAAATAATTAAGTACCTTTCAATTCCTCATTAAATTATTTATAACATTATTGGTATCAAATACCTTAAAAGTAAAATTTAGTAAGAGACCCTAAAGTTAATTATTTTATCAACAGATAATCTATGCTACAAACATGAATTCAAACTCATGACACGTTACACTATTGACTAACGTGCCATGAGTAACATATTAGCTATTTAACTAAAACATCTCTCTCAGTTTGCGAGAATATTAACTTGGAACGTCATTGAATCCATTGAAACGCATATTACTTTATAAATATACAAACTTAGGAATATTGAATTTCTTTTCTCCTTGAATTTAAAGCGAATCAAATACCTACTACAAATTTTGACGAAAGCAAAGTTTTCTTGTTTGCGTGTAGAAATGTATGAATGAGATTCAACAGCTGATATGCAAAGACGAAATCACTTGTGAATAAACAACACGATACAAAGGATCTCGGAACGATAATGTTATGTGTGTACAAGGTTATTTCCAGTGTGTACGTAAACATATAGGAGAGTGAATAAAGTCTTGCATTTACGACTGAATGGCAGCTATGTACTTGTTTATAGGTCGGTAGAATGCAAGGTTGATTCCACAGATAATGGACGAATTGTTTTATTTTAATTATAAAACTTACACCAACGTAATATTCATATATACATATGTGTGTGTATATATATATATATATATAATAGGAGGTTGCATTGAAAGCCGCTGTTCCCATGTAGATGGCTATAGGTGTGTATGCTGTGGGAAATAACATATATCTCTTATGTCATTTTGAAGTGTGAACATTTCCCACTTAAATTCAGTCATCAGACGTCATCTTTTGTTTACATAAGTGCTTTTCGATGACTGAATTAAAATGGAACCCGATAAGTTATTTTTACGATGTCTACTTCTACACTACTTTGATTTGAAAAAGTGCAGTTGAAGCTCATCGATTGCTTGCGAAAACTTATGGTGTGAATCCGCTCCATCGAAAACAGTATGTAGAGATTAGTTTCGACGATTTAAAAGTGGTGATTGTGACGTTCACGACAAACAACGGTCAGGTCAATCGAAAAAGTTCGAAGATGAACAACTGCAAGCTCTATTGGAGGAAAATCCTGCTCAAACACTCAAAGAATTGACTCGACAGTTCGAAGTCGATAAATCAACCATTTTACGATGTTTACAAGATTCATGAAAAAATGGATATATTTTGATAACCTGAAACGTAAGAAATCATGGGTTGATTCTGTCCAATCATCAACGTCGACACCAAAGCGAAACATCCACGGTCATAAAGCAATTCTCTCTGTTTGGTGGGATATGCAGGGTATCGTGTATTATCAGGTGTTGAAACTGAAGAAAACAATCACCGCCGGACGTTATCGACAACAATTGGGGCAACATATTTGAATAATAACGCCGAAAAGTGATTCTTCTCCATGACAATGCTCGGTAACATGTTGATATAGCCGTGAAACAAACACTGATGGAGCTTGAATGGGAGGTTCTCTCGCACTCACCGTATTCTCCGGATCTATCCCCAAGCAATTACCATATCTTCTGATCGATGCAACACGCTATGGAAGATACACATTTCCATAACTACAGAGAAATTGAAAATTGGGTTAATGAATTGATAGCCCCAAAAGACAGACCGTTATTTCGTTCGATTTGCGCTATTCAAATAATATGAAAGTTTCGTAGTTTGAAGATTTTTGCGAAATAGTAGGGTTGTTTGACCACTTGACAGGGTTGCATCTTATGTTAACTCAACGGATATTCAAACTGTCTATAAAGACACTCTCTTACTGTACTGGTTTGTGGGTTACTTATGTCCAACTCGCTTATAGTCTCGTCAATTTTTGTACTCCAGCGCTAGTATCTTGGGCTGTTTGTGTTAACAGAATTCAACGATTAAGTCGTTCTTGCCGAACATCCAAATTAACGAATTTCCGATCTCCTCGGCTACATTGTAAAATCATCACGCGTGTCGTTGAACGAACCCGTTGGTCATAGGAAATTGGAAATCATAGTGCAGGGTTGTGTTTCGTATCAGGTAGTGTGTGTTCGCGATTGGACATTCCCAATGGTTTTGAAATACCTGTAGCCCGCTTTGTGTTCTTTGGGATCATCCCACACACATATACGTCATGATAAGCTAAATGTAGCTGAGGTAAAGCATATACTTACTTTTTAGTGATATCTTCGACTTCCTTTTTACTAATGGGTAAAACCTGCAAAGCTGAATCTGGGTCTTCGTCAGCATACACTTTGTATGACTTCTCAAATTCGAACGCTTGTCGAGTATAACACCTAGATGTCCATTTCAACTATACTAAGTAGAGTTATGTGACGACATAAGGCTCATAATGTGCCTGCATAAAACTCGTCATGTCGTTTCTTTCAGAAATTATGAACTTATGTGCAAAACTTTTCATTCAGCATGCAAACGGACTTTCATTATTGTTTTGTAATGGATCCGGTTATTATTTATTACATTTTTTATTTTATAAAATAATAATAATAGTAAAAAGGAGAAAGGGTTGTACCAATAAATTAAAATCAATTAATTTTTACGTTTTTTTGTATTAAAATAAAGTTAGATACCTTAAATATTTAGATTAAAATAAGTAAATTCTTGGCTATAATAAATAAAGTTACAAAAAAATGGAATTTTATTTTCAATGAATGATTTACAAAAATGCTTGTTAATAATAAAGTATTCACGGAAATATGGCAGTAGACTCTCTTTAGTAAAATGTATAAAACAAAAATTAAACTATTTCTTTGTAGATTTTACTTTACCTTTCAAAATATAAAAAAAATACTTTCTGTAATTAAAAAGCTAATAATAAATATATTGACGTGCTTTAAATAAAGTCTTATGATTGATTTTATATGCAAGCGCACACACACAGTTATATATATATATATATATATATATATATATATATATATATATATGTATATATATATATAAACATGTAATATTGTTTTTCATTATTCATATACGCATTAAAACATTTAGGATAATAGTGTACCTGCTCTAAATAAAACACACACGTCTCTAAATGAAAATACGTCCGTCCATTTTCATCCGTGAATTTTCAGAGGTATCAGCCGATGCTTTTAAAATTCGGACAACTTTTCCCGTTTCAGACCTGTTCATGTTGCGTTTTTACTTGCAAACGCTGTACTCGTATATCCTTTGATTCGAGAGGAAAGAAACTTTGTGGTATCTAAATAATTCCTTACGAACGGGATTTTGAATTATTTAGAGTTCAGGGTTGTTTATTCTAACACAAAATATATACGCTCGTACGTTTTGTTGTAAGTGAAAATACGTATAAATTATTCTGTAGTAAGAAAAAAAAACAGTGTGTTATTGTTATGCAAAAAAACTAAGGTGATGATTTTTTTTTATTCATTAAAAGTGTCTACCTTGATATAACTCCTCGTTTGTTCATTCAAAAGGTGGAAAAATGTAATAATAAAACGTACGAAGCTGATATACAAACTTTCGCCCACACACAAAATATATGAACGGTGAATCTTAAAATTAATCTTGCAACTTATGCTGGAAGGAAATTCTGTTCTGTAGCAACATAGGTGTATTATATTGCAAATCTACGTTTGTATAGATATTTGTACTTTATAATAGTTATATTTAATTCTTATACAAATATCACAAAGGTATTTACTTAAAATTATTAAGTTGGGGGAAAATAATTGCGGTTTTTGTGTTCTGAATTCGAACCTTAATTTTTTTCAATAAAAGTGTCATTTCATCGTGCTCACATTAATATTATTTTAAAGTGCTTTTTTCGTTCTACATTTTGGAAACGTCGTCTTTGATTTTTTTATTAGTTTTGCTTTAAATTGGGTTCATGAATTAAAGATGGAAAAGAAGAAAATAAGATCAATTTTTTTGTGTTTGTTCAAAATGGATAATAAAGCAGAAAAAACTGCCCCTAAACTAAACAATGCTTTTGGTGTGGGTACTGTTAAAGAACGTACGGTGCAATGGTGGTTCCAAAAAAATTATGTGGGAACGAGAGCCTTGAAGATGAAGAAGGTCGCAGGAGTCTTTTTTCAGTTCATAATGTTTAACTAAAGGTGTTAATTGGATCAGAACCGCGCACAACAATTCGAGAGTTTTCCCAAAAGTTAATCATTAATCATCAGCCAGGAAAATCAAAAATCTCAAAATTTACATATTATTAAAACTGTCATAAACCGCAATTATTTTCTTACCAACCTAATATATTATAATGTTGAAATAAAAGTTTAAATGGATAAAAAAGTTGGCGTAGAGAAGAGATACATATGTAGTTTCATAGTACCATACTCCCAGAATTTGTTATATTTTTCATCAAAAAATCTCGAAACATGCACTTCACGGGCCTCTAAAGTATCATTTTTTTTAGGGAATTTTGCAAAGAATAAAATAAGTGGAAATCTAATAGTGGTAAGTCCGGTGAATATAGTTGATGAATAAAAACATCCCAATTCAACTCGTTTTGTCGAGTCTGTAAAGATATGTGCGGCTTCGCATTATCTTTGTAGAAAACGACTCTTTTTTTATTGGTAATTTATGGTCGTATTTTCTTAATGTTCTTTCTCAGTCTATCAAATTATATACAGTATTTATCAGAACTAATGATTTAATTAAGTGGTAGGAATTCATAAAACAGTACTCCTTTCCAATCCCACCATACACATAATATGAGTTTCTTGGGATGTAAACCGGCTTTGGGAGAAGTTGACGAGGTTGATCCTGGTTTACTCCAATTTCTTTTCGTGTCACATTATTGTAGACAATTTATTTTTTATCTCCAGTAAAAATCCGCGTCAAAAATCTTTCGTTCTTGTTGCGTTTTAGCAATGAATTGCAAACTGAAATTCGATGGACTAAATTTCTTATGCTTAAATCGTGCAGAACCCTAATATTATATCTGGAAACCGTACCAAGTTGATGCAAATGATTTTCAACGCTGGATAAGTTTGGGATAATAATTTTTGGTATAGTATTTTTTTTTAAATTTGAGTTGTACTTTTTTTATATTTTGTCAAAATTTTGTTTCTACCTTTATGTGTATATTGAATAACTGTTTATTTTTGTATGTTTAGGTACAATACTTTATACATAATATGGTTAGGTGTTGTGTTTCACAAATAAATATGTCCCAAAATATAAGTCTATACATTTGTTGAATTCTAAATTTTCTTCAAATTTAAATCATGTAAGATACGATAAGATATTTGTAAGATATTTATCATGTAAGATATTTGTTCCGCGAAAATAAAAATGAATAATTGTCGACACAAATATTCCAATATTATTAGTGGTTAAATATAAAAGTTAAAAATGTGATAAAAACATAAATCAATCCAGATACTTTACTTAAAAAATATAAAAATGGATTAATGATAAAGTTATAATTCTTTTTGTTTATATTTGTGATCCCATTGATGTATTATCCTGGTGATTTTGTTATAACTCTTATCTATAACAATCAGAAGATGGCATACATGCCGAATAGTCATATTAGTTAGAAACTTAAATCATTCAAAATGACGAAGATCTCCAGGATAATAGGCAAGTGATCAATTGAAGATAAATTTCTTACATTTTCCTAAAACTTGAAACAAAACTTATCAGCTCATATTTTTAATCTACTTTATTTTAATGTCTGTCTGAACTAAATAATAACAATTACTCGAATCAACAAGATCAAATAATAAGTTTTTGAGAAAGTTAAAGTATTTCAAACAATTATTAATTATGAAGTACAAAAAATTTGAAATGTAATTGAAAACGCTTCGAATATTATCACAAGTAATTAACAATCAATATAATTTATGAATGTAATAATACGTCGTCTTTTGTAAAATAAATGGAACATTGTTTTTACACCTGAATTCGTTTTGTTTGCGAAATATCTTATCACAAAAGTTAATTCTGAAATTGTATCTGAATTATATTTTGCTGTGATTATATAAGAAGAAAGATAAATTATAAACGAAAACATTTGAACGCGAAAGAAAACAAATACTAAAATGGAAAAACGTGCTGCTAGGTCATGTTTACTAAATATGGTACTTAAAAATGAGTGCTCGTTGCTGGAATTAGCGCTGTAAAAGTTGAGTGAGCTAGAGAGTTCTCATTTAGTTAGCAAATTCAAAAACTTAGGAAGTTATGAAACAATATATATATATATATATATATAGATGTAACATATGTATATAATATAGTAATGTTGATAATTGTTAAGTTGTTTTAAAATGTTTATACCAAGAAATTATAATGAGTATAAAATTCAATTTTGAATTAAATTTATCTGATACTTGCCCATAACTATGTAGTTTCGTTTATTTGAATAAAAAATAAGTGCTTAAAATGGTCGAGAAAGATTAATTATATACAAATATAGAAAAATGATGAAAAAAACTTTCGGTGTCGATTATTTACTTCTTGAAATATCTATTCTTGCATAATAATTGAGACAATTGAAAATATAAAAAAATTATAATAGTTTAAGCAAGAATATATTTCGTAGGATATGTGAAATTATTATTTTAGTGACCTAATTGTTTTTTTTAGTATTTTTTTAAATGAATATTTTTTAAAAATTGTGACAAAAGCATTTCAATAGACTTATGAAGAGAAGTTGTTAACGGGATATATACAGTTGTGATCATTAAAATGGAGCCACTGCATAACATCTATAAAAGTTATATAAAAGTTATAAAACATATAAACTCCTAAATCAGTCTTATTATTATATATTCTTTTTTAGTATAGTAAATGCAAACAAAAAAAAGGTTTTTACATTTTAGTGATTTATGAATATTTGAATACGAAATAAATATTAGGTTGGTAGGAAAATAATTGCGGTTTTCGTTTTATGAATTCTAACCTTAATTATTTTCCAATAAAAGTATTATTTCATCGTGTTCATGTTAATATCATTTTGAAGTGTATTTTTTGGTCTGTACTTTGGTAACATTGACTTTGGTATTATTATTAATTTTGCTTCAAATTGAGCTATTGAATTAAAGATGGAGAAGAAGCAAATAAGTGGAATTTTTTTAGTATGACTGTAAAATGGGTAGTAAAGTAGTAGAAACTGCTCGTAAACCAAACGATGATTTTGATGTGGGTACAATGATGGTTCCAAAAATTTCGTACTAGAGACGAGAGCTTTGAAGATGAAGAAGGTCGCGAGTGTTCTTCTTCAGTTCATTATAACCAACTGAGCATTAGTTGAATCAAAACCACACACAATAATTAAAGAGCTTGCATAAAAATTAAGTGTTAATCATTAGACAGTTCTGGACTACTTAAAACTACTTAAATTAAAAAATGTCTATGAATTTCAAGATCATAAACCGCAATTATTTTTCCACCAACCTAATATTAAAGTTATAATAGACATCATTCGATTGATCTTTATTTTTTTATAAAAGACTTTCTCTTGAAATAAAAAGAATTACCGTTGCTTAAGTAATATATATACTAATTTTTTTTATATATCTTCCCATAGTTTCATCTATTTTGAATTTTTGTTAACTAGACGTGTTTGTGGATTTTAATACCAATTATTAATAATGTTTATATCAGAAAATTATGTAGTTTACAGTAGAATGGATGAATTAATGTTTCTAAAGAACTATGTAGCCTTTTTGGAAATGTGCTTATAATATTGTTCTGTGAAAAGGTTGATTTTAATGACACACATTTTTCAGTAAATAATATAATAGTTCTATAACACTTTCAATAATATAAATGTATTCGTGGAGGTCTATTTATGATCTGATTTAATAAATTGGACTAGTGTCATGTTATGAGCATGTTTTATGTCATATTTTTTATGTTTGAATATTTTTTATTATATTTTGAC
Organism: Acanthacorydalis orientalis; assembly: GCA_034766995.1. Taxonomy (NCBI): domain Eukaryota; kingdom Metazoa; phylum Arthropoda; class Insecta; order Megaloptera; family Corydalidae; genus Acanthacorydalis; species Acanthacorydalis orientalis. The sequence continues at coordinate 13,859,161 of CM068322.1, read as the reverse complement.
ACAGTCTTCGCTCAATTATCTGAAATAATCTACGTATTACTTAACAAAATAAATTCTTTATTTTTTGATGAATTTTTAGTCGACTCAGTGTATGAAATTATTGAAAAAAAGAAGTTGATTTTTTATATATTTGAATTAAAAAAGGATCTTTTCTAAAATATCTATATTTATACTGAGTTTTCTATTCTGGTCATAAGTGTGTTTATCAAAAGGTTTAATGACTTTAATGTCATTTGATGACTAAAAATTCTGGATTGAAGCGATGATACATAATAATTAATTTATTGATTAGTTTGAACTAATTTTTTATGTTGTCCTTGCTATTATTCTTATTGTTTTTTAGTTTTTATATCTTTTACTTATTGGATTTGAGTAAAATATTTTTTTTATTTATTTTACGTTGTGATTTTTCATCATAACATAATATCACAATTTATATTCTTTTAAGATTTATTCAATGAAAATTATGGACATTACTGCCAAAGGTCAGTAATATGAGAAGATTTTTTGTATTTTTTAAGAAAATATACTAAATAATAAAAAAGTAATTTAAAAAAATTTGCTGAATATAAAACTAAATATTTTTATTATAGTTTAAATTAAAAATTAAAAAAAACACTTATTATAGCCTGAAAAAATCGACAGCCTAAAAAAATTCAGATTCTCATAAATGGAATAAAATTTCTCGAACAGTAATTTTCATTATTTTAATACTAAATAAATTTTCAATGTTTAACACTCTCATGGTAATATAGAGTTATCTATGTTTTCTAACATCGAGATTACCATATACATGATGGTGACTCTATTTATATGGCAGTGAAATACAGGTATTTTCTTAGTAAACGGTTAAAATGAATAAAAATGTAACTAAATTTATATTAAAAATATCACAGAAATATGGAAAAATAGGAAAATATCGATACAGGCTGTCCTTGCAATTCAATGATAATTTGGAAAGAAAAAAGTTATAAAAGACGATTTATTATTTTCTGTTAAATAGAAGAAAATTATTGATTTGGATCTTATTTTGAAAATTAATCTAACATTTGAGTTAATTAACAACAAATATTTTCTAGTTAAAAATGTTCAATAATTTATTATTGATCATTTTTGATTTTTCGAATGCGAATTTCAATAGAGAATTTTCAAAATGTCAAGGTACAGAAAAATGTTCTTAGATTTTTCTATATTTCATTTTTCTTTACTTAAACTCTCTGAAGATAATGACATTGAAATCTAAATGGATATAAGCATCAATAAAAAATGACCAATAATTATTTTTTATGATTTTTGACACGCTTTTTTTAGTTTGTGGGACAAACGAGGAAATCATTTGTGAAAGTGAATTTAACAATAGTGTTAGAATTATATTGTAAAATTACTTTATTTTATATTCAAAAATGTTAGGTGTACACATACATACATATATATATATATATATATATATATATAATGTATATGTGTGCATATCAGAAAAATCAGACAAAACATTCAAATACAAGATTACAAATTAAGTTTAAAACAAAAACATGGTTGAACCCAAGAGAAATTAGACAAGAACAAAAGAAAGACTTAAATATTCATCACTTGTAATTACCTTCATTTAGTACCATTAGCACTTCATCGCACGCTTTTTAATTCTAAATTTTTGTATTAAATACAGTGTGTAATAACGCTACATGAAAAGCAAGTTGAGTTTGAACTAATTAAGAAATAATTATTATATTTTCATATTTTCGTTCCCGTTTCATTGTATTTAAACAAATTATCAAGGTTGTTTTTTCAAGTTTAATGTCATGTAACATACTTTAAATAACTTTTATTCTTTTTTAAACAGATTTTTTTAGACTGACAACTAAATTTCCTTTTAATTTATTTTAATAAAGTGGTGTCAAAATGGAATCACTGTCAGAGTTGTTATTAATGATTTTTTCTAGTATCTGACAAAAATAATGTTTTTATAAGAGGCAATTGTTATTAATTATACGTGGGTTATTTGATAAGTTTGGTGAATTTCTATGATAAGGCGCCATTATTTATTTGGTAACATCAAGGTTATTAAGTGCCACTTTTCAAACTAGCATAAATAAAATTTCAGCTAGAAGCGATATGTTTTTTTACGTTCTACAGATGTTTGAAGTGAGTATTATAGCAGTTGCCCAAAAAATTGAAAAAAACGATCTGGATTTTTTGCGTCGATTCGTCACCGTGGATGAAACATAGAGCTACGACTACACATCTGAAGCGGCAGCTAAAGCAGTGGACAATGATTGGTGAAAGTGCGCCGAAGAAGGCGCAGACCGTTTTGTCGACTGGGAAGCAGATGGCCACGGTTTTTTGGGATTCCAGAAGAATTATCTTAATCGACTACTTAACGAAGGGAAAAACGATATCGGAAGCCTATTATGTAACATTATTAAACCGTTTGAAAGAAAAGCTGAAACAAAAACGGTTAAGATTGACGCACAAAAAAGTGCTTTTTCACTAAAATAACATGCTGTCCTATAAATCGACCGTCGCAATGGCAAAATTGCAGGAATTAAGCTTCGAATTGATTCTTCATACACCCTATTCTCCGAACTTGGCCTCGTGTGACTTTTTCCTCTTTTCAAACTTGAAAATTTGGCTCGGGAGAAAAAAAATTCGTCGAATAAGGATGCCATAACTGCCGTCAATGCGTATTTTGCAGACTCGCTGGAGCAAGTGTGTAGTTCACAATGGGGACTCTGTTGAGAAATAAAGTTGATTTTTTTGGCCAAAAAACGGTATATAACTCGTTTATTACCATACTTATCAAACGACCCACCTAAGTGTAAATAGGATATCTTGTAGAAAATATAACAATTACCAAGATATATTTTTAAACAGAAAACTTATCATTAACGGTATTTTTCCAGATAATGAAAGTAGTAATATGAACTTTATTGAATATTAAAAAAATAGCAGTTATTGACATTCGCTACGTTTGAAAAACGAACAAAATATTTTTAAGCCGAAAAAAATAAAATGATGGAATGGTTTTTCTTGCAGTTAATTGCATTAACAATTCATGACTCAGATATACCGGCGAGAATTTTTTCTGTCGGCAGCATTTTGTTATCTCACATTTATATTTCTCAGCTGATAACTGTTGAACTTCACCGAGAAAATATATTACATTATTTTTTATCTCGTCATATTTCTCTGACAAAAGTTTTTATATGAAAATCTCGCTTTGAGTAAATCATCCAATTTTCTTGTCTCAGAAAAACTGATGATGTAGATTTAAGTGCATGTTAATGTATTTTTGAAATCCGAACTGTGTAACGTGTTATTAATATTTATATCTGTATATGCCATCAGAAATTAGCATGGAATAAAATTGAATATATATTTTTTAGTACTATATATATATATATATATATACATATATATATATATGTGTGTGTGTGTATGTATGTATTTGTCTGTGCATGCATATGCATATTAAAATGTTTATAATTGAGTATTTATGTACATTAAAAAATAATTAATTCAAATATTTAAAAGAAACAACATTTTTTATCCATATGAATAAAACTGAGATAATATTATTTTTGTCTTAGTGAAATATTCTGTTCTTTTTCTTATTATTATTATAAAAAAGAAAAAGAAATGTTTCAAATATATTATAGAGTTCAAGTATATTATAGAATGATTAATTTTTTATAGTCTTAGTGTTCGATGGGTAAAACAATTAAAAGACCGAATAACTGAAAAATGAGTAATCAAAGTAAGGATACAATAGAAATTCTACTAAGTTACTTTCACAAATGATTTTTTTTCATCCCATAAACCACAAAAATATTTTCTGTTTAAAAATGTTCCATAAATAATTATTGATTGTTGCTTATGTGTATTTGGATGGAGATGAGAACATCTTCAAGGTACGAAGATATATATATATATATATATATATATATATATATATATATATATATATATATACATTTGGATGACAATAAGATATTTCTTTATATTAGCGTTTTGAAAATGACGGCACCGATATTGAAATAATCATTAGTAACAATAAAAAATGATGAATAATGATTTATTAAATATTTTTAACTCACATTTTTTTTATAATTTGTGTGATAAAAAATTCATTCTTGAAAGTGAATTTGGCTACAATGTGAAAACTCATTAGGTGTGTATACATTTTTGGACCCCTCTGTTTATATATATATATTACGATAAACTTTTACATTCCAAGTTGAATAGACAAAACATAAATTATATTCTGTTTCATCTTATAGTTGGAAAAGGATATACGAATTTATATTTTTATAACTTGTATTATTAATCTGTATTTATTATGTTTATGAATAAAATGAATACTGGTATTTATTTTTTCTCTATTAATTATACGAAATGCTGGTATTAATTTTAGACAAATTACATGTAATTAAATCATATAATATTCTTAAAGAGTATAAATAAATAATATAATTTTAAGTAATAATTCTCTCGGAAAAATATAACCAAGTTATAAAATAAAATGGAGTTTATAGTACCCAATTAATAGTTTTTCTTCTATAACGTTTACAACACACACACACGCACACATATATATATATATATATATATATATATATATTCAGATCACTTGAATCATACTAGAATAATTAAAATTAAGTTGTTTTTTTTCGATAATGGTTTAAGAATAACTCGGTTTTAGTTATTAACTATTAGAAACATGTTAACATATGATTTTTCTAATAATTGAATCTTGATGTATCAAAAAAATGGAATTTATATTTAGTTCTTTGATTTTTTTTAAATTTAAAATTTTTTACTAAGTATATTATAAGAAAAATCTTTATCTTTAAAAATTAAAAACTTAATGTTTGTATATTTCAAGAGAATTAACTTTTTTTGAAATAAATCTTTACTACTAATAGTAAAAATAAGAATTAAAATAGAAAATTTGAATATTCTTATCTGATTCTAAATGAATCTTCAGTGAAACTAGAATGGTGCATTATTTCATTATTAATGTCACATTGTGTCTGGTTGTATTGATTAACGTCCTCCTAAAGTATAATCCTCGTCAAGTTATGCATTAGGTATGTATCAGTCTTCCGGAAAATGTTGACAACCAGACACATGTTGTAAATTGTAAGCCGTGTGTTTATTGAATTTCCGTAGAACGTAACTATTTATAAACCGTTTCTCATGTAGACGTAATCAAGTGGTATTGTGTTTATTTCCGAAATAACAACCGAGTAATGCAAAAAGTTGTACATGCTCGTATATATTGTATAATTTGATGAATGAAAAGTTTGAACTTGAATGAAATTCCATTTTATGAAAACAATTTATTGTAGGCTGTTAGAAGAAAACGTGGATGTATTATATTTTAGGTTGAAAAAAATATATTAAATTTTTAATATATTTACAATATTACATGTATTCTTATAGAGGTTTAGACATAAGCCTTATTTATTAAGTAGTAGACATTTGGACGAGTCGAGGATAAAATTTATTTTAAAAAAATTACAATAAATCAAATTTAGATTATTTTCCAATTTTCTACTAAAAATAAATTTAAATAATTTTTATTTATTTTTAGATGTTTTATTTTCATTTTTATAAATATATTAAAGTAAATTCTATAGATTTAAAAAATCTGACATTTCACTTACAATTATGTCTTATTTTATCATAAGTTCAGCTTACTGTAAAACTGTTATTCAAATCTATATATCAAAAAATATCTATTTTAATACATTTTTTTTCATTTTCGAACAATATATTTTATAAAAACAACTCGCCTTATTTTAGTTGCTTTTTTTTCGAAGATTAAATTTTTAAAACATGATCAATTCCAAATACGTTTTTTAATTATGTAAAAAGCTCAATGTCTTCATATGAAATTTGTGTCGGGTAATTTATCATTTTTCATAACATAATAGAACGAATACAATATTTTGATTACTTTGCTGAATTTGTTTGCGTACATCCACTTTAATACTGAATACATTTGCATATTATATATATATATATATATATATATATATATATATATATATATATATATATATCGTGTACAAAAACTAATTTTCTTAAATGAAAATCAATTTCCATACAAACTCGCTGATATATTAGGAGGAAAGATATGAAAAAGTCAGCTTCAGTGTCCAATCATCTATTCGTGAACGACGTCACGGCGTACAGAAACGCTCTTCTCCCCTGGAAAATGTTATCGTTAACGGGCCAATGGTGCGATATTATTCCAGCGTTGGTAGTTATATAGAATATGATATTATTTACGTTAACGATAAACCCTTTTTTATATGCCGCTTCTTGTATATATAACATATGTTCCGTTTTTAGTGATACAAATTTGTTCGTTTGCGAATTTATTACTTGTATCGTGGTCGCTGAAATTATTATCATTACTGTTAAGTAAAATATAATTACTGGTAACAGTTCATTGATTTATTGTAACGTTTCATTTTAATTATGCATATGACAGATTAATTATACATGCCGCTAATTTATTGTAAATACGATTTGGATTGTTTATATGTAAACAAGATTCATGTTTTAAAATGTCATTTACAAAAATTTCATGAAATTGTACGGAGTGTAAATGAAAATTTAAATCACAGGCAGGTCTTTTTATATAATTATGTTTTATAAAAAAAATTATGAAATAACACATTTTTTTATAAAATTGTTTGTTTTCGTTTATTTTCCTGTGTATATTCTATTATAAAATTATAAGTGTGTTAAATTTATTCTAAAAGATATTTTTAATAAACTAGGGGGTTCTTCCTCTTACTCACTACGCTTACCGATGCACGGTGGGCTGCTCCCTCGCTCGCTTCGCTTGCACCACCGCTCACTTCACTAGTATGGCATATTTCACTCAATATCGCTATTATATATATATATATATATATAAATATATTTATATATACATATATGTGCGTGTGTGTGTATGTGTGTTAGTATGTCTAATAATCATTCTCGCAAATAGATTCTAACGCAGATGGTGTGTAAAGTTGCAAATTTCATATCATAATTCTACTTTTCTTAGATATTCACTATTTGAGAAGATCAAAAAATGAAAATAAAGACACAAAAAAGACTGTTGTCGGGATCTTGTACCGCCAGGTACGACCAACAGTAACATGACGATAATTCAGATGTTCAAATAGCTCAAATACGTGAAAAAAATCATAATTCTTAGTGAAAATTTCGTGTAACTTGAGGCGTTATCATTAATAATAATTTTATACAAAATCTACGTTTTTTTTTAAAAAAATTGTCTATTTTTTGAAATTTTCCAGAATATTTTTTTATATATAGAAAGATATTCAAATTTTTGTTCTTATATATACTTACTTGACACAACTCAATATTTTATTGACTTATATGCATAGATTGGAGTAAAACGGTCATTGTTTAGGAAACGGGTGATTTTTCATAAAATAATTTATATTTTAAGACTTTAGAGTTACAGAAGCTTGTCAATAATTTTCTATTTTGACTTGATATTCCGATATCTTCTCCTCCTTCTTTCTTTCTCTCTCTCTCTTTATATATATATATACATATATATATATATATATATATATATATATATATATGTGTGTGTGTGTGTGCCGGTGTGAGTGTGTATATATATATGTGTGTGTGTGTGTGTATAGTGGGTTTTAAGGATTCAATAACAAAAAAAATATTTTTGTAATCATAGTTTCTATAAAAATATGTTATAATTATTAAGAATAGGAAACTTGTTGATATCAATATTAGCCGCCTATTACCTCTCTTAAAAAGTTGTAAAGTTGAGATGAGCTTTTGTGTCTTTATGAGCTCTATTTGTTTTATGTATTGCGGCATGAATGGATAATCAATGACACGTGAGACAATTTATGACCGTATGCTGATAAATTCTAAATAAAAATAATGTTTCACAATGCAGTTCTGACACTGTGACTAAATTCACTTTCACAAATGAATTCTTTTTTCACTCCATAAATCACAAAACCAATATTTGGATAAAAATGTTGAATAAATTATTATTGATTATATTTGATTGTTAGTTATGCGCATTTTGATGGTGATACTAACATCTTCATAGTACCAAGTTATAGAAAAATCCAAGGTATAGATTTCTTTGTACTTTGGCGCTCTTAAAATGGTGCATCCACATCGAAATATGCATAAGAAATAATGAAGAATGTTAGATACTAATTTATTGAAAATTGTTGACTAGAAAAATTTTTGCGGCTTTCGGGGTAAAAAAATGTTTACTTAAAATAATAGAAAGGAAAAATAAATTGTAGAAAAAATATATAATGCATGCCCGTGCAATTGCACAGAATTTTAATAAGCTGAAATACTGTTAACATCTTCACATAAATATATACTTGAAAATTACAGATTCACTTTTTTGAATAGATAAATAATCAAATACTGTTGATAGTTTTTCAATTTATGTGAGTATGGATACCTATCTAATCAAATTTTCTCACGACTTTTTCTAGCGAGTTAATTTTCCATTGAAATTTGTAAAATATGATATGTAACTTCACTCAGTTTTGTACATTTTATTCTTAGTAAATAATTTCAATTGAAATAATATACTGGATAAATATGAAAATTACTTAAAAAAATTTTAAAAATATTTTGTAGATAGAAATTCCACAAAATTACTTTAAAATGACAGTATTGTAAATTTTTACTATTTTTATATAAAAAAATCTCATATTGAATATTTATTTCAAATTTTGTGCCATAGAAATTTGAAAATATTTTCCACATATATGTAAGTATATAAAATGTATAGTATCTTTTTTAATAATTAATAAATAATATATTTTTAACTTATTTTTAATAATTATTACTGGTGTTGTGTATTACTACCTCACTCTGATCCTCATTCGACGTGAATTTCTTCCCATCAAGCCAAATTTTCAAATTTGGTAAAAAGAAGAAGTTGCGGGTAGCCAAGTCTGGAGAATAGGGTAGATGAGGAATCAATTCGAAGACTAATTCGTCCAATTTTACTATTTCTATAGTCGATTTTTAGGATGGCGCGTTGTCCTGGTAAAAGATCACTTTTTTGTTCGCGAATCTTGGCCGGTTTTGTTTCAGTTATTCCTTCAAGTGGTTCAATAATGTTGCATAATGGCTCTTGTTATCGTTGTTCCCTTCATTAAGTAGTCGATCAGGATGATTCATTGGGAATCATAAAAAAACAGGTATTATCATCTTCCCAGCTAACAAAACTGTCTTCGCTTTCTTCAGCGCACTTTTATCAGTCGTTGTCCACTGCTTTGACTGCTACTTCGATTCAGGTGTGTAGTGGTGGATCCATATTTCATCTACGGTGACGAATCGATGCAAAAAGACCTGCTCGTTTTTTCCATGTTTGTAGCAGCTGCTACCATGCTCGCTTCAAACATCTTAGAATGTGAAAAATTCGTCGCTTCTGGTTGAAATTTCGGCTATGTTAGTTTGAAAACTGACACTTGATAACAATGACGTAGCAAAATTAATGGTAACGTTACGGTTCAATTTAACAAATGAATGGTGGTGCTACATCATATAAATTTATCAAACTTATCAAACGACCCTCGTATATATATATATATATATATATATATTGTATGTAGTTATAATATGAATATATGAAGAAGAATAACTATGAGGCGATTACAGATAAATTAATATTTTCTTTTAAAATTAATCTTTTAGTTATTAATTTCTAGTTAAATTGGGTAGGTTATAAATATTTTCTGTTTTTAATTATAAATAATTGTAAATACCTTACATTTAAACTGATACCTAATGAATGTATAATTACTGTTTAACAACTAATCTCATATCCCTATTAACCGATCTAAAGCAATAGTAGCAAATAGCAATGTTTTTGATCAATTGAAAGTTGTTAAAAAATAGATAGTAAAATACCTATTAAATTTGATTATAGACAAAAGTGAACATAGTGTTATTTCATAGTTATTAGTATTTTGATTAAGGCATATCCGTGCAACCGACCATAAATTTTGAAATGTCAATAAACACTTAACCTTAAAGACAAGAAATATTGTTCAATCTCATTATAATATCTTTCTAATTACTATTTTTTATATTTAATCAAAGAATTTAATTGTGATAAAAGTTTTCGAGTTTCGACAACTTTAAATGGATTTATTTCAATTTTAAGAGATATAAAGTAACAATTTAGAGTAGTATAAGATAAGACAAATCTGTTTTTATTCTAAATTAGTTTACAAAGTTATATATATATATATATATATATTGTTTTAGTGCAAAATTTCGTATAAGATTCAATAGATGGTGTTAAAAGTGCCTCATGGTGGCGTTTGTGATTGACATGTAATCATGTTATATACCGTTTAAAAAGTGAAAGTCACAGATGTCATTTAAGCATCAGACGCATTTGTTACAATTCGATTTATGTGTAAGAAAAATTTTTGAAAATGAACAACGAAAAGATACACTTTCCTCACGTTATGTTGTATGAGTTTCGGAAAGGAATAACCGTTGGGATAGCAACAAAAAATATTCGAGAGATTTATTTTGACCAAGAACCATCACTTTCGACTATGAAGAAACTATTTGCTAAATTTCGACTTGGTGATTTTTACTCTGAAGTTCAACCACACTCTGAACGGCCTTCTGAGATAGACGACTATGATATGCTTGCTTTAGTTGACAATAATTCACGAATTTCGACGGAAAAGGTTGTCGAGATACTCAACGTTGACAGATCAACTGAATTTCGGTATTTAAAGAAGCTGAGATTCACGTTAAAGCTCGATACGCGGGTGCCGAATTCCTTGTTTAAGAA